>NW_026847660.1:37143496-37271527 GCF_025583915.1 Anolis sagrei ordinatus
GGGGCAATTGGATCTCGTCCCCAGGAGCTGGCAGTACTGTGTGTGTTCACAGCGCCATCTTGGAAAAAAAAAAAAAACCAGGATTTTACAGGATTTTTCAGAGGCAATGCTGATGGAATCGTGGTATGATGTCTGTAGGAGTTTTGTGTGACGTCTGTAGGCAGTCCATGTTTCACAGGCGTATAGCAGGGTTGGAAAAACAATAGCTTTATAAACAAACACCTTGATCTTCCTATGGATCTCCTGATCTTCAAACACTCTCTGCTTCATTCAGATAAATGCTGTACTCACAGAGCTCCGGTCGGTTTGTATTTCAGTGTTAATGTTGACTTTTGTGGAGAAGTGGCTGCCAAGGTAGTAGAAATGGTCAACATTTTCTAATGTTACACCATTAAGCTGTATTTCTGGCATTGCAGATTGCTTGGTAGCTGCTGGAAGAGCACTTTGGTTTTCTCAATTTCAATGAGAGGTCGAGCTTCTCATATACTTCTGCAAAGGTGTTTAGAGTGTTTAGAGTGGCATGTAGGTCTTCTTCTGAATGCGCACAGACTACATTGTCATCAGCATATTGGAGTTCTATAACAGATGTTATGACCTTGGTTTTGGCTTTCAGTCTTCTGAGGTTAAATAGCTTGCCATCTGTCTGACAGATGATTTTCACTTTGGTGGGAAGCTTCCCATCAACAATATGAAGTATCATGGCGATGACGATGGAAAATAAGGTTGGGACAATAACACATCCCTGTTTGACACCTGAACCCACCTTAAATGGGTCTGTTACCATCATGTCATTGTGGAGGAGCCGCAGGATGTTCAGAAATGTTATAATTGAGATTCAACAAATTTTTAAACTGGTATCATTGCCTCCCTGTTTTCCTGGACACAGATTTTGTACTATGCAAAGTAGTCTTAGTTCCAGATTTTTATATCCCTTCTTATAGCAGAACATTAGCAGAACATTTAGCTCTAGCTGTGAATGAATGCAAGCCCATGTGTCTCAAAGCTCTGAGCTTGGCCTTACAAGACATGGCCCCCTTTTTCCTGACAGGTCCTAAACCAAACAGAGGATCATCGGCAGAGGGTCCTGCAAGCTGCCGCAAAGAACGTTCGTGTCTGGTTCATAAAAGTGCGCAAGATGAAGGCAATCTACCACACCCTGAACCTCTGTAATATTGATGTGACCCAGAAATGCCTCATTGCTGAAGTCTGGTGCCCTGTTGCTGACCTTGACTCCATTCAGTTTGCCCTCAGGCGTGGCACAGTAAGTGTGAAATGTGGCTCTCCAGTTCTAAAGCTCTTGATATCACACACCTTAGGTACATTTGAGTAAAGTGCAGGGAAACTTATGTTTCAGACAAATTTCAGCCAAAACGAATGTATGTCTGAGAAGCAAAGTTTGCTTCTCTTATTGGGAAACCTGTTTTAGGATCAGAGATGTCCGAACAAGCCTGCAGAAGGGCAGTGACCGATTGCTTCTTTGCGTGCTTATATGTATGAGGGGCTGCTTTCCACTGCTTTCCACTGTGGTAAAGAGTTTGTATTCTCAATCCTTATGTGGCTATTTTAGCAACACTCCATTTGAAGGGTCACACTGTCATAGGACTTCTTATTTCGAGTGCTCTTTTCTTGCTCTTTCCTTCTTGCAACAGGAACAGCACACAGTATTCTCTCACTTGAAAAAATATCTACTTTTGAAAACACACAGCCTTTATTCCACATTCCCCAGCTCTTACTAAAGAGAATGTTTCCGTACATTTTTGGCCTCTAAAAGGACACTCCCCTGGCATAGATTCCCTTTCTGGTTTAGGCAGGATTCCCTTTGACCGGAGGACAATTGGCTCTTTCTCATTCTGAAATTATTTGATTGGTTACCTTTTCCTAGGAGCACACTGGCTGCTTTGACGCACACAGTGTATGTGACCGTGTGTTTTGATTTAATGCTCAGAGGTTTCAGAAACTTTCAGTGCAAGATATTTAGCTGGGACAGTAATGGAATCCCCTAATGAGTTTGCTGGTTGAGGCTCAGGAGGAAATTCTGTCTGCTCTCTTTTTCTTAATCCTTTTTGAAGGAAACCTCATGTAGCTTGAGTCCACCAAAAAATAATAGGCAGTACTGCAGGGAGCTTTGAAATGGCAACCTGGAACCACTTACTAAATCGTTGGCAAATGTTTGTGTGAGTGGATGAGAGAGAGAAAGAAACTGTAAATGATATTATGACTTTGCTACTGTAAGTCATTTTCTTTAACACCCTGACTGTTTGTGTATAACAGGAACACAGTGGATCCACTGTCCCCTCCATCCTAAACAGGATGCAGACTAACCAGACGCCCCCCACATACAACAAGACCAACAAGTTCACTGCTGGATTTCAAAATATAGTAGATGCCTATGGTATTGGAACCTACCGTGAGATCAATCCAGGTAATTCTGATTGGGCTATCAAAGCTGTCTTTCCTTATAGCAGTGGTTCTCAACCTGTGGGTCCCCAAGTATTTTGACCTACAACTCCCAGAAATCCCAGTCAGTTTACCAGCTGTTAGGATTTCTGGGACTTGAAGGCTAACACATCTGGGGACACACAGGTTGAGAACCACTGTCTTATAGCTTGTGATGTATTATTAGTGGAGCATGATCTGATTCCTCTCTTTATCCCATGGACTGCAGTGCACTGAAAGTAAATGAGAGATCTATGTGTGTGTGAATTGGGCCAGGTGGGCGGAGGGTTTATGCTTAGTAATAATAATAATAATAATAATAATAATAATAATAATACTTTATTTGTACCCCGCTACCATCTCCCCAAGGGACTCGGTGCGGCTTACATGAGCAGAGCCCACAATATAACAATAAAAACAATAGCAACAGTAATACAAACAATAAATAAAATTCATAAACAGAAAATAGCAATAAACATTAACAATAACACAACGACGTTTAAAAACCTATGGCAGGGCCAAATGTACGAATTAATTTTAAAAAAAATAATGCTGGCGTGACCAGGCGACATATAAACAGGATAGAAATTTTGGAGAGGGATAGAGCGTGCAGACAATACTAGATGACTAATAAAGTGCGTTTAGGGACATATTGCTGGGAGTTTCCTTATTCTGGGAAGGCACACTGGAACAACCACATTTTAATAATAATAATAATAATAATAATAATAATAATAATAATAATAATAATGATCTTTATTTATACCCCACCACCATCTCCCCCAATGGGGACTCGGAGCGGCTTACATGAGGCCAAGCCCAAACAACAAATGAGTTGGCATGTCCTAGTAAGTTTTGGTTTTACAACAGAGTAAAACCAAAAATGCAGACCAAAAACACAAATAATCAACAACAACATCATAATTACATAAAACATGTGAATACATAACAATATAAAATTACAATAAGCACAATCACAGTGACAATGGGCGGGCTACATGTAATGATTAAAAGAAAAACTAATTAAAAACTCAGGCGAGATAAAAGAGAAGCAGGTTGTTTGCGGAGGTGTGCTCATTTTAGCGGGGGTTGTGGAATCGCTTACGTTTATGCTTAGTAAAGGATACACAGATAATAACAGCTCTTATTTTCCCTGTTCTATTATCTACTTGAGACCACATATATCTCTGTAGCTTTGGAGAAACTTACTAGGACATGCCAACTCATTCCCAGAGCCCTGCCAAATATTTTGGCTGAAGCCTTAGTAGGAGAGGAGGGACGGGCTGTTTTTTCCAGCCCCCCACCCCCTTTCATTTCGCCTCGTATTCCCTCCAATGGAAGTGAATGCAGCTCTTCCAAATATTTGATCTCTCTTTTACTGCACAATATCTCATTCTGTCCCCAGGGCTTAGTAGAACGCTCATGGCAGGATAGCAAAAGGGTTTTTGCTGTCACACCAGGGAGTTTTGGGGTGGGGCATTTGCATCAGCAGAATTGCTTTTCTCTCTCTCACACGATTAATGCAGGAGCTCTTTGTCATCATCTTGTCATCTTTTCAAAGGGAACACAGGATTTAGTCACTTAAACAGTAAATTTCCAATAGTTTATAACCTATTTTCTAAAAATATAAGGATACTCAAAATGATTCACGGAGGAATTTGAAATAATCTTTAAACCACAACATAAAAGCCTTGGTCGTAAAATATTATACAACCACAGTACAGCGAAAACAACATAAATAAAAGTAAAATACCAGACTGCAAAAAAAGAAAAAGATTTGTAGTGATTGTCTACAATAATATAATACATTCCCAAGAGTCCCACATACTGCATAAATGCAAAGATTATTGCCTCTCTGCCAACAGGCACCTCTTGTAATAAAATTGTTGTATCTATTGGAGGTGGTAGTGTAATAAAAGATTTATGTTTTCTGTCTTCAGGTAAACACCTTTATGTTAACAGAGTTCTCATAGAGAATGTATAGACTTACTCAGGGTCTAGTATCAAAGGTCCAGGCAGCATATTAGTCAGAATGGTCTTGCAAACCTACAAATGGCATGATGAAGATAACTATACCTAATGATTGGTAATTAGAGGTATGGGATGATCAATATCTTATCATACATGCTAAAATGGGTTAAACTGGTGAGCTGCTCAACTGACCAAAAATCCAGGGAGAGGGATGAGCTCCCAATGGTAGCCCCAGCATCTACCAACTTAGCAGTTCAAAAACATGCAAACATGAGTAGATCAATAGGTACTGCTTTGGCAGGAAGGTAATGGTGCTCCATGCAATCATGTCAGCCACGTGACCTTGGAGGTGTCTATGGACAACTCCAGCTCTTTGACTTAGAAACGGAGAAGAGCACCAACACCAGAGTCGGACACGTCATGAAGAAACCTATACCTATATAATATACATAGACGTATATGTAGTGTGGATTTTTCTGTCATTAAAACAAGGCCATCCATATCTAAGACAGACTTGTCTGTTTGTAAAAACAGAGAAAATACTGGGTTGTTGTAAGTTTTTTTGGGCTATATGGCCATGCTCTAGAGGCATTTTCTCCTGAACATGGCCATATAGCCCGAAAAAACTTACAACAACCTAGTGATTCCGGCCATGAAAGCCTACAACAATACAGAGAAAATACAGTCAGGGCATTGTCAAGCCCTACTGCGAAACAGCTCAATCAGGAGTTCAATAACTCAGTTAAGTAGGCTTATTGGACACTTCAGTGGTATTGTGGTTGGGAAATGGGGTGGCTTAAATCCTACACATAATGCTGCAGCATTTTTGTTACAGGTTTCACAAAGAAAATAGTAAAGAAAGAAAATGGGGCATCCAATTTCCAGGTTGAACCCTGGATAGAAGTACTGACAATCGCAACACTTAGTTGCAGGCCCAGCTGGTCACAACAGATAATTGTTGATAGGCTGCATCTTCATGAATTTGTTGTAGGATTTTTTGAAAGTAGATAATTATGCTAGTTCACATATTCGGCTATAGCAGCGTTTCTCAACCTGGGGGTCGTGAGGGGGTGTCAGAGGGGGGTTGCCAAAGACTATCAGAAAACACAGTATTTTCTGTTGGTAGTGGGGATTCTGTGTGGGAAGTTTGGCCCAATTATCTCATTGGTGGGGTTCAGAATGATATTTGATGGTAGGTGAACTATACATCCCAGCAATTACAACTCCCAAATGTCAAGTCTATTTCCCCCAAAATCCATTGGGCATATTTATTTATTATTTATTTATTTACAGTTCTTATATTCCGCCCTTCT
Organism: Anolis sagrei ordinatus; assembly: GCF_025583915.1. NCBI lineage: Eukaryota > Metazoa > Chordata > Lepidosauria > Squamata > Anolidae > Anolis > Anolis sagrei. Next base: position 37,149,217 of record NW_026847660.1, read on the forward strand.
CACCCCGCAGGGGACTCAGGGCGGATTACAGTAAACACATATATGGCAAACGTTCAATGCCAGTTTGACAAACAACATTTAACAGACAAAGGCTATTTAACTTTTTTTTCTGGCCGCCAGGGGAGCTGCTGCTTTTCATCGTCCATCAACGACACCGATGAAGTTCTTCCGCATTCCACATTCCCCGGAGTCTTCTTTCTTTATGGCCTCATAAATTAGTTAAATTTAGCCTCCCACACAAGGTGGTCCCTTATTTTCCTACTTGACAGATGCAACTGTCTTTCGGGTTGCAAAGGTCGACAACGGGCTACACAATGGCTGGACACCCACTCCAGCCCGGGCTGGCTTTGAACTCATGACCTTTTGGTCAGAGTGATCTTAATGCAGCTGACACTCAGCCAGCTGCGCCACAATCCCGGTGCTGAGTATTTGTGCCAAGTTTGGTCCAGACCCATCATTGTTTGGGTCCACAGTGCTGTCTGGATGTAGGTGAACTACAACTCCAAAACTCAAGGTCAATGCCACCAAACCCTTCTAGTGTTTTCTGTTGGTCATGGGAGTCCTGTGTGCCATGTTTGGTTCAATTCCATCGTTGGTGGAGTTCCGAATGCTCTTTGATTGTAGGTGAACTATAAATCCCAGCAACTACAACTTCCAAATGATAAAATCAATCCCCCCAACCCCGCCAGAATTCAAGTTTGGGTGTATTTGTGCCAAATGTGTTTCAGTGAATGAAAATACATCCTGCAAATGAGGTTTTTACATGATGATTCATATCAGTAGCAAAATTATAGTTATGAAGTAGCAACGAAAATAATGTTATGGTTGGGGGTCACCACTATATAAGGAACTGTATTAAGGGGTCATGGCATTAGGAAGGTTGAGAAACACTGGGCTATAGGAATATTTATATAACAGAGATAACAAATGGGATTGGAGAACAATCTAAGCCTGCACACTCAGCTAGAAGCTAACATGTCTAACCTGAGGCTATCATACTTTGGACATGCTATGACGTTATATGACCGATTGGAAATTGGATAATGATGTTGGGTAAAATTGAAGGCATTTGTAAAAGAAAATTGTCTCATGACTAGATTGACTCGATCAAAGAACCCACTGCCATAAATTTGCAAAATCAGAGTAGGGCTGTTAATAACAGGCTCTTTTGGAGGGCTGTCATTCACAGAGTCATTATAAATCAAAGCTTCACTTACCAGCACACAGCAGCAACAAAATCACATATAAGGAAATTTCTTACCAGTTTAATTTTGCGTTTCGTGCTGTCTCTTTGCCTTGGATGCAGTCTTTTCCTTTTAATGCAGTATCTCACTGTGAGAAGATAATAGCCTCCTTAAAGTAGATGGATTGGTTTTCTGTAGGAGAGAAAGAGAGCTGTGTGTTGCTGATCTGAATACTGAGAAGGAGAAATAGCTGTGCTGGTATTTCATCTTATTTTTAATCAAATTGGAAGCAGCATGAAGCTCATTTCCTCACACGAGTTCTTTTTTCAGAAGTCTTATGGTCTATTTAAGGTTTTCCCTCCCCCAGACTAAATTTGTGGGTAGTTTTTTTTGTTTGTTTTTCTGAAGCAACATTTATTTCTGAAAGGCAGTCTAATTTCCTGGGTACACAGATTTTGGTGAGAGAATAGACATGCTACACCCACGAACTGACTAACTTGAATGAGAAGATGTTTTTGTAGTAACTGGGAATTAGGAATTACAGTAAAGTGTGTGTGTCTGTGTTCTAAAATTTGTTAAAATTTCAATTTTGCTATATCTTAAAGATAGGACTAACATATATCGATATAGAAACATGCAAGTATATTTTTAAATTATCTGGTGCCAAAACCAATCAAGTTCCCAGCAGTTGATCTACAGTGCATATTAAACCAAATTTCCAGTAGGCGTTTTGTGTTGTTTTGTCATGTGCTAATTTTCACTCTTTGTCCTTCCCAGCCCCATACACTATCATTACCTTCCCCTTCCTGTTTGCTGTGATGTTTGGGGATGTGGGCCATGGACTTCTGATGACGCTTTTTGCTGTGTGGATGGTCATCAGAGAGAGTCGAATTTTGTCACAGAAGAGTGACAATGAGGTAATGAGACCATCTGGAAGTGGGATTGAAAGCAAGGAATGAATGCAAAAATGGGAAATAATCCCTGGTTTTTTGTGAAGCACATGGATGATCAAATTGACCCAGTGAAGAGATCTTTTCCTTCTCACTTGTTGTGCTTGCAGCCTTTATTTCTGAGAATTTAATTTAAAATTTTGCCTTTTTGTGTCAGGAGTGACTTGAGAAACTGCAAGTTGCTTCTGGTGTGAGAGAATTGGCCATCTGCAAGGATGTTGCCCAGGGGTCACCCGATGTTTAGATGTTTTACCATCTTTGTGGGAGGCTTTTCTCATGTCCCCACATGGGGAGCTGGAGCTGACAGGGGGAGCTCATTCACGCTCTCTCCAGTGCACCCAGTGTCTTTCTAGATCAGAACTAAGGGGCATCCAAGCACTTGAATGAAAAAGAGAAAGATGTTTCCTAAGTGATCTTGGGACTGCAGTGTTTTATTTGTAGGCCCAACGTCTTGGCATTATACCTCCAGCCATTTTTTAACACTTTCCCTGTCTCTCCTCTGACCTTTCTTTCTGTTACTTCTTAATCTTTCAGATGTTCAGCACCATTTTCAGTGGCCGGTACATCATTCTCCTGATGGGCAGTTTTTCCATTTACACTGGCCTGATTTATAATGACTGCTTCTCAAAGTCACTCAACATGTTTGGCTCATCATGGAGTGTTCGGCCAATGTTCACCAAAGACAACTGGACGTAAGTTATGGAATGCACAAGGAGGCAGGAGCCTGGGAAATGCTTGGCAATGAGATCTAAGCAATGTGTTTTAAGCTGGTGCAGGTGGGGCCTCAGAAACGAGGGTGGGATGTCAACATGGTAGCATCCTCTACTGCATATACTTCCTCTGTGTTGAATTTTAAAACATACACTGGTTTCTTTAACACCATGTAGTGAATGTCTGTGCCTATGCTTTCCTTCAAGTTTTCCTCATGGTCCTTTCCACATAGGGAAGATCTTCTTCGGGAATATCCTGTTCTTCAGCTCGATCCTGCCATTGATGGGGTCTTTGGTGGACCATACCCTTTTGGCATAGATCCGGTAAGGACACCCATTTTCTGTCTCTCCCATCTTTTCTTGCTTGCCTTGTCTGTTTTTATTTTTTATTTATTTAATATTTAATATTAAATTCCCACCATCCAAAATGTTCATTTATGTCTTAGTTTTATTGTCTAATTGGTTTATTGCTACCAAGTTCCCATTTCAATATTTATTTTTTTCATTATAAGTTTACAATTGTTGTTGTGCATTGTTTTGTATTATTTCTCATGTGGTCTGTACTTCGTAAGGCATTGAATGTTTTCCTTTCTCTGTATGTAAACTGCCCTGAGTCCCTTTTGGGAGAGAGAGTGGTCTAAGAAATAAAGTGTTGTTGTTGTTGTTGTTGTTGTTGTTACAGAGTGATATTATTCCATACTGTGCTACTTGAGTCTGAAAGGTGACATTTTTTAATGTAATGAGCTCTCTGCAAATGATGATTTCATTAGGGAGAAGCTATGTCATGGAGAAGCTAAGACACTTTCCGATTTCCTACTGTATCACATAGAGGCAAGCACTAAAATGAAATGCAAAGATACAGAATGGGGGGTGCCTGGCTTGAGAGCAGTACATGTGAAAAAGATCTTGGAGTCCTTGTGGACAAGAAGTTAAACATGAGCCAACAATGTCATGTGGCAGCAAAAAAAGCCAATGGGATTTTGGCCTGCATCAGTAGAAGCATAGTGTCTAGATCTAGGGAAGTAATGCTACCCCTCTATTCTGCCTTGGTTAGACCACACCTGGAATATTGTGTCAAATCCAGGGCACAATAAGAGAGATACTGACAAGATGTCATGTGTCCAGAGGAGAGCGACTAAAATGATCAAGGGTCTGGAGAACAAGCCCTATGAGGAGCGGCTTAAGGAGCTGGGCATGTTTAGCCTGAGGAAGAGAAGACTGAGAGGAGATATGATAGCCATGTATAAATATGTGAGAGGAAGCCACAGGGAGGAGGTAGCAAGCTTGTTTTCTGCTTCCTTGGAGACTAGGACGCGGAACAATGGCTTCAAACTACAAGAGAGGAGATTCCATCTGAACATGAGGAAGAACTTCCTGACTGTGAGAGCCGTTCAGCAGTGGAACTCTCTGCCCTGGAGTGTGGTGGAGGCTCCTTCTTTGGAAGCTTTTAAACAGGGGCTGGATGGCCATCTGTCAGGGGTGCTTTGAATGCAATATTCCTGCTTCTTGGCAGGGGGTTGGACTGGATGGCCCATGAGGTCTCTTCCAACTCTTTGATTCTATGATTCTATGATCTGTCTTTACAACCTATTTCAAAGGTAAATTGCTATTCCTAGAGTCTTCTAGTAGAGGCAATTCATGTTTTTTTGTTCAGAAAATGGGCAATCCGAGGACTCTGAAGGGACAGCATACCACAGAAACAGCCTTCAGGAGACTGCACTTTTATCTCTGCCTTAGCTCCATAGACTGGATTATTTGAGGGGAATCTGTCATTCTTAGACTTAAGGATGCACTGTGAGGCAAGACACTGCCATTCCAAAGGTTACTGAAGCTGAGCATATTATGGTCCAGTGGGGGAATTCCATTGTAAGTACATTTATTCTCTTCTTCCTCTAGTTCTTAATGCTTCTGTTTTGACTTTGTGCTAGATATGGAATATTGCCTCCAACAAACTGACCTTCCTCAACTCTTTTAAGATGAAAATGTCAGTCATCCTGGGCATCATCCATATGATGTTTGGAGTCGCACTCAGTCTTTTCAACCACATGTGAGTGTAGGCTTCCAGTATTAACTTATAAAAAGACAAATGTGATACCAATGAATATGTAATATGAATCAATCATAAACGTTTTTCCAATTATACTTAACTATAAATAATCTTTTTGCTTATGATACTGTCATTGGGTCTCAATTGTATATGTTCGGCAAACAGTATTTGACACGGCACAAATCAAGACATCATTGAATCCGGCATAATTGTTCCACATATAGTTTCATTATATTCTCCAAAGTTTTACTCGAACTAAAATGACTTTTAATAATACTCTTCCCTTTCTTCTATGATTCTTTGATGCCAGTATTATGCAAAATTATGTCATTGTTCTAGAAAGCTACCTTTTTGTCCCTCATGTGGTTTCTTAGTGTAATTTTATATCAGTCTTCTAAATAAATTTACAACAGCTTGTAATATTTTCTAGCCTGTTGGATCCTGCGATGGATGGGACAGAGCATTGTGTTTCTTAGCTGTTTGTGAAGGAAGGGGCATTTCTCTTTAACAATCATGCTGGGAATAGAAGAGGAACAGAATTAGGGCCACATTAAGACTTCATGGGACCCTAAGAAGCTGTGGTGAGATTAAGAGGTCCAGTTACATGCCTTCCATGTATTCTAAGAGAAACATGAATTTACCATATATACTCGAGCATAAGCCAATCCGAATATAAGCTGAGGCACCTAATTTAATCACAAAAAACTGGGAAAACATATTGACTCCAGTATAAGCCAAGATTGGGAAATGCAGCAGCAACTGGTAAAATTCAAAATAAAAATAGATACCAAGAAAATTACATTAATTGAGGCATCAGTAGGTTCAATGTTTTTAAATATTTACATAAAACTGTAATTTAAGATAAGACTGTCCAACTCTGATTAAATCATTCTAGCTTTCTTCAATGTAAATTTGCTTATGTATCCTTCCAGTAATAGTAGTTTAGAAAGCTAAACTTAAAAGCCCCACCATAATCTGTGGCACTAAACTGTAGTTTACTTAGCTTGTGTGCAAACCCAGCACTAGGCCCCATCTCTGGTTTGCCACTTTGCTCAATTGTTTTCATAAAGTTCCAGAGTGTGTGTTGTTTTTAGCTGGTCACTGAAATGACTCTCATACAGGTTAGAATTTGTTTGATGCATACCTTTCCCACTCTGTTGCATTGTTTCCCTCACTGTTGAGTTATCAATCCATGATTTGCAACTGATGTATTTTCAGTGATTTTGTGACATTTATCTGGAATTGCATCATCAAGCTTACTTAGAACTAATGCAGTACATTTAAATGATAATGTCCATGAGTTGTATGCTAGTTTGAATTGTACACATGATTACTTGATCTTGAAATTCTGTACCATTGTTGCTAATATTCAGAGATATGAGTGTCCTTTTTATTAACAGATAAAGTCAGGCTGTGCTCCCTATCCAAAGCAGTCACCTTGTGACACAGATGACAGCTAATATTTACACATTTGTCACCCCACCCCCACTCCCAACTCTCTTGTTGCACCAGGCATCTTCATGTTATCCCAAAATCATGAAATTAGGGGGGTGGGATACCTTGGTTTAGAAAGAGAAAACAGAAATAAAAATCCCACTGAAAGTATTTTGGATAGAGGATCAGAGTGAAGAGGATGAGAGATGAGCCAAAAGTTGTGGTAGAAACCTGAGAGTTTCTTAGAGGTTTATTGGGTGGTGCCTAAATGGTGAACAAATGCCTCTGAAAGTCGGATTGTGTTGTCAGCCAGTGAATTGGTTTATTCCTTCTAAAACTCTGTATCTTTATTGTCTGTAGCTATTTTAAGAAACCTCTGAATATCTACCTTGGGTTTATTCCTGAAATCATCTTCATGTCATCACTCTTTGGATATCTGGTTATTCTGATCTTCTATAAATGGACAGCTTATAATGCTGCAATCTCAATGGATGCACCAAGCCTTCTCATCCACTTCATCAACATGTGTCTCTTCACCTATGACAAAAATGACAAAATGCTTTATCGTGGACAGGTAGGTGGTGTGGAAGAAACAAATACCATATTGCAGGATGCAGACTTTTTGCACAGTAGAAGATATGAGTTGGAGAGGGGGCACAACTGATGCAGGCTCTGAGATTGACAGGGGAGGCCCTTCTTTCAGTCCTATCACTGTCTCAAGCATGGTTAGTGGGATGAGAGAGAGGGCCTTTTCTGTGGTGGCCCCCCGGCTCTGGAATACCTCCCCCCCAAATATATTAGATTAGCCCCCACCCTTCAATCCTTCTGTTCCAACCTGAAAACATGGATGTTAAGACAGGCCTTTGACTTTGAGTAGGCTGAATGGGCCCATATGAAGCTGACACTTAGCACCTTGTGAATTGACAGCAGTTAGTTTTATCTACTGTTTCTTTAAAATTGTATTATTTTGATGTTATGCTACATGTATTGCCGGGGGTTGTTGCTATAATTTTATGTCACTTGTTTTATACTTTTTTTTACAGTTTTTACCTGTTGTATGTTATATGTGCACCCTGGAGTGCCTTGTAAGCCTCTCCGAGTCCCTTTGTGGAGGTGGTGGGGGTATATAAATTAAGTTTATTATTATATTACTACATCAGTGTGTTCTCCTTAATGAGTTCAAGGTTGTGGGTGGTGGGATTTTTGCATTCAGCAGTAACCTTTAATTGCTGACAGGTTCCTCTTTGCCCTCGGACATTGGAGAAAATCTACCTGCATATATTTGACATTGTTTTATTTTCCCCACAGAAAGGTCTCCAGTGCTTCTTGGTAGTGGTAGCATTGTTGTGTGTGCCATGGATGTTGGTTGCAAAACCCCTGATCCTTCGGCAGCAGTACCTCCGAAGAAAGCACTTGGTGGGTTACTCTGTTTTATTTTTTGGGGTTCTCTCTCCTCTTAGTAGGAATCTTTATAATGTATTCAAATTCTAGGGACCCATCCAAGGTCTTTTGATGGGCATCAAGAGAACTCTTATTTACTTGGAAGTAAATGTCAAGTACAACATTGAATTTACGTTCTGCATGGCATTTGTTCTTTATCAGACTGGCAACAACTTGTGATTGGTTTGGGTTGTTTGGATCAGGCTTCTGAAATCCTGCTCTCATATGCATGCATCCCCACAAAGTGGCTAGGGTCAAAAGAGCTGCTTTAAATGTATCCAGCCCAGTGATTTCTTTCCCCAAAAACATTTTCTTTTCAATGGCAGGCCTTCTATATCACAAACATCTATTGAAATTCTCTTTGGTCTCAGAAGAGGTTTGCCATGTGGACTTGAGGGAGGGGAGAAGTGTATTTAGGAGACAGAATATAAAATGATCCCATATCTATGTGGAACTTGTGTGGTTCTTTTCAATCCAGACCTGTAAGACAAAAAGTGCATGCCTTTGAGTGCTGCTACATTGATGCTTTGTGCAATTTAAGCCCATCAATAGAGACATACAGAATTAGTGCCAAAAGTTGTCACACAGGTGGTGATCCTTGACTTAAAGAAAGCCAATCTGCCAGTGTGATTCTCCAGAGATTTTCCTCGAGCGTGTGGTTGTAGTGTTCTTGTGGCAAGCACATATGTCAGGCAACTGTTAGGATGCAACAGCCTTTCAAAGTGCTGCTCGGTTAAAGACGCTCCCTCTTCCTTCTCTGACCATCTCATTCTCCCATGACCCCTCCATTCGTCTCCCTTCTTTTCTCTTTGTTTTTCTTCTCTCTTCCCCATTTCTTTCCTTCCATTCGCTATCAGGAAGGGCAGCCTGAGGAGCCCCCTGTCAGCCCAGCTCAGAGCCCGCAGGCAGTAGAAGCAGCAGCGGCTGCAACAGTGAGTGGATTAAAAGATGCCAAATGATGCACATGCTGAGGACGAGAGATACCCTGGGGCTTTGGAAAGTATCTGCTCAGAGGAGGAGGATCAGCACAATGGCCCTTTCCTCGGAAAGATACGTTCCAATCATCTCATGCATTCCAAATTCTACCCTCAAATGCACAAAGTACATGATGCAACTGTGTATTGTGGTAGATTATCCACATCCCACTCCACCCCAAATTTGTTTTGTATGCTAAGGAACCCTTCTACTGTTGCAGAGGATTCTGGCATGTTCTAGGGCAGAGATGCTGAACCTTTGGCCCTCCAGGTATTTAAAGAGTTCCAGCCAGCATGACCAACTAATGGCTAATGGGACTTGTAGTCCAAAATATCTCTAGGACCAAAGGCTATGTGTAAAAAATAGCCCCTTCCAGATGCAAAAATCTTTGTTTTTTGCATAGCTCCCTGTTTTTTTATGGATTCACTCATATTACTTCATAATCCTCCTACCCAGAATTTTTCTGCATCAGTTCACATTTAGTTTTACATCCCATGTTTCCAAACATCCATAAATGATGATGTTTCCTCAAGAGTCCCGTCCTTTCTGATATACATCTTTGGCTTTCATCAATTTCTTGCTGTCCCTCTACTTAATGCACACTTTGGAGCATCCATGTGATTGTGTACTGAGCAGTTCAGCATCCATTTTTATGCTGTTCCTTTGTGTACACATCCACTGTGCTGTTGTCTACTGATGCTGGGGGCAAATTCTTATTTCTGATTTATTGATTTCCTATTGCAATCCTGAAATTCATAGTAAAATCCTGCAAGTGTCATGTTACATATTGTGTTCTTGGAACAAACCACATGAGTACCAGTGTAAAACCAGCCATGATATTTACCTGATTACCTTTAGTAGGGTCCTCATTCTTTTTGCGTTCACTTGGAATTGGATGTACTGTACAGAATTCAGCATCTATAGGATCTTCTTTATTGGGGCAGGAGTTTCTTACCCTAAGTGTTGGAAAGCCAGAGTTAAACATATGAGATCTGCTTTGCTGATACAGAGGAAAAGCTCATATAAGACAATCTTCTAGCCCAGCATTTCTCAGCCTGGGGATTGGGATCCCTGGGCCGCGAGGGGTTTTTAGATGGGTTACCAAAGACTATCAGAAAACATATATTTCTGATGATATTGGAACCCCCTTGGCAGAGAAGGCACTCTCCGATTGTCCTTTTCTTCCTTTTTGGAAACAGACGGCAAATCCTTCCACCAAAAGCCTTCCTCCGCTGTGATTGGCCAGCCTCTCAGCCAAGGGGAGGACTGTTTCTGAGACTCCATGTGGAGAGGGGAGAGCAGGCGTGCTTGCTGCATGGCTGCGTGGTGCGCATGTGCAGGCAAGGGAGAGCATGAAAGATTGGAAGGAGGCTTGTGCCAGCGAGTCCCTTCAAAGCATGGAGGTTCTGTGTGGGAAGTTTGGCCCAATTCTATCGTTGGTGGGGTTAAATGAGCTCTTTGATTGTAGGTGAACTAGAAATCCCAGCAACTACAACTCCCAAATGTCAAGGTCTATTTTCCCCAAACTCCACCAGTGTTCACATTTGGGCATACTAAGTATTAGTGCCAAGTTTGGCCCAGATCCATAATTGTTTGAGCCCACAGTGCTCTATGGATGTAGGTGAACTTCAACTCCAAAACACAAGGTCAATGCCCACCAAACCTTTCCAGTATTTTCTGTTGGTCATGGGAGTTCTGTTTCCCAAGTTTGGTTCAATTCCATTGTTGGTGGAGTTTAGAATGCTCTTTGATTGTGGGTGAACTATAAATCCTAGCAACTACAACTCCCAAATGACAAACTCCCCTCCCCCCAACCCCACCAGTATTTTTATTTGGGCATATCGTGTATTTGTGCCAAATTTGGTCCAGTGAATGAAAATACATCCTGCATATCAGATAATTACATTACAATTCATTACAGTAACAAAATTACAGTTATGAAGCAATGAAAATAATGTTATGGTTGGGGGCCACCACAACATGAAGAACTGTATTAAGGGGTCATGGCATTAAGAAAGTTGAGAAACACTGTTTTAGCCAGATTCTTCTTTGGACTTTTAATTCTGACTTTATCTTTTCGTCATATGCTTGTACTGTCTCTATAAATGGAGGCTGTATTCACCTTTCAAGGACCTACATGTTACATTTAGTAAAATTAGAAGAACCTCACCCAGTTATCCGGTGGGGTTAGTGGGAGGTAATGGATTTATCACAGTCGGATGTGTATTCTATATAGATCTCCCAGCATGTGATACTTAGTCTCTTTATTTTAAGCACTTTATACTGTGTAAATTACATTATTTAATATTAAAACAAAAACATCAGAGATTATTTTGGCTTCTTGATGCATGGAGTATTTCATTCACATGTTGAATGAAGGCTGCAAATATTAGATCTGAGAGCCCCAAACAGCTTGGGTATGGGGCCAAAAAGAAGTGGTCCATTCAGAATGGGCCTCTCCTATAAGAGTTTTCTAGACCTTACTCTCATTTCAAATACAATTTGCTAGCACATAAACTACTGACTGCATCTCAGGGAATATGAAAGTATCTTGCTTATATTATAAATGTGTCACCATTTAAAATGTAAATGCTTTGTTTTCTGGCTTTTCTTTTCTCCCCTCCTCCCCTCCTCTCCAAACCCTATCTCTTTTATGGCATCCCCAACCCCAGTTCCTCTGAACTAATTTTGAGAAGCCCTATGTCTGCTAAACTAGTGCTTTTGATGGATATCATACCTCCAGTTTCAATGTGCTTAGCAGATTTTGGAGAATAGACATAGGGCTCTTTGAAAGGAGAAGCAGTTGGGGAAACAGACCATGGTATCCTGCAAGTGTTGAATATCTTCCATAAACATTCTTTACTTCTATAGCTATAAAAACAAATATACACACACAATTGTGCAGAGATCAAGGTTAGCCTAAACATTATACTGCCTAATGTGGAAAATTGAATAGTGCATGCTCATTGCCAAAATGTGTAGCCTGAAGTGCTCTTTGATGATTCTTACTCCACCGGATGGGGTTTACACAGGAGAACAGTTGTGGGTCACATCTATTGGTTTATGCCGCTGTTCTTATTGGTATTTATAATTCATGTTGTGGTATAGTATGTGTGTGTTTTTTCCCTTGTCTCATGGTATAGCCATCTCTTATAATTGGCCTGCATGCCAACTTTCCTTTATTAAAATACAAACCATTTGCATGTCTACTCTTATTCTCTCTCCTCTGTTGCCTGCTTTAGGGAACACTCAATTTTGGTGGAATCCGAGTGGGCAATGGGCCAACCGAAGAAGATGCTGAGATTATCCAGCATGACCAGCTTTCAACCCATTCAGATGAGGGGGAAGAGGTAAGTTCTCATTTTCTGCCTGGTACCATAATATTTTTTATAAGAGCAATGGAGTTGAAAACCTGGAATGTGTGGGATCCTCCTTATAAATATTGCCAGATAGAACTAAGCCTATATCCTTTCGATCTCTCTTTCTGCTTGTACCTTGACTCAGAATTCCTCCTAAAAATCCAGCCAGCACAGACTGCTTTGAATATATATATTAGTTGTCCCAATTACCGTTTGTCTTAATGTTAGAAAATGAGTTTTGATACTTAAGTGTGATTTTCCTGCAGTGTCTTTTTCTTGGAATTGGTTGATCATTCCTTTGCATACTGATACTCCAGATTACTATGTATGGAATTCATTCCTCTGAAAATGCTCATGACACCGGGGAGGGTGTAGTATTTTGGGATATTGGACTGGATCCATTTTGAATGTGAAGAACTTCATAGCTGATTAGGGCTGGTTCAAATCTTTCCTACCTTCCCCCGAGGGAATTTTAAGACGGGTTAGTGTTAAACTTAGTAGGATTGCACCAGTATCCATTTCATTGCATAGAGAATTGAATAACTGATAGGGAACAGAATACATGGTACACCCTAAAATGAATATTCCTAGGGCTCTATGCAGGAGAGCCACATTTGTGAAAGACTCATGCACTTGTTTCAAGTAAACATATGAAACTGTCGTGTTCTGAGCCAGACCAATATTCCGTTGAGCACAGATTCTGACATTGTCTCCCTTGGGATACAGGGCAGATTTGTTCCCAACCCTGTTCCCTGAGATTCATTTTTCAGTTGGAGGTGCCTGAGATGGCCTTCTGCATGCAAAACTATATGCTCTGACGCTGAGCTGTGGTGATTCATTCTGTGCAGAGTACGTGGTACCCTTCAAGTGTTGAAGTACATTACAGTTGGCAAAAAAGCATTGTAAAAACAAAATAAATACTATCACTGTTGCAGGTGATGGGGCTGAAGTAAAATGCTAATGGCCCGCCTAAGGCTACTGGTGAGATTGTTGTTGACATGAGCGGAAGGTACTTGGTTGCAGGACAGCAGAGAACACTGTTGTTACAATCTGAAAGTGAAATGGATGTAGTGACACCAGCAAAAGAGCACTATGGAGTTTTAGGCTGTCAAGCTAAACAAAGATACTGGGCTAGGGAACTCAAGTACTCAATGGTATTGATCAAAGAATGTACTATTTGTGTGCTATAAAATGGTGTGTGACCAAACTGAGTGTTCCCTTGTGTTTTCAAGCCTGCCGTGGAGGAGGTGGTAAGCCTGTAGCCAGTTTCTGTGACTGTTCATCCAGACCATTTCTCCCATCAGTATAAATTGTTCTGTCGCATACTTGTATTTGTGATATGGACATTTTTGTTGCTCTCTGCATAATGGCACCTTGTTTTGTAAAGCCACCTTCTGCTTCTCATCAGTGGAGATCATTATACTCATCTCCTTATAAATTGCTTCATTTTCATTTTAGAACATGCACTCATGTTTAAACCATGCATATATTTAAGGAGGCACCGCTGCTTTATTTTTGAGGCTTGCGTTGCATGTTCTTGCTTTGATCTGCACAACCAGCTAATCTCAGGATTCGCACAATGAAAGTAGCAGAAGTGGTTGGGAGGAAAAAACACTTCAGTGTATTTGTATCATTAAGCCAGTGGTTCCCAACCTGTGCTCCATGGACCACCAGTGGTCCCTAAGAACTAAAATATGGTCTGTGGCCTCACTGTTACTGCAACATTGCAACGAGAGCATGCAAAACCCTCTTATAGTGCTGAGGCAACGGGGATGTCTGGAGGGGAGAGGCTGAATACCCACGAAAGGTCTGACAACAAGCTTTCTGACTGCTGCTTCTCCTCCTCTTCCCTCCCCCTGAGCAGAGCCATTCCATGTGGTGCCTGGAAGTGGGGGCGCCTTGGTGTCTATATTTTTAGGCCTGTTCTTGGGGTTGTTTGGGGTGCTGATTCAGAAAATTGCATTGAATAGACCACATCAGCTCTAGATTATTAAATATGGTTTTCTGTGGGCAACTACTGGGTGGCATATATTCTGTATCAGAAACTAGAGCTGATGTGATCTATCTAATGCAGTTTTCTGAATCAGCACCCCAAATAACCAAACTGAATCTAAAGTTGACCAAAAACTGATTTGTAACCCTTTTGGTATTAATATTGGAGAGTGGTCCCTGGTCAAAGTGGTCTCTGGTCAAAAAAAGGTTGGGAACCCCTGCTTAAGTTAACTGCCCCTAGCCTGCTTTTCTTAAGCCACTGCATCTCAAGGACGTTTCCTTACCTTAAAAAATATGTTTTCATGGCTCTTCCTTGAAGAGACAGTCAGTGAGACCCCCACAATCACATCACACACTGACAAACTTTTCAGATAATAGCAGCTTGATGAGAAGGATGGCTACCAACACATTGAGCCTGTTTAGTTTCTTTTTTAGACATGCACATATTTTTGTAGCTGTTAGCAATACTCTATTTTTTGAAATTATTGTTGTTGATGCTGTTGTTCGCTTTTCTATGTCTAAGTTTAAAAAACTGGTTCCAAAATACAAAGCGTTCATGAAGTAGATGTGTTTTCTATTTTTCAAATTGAACCACAGAATAATACTTCTCTTTCTGAGGAAGAGACAGTTCTACAGAAATTCAAACAGTTCAAAAAAAGAGAAGCAGGGAAGTACAGACAACCAATGATCTGCCTGCTAAATCAAGTTAACCTTGATTTTTCTTTTAAGCTTTTTCTATTTTATTCCCTGTCATATTCTGAGTATAAATGGATGGAGGCAAATGGTGCTTTATGGTTCTGTGGCAACTGGCCCTGTTTTGCATGCGGTATTGTACTCCCAGCTCCTTCATTCTACCGTGTGCCTCTCCTTCTATGAAGCAGAGCATGCTGAACTTTGTCACATGTTAATGTTTCATATTAGTGTTTTTTGCATTGCTTCTGAGCTCTTTTCTAGCTGCTTAGATATAGCAGTTTTTACCTGATCTTATGAAATAGTTATTTTTGTACTGCTTTTGATATAGATACTAGTAACTAGAGGTTCAGGTGTACAAGGCTTGGTAAGTCATGAGTGTCCAGCTTGCTTAATACAGATAGGGTGAAAACATTATTTCAACTCAGATAAGAGACAAGTTTTCTTGCAAACTGGGGAATGCCATTAATCCAAAATATTAATTTCTTAATATCGTTAATAGCTTCTGTGAAAAGGTGTAAATTGTCCAGAAAAGGGTAGGAGATTAAAAATGTAAGAAGAGGAGATGAATACCAATCTAAATGTTTTTAACCACCTATTTTGACTTGAGAGGCCTGAGAACAAGGGATTCTTCCTCTGTGTTTCTCTTTGTAAATATGAACAGGATATCTTTGATGTATTATGCCTCTTGCAACTTGCTTTTGTCCATTTAATGATCTGCTATTCTATATAGCATAGAGTGGGGGTGGGGGGCATCAGTTCCCTGGCAACAGATGATAGCAGAATTTAAAAATAGACATTTTGTCTTGATGGCTGTGCCAAGTGGAAAGCACAAAAAAAAAAAAGAAAGAAAAAAAGATCTATCCATAGTGGTCACTTGATAATGGCTATGAAGACACTAATGCAATATGTTGCTTCACCCCAGACCAAGAAAATGCAAGTAGTTATGCTCCTTTTAATAAAGTTTTAGCATTTCAGTGAATTGTAATTGTATATAAGCTTGTTTTCCAATGAAAAGAGTTGCAGTCCTAACACTTTTCGCTTTGATAAGTAGGAAATTGAACTGGCTTTCCATTCCATTTATCAAGTGTTTAGAGTGTTGTGCATCAAGAATTGTGCCAAAGGGCAGAGCAGAAACACTGTGGATCCTTACCAATGGCTCTTCAGACTATGCACAACTCTAGTAATGTAATTTTTATTTCTTTGATATGGCATGGCCCCACAGGTTCTATGCATGAGGAAAGTGTACCTTGAATAACCCCATTTAATTTATACAATAAACATAGAAGTGCATGCTCTCTCTTGAGGGCTCTCCAAGGTTTCAAATGAATATGAATCAAAGTAGAGGACAGAACCATGAAATAAAATCCTGGAAAAAATGCTTGCAATCTTAATGTGGGTTTATTTATATCTATCCAGAGCTGCGGTGACTTCTATACCCTCACCACCACTACAGTGAATAATAGAAGTGTTTCACCACCTGCAAGCTAAATTTTGTTGTTTACTGGCATCAGCAGAAAGCTGTGTGCATGTGTGACTCCAATTCTGTGAGAGTGCAGGGAGTGACTTCAGGCACAGAATTCAGCTCCCTGGGATTTTCAGCTTTCACTTAGTAAACAAAGCACATTTCTGTCCTTTTTTGTTGTGACTGTACACTTGAAAACCTGTGGGCAAATGTCTACTTAAATCTCAAAAGCCCAAAGAGATAGCTAAATAAAATGTCCTGTTGTTTTAGGTTCAGCATCAGTGCCTTCTTCTTTCTCTTCCACATGACTAGCAAAACAGAACCATTTGAATAGTATAGTAAGATGACAACGACGTTGGTATTTGGAAATTGTATTATGCAAAAGCCAATGTGGACTTGTCTGATGGAGATGTTTTTGTTGCAGAGGATATCCATAAAAGAAATTTTCTAGCTTTTTGGCATATTCTGTGTCAAACTCCAAAGCAAGAACACTTATTTATGTATTGGTTATTGCCCTGTTATTTCTTAAAGTGGCCTATTATGACTTTCCTTAGCACTTGTATCTTAAAACAGTCCTGCGAGGTAGCTTAGGCTCAAAAAGAATGACTGGCCCAAGGTCATCCAAAGCCTGCTATGGCTGTATGTGCAAAAGAATATGGATTTCCAGGTGCTCTGTTAACATTAACCATCATATCACAGTGGCTCCAGTTTAGTTTGACCTTGGCATGAATTACCTGTTTGTTTGGATAATGCAAGACGAGAAGGCTTTGTTCCATCTTTCCAGTTTTTAATTTGGGAGCACATTTTCACATAGTTGGGCCATAGTTTCAGACTTGGCAACTTGATCTGGTTGTGTGCAGTTTGATTGCAAAATTATTTGAAATGTCAAATTGGATCTTTAGCTGGTGCTTTTACAATCCTTAAACTCCCTCCGGTCACATTTTTTTCCTGGTTACATAATCTTTACCTCTTCCCCCAGTATGTTGTTTGTCATAATGGCTTAAGCACCTTGATATTTCCTGATATTTGGGGTTGTGGGGTATGGATGTGTGTATGGTGGGAGTTGAAGTTGTACAACAAACTTAAACAAATCTCAGTGGCCAGGCAAGATCAGGGCTGTGCCATTCAATTTCCTGTTGGATTTGTGAGCAATTCTTGATTGCATTTAAACAGTTTAAAGCGGTTTCTTTTTAAGGCCAGTTCTGCAAAGCAATCCACTCCCTTTGCAGTTTAATAATTCTAAGCTCCAGAAAAACAAGGTTGTTTTGAGCATTGTCAGATACAGCTTGCAGCACAAATATACGAGGAAAACGTGACTTCTACTATTTTTACTGTTGCTCTGTTTCCAGTTGTCAGTTTTACAGTAGACGCGAACAGTTATGTGAAATATAAATTGTGCTTAAATTTCGAATAAGTCAACAAATCTATTTAAAATGAGGTTGTGCAAATGATCCTCCTAAATCCTGGTGGCCAGAGAGAGAAATATCCAGACCAATGCCTTACATTGGAGATTTTGAGTGTCCTTTAGATAGAATTAGCTACTGCTTTTGGTGTTGCTATTCTTTTCTTCTTTCTTAGCCTCCTAGTCATTGTTTTTTCACTGAGAACATACTTCATTTCTTCCTACAGTTTGACTTTGGGGATACAGTTGTCCACCAGGCTATCCATACCATTGAATACTGCTTGGGATGCATCTCCAACACAGCCTCATACCTGCGCCTCTGGGCACTCAGTCTGGCTCATGCACGTGAGTAGCTTCTACATGACTAGACATTTAGGCCAGGCTTAGGAAGAAGAAAGTCCAATCCACTGGCATAGGGGAGGTTGTTGCAAGCACCATTTCCTTCAGTACAAATAAACTATCTCTGTATATTTTCCCACCATACACAGGGGAATATAATCTTTTAGAGCTTAGTCTCTTTCTCGTTACGATTACTTCTCATATTCATCTTTCCTAAGAAATGGAGCATTGGCTGTTATTCATGTCTGTTGAAAAATATGAGGGTTATCTGGAAAGTAAGGTTAAAAGGCACGTAGCTCTCGTGGGGCATTTTCTTGGGGGAAGTTGGTATCACTACCATGTAGTAGGAAGCCAGCGAAAGCGAATAGGCAGTGCCAGTTGTCAGCAGCTCATCGACTAGTGTTGTGGTGAAGATTAGAGATGAGCGTCCTCATTCTGTTTCCCAGCAAGTGTGAAGTTTGCACTGTAATATGCTACCTAAATGCTAAAGGCATGAACACTTCTTTGTTTCCGAGAGGACGTAATGTCAAGACAGCATGTGACAAAATGGGTATGGAATATATTGTGAGAACATGAAGAAACTTTGTGGAGCCATCCCAAACAAACCTTGTGGGATGTTGATGGCGGGAGTCTGTCTCCTTCATGACAATGCACGTCCACACAACACTCAAGCAACACAAGAGCTGTTGATTTCTTTTGGTTGGGATGTTTTCAGCCACCCCTCTCACAGCCCCAATCTCATATCCAGTGACTATCATCTGTTCACTAAATTGAAGGAACGCCTTGATGGAAAATACTTTTCTGATGACAATGAGTTGAAAATTGATGTGATTAACTGGCTGAAAAAAGACAGTGGGAGACTTCTTTGACACAAGCATAAAAAACTCGTCCCACTGATTTTTTGTTGTTGTTGTGTCAGGAGCAACTTGAGAAACTGCAATTCACTTCTGGTGTGAGAGAATTGGCCGTCTGCAAGGACGTTGCCCAGGGGACACCCGGATGTTTTGATGTTTTAGCATCCTTGTGGGAGGCTTCTCTCATGTCCCCGCAATGTGGAGCTGATAGAGAAAGCTCATCCACACTCTCCCCAGATTCGAACCTGCGACCTGTCGGTCTTCAGTCCTGCCGGGGTGGCACAGTGGGATTTAACCCACTGTGCCACCGGAGGTCCCACAGATGACAAAATGTATTGAATTTAATGGTGATTATGTGGAAAAATAATGTAATACCTATGCTACAATCCATTTAAGTTTTATTAAAATATATTCATTCTTTATATTAAAAAAAACCTTGTAACCTTACTTTCTGGACAACCCTTGTATTTACAGCATGAAGAACCTAGGCCTTTAGCCTGGGTGGCTTTTTCCTTCAATATGAATAATAATAATTATTATTATTATTATTATTATTATTATTTATTTATTTATTTATTTATTTATTTGACCAGTCATATGACCATTTCGAAATAGAACACGAGTAAAAAACAAGGCAAAAATATGAAGCAATTCTGGAATGTACTTTAGGAATGTAATTAATTTTGAGAGTTTGTGTGTTCACCCTTCTTAGTAACAACCCCATTTGTGATGCATTAGGCAAAGAAGAGCAGCCAAAGTATATGTACATTTCCCTCTTTTTCCTCCAGATCCTTCCTGTCTCACAGTCTTTCTCATTACTTTTCTTTTCATAGAGCTCTCAGAGGTCCTCTGGACCATGGTGATCCATGTGGGGCTCAGTGTGAACAGCTTGGCAGGTGGATTTGGGTTGTTCTTTGTGTTTGCCGCTTTTGCCACCCTGACTGTGGCCATCTTACTCGTCATGGAGGGCCTCTCTGCTTTCCTGCATGCCCTCCGCTTGCACTGGTGAGTGTTGCCTGATAAAGTTAGCTCCAAACAAGTGGGGTGGGGTGAAGCAGAGTTCAGTGAAACTCCTTGTAATCTCTAGCTCAAGTTTCTCAAATATTATCAAAGTTGGAAATAACCATTTGCAGAATGAAGATAAAAATCTGCTATTCAGATGGAGCATCTAGATAATACTATATTTGTTGTGGCGAGCCTTCAAGTCAGTTCTGAGTTATGACAATCCTAAGCCAAATCTATTACAGGGTTTTGGGCAGATTTTGTTTGGGATGGGGGCTGGGGAAAATAACTATTGCCTTCATTTGTTGCTGCGAGGGAGAATGCCTTTTCCAGGGTCATCCAGTAGATTTCCATGGCCAAGCAGGGTTTCGAACCCTGGTCTCTTGGTGTCCTAGTCCAAAACTGAAACCACTACACCATACTAGATCTCCACACTTATATGCCTATAGATATTTGGACTAGATGACTCAAACTGTAGCTTGAATCAAGGCTTCTCCATGTATGCATTCAAGCCCTATTTTCCCAGCTCTTATGCTTTCTGCTGTAGTTTTATGCTCTTTTTTTAACTTTCTGCCAGTTTAGCTGATGATACTTCTAGGTGTGTTGGATTGTAGTTCTTTGCATCCTGGACAACATGGCCATTCATCTTTGTCTCCTCATGTATTTTACCATTTGAAGTCCAATCGTGCTAGTTCTCAAAGTTCATAAATATCCAATTCATGCTTAATGGATTAAAGCCAGATTTAAAGAGTATTACTCTCATTCTCAGTGAAGCTTAGGGAGCAATCCACTACACTGAAATTGATTGTTCTTAAGTCACGAGTCTGAACCATATGATAAGTGCTATATTGGCTTTATCCCCTGAAGCTGAAGAATGAGTGGCAACTCAGGGCTGGGTGAAGATGTTGAAACTGACAAGGGACATCTCCAGAGGCATACTGAAATAAATTGCCAGTCTTCCTTTGCCCTGTTTCTCCAAGGTGTAGGGTATTTATCTTTAAGGTAAAGGTAAAGGTTTCCCTTGATATTAAGTCTACTCATGTCCGACTCTAGGAGTAGTGCTCATCTCAATGTCTAAGTCAAAGAGCCGGTGTTGTCTGTAGATGTCTCGTAGGTCATTTGGCTGGCAGGACTACATGGAGTGCCATTACCTTTCCACAGAAGCGGTACCTATTGATCTACTCACATTTGCATGTTTTCGAACTGCTAGGTTGGCAGAAGCTGGGCCTAACAGCAGGAGCTCACCCCACTTCCCACATTCAAACTGCCAACCTTTCGGTCAGCAAGTTCAGCAGCTCAGTGGTTTAACCTGCTGCGTCACCAGGGAGCTTTTAAAGAACTCTATAAAAAAGCGGGGGGGGGGGGGGGGGGGGGGGGGGATGTTGTACAGTAAACCCCACACAGCTAATCTTCAAAGGGTAATCTCTGTGACCATTTACCCAGATATTTACGAAGAAAATGCCTTTATGTCTTGACATGTATGTTCATAGGCTTCTCTTTTGCAGATATGGAGGAGTAGGTTATTTAATTTATCGTGTCAGGAGTGAACCAAGGATACAGTTGTGTTGTATTTGAGAAAACACAAAATTTAAAAACTTAGCATTCTATCAAATGTCCTTTGACCAGTAGCTGGCCACTTGGAGTGACTCTGGTGTTGCTATAAGTAGGAGTAGGTCAAGGGGCATAGTCTCCTCCACTTCCATGCATTAGCCTTCACAGATGGGGTTACCACTTGGAAAAGGTCTGTCCTCAACTATGAATAGGGTTTTATTGAACCATCTTACAAAAAGATATCAGAATACAGATGGAGAGGAATTTGCATGTGTGATAGAGTGTGCATAGCTTGATAATGAATCTGCATATATCATCATTTTGATAGACATGTCTTGTTCTTCAAAATCTAGCTGGAACATTCCCTATTCCAGTGTTGACTTTTGAACTGCTTTTGGGCTGATCTGTTGCTAGTTTGCGAATAGTCTTGTTATTGCTTTGCTTGACTTTTGAGTAATTGGCTGAGCTTTGTTCCTTGTCAGGAAAGCCCAGCTATAGCAGAACAATAGTGGCTGGGTCCTGAGCAATCATTACATCAGTCATTATCTTGATCTTGCACTTGGGTCCAGGGATTGGATTGCTTTCCTTGCCCAGCCCTTTTTTCTCTCTGCCAAGTTCAAAACAAAAAAGCTTCCAGCAGGGCCAACTGTGTCTGGAGATAGGAGCAGTTGAATCATTCGGTTGCAAGGCTAGGAGGTCACTCTGAATTTCTGGGGGTTGACTGTTGAATTCTGCTCGAGGGGAAAGTCAGAGAGAGAATTTGGAGGCTTTTCAGAAGCTGTCTGTATTGATAAATAGAGAAAGAGAGATGGGGAGAGGCTTCCCTGTTGTATTAGTTGATCATATTCAGAGCCGCTGATGAGCCATTTCCATGTAATATTCTGCAAAACTTTTGTAACGCGAGCAAAATGTCGTACAGAGATCATTTGAGAACTTGAAGAAGTACCACTCCACTTCAAAATAATTTTCTCCCCCTTTTCTCTCAATAGAATTACCTTCTCAAATTTGCAAAATTTTAGTTTGAGGTAAACATGTTTTTGAAGTTTCAAAGCTGCTTTAAATTACATAATTTATCCATTTGAAACTCTATCTTCAGTACTTGGATACAAAAATTGCTGTCTTCTATAGTGCTTCTCTTCAGTAGGTTAGGAATCTTGAAAAGAGCCACAATTTCATTGAACTGCATTATAAAAAAATCCCTTGTTGCCTACTCCTTCACATGATTGAGTAAAGAAACCAAGCAAAGTAGAACTTCAGTCATCTCAGGTAATGGCATCCCATAAAGTTGTACCAAGAGAAGAAAGGACAGGCTGTGTATACCAGCACACAGAATTCCTGGTATATTATTATATCCAGATTTTGCCAAAGAGTGATATTATCTGTAGCTCAATACTCTGACCCAGAGTATTGGTCATACTGACTGAGTCTTGCAGTAAAAAAAACCATTTTTTTTGTTTTGACTTTTCAACGGTTTCCATAATTATCTTCAGCCTACAATTCTTTAAACTGGAGATCCTAGTGATTGAACCTGGAATCTTCTGCATATTATGGATTCACTTTAGCTATAGAGCAGCGTTTCTCAACCTCAGGGTCGGGAACCGGGGGGGGGGGGGGGGTGTCACGAGGGGGTGTCAGAGGGATCACCGAGTTCATCAGAAAACACAGTATTTTCTGTTGGTCATGGGGGTTCTGTGTGGGAAGTTTGGCCCAATTCTATTGTTAGTGGGATACAGAATGTTTTTGATTGTAGGTGAACTATAAATCCCATCAACTACAACTCCCAAATATCAAAGTCTAATTTCCCCAAACTCCACTAGTGTTCACATTTGAGCATATTGAATATTTTTGCCAAGTTCGATCCAAATCCATCATTGTTTGAATCTACAGTGCTCTCTGGATGTAGGTGAACTACAACTTCAAAACTCAAAGTCGATGCCCACCAAACCCTTCCAGTATTTTCTGTTGGTCATGGGAGTTCTGTGTGCCAAGATTGGTTCAGTTCCATCATTGGTGGTGTTTAATTGTTGGATAACTATAAATCCCAGCAACTACAATTCCCAAATGACAAAATCAATCCCCTCCCAACCTCACCAGTATTCAAATTTGTGTATATCAGGGATTTCTGCCAAATTTGGTCCAGTGAATGAAAAAACATTCTGTATATCAGATATTTACACTGCAATTCATAACAGCAGCAAAATGACAGTTATGAATAGCAACAAAAATAATTTTATGATTGGGGGTCACCACAACATGAGGAACTGTATTAAGGGGTTGCAGCATTAGGAAGGTTGGGAAACACTGCTGTAGAGGTTTGTCTTTGAATCCGAAAGCCGTTGGTGATGTTCCAACAGTTGCTGCAAGGAGGAATGCAGTGAATTCTCTGAACCTATAAAAATGCTTTCCATTTCTTCCCTATGAACCACCACTGTTTAGGATGAGTTTATTCCATTATTTTTCAGGTAACTATGCATTCCAGACAGATGGTTACCCTGGGAATAAAACAAAGTTTTAAATGAAGCTGGGGCTTCCTTATCTTTCTGTGTCATTGAGGAGTCTTTACTCTTGCTGTGTGGCATTGAACTGCCAACTGATAGAGGGTTGGGAGTTCATTTTGCCACTCTGGAGTGCAGGAGAGCTGAAAGGGGAGGCCAAGTTGGTGGAATCGTGCTCTGAGGAACAGGAATGAGAGAGTGTTCAGAAACCTCTTGGGTAATACATTTATATCACTGAAAATCAGTGATAGGGCAGTCCTGCTATCTCTGGCTTGTCTCTCTGTGTTTAAATTGGCATCCTGTAAAGGAGTGGTGTTCCAAAAATGAAAGCTGGAACAGAAAAAAAGCTTTTTGCCAGGAACAAAAGAAAGCTATCCAATTGGCTAGCCTACAGAACTCCTAGAGGTGAGACATCTTCCAACTGGCAAAGGGAAAGATCTTTGGAACCTTTAAGCTCAATGTGAAGAACCACCATTACTCCAGATGGCTGAGTAAAGCAGGAGGTGGAGGAGCTGCAGCAAGAGCAGCTAATTTGGTGCCCTTGTGGAGCTACACATTCAATGATGAGAAGAGACGGACCGTTCCTCTGTGTGTTTGGAGTGGGTTAATTTAATATAGAACATAGTAGTTCTCTATAGTCTAAGATTCAGAAGAGAAGAGTGTGTGTCTCTGCTCGTCCCTTGAGAGGCGACTTATGTGCAGTGCTGTTGTGGCAGAAAAGGATTCTTATATATCCTGAAACTGGAGTTTATAGCCTCTCAACATTAATTCACCTGCTTTATTCACTATGTAAAACTGCCTCCTTGGAATCTACATCCTTCCTTTCTCTTAATACAGGGATGGATAATGTGCACTGCAACTATGATAAGCCCTAATCAGCATAGCCAACTTTACAGGATTTTGTGTTACAGTTACAAGAACATCTGTGATTGCTCTAACAATAAATTCTATTGGGCATTTCCACCACAATTGAAGGGAGATGTTGACAAGCTGGAATGTGTTCAGAGGAGGGTGACTAAAATGATCAAGGGTCTGGAGAACAAGCCCTGTGAGGAGCGACTTAAAGAGCTGAGCATGTCTAGCCTGCAGGAGAGAAGCCTGAGAGGAGACATGATGGCCATTTATAAATATGTGAGAGGAAGTCATAGAGAGGATGGAGCAAGCTTGTTTTCTGCTGCCCTGGAGACTAGGACGCGGGGCAATGGCTTCAAACTACAGGAAAGGAGATTCCACCTGAACATTAGGAAGAACTTCCTAACTGTGAGAGCTGTTCAGCAGTGGAGCTCTCTGCCTCAGAGTGTGGTGGAGGCTCCTTCTTTGGAGGCTTTTCAACAGAGGCTAGATGACCATCCGTCCCAACTCAATGATTCTATGATTCTTCTCAGGTTACTGTGCAAAGTGTCTGAATTTGTGAGGATGCAGTGTGTTGCGCTAAGCGTATTTCAGTCAAGTCCAGTGCAGAAGACACAATAACATTGCACCCAGGCAAGAGGAAAAAGAACAGAAAAACTTTACTCTTATCAGCAGAGTTAAAACATAACCTTGCAATGTTACAAACAGTGCAAGAAACTTACATAGTCTTTGTAAGCAATACAGAATAAGGCTTCATCATCTACATCCAAATGAGAGAGCAGTAAAAATGTTTGAGCAAAATGCCTGAGCAAAGACTCCTCAGAGCAAAAGCTGAACTGTATTCTAAAAACCATACAGTTATACCTCACTGGGTGTTATCGAAACTTACTAGTTGACCTACATTAGCAGCTGCACATAATCATTAACAGCATAAGGTTTTCGTTAACACACACATATATACTTGATCCTGTTACGACTTACTGTAACACAGTGTTAGCTTTGGTATCTGTGATGCTCCTTGCTTTTTCTGTCCCGAAATATTGAAAGATGGGATACATAGACTCACCTGTCTACATTTTTCCCTCCACTGTTCAGGGCTGTATACTAGAGTCTGTCCTGACAGTTCTTCATACCGTTCTTTAGGACATGAAGAAGGTCATGTTTCCAGATTGTGTATTCCCTGGCCTGTCAGCCCTCTAGCAATTCATAAATGTTCCCGAGGCTGGATTGTAGCTTGGTGATTGGAGGATAGTGAAACTGAGATGGTACAGCCTCTTGGCTTGGAACCAAATATTTCCTGCCTGTCTTTTGATCATGCAAAGCCGCTTGCTGCAGACATTGGTCTTAAAGCTTGTTATCTTCTAGGTTCAATTGTGGTTTTAAATGTTTGAAATATGCTCATGTTCCCTCGACCACCACTCTTCCCACCCTATTACTCTTCCAATTTATGGGATTTGTGAAAACCTTCAGAGAAAACAATGGTCTTCAATCTATATATGCTCTTGGCACATTGGGTATGATAGGTATGCTGTGTCTGGCAGTACAATTGGCATTCTGAGTGGGCGGAGGTTGCTCCTTACTGTTGTGTGGGCGTGATGGAGTAGGTGAAGAAATGGGGAGAGGAGATGGAGGAGCTCCTTCAATCTTCCCCTTTATTTCTTCTGTAGTGTTTTTCCCATCTTAAAAGCTATGAGAAGTTGTGTGCATAACTTTTTGCCTTGCAAGATAATTTTTGGGTATTCAAGATATGTGCATTTTTCCCCTTTGATCACCCTTGAGCTACAGTAGTATATGATGTTTTGCTGCTTAATTTGTAAAATCATAATTTGACATTTAATAAGCTTTTCCTTAATCCCTCCTTATTGTCCAACATTTTTGCTTATCCAACGTTCTGCCGGCCCGTTTATATTAGATAAGCTGGTTTTTGCAGTCCCCCCACAGATGCTTATAGTGTTTAAGATTGCAGACTTTTGTCCTACCTGCTGCTTCCCATATCTGAGTAGAACACCTTTTTAGATTTAATGTTGAAGATTATTTTTGGCTTGGAGGAAGAAAATGCTTTACCTGACTTCTGCTGTAGCGTGATTCACCTAAGTATATGAAATATGTACATTTAGCCTACAAGTGGAGACTTATGTCATTGAGTCATCTTCAGTGCCGGAAATGTCCCTGCACATAAAAACTTAGCATGTCAGAAATGACAGATCACACATTGCCTTTATCCTGACGTGGTTGTCTTCCAAGTATAGAAAAAAGATTTGTAACAGTTTTTTCGTGTCTGGAGTGACTTGAGAAACTGCAAGTCACTTCTGTTGTGAAAGAATTGGCCGTCTGCAAGGACATTGCCCAGGGGATGCCCGGATGTTTTCATGTTTTACCATCCTTATGGGAGGCTTCTCTCATGTCTCCGCGTGCAAGCTGAAGCTGACAGAGGGAGCTCATCCACTCCCTCCCTGGATATTTGTAACAGTGAAACATTCAGTCACTTTTTTGTATCAAAAGCATTGCATAAATTAGTATAAAACTGATAAAAATAGAAGGAGAGCACAGGGTTTGACTAAAAACAGGCAACAGCAATGGCCTGTTTGACCAAAAACAGGCAACAGCAATAGCGTTGTCTGTAGCCTCCAACAATTCTTCCCCAGTACATGAGGCAGGGCATAGTGGACAAGCATACAGATGTGGAGTTGTCTGTTCTGCTCCGCAGTCACACAAGGTGTGGGATTCTTTTGCCAGATTTTCTTTTGATCTGCCCACTCCACTTCTGAGTCTGTTCAGGGACTTCCAGTTTGCCCATTCTTGGTTTGCCCCTGGAGGAAGACCCTCCCTCGTGGGGGGCCATCCAGTTGGGATTTCCAGGTTTAGCTGCCCAGAAGGATACCCTTGCTGTTGCTGGGGGGATACCAAGAGGAGTTGTAGTTCTCATAAAGCTTTTCCTTGATTTGAGTCTACTGGGAGGAGGCTGGTAGCCATGTAGTGGGTGGCTTTCACAGTGTTCAACCTTATTTCTCTCACATTTAACAGCAACTTCCCATTGCACATTTGGGGGGGGGGCAATGTCAGCTAGCTTGTAGAGTTTATCAACAGGTGTAGGTTTAAGACATCCTGTGATTATTCTGCATGTTTCATTCAATGCTATATTCACCTGCTTTGCATGGACAGACCTTTGCCAAACAGGGCAGGCATACTCGCCAGTTGAGTAAGACAAGGCGAGGGCTGATGTTCTTACAAATTTTGGGTCTGCACTCCATGTGCTGCCAGTAAGTTTCCGCAGGATGTTATTGCGTGCAGCTACTTTGTGCTTGGTGTTCAAGCAGTGTTTCCTATATACTAGTGTTCGATCTAAGGTGACAGCGAGATATTTGGGATGGAAACAATGTTCAAGCTCTTGACTTTCCCAGGTGATTTTCAGTTTCCTGTTGGCTTCACGGTTGCAGAGTTGGAAAGCACACACTTGTGTCTTGACGGGGTTAGGCTTCAGGTGGTTATCTTTGCAGTAGCTGGAGAGATCTTTCAAGGCATTAGTAAGTTGGATTTCATCTGTTTCGAAGTCTTTTGCTTGTGTTGTTAGGCCAAGGTCCTCAGCATATATCAAGCTCTTTGTGAGTGGTGGTTGTGGCTGATAATTAGTAAATTCAGTCACGTGAGTGCCTCCTTGCAATATGATGTGTTATATTTCCGACACTGCATACTTGATCAATGTTGCAAGCAAATACTATGTAATATGAACATACAATGAATGTAGAGACTTTGCATTGACGGAAAGGTGAGTTGAAATTGTTAGAGGCGTCACATCTGCCATCTTTGTTTTATTTTTCTCTTGGCAAGTCGTCTCATTTGCCCACAAAGCTTTGTTCTACTCTGCCTCTTGTTCTGTGATGAAACTTCACTCTGTCTCTTCTTGTGTAGTTTGGTTTACAAGATAGATGTTGGCTCTAAAAGGAGTCCAGCACTCGAAGCATTCCACACTGAAGGAGGAGGAACAGCAAATCAGCTCTTGCTTGGTTTTTCTCTGGAATTGGCAGCCCAAAAGGGATGGAAAATGTTTCTCATCACAGGGCCAAGAGAAGAGCTCAAGGCTTGTTTTCTTAATGAATCATGGGGTTTTTCTTTCCATGTTTGGTGCCTGTTTATGATTGGGCAGCCTTCCAGTATCATTCCCCTTACATTTTGAGTTCATTAGTGGAAATGGCAAAACAGCAAGAGAAACTGATCCTGGAATACAGAGTTCTCTCTCTTTGGTGTCTCCCAGTTGTATGCATAAAATGGGGATAGATTTAGCTAGTTAAGAGGGCTTTTACATTGTTCCTTTGCAGAAGAAAGAGGTTTCACTTGACATAATTCAGCTGGGAATTGAAAGTGAGTTTTGGAATGTTACTTGAATTGTGGTCATGCGTTGATTTATGGAAATCCAGCAATGTGTTTCCTTGAATTTTACCACAACATAGTAATTCTATATCTGACTTAGTGAACGGTGTTTTACACCTAAATTGGGGAATAGGAGAAACATACAGTGGAAAGGGCATGGATGCAGAGAGTTGGCTGGATGGACCAAGACACTCATGTCTGAGCACTGGTTTCCTATTGGTGCTGTTGGGAAAATGGACCATCTTCTGTAATATCTCCTGGTGCAGATGCAATCTAGAAAGCCTTTTGAAAACAATGTGGCATGGCCACCAATCTTTTCTCTTTCTCCCCACAGCTCTTTCGTAAGAGCAGGGTTTATTTCTTGGATTTGGATTTAGAGAAACTTGATTTCAAGGTCGTTCTGAACCATGAATTTATTTATTTATTTACCCTATTTATATCCTACCTTTCTCAACCTTGAAGGGGACACAAGGCAGCTTTACATATCATTAAAAAAATTAAATTAATGCACATTAAAACATTTAAAAACATTGCATTCACTATTTAAATCCGCAATTGTAATCTGGGCCTGTTTCAGTAATTATTACACATATTCCATATATGTTATTGCAAATGGTTATTTTCCAAAGGCTTGATCCCAAAGCCAGGTTTCACTTTCCTGCTGAAGGCCAGGAGGGAGGGGGCAGATCTAATGCCACTGGGAAGAAAGTTCCACAGCTGAGGAGCCACCACTGAGAAGGTCCTGTCTCTCAGCCCCACCAAGTGCACCTGTGAAGGAGGTGGGACCGAAAGCAGGGCCTCCCCAGACGATCTTAATCTTTGAGGTGGTTCATAGGGGAGATACGTTTGGACAGGTAAGCTGGGATGGAACCATTTAGGACAGTGGTTCTCAACTTGTAGGTCCCCAGATGTTTTGGTCTTCAACTCCCAGAAATCCTAACAGCTGGTAAACTGGCTGGGATTTCTGGGAGTTGTAGGCCAAAACACCTGGAGACCCACAGGTTGAGAACCACTGGTTTAGGGCTTTATAGGCAAAAGCCAGCACTTTGAATTGTGTTTGGTAGCAGACCGGCAGCCAGTGGAGCTGACATAGCAAGGGGTTGTATGCTTCTTGTTCACCGCTCTAGTGAGCAACCTGGCTGCTGTCCGTTGGACTATTTTAAGCTTCCGAACAGTCTTCAAAGGCAACCCCATGTAGAGCGTGTTGCAGTGGTCTATTCAAAATGTAACCAGAGCGTGGACTACCATGGCCAAGTCTGACTTCTCAAGTTATGGGCACAGCTGGCGCACAAGTTTTAATTGTGTGAATGCTCCCCCAGAGTTTCCCTGAAGCTCTTAAATATTGTGTTATCTCTCAGTGTGTTACCTCTCAATCTACCTTCCTTCTGTTGATAGTATATTAAAGAAAATTAATTAATTTGGGTTCTTGTAGGTTTTTCGGACTATATGGCCATGTTCTAGAAGCATTCCCTCCTGATGTTTCGCCTGCATCTATGGCAAGCATCCTCACAACCTCTGAGGATGCTTCCCATAGATGCAGGCAAAATGTCAGCGGAGAGAATGCTTCTAGAACATGGCCATATAGCCTGACAAACCTACAAGAACCCAGTGATTCCATCCATGAAAGCCTTCAACAATACATAAATTTCTTTCCTCTTGCCAAAATACAATATGAAAATGAGGAGATTCTTGCATAAGTGATCTGCATATGAAAAGAGAGGACAGTAGGAAAGGGTAGCAGAAGTGGTGGCCTTTCACTGCATAGTCCTTGCAGTTATCTGCTTGTATTTGCTGCAATTTGAGCCTTCAGTAAAGGCAGCAAAATGGGAGGAGCGGGAGGGAATGCTATTGGGGGAACTTGGACAGAGCCTAGGACATGTGAAACGGTACATACCAGTAGTAAAACATAAAGGCCATTTAAAGTATTAGGTTGATGCTACTTGTGAATTTTTAAATTATCTTCTACTGATACTGTGCAGCTGATGGCTATTTACTTGTTTTTTCCCCTTTTCCCTCTAGGGTGGAATTCCAGAACAAGTTCTACACAGGCGCTGGATTCAAGTTTCTCCCATTCTCATTTGACAGCATTTGTGACGGGCGGTTTGATGAATAATCCCCTTAAGACTTAAGTGTTGGACATGTGGCAGTAAATCTTGACTCTCTTCTGCATGTGTGTGTTTGCCTGTGTGATTGTCTGAAATTGTGTAACTCTCCTGATTTAGCCACAATTTGCTACTGTGACAATAATTTGCTTTTATTTAAGTACCTTGATGATGGGAAAAAGGAAATTATGAGGAGTCCATTGGGATAGCATTGTGGTCCTGGTAAGCACTGGAGCAGGATAGTGGCCCTCAGGTTGCATAGACAAGGATGTCTTGAGAAAAGATTGTGGCCTACTGTCAAAGAACACAATCATGGTCATCTCCAGTTATCCTGATCACTGCAGGCATGCTAACAGCTCAGTGTGGTAGCAGAACACAATCTTAAGTTTCTAGTCCTTTTTGTACCTTGGAAATACGTACTTGGGTTCATATACATTTTATGAAAACCTGATTAAATGGAGCTCTGTCTACCCCGTGGTTCTCAACCTGTGGGTCGCCGGATGTTTTGGCCTTCAACTCCCAGAAATCCTAACAGCTGGTAAACTGACTGGGATTTCTGGGAGTTGTAGGCCAAAACACCTAGGAACCCAAAGGTTGAGAACTATTGGTCTCAATAGTTCCCCTTTCCTACACATTTGTCTGCTCTTTGCTCTAAAACTGTATTCCGGATTTCTTCTACATGCCCGAATTCAGTTGGAATCCTAAGGATCAGCGTTTACTCATTCAGGCATGTTGCCCACATTCTTCCCCATACACTCCCCATGGCACCCCCTTTGCTTCCGTGCAATCACTATAGTAAAATTAGCCTTTTAGATTTTTGCAAAGGCATAATCAAAAGAGGCTCCTCACTGACATCCACTACATGTCCCAGTCTTCCACCTCTACTCAGAGCGTTAACTGCTACTCCCTTTCTTTCACACTTGCTCTCATCTTGCAAACTAAATTTTCTCCCCTCTCCCCTTTCTCTGCTTCAAGCAATGTACGTGGGTGGGAATCTTTAGGAAACTTGGACTGAAAGCAAGTAATTCGTTGGGAGTGGTGACCCCAAATAGCCTTGTAACTTGGCAGTGTTGGAATTTGTCCTTCCATAGATGAGAGCAAGCCACTAAGCGAGGGGAAAGAAAGTTTGCTCACTTGATGTGTTGTCTAGCCATAGCCAACCTGTGCTTGACTGAATTGGATTTGCTATTAAGGAAACATTGATTAACACTGCCTCAAAATTTGAACAGCTTGTTTTGTTCCAAGGAAACTCTGGGTCTTTTGCCTCCAGAAAACTCCCACGTAATGCTGGCTTCCATTACTCGACACAGGAAAAAGCTGCCCTTACCACGCCCCAGCTACCAGCAAATAAAAGCTGTTGCATAGCAGCACTTGTGTTATTTAGGAAGGGCTTCCCTTGGAAAATAGAAATCTACTGAGGGCAACCCCTGCCTTCTCTTTGTGCAGAAAGTGGTGTAGTAAAAAGCCTGGGCTTCATATGTCTGTGAAATAAGTATTTATGTGATCCATGGGTGTGTGTGTGTATTGTGTAACACAAATGTGCACTTTTATACAAGTGTCTCAATAGGAGACCTTGGAGCACCTCTATTGAGCACTTAAGACAAGAGTCCAGATCCAATATGGTAACTTCTCAGGAAGGTGCTAGTACATTAATTGCTCTCGAGAAGACATTGAAGTTACAGGTTCTGCTTGTGTGTGTAAGATAATAGAGGACCCTGTCATTATGTTTACCTGTGCTGTCTGGAAAACTGTAGCATGCAATGAAGTTTTGCCTGGCTGTTCTCGTCAGCCAATCACTGTATCTATTAAACAAGTTAATGTACACCTGTAGTATGTCAGTTATGTTCTTGACTGTCTCAGAGGGTGATGGGGAGGGAAAGGGCAGTTCTTAATTCTACAGAGGACCAAAGATGGAGTTCTGAGATCTTTTCTGCTTTTCAGAATCAACTGGATTTGTCATTCTTTTCGCTACTCTCACCATAGGGAGAAGAATAGAGCTGTGCAGAAGTCCTGCCTCCATCTAGTGAAACCATTGGCAGACTATTTCGGCTGCTACACTATTTCTCAACCTGGGGGTCGGGACTCTGGGGGGGGGGCAAGGGGGTATCAAAGGGGTCGCCAAAGAACCACAGAAAACACAGCATTTGCTGTTGGTCATGGCGGTTCTGTGTGGGAAGTTTGGCCCAATTCCATCATTGGTGGGGTTCAAGGGCCTCTGATTGTAGGTGAACTATAAACCCCAGCAACTACAACGTCCAAATGTCAAGATCTGTTTTCCTCAAACTCCACCAGTGTTCACATTAGGGCATATTGAGTATTCATGCCAAGTTTGGTCCAGATCCATCATTGCTTGAATCCACAGTGCTCTCCGGATGTTAGTGAACTACAACTCCAAAATTCAAGGTCAGTGCCCACCAAACCCTTCCAGTATTTTCTGTTGGTCATGGGAGTTCTGTGTGCCAAGTTTGGTTAACCCCATCATTGGTGGAGTTCAGAATGCTCCTTGTTGGTTAACCATAAATCCCAGCAACTACAACTCCCACATGACAAAACCAATCCCCTACCAACCACACCAGTATTCGAATTTGGGCATACCAGGCATTTGTGCCAAATTTGGTCCAGTGAGTGAAAATACATCCTGTATATCAGATATTTACATTATGATTCATTAGTAAAATTACAGTTATGAAGTAGCAATTAGAATAATTTTATGGTTGGGGGGTCACCACAACAAGAGGAACTGTATTAAGGAGTTGCGCCATTAGGAAGGTTGAGAAACACTGAGCTACTACTTTTAGTAGCGACTTCAGTGTCTTTTTAGCAATCAAAAAGACCAAAGAAATTCTGATTCTTAAGAAAGTAAAATTTATAATTTATTTGAAACATTTATATTTCCGCCCTTCTCACCCCGCAGGGGTCTCAGGGTGGAGCATAACATATATACGGCAAACATTCAATGCCAGGACATAAAACCATAAATATATACAAACATTAAAATCACTTATATCCACTTTCAAAACAGTTGCATAAAACCATCTCAGGACACCATTCTATTATTGCCTCATTGCACTACCCCAAAGGCTTGTCCTACAGCCAGGTCTTCACCATCCTTCTGAAGGACAGGAGGGAGGGGCTGATCTAATACTCCCAGGAAGGTAGTTTCATTGCAGGGGGGCAATCACTGAGAAGGACCTGTCTCTCATCCCCGCCAAATGCGCCTGTGATGGTGGCGGGACGAAGAGCAGGGCATCCCCAGAAGATCTTAGTTGTCTTGGTGGTTCATAAAGGGAGATGCGTTCAGACAGGTAAACTGGGCCAGGGCCGTTTAGAACTTTATAGGCCAAAGCCAACACTTTGAATTGTACCTGGTAGCAAACAGGCAGGCAGCGGAGCTGATGTAACACGGGAGTTGTGGGCTCTTTGTATGCTGTCCCAGTTGTTAACCTGGCTGCTTCTCGTTGGACTATTTGAAACTTCCGAACAGTTTTCAAAGGCAACCCCATGTAGAAAGCATTGCAGTAGTCTATCCTGGATGTAACAAGAGCGTAGACCACCATGGTAAAGTCTGGCTTCCCAAGGTATGGGCGCACAAGTTTTAATTGTGCGAAAGCCTCCTAAGTCACCACTACAACCTGAGGTTCCAGGCTCAGCGATGAGTCCAGGAGGACTCGCAAGCTGCGAACCTGTGCCTTCAAGGAGAGTGCAACCCCATCCAGCATAGGCTGTAACCCTATACCCTGTTTGGCCTTGAAACTGACCAGGAGAACCTCTGTCTTGTCAGGATTCAACTTCAGTCTGTTTGCCCCCATCCAGACCATCACAGTAGCGAGGCACCGGTTCATGACCTGGACAGCCTCCTTAGCACCTGGTTGAAAGGAGTAATAGGTTTTGACGATATCTGCATACAGATGGCATCAAACTCCAAAACTTTGGATGATCTCACCCAACGGCTTCATGTAGATGTTAGACAGCATGGGGGACAATACCGAGAACTGCGGGACCCCACAGAACAATGGCTGCGGGGCCGAGCAGGCGTTCCCCAACAACGCCTTCTGCGTATGATCCCCCAGGAAGGACTGGAGCCACTAAACAACAGAGGACCCACAGTTAAATTTTGAAACACCCTCCTTACTCTAATCCCCCAACTTTGTAGGGAGGGCATAAGTGCACATAGTTCTTTTGGTGTCTCAACATTTCCAAAGGTTATTAATAGGGGGAGGAAGTTGATGTTGTACTCTCTATGAAGCCTAAGTTCCTTAGGGTTCTTCCTCAGAATCTGACTTAGGGACACCTTGATAACTCTAGATGAACACCACCTCCCGCTATTCAGGTGGGTATCTAGTATGCCAAAAGCTAGTACATTAGTTGGAGAATTATTTGTTGGGTGTCACTTTCTTGCTGAAAGGGTGGTTCATGTTCCTTCATATTGGCAGCTAAATCTTCTCTGTCAAATCCCCCCCTCCCCTATTAAATCCAAATCCTCCTCCCCCTCTCCATCCCTCCATCTTCAGCCTAACAAGAGGCTACTCCCTCCCCTCCCTTCCCCATACCAATTGGATCATTTGCTAATAGAAAAACATAAGTAAGTAGATGATCTGATTTCTTGTAAGTGCCTCTATGTGATTAAGAAAGAGGCACAGTGTTCGACCCATCATATCACCAAGGTGTGGAAATTCAACATTCAGCAATGTTCCAATGTCTTGCCCAGTGACAATTTTTTGTTTCCTTTAAATTCCTGCACCGATATTAACTAGTTCTGCCATTTTTCACAGTCCCTGGTTGTTTACCAAAAAGTTCGCCAGCCTCTCAAGCATTGCAGTCTTTGGAAAAAATCCAGTGTTTGTTCCCTTCTTCATTAGGGAGATGAAAGACATGCCCAGGACCTTTTGTGGCATAGTAGCTCAGGAAAATTTGTCTTAACAGCTTGTGATTTCTTACTGGGGAACAGGAAGTTCCTTTTGTTTCTCAGAGGGCTGCCCAGTCTTTCCTGCCTCTGTTATTGCTGTCTTTCACTTGCAAGCGGTAATATGAACCAATAACGACAATATTTTCTGCTTTGCTTGCTGGGAAATCTCTTCTTCTGCGTTTGTATAGTTCTAATAGTTCTGATTCCCAACCCCCAGTTGCTTGTGGTGGTGAGCCTTCGGGGCAAATGCCAGTTTTGTTGAATAGTGCCTATAACTTCCTTGCTATCATAAATGCCTTCTTAAGGAGAATGCTTTGGGGATCTGTACGTATTCCAGATTTTATTCCCTCTCTGGGGAGGGAGAGCTTTTTATGAGGTAATGAAATCGTAGAAAAAGGGTGGCATAATAAAATGGGTAGATTTCTGAAACAGGTAGATTGCTCCCCTTTGCATGCATGTACTGAACTGAATGCCACCTAACAAAAAAAATCCTTACTGATTCCCTTGAGTATTACTTTCCCCCTCTTTTTTCCTTTATCCCACTAGCTGTGGGGGGAAAAAAGCTACTGTTGTTGATCTAAAAGTGCTTTTGTGTGTGTGGTTATTGATGAGAGCACAAGTGTTTGTCCTAAATACCAGCATTGGGCTAGCACCCCAATCCATAGATCTTTTTTCCATGACAGCATTGTGTGTGTTCCCAAGAAAGACGATACCAGGGAAACCAGAAGATTACTGCATGAATTTCCCATGAAAGTAATGTGATACTCAAAATCATCCACATAGGGAATGAAAAATGCAGGAAGAGGCACTAAAGATCATATTTCAAACATATATGGAGTGTACCTAAGAATTTTAAACCAGTGATTCCTGACCTTTTTTTTTTTTACCAGGGACCACTTTAACTAGGGACCACTCTCCAACATTAGTACCAAAAGGGTTACGAATCAATTTTAGTCAACTTTAGATTTGGTTTGGTTATTTGGGGTGCTGATTCATTTGCTGGAGAACATCCACTCTAGTTTCTGATACATAACATATGCCATCCAGTAGTAGCCATTAGGCCTGTCGGTTTTGATTCGTTATTTCGTTATTTCGTTAATGTTTTGTTATTTTTACCATTTACGGAACGATATCAAAACATATTTTTAAACCCGGAAGGGTTTTTAAATATCGAAACGGCAACTCCAAGAGTATTTACGAGCTTTCGCCCGTTTTGTAATACTAAATGGGGCGGGCGGGGCGAAGGGGCGGCGCGAGCGCGCACCCAGTGAGCGGCTCCGCCTCCTGCGCCCTCCTCCTCCTCCTCCTCCTCCTCCCAGCAGAGCCGATTGGATGGCGCGCGCGCGCTCACCCTTACAACCGGCCTCCGGCTCCTCCTCCTCCTCCCCCTCCTCCCAGCTGTGTTGCAGGAAGTGACAGCCAGGAGGAGGAGGAGGAGGAGGAGGGCACAGGAGCCGGAGGCCGGTTGTAAGGGTAAAATCGGCTCTGCCTCCTGCGCCCTCCTCCTCCTCCTCCTCCTCCTCCCCGCTGGTTGAGGAGGAGGAGGAGGAGGAGGAAAGGGGAGAGGCGCCTTAAAGAGACACCCGGCCCCCGCGCGCCATCCAACCGGCTCCGGCTCCTGCGCCCCCCCCCTCCTCCTCCTCCTCCTGGCACTTCCTGCAACACAGCGGGGAGGAGGAGGAGGAGGAGGAGGGCGCAGGAGCCGGAGCCGATTTGATGGCGCGCGGAGGCTGGGCCGGGCTCCTTCTCTCTGCCCTCCTCCTCCTCCTCCTCCTCCGGCTGTCACTTCCTGCAACACAGCTGGGAGGAGGAGGAGGAAGGAGGAGGAGGGCGCAGGAGGCGAGCGTTTCCACAACCGGCCTCGGCTCCTGCGCCCTTCCTATCCTCTCCTCCTACCAGCTGTGTTTGCAGGGAAGTGACCGCCAGAGGAGCGGGGAGGAGGGAGGAGGAGGAAGGGCCAGGATCCGAAAGCAGGGTTTGTAAGGGTAATAAAATCGGCTCCTGCTCCTGCGCCCTCCTCCTCCTCCCTCCTCCTGGCACTCCTGCAACACAGCTGGGAGGAAGGAGGAGGAGAGGAGGAGGGCGCAGGAGGCAGAGCTGATTTTACCCTTACAACCGGCCTCCGGCTCCTGCGCCCTCCCTCCCCCCCTCCACAGCTGGGAGGAGGAGGAGGAGGAGGAGGAGGGCGCAGGAGCCGGAGGCCGGTTGTAAGGGTAAAATCGGCTCTGCCTCCTGCGACCTCCTCCTCCTCCTCCTCCTCCTCCCAGCTCAGCTGTGTTGCAGGAAGTGCCAGGAGGAGGAGGAGGAGGAGGAGGAGGGCGGCAGGAGCCGGAGGCCGGTTGTAAGGGTAAAATCGGCTCTGCCTCCTGCGCCCTCCTCCTCCTCCTCCTCCTCCTGGCTGTCACTTCCTGCAACACAGCTGGGGAGGAGGAGGAGGAGGGGAGGAGGAGGGCGAGGCAGGCAGAGCCGATTTTACCCTTACAAGAATCCCCTCCTGCGCCCTCCTCCTCCTCCTCCGCTGTGCCCTGTCCTTTGAGGAGGCGGAGGAGGCGGAGGAGGAGGGGGGCGCAGGAGCCGGAGGCCGGTTGTAAGCGTAAAATCGGCTCTGCCTCCTGCGCCCTCCTCCTCCTCCTCCCTGGCTGTCTTCCTGCAACACAGCGGGGAGGAGGAGGGGGGAGGAGGAGGAGGGCGCAGGAGGCAGAGCCGATTTTACCCTTACAACCGGCCTCCGGCTCCTGCGCCCTCCTCCTCCTCCTCCACCTCCTCCCAGCTGTGTTGCAGGAAGTGACAGCCAGGAGGAGGAGGAGGAGGAGGAGGGCGCAGGAGCCGGAGGCCGGTTGTAAGGGTGAGCGCGCGCGCGCCATCCAATCGCAGCTGGGCCCCCCCCCCTCCTCCTCCTCCTCCTCCTGGCTGTCACTTCCTGCAACACAGCTGGGAGGAGGTGGAGGAGGAGGAGGAGGGCGCAGGAGGCAGTTGTAAGGGTGAGCGCGCGCGCGCCATCCAATCGCAGCTGGGAGGAGGAGGAGGAGGAGGAGGAGGAGGGCGCAGGAGGCAGAGCCGATTGGATGGCGCGCGGAGGCCGGTTGTGAGCCGGGGAGGGGATTCCTGCAGCGCCGGCTCTGCCTCCGTGGCCCGCCTGAGACAATACCATCTGATTGCCACAAATTGAAGGCTGCATTGCTGTGAGTTTTCAGGGCTGTATGTATGACCATGTTCCAGAAGCATTCTCTCCTGACATTTTGCCCACATCTATGGCAGGCATCCTCAGAGGTCTGTTGGAAACTAGGCAAATGGAGTTTGGACAGCTTGATTGGGATTATATGGCCTTGTAGCTTCAAAGTCTGGCTCCTTCCTGCTCAGGGGAATCCTTTGTTGGGAGGTGTTAGCTGGGTCTGACTCAAACCCGCTATGTCTGTAGGCCTGTGCGGTTTCGTTTTCCATTTTAAAATATTTTTTACTATTATTTTTAATATTATTTTTAATATTATTTTTTAATATTATTTTAATATTATTCCTGCTCAGGGGAATCCTTTGTTGGGAGGTGTTAGCTGGGTCTGACTCAAAACCTATGTCTGTATAGTAGGCCTGTGCGGTTTCGTTTTCCATTTTAAAATATTTTTTAATATTATTTTTAATATTATT
The DNA here is from genome assembly GCF_025583915.1 of Anolis sagrei ordinatus. NCBI lineage: Eukaryota > Metazoa > Chordata > Lepidosauria > Squamata > Anolidae > Anolis > Anolis sagrei. Next base: position 37,188,976 of record NW_026847660.1, read on the forward strand.
TTTTAATATTATTTTTAATATTATTTTAAAAAATAAAAAAAATATTCTAAAAATTCGTTAATATTTACAAAATTTTTTAAATACCAAAACTTTTTTTGGAAAGTTTTGTAATTATTTTAAATATCGAAACAAAAAAACACCCCAATTACAAATCGATTTTAGAAACAAATTTTTTCTTGATCAAACAGGCCTAGTAGCCATTTGTCCGCCCGCAGAAAAACATATTTTATAAGTCTTGGCATTATAAGAGGGTTTCACGAGACCAGTCACTGTTGTTGCAACTATATATTTATTTATTAACTATATTTCTATACTGCTTTTCTCACCCCTGGGGGGACTCAAAGCGGTTTACAACATAATAAATGGCAAATTCAATGCCTCACATATATATAAAAATATCACATATCTATATATAATATCTAAATCAATAACATATAACTGTAGATAAAATCCATTAAAACTATAAAAACATCAAACATAGACATAAGCATAAAACATATTATTGCTGCAATTAACAATGTAGACCCCTTCTCTTCTCCCCCCCACTCCCCAATTCTCTCTCCATAGCCCTTCTTTTTATCCCTCCCTGCTCCCCCCCCCCCCCCCTTCCCCCCCCTCCCCCCCCCCAATCGCAACAGACACAAAGTTATTTAAGTACAGATTGAATACAAAATGGGGAGGTTAAAAAAAAGTCCTGGGCCTTCTTGGGGGATGGTAAATGTGATATGAGGTCCTTGGGGCGGGTGGAGGGAGAGTCTTATCTGATGATGGTAGTAGGCTATTGATCAGTTTTGTAAAAGTCCAGAGGAACATAGCTTTTATAAGTTGTGGTGTCATAAGTCAGGTGTGAGCTATCACTTGCTAGTAGACTGAGGATGGGGAAGGGCAACGAAGTGCAGCTGCCGCTGAGGAGAGTGAGTGTCTAGACTGCACCTTCTACTTTGGAGGAGCTGAAGTCTCCTGGTCTCCTTTTCAATTCCTCCTTGTTGACTGTTGGAGGCAGGGGCAGCAAGGTGTAGCTGCTGCCGAGGAGAGTTGGTGTGTAGGCTGCACCTTCCACTCTGAAGGAGCTGAAGTCTCATGGCCTCCTTTTCAATTCTTCCTTGCTGGCTGTTGGAGGCAGGGGCAGCGAGGTGTAGCTGCTGCTGAGGAGAGTTGGTGTGTAGGCTGCACCTTCCACTCTGGAAAAGTGAGAAAAAGAAAGAAAAGGGAGAGGTATCTAAGGACACCAGTGTGGATATGAAGAAAACCCTTGTGTAGTAATGATGAGGCTGCGGACCGGCCCGTTCTTTAGTTCTTACCGACCACTGGTGGTCCACACACCACAGGTTGGGAACCACTGACTTAAACAAATCATTCTGTGCTCTATAGATTATAGCAAAGCCTTTGATGGTATAGAATCATGCAAAAACTGGATCACTTTGAAGAAATGGATGTGCCATACCATTTGATTGTCTTTATGTGTAACTGTATTCAAGATTAAAAGGCTACCATTTGGACAGAATAAAGAGAAATGTAATAGTTTTCCAATTGGCAAAGGGGTCAGGCAACACTATGCAACTTGTATGCTGAACAAACACATAAAGCAAGATTGGACTCTGTATAGGGGAGACAGTGGAGGGTCCCATCCTAGAGCTGGAAAGAAGCTGTTCCTTTAAAACACCTGCAAGATGCAAGGATGCTGAATCAAAGCAATCAAGAGACACAGGTGGACTAACTGGAAGGAGGGAGGGGGGAATGAAGGAGTGGATATAAGAGGGAGAGTGGAAGAGGAACAGGAGGTTCCATTGGACTTGAGTTGCTGGCATGCTTGAAATAAAGGAGTTGCTGAGATAACCTCAAACAACTGCTTGAGACTTGTTTATCGTAAGCAAACCAACAGAATGGATGAATGTGCTTATGATGTTCCCCTGCCTATGGGGGATGCTGAACCTTCTCACAGACTCAGAGGAGGAAGACATGGAAATTGGAGGGTGAAGCATCAACAACTTACGATATGCAACTGACACTAGACTGCTAGACTAGACAAACGTCAGCGTCCTGGAAGAAGCAAAGACCACCAGCACTGAAGCAACGGTCCTCTGCCATCAACTCTGCTGGACCGGCCACCGTCTCCCAAAGCAGTTGCTCTAGTCCAAACTCAAGAATGGAAAACGGAATGTTGGAGGACAGGAAAAAAGATTCAAAGTTGGATTCAAAGCCAACCTTAAAAACTCTGGCATAGACACTGAGAACTGGGAAGCCCTGGCCTTTGAGCGCTCCAGCTGGAGGTCAGCTGTGACCAGCAGTGCTGCAGAATTTGAAGAGGCACGAATGGAGGGTGAAAGAGAGAAACGTGCCAAGAGGAAGGTGCGTCAAGCAACCGAGACCGCCTCCCACCTGGAAATGAATGCCTTCACTGCAGGAGAAAATGCAGGTCAAGTATAGGGCTCCACAGCCACCTACGAACCCACCCCCAGGACACCGAACTTGGAGGACCATCATCCTCGGACTACGAGGGATCGCCTAAGTAAGTAAGTAAAGCTAATGGAAAATAGAAAAAACTTGGAATGATTACTGAAGAAAGCAAAGGCAAGTTTACAAGTTTAAAATTAGAAAAACAAGAATAATAACCACAGATTATTTACATAACATTAAAGTAAATGATTAAGATACTGAAATACTTCACAATTATAATTTGGCTCAATCATTAATCAGAATAGAGACTGCAGTCAAGAAATCAGAAGACTGGGATTTAGAAAGCCAGCTGAAGAGGAACTAGACAAGATCCTGAATGTAAATATGTATAATTGAATATTAGGATTGTTCACGTTGTTATATTTCCCATTTATATTTATGGTTGTGAAAACTGAACAGTAAAGAAGGCTGAAGGGAAGAAAATCAGCTTTGAAAATTCTTTGAAATGTAGTGTTGGAAAAAGGTTCTATGGCTATCATGGAATGGTAAAAAGTGGTTCTTCAGTGGGTTCTCTATCTCTCGTCTAGTTTGAGAACTACTGACTAGGGAAGAGTATGCAATGCTTCTGCCTGTAGAGATTAAAAGGGAGGAGGTTACTCTACCCACACATTGGCTCCCTCCCAGCCATTAGAAGAATCTGTCAGTGGGGTGGAAAGGCTTATATTATGCTGTTCTCTAGAAGAGTTTTGCAATGCTGGGCTGCTTACCAGATACCCTCTTGGGGAAAGAGTGCCTGGGGGGAAAGAGCCATGTGGTGTGTGGGAGGAGGGGGTGGATGGCGTTGGCGTTGGCGTACGCCTCCTTCTTGCAAAACAGCAGCTGAGGTGGTAACTCTGTCTCTGAGTTGTACCCACTTCAGACGGAGATTTGCAAGATGGAATGTTCCCTCCATGCAAACTTCCCTGCCTGTTGAAAGTTAATATATTAGGCAACTACTTTTGCCTATTGAAAATTAATATATTAGGCAACTACTTCTTAATGTAGCCTCATCCCAGATACCATGGGGTGCTTGGCCTTTTATCCCACAGTTGTTCGGGTATCTTATTTTTCCTACCCATCTATATAGCTGTACCAGTGCCCTTGTTCTCATGCATTTTATATTATCAGCCCTTCAGTTACAAGAACTCTCTCTGCTCATTAAAACGTCATACATATGAATGGAGCTAAAGCAACAGAATTATGCTTTTTGCAAAAAGGCTTCGAGCGATAGCAGGGATGGGGAACTTCTGGCCATCCAGCTGTAATTTGTGCAATTCCTCTATTTCCTGGTCTATCTAGAGTTGATGGGATCTGCAGTGCAGCAGGGACTGAATGGATACAAACTGCTGATCTTTGAATTTATTTATCTTGTCAGGAGCAAACTAAACAGTTGTATTGCATTAAAAACAAAACACAAATTTTGCAAACGTGGTAGTTGATGAAATGTCCTTTGACCAGTAGCTGGGCACTTGGTGTGCCTCTGGTGTCTCTATAAGAAGGTCCTCCATTGTGCATGTAGCAGGGCTCAGGTTGCATTGCAGTAGATGGTATGAGGTTTGCTCTTCTCCAAACTTGAATGTCATGGATTCCACTTTGAAGCCCCATTTATTGAGGTTGGCTCTGCATCTTGTGGTGCCAGAGTGCAGTCTGTTCAGTGCCTTCCAAGTTGCCCAGTGTGCCCAGGGGGGAGTCTCTCATTTGGTATCAGCCATTGATTGAGGCTCTGGGTTTGAGCCTGCCACTTTTGGACTCTTGCTTGCTGAGATGTTCCAGCGAGTGTCTCTGTAGATCTTGATTTAAGTTGTTGGCATGCTGGCTGATACCCAAACGGGGTGGGCAGGAGATGTCACTGCCTTGGTCCTTTCACTATTGGTTGCTACTTCCTGGCGGATGTCAGGTGGTGCAATACAATACCGGTGAAACAGTGTAATTTCTCCAGTAGTGTAGAGCGCAGACACCCTGTGATAATGTGGCATGTCTCCTTATTTATTTATTTATTTGCGACATTTATATGCCGGCCTTCTCACCCCAAAGGGGACTCATTAAGAGCCATATCCACTGTTTTGGTGTGGTGAGATGTGTTCCACACTGGGCATGCATACTCAGCAGCAAAGGAGCATAGCGCAAGGGCAGATGTCTTCACTGTATCTGGTTGTGATCCCCAGGTTGTGTCAGTCATCTTTCGTATGATATGATGTTTCGTATGATGTTTGTAGTGCCCACTTTTTGCTTGATATTCAGGCAGTGCTTCTTGTAGGTCAAAGCACCTTCCAGGGTAACTCCCAGGTATTTGGGTGTGCTGCAATGCTCCAGTGGGATTCCTTCCCAGGTAATCCTCAGAGCTTGGGATGCTTGTCTGTTCTTAAGGTGAAAAGCACATGTCTGTGTTTTAGATGGATTAGGGATCAGCTGGTTTCCCCTGTAATAGGCAGTAAGAGAACCTAGAGTTTCGGAGAGCTTCTGTTGAACCATCTCAAAGCTCCCTGCTTGAGCGGTAATGGCACGATCGTCAGCATAGATGAAACTCTCTGTCCCTTCTGGCAATGGCTGGTCATTTGTGTAAATGTTGAACATGGATGGAGCAAGCATGCTCCGCTGAGGCAGGCCATTCTTCTGTTTTTGCCATCTCTGGCCCTGGAACTCAACAAAAAAAAATCTTTGAATGAAATATATGTATGCTAAGATATATGAAATACATGTATGCTAGGACTTAGAAAAGATATAACTTCTCTCTTTGGACACCCCCCAAAAAACCTCCAATGGTCCACAATTAGAATCAGCCAATTTCTCCTATGGCTGAGAGTGACATTGAATAAATAACTTGTTCAACTTGATAGCTGGAGATTCATGTTATAAAAAGCCTGAGTAAGAACATTTCTGATCAATGGTTAGCTGCGGGTAAGCCCTTCAAAACAGGAGGGAGACGTGCCTTTCAGGAAGGCTTGAATTCTATCACCTTTTAAAAAATGCCACTGAGGTTAGTGGGTGTAAATGTGTGGGTGGCAGCTGGCATGCACTAAGTGTGCGGGTCTGCATGGATAGTAGATACGATGGCTCGGTGCCTGAGGATTCTTGAAGAAGACCAGAGAAGCCTGCCACTCTTTGCAGTTCAACTTATCTCCCTCTTTCCATCCTAGTGAGTAGCTTCCCCTCCCCACCTGTCATCCCAACCCCAAAATCCTCTGACAACTGGACTGCACTATTCTCTTGGGCAGAGAGGGACTTATAATATACCTCTTCTTTCATCCATAGGGTATGTGGGTTAGCTCTACACATTTATTTATTTATTTCATGCATTTCTATCCCGACCTTCTCCTCAGGGTGGCTTCACACAAGCATCATATGATGCTATCAGCATATAAACAATCAAAAATTACATTTAAAACAGTAAAAATCATTAAAAACATTATACAAATTCATTAAATAATAAATTAAACATGCCAATTAAAACCAAGTCCAAATCAGGGTAAATCCAATGTCGCAGATATCCTAAGTTTTCTTGCCAATTGCCGCTGTCCACTAATCGAATGCCTGGTCCCAAAGCCAAGTCTTCAGTTGTCTTCTAAAGAACAGGAGGGAGGTGGCCAACCTGATGTCCTTAGGGAGAGAGTTCCACAGACGGGGGCCACTGCCGAGAAGGCACTGTCTCTCGTCCACAGCAATCGCGTTTGCGAGAGTGGTGGGATTGAGAGCAGGGCCTCTCCTGATGATCTTAAGCTTTGTGATGGTTCATAATAGGAGATACGTTCGGACAGGTAATCTGGGCCAGAACTGTTTAGGGCTTTAAAGGTTAAAACCAGCACTTTGAATTGTGCTTGGAAGCTGATCGGCAGCCAGTGGAGCTGGCGTAACAGAGGAGTTGTACGCTCCCTGTACGTCGCTCCAGTGAGCAACCTGGCTGCTGCCCATTAGACTAGTTGAAGCTTCAGAGAGGTCTTCAAAGGCAGCCCCATGTAGAGAGCATTGCAGTAGTTTATTCAAGATGCAACAAGTACATGGACACCATGGCCAAGTTAGACTTCTCAAGTAACGGGCACAGCTGGCGCACAAGTCTTAATTGTGCAAAAGCTCTCCTGACCACCACTGAGACCTGGGATTCCAGGCTCAGCGATGAGTACAGGATCACCCCCAAACTGCAAACCTGCGTCTTCAGGGGGAGCGTAACCCTATCTAACGCAGGCTATAACCCTATTCCCTGTTCAGCCTTTTCACTGACCAGGAGTACCTCTGTCTTGTCTGGATTGAGTTTCAATCTGTTTGCTCTCATCCAGACCGGCACAGCAGCCAAGCACTGGTTCAGGACCTGCACAGCCTCCTTAGTGACAGGTGGGAAGGAGTAATAGAGCTGAATATCATCTGCGTACAGATGACATCTAACCCCAAAACTCTGGATGATCTCTCCCAGCAGCTTCATGTAAATGTTAAACAACATGGGGGACAGTATAGGTCCCTGTGGGACCTCACAAGTCAATGGTTGTGAGGACAAGTAGGTGTCCCCAAGAAACCCCTTCTGGGAACAACCCTCAAGGAAGGACTGGAGCCACTGCAAAACAGTACCACCAAGTCCCATATCCCTGAGGCATCCCAGAAGGATACCGTGGTGGACTGTATCGAAGGCCACTGAGAGGTCCAGCAGAAACAACAGGGACACACTCCCCCTGTCTAGTTCCTGGCGAAGATCATCTACTAAGGCGACCAAGGCTGTTTTGGTACCATGTCCCAGCCTAAAGCCAGACTGTGCCGGATCTAGATAACCCCTGTCCTCTATTAAAGTCCCAGTCCTTGGTTTACAAAATAAAGCCTTTTTCTCACCTGTTCACACAGGTGAGTCCCTGGTGGTGCAATGGCCAACAGCTTACCTGTCCGAACATTTATTTATTTATTTACTACACTTTTATCCCTCCCTTTTCAGCCCAAAGACAACTCAGGGCGGCGTACAGACTGGCAACATTAGATGCCGAACACACATAAATGCATCATTTAAAACAGGTTAAATCACATAATAAAATTAATAATAAAACAGTTTAAAAACTATAAAAATCAATGTCTTCCGGGTTATATAGGTATATCTCCCTATGAACTATCTAAAAAGTTAAGATTGTCTGGGGAGACCCTACTCTCAGTCCTGCCTTCTTCGCAGATGCAACTGGCGGGAATGAGAGACAAGGTGTGGTGAATCTTACCTGGTAGGCCGGAAAGGGAGCCTGGATAATAGTAAGGCAGGCCTCTATTTTGGGAGGGAATGCCAGGGAGGCAGCCATCATGAGTGAGGACGGTTGGAAGAGGGGAGGAGTTGGGAGACTCCTCGGATTGGTCAGAGCAGTTGGGAGGAGCCAAGTCGGAGGAGGGAAAGAATGTAGCTTCAGGGTTTTTTTGAAATTGGTTTTTTTTCCCCGGGGGAGAGCTAGTCGAGAGAGTGTCAATGTGAGACAGTGCTGTGAGCTGACAGGAAAAAGGTTAGACAGCAGTCTGATCTCTTGTGAGAGTTAGCAGAAGAGATTGGCTCTCCAGGCAGGTTGGTTAACAGGAAGAACTCTAGAGTAGAGCTAGTTAATAACCCAGGGGCTACCTAGATAGGCTAGTCAGAGTCAACACTATTCTCTGAAATAGAGCGAGGGTTTTGTTACCAACAGTTCTGTTTGGTTAGCTCTGTCTAGAACAAAGTGAGGAGAACTGTTCAAGCAACCAATCAAGCTGAAGTACTTTTGTAACAAGTCACGCTTTTTATACCTCTCAGGAGTGGTTAGTTGTCTGTTTTAAAAATAAATCCTATTCTATTTAACTTTCAACAAAGTCTCTACTGTACATCATTCCATTGTCAAGTTTTTGTGATAGTTCCAGCAATTTCAACACCTTGTTGCTACAGAAAAGCCTCTCAACAAACAGTTGTTTGAGAGCCAGGGAAAAGAGCAATGTTGGCAGGAGTGGGAAAAGTTCACCTCAAATATATTTTTTTGAAAATCCTAAAACACCCTAGGTTGGTGGCAGCTTTAATGCAAAAGAAAGTTTAAAGACAAGCAGTGTTCACTTCACCATAACGCATGTCCATCATCGTCTCGCTATCATATTGGAGGCGCAGGGGTGGGACTTTTCTTTTTCTTTTTTTTTTAAAGAAAGGAAAACGTCTGGGAAGATCCATCCTGCCCAGACATAATATTAATAAGTCTCCAGCCTTGCGTCTTTTGTTATACAGGGCCTTCTCAGTGGTGGTCTCTCGGTTGTGGAACACTTTCCACAGGGATATTAGATCAACCCCCTCCCTCTTGACCTTCTAAAAAAAAAGTGAAAACATGGCTATTTGAACAAACCTTCAGAATCTAATGCAATAGTCAAACACGGAATTAGACGAAAGTGAACATTAGAATGGCTCAGATGACGATTTTTGGACAATGAGACTAACATTGGTTTTATATGTTTTTAAAGTTTTATTGAATGTATTTTTAAATTCTGCCTAAATGCCATTTTAGTTATATATTGTTAGACATCGAATTGCTGGCTGGTTGTAAGCAGCCTTGAGTCACCTTTGGGTTCAAGAAAGGCGGGATAAAAATATTGTAAATAAAGAAATAAAACCTTGTTCTGGCAGGACTGCTGACAGAAAGGTCAGTGGTTCAAATCTGGGGAGCGGGGTGAGCTCCTGTCTGTCAGCTCAAGCTTCTCATGCAGGGACATGACAGAAGCCTCCCATAGGATGGTAAAACATCCGGGCATCCTCTGGACAATGTCCTTGCAGACAGCCAATTCTTTCACACCAGAAGCAACTTGCTGTTTCTCAGGTCATTCCTGCCACAAAGAAGAATAAAACTGTCCACACAATGTTGGTGTTGCATTGCCCTCTGCAGGTGGACTGTAAGCAACAGAGGTTGTTTTTCTCCTCCCTTCAATACAGCTTGTTGGCAGAATGGATGACAGAAAGAGAGAAATATAAGGAATTTATTGATGGGGATCACATTAAAAATATTTTTCTGCATCCTGGTCAGAGTTCTGTACAACAGGTAGATTTAAAAAATATATAGTTAAAATGATGAAGAAAGTTGCAGATGACTGTATGGGATATTGGTGGTGGTTAACCTAGTACAACTACTTGTCACTAAAAATGGCTAGGTTTTGTCCCAGCACCGCAAATCTGCCATACACTGGCCTGGTCTAATATATTTTGTTGTCTGAGCCTAACAGAACCCTTGATAATGGTAGTGAGTAATTAAAACAAAGGGTATTTAAAAGACCATGGAACACCTAGCTCTTCTTCAACATTCATAATAGGAGCCCATGGTGGAGCAATGGGTTAAACCTTGTACTGGCAGGATTCTGGACTGAAAGGTTGGCAGTTCAAACCCAGGGAGCAGGGTGAGCTCCCATCTGTCAGCTCCAGCTTCTTATGCGAGGACCTGAGATACGCCTCTCATAGGAGGGTAAAACATCCAGGCGTCCCCTGGGCAACGTCCTTGCAGATGGCCAATTCTCTCACACCAGAAGTGACTTGCAGTTTCTCAAGTTGCTCCTGACACAGGAAAAAAAATTCATAATCAGTTCCACATCAGTTGCCCGAGGTTACTATCTTACTTTGCCACTGTTGGTGCTTTATTGAAGTTGTAATTATTGGGGGGGGGGGGTCGCTCTGTTTTATCTCCTTTTAGTTGTTTAGATCTAGTACATTCCTCTTCCAGATGTTTCCTTCCTTATTGCAAGCAGTGAATCTGACACTAAAATAGTCCTCTTCCTGCCTTCCCCAATGGCCCTTTGAAGAGATTATCGTTCAATGTGTACTTCCTATACAATGGAAGTACACATTGCATTTCCTTTGTGATGGCAATGTTTCCCTAATAACTTGGGTGCACAATGGAATCTACCTACTCTTTCATCCTTTGTTTGCATGTTTTGCTTTGTTGTCGTTGTTGTTGTGGGGATGGTAATGGATTCCACGTTGCTGTCCTGTCCTAAATGCAGCCTGGGATCTGATGGAAGAACACTGGGTACTGGTCAGCACTTTGTTAACCAACAGGGAAGATGGTTCAGTCCTGCTTTGGATATGCAAAGAAGCTTTGAGATCAATACACTGCTCTATTGCATGACTTTCGTCCCCTGCTCCCCATGTATTGGGATCATAATATGTGCTGTGTGCAGATGAGCAACACCAAGGATAGAATTTAGCTAGTTTTCTGCATTTCGATTCTGGAGCCATAAAAATATTGTACAGGCCAACTATTAGGCAAAACGGGTAACAAAAATTATTTATTTATTTGCGGTATTTCTATGCCGCCTTTCTCAGCCTGAAGGCGACTCAATGTGGCTTACAAATTGGCAGCAATTGGATGCCACACTGTTCATAAATCATAATTGAAAACATTTAACACACATCATAAAAACCATGTAAAATTATTTACTATATGTATGTGTGTGTGTGTGTATATATATATATATATATATATACATACACACATACTGTATTTGTATACTGCCTTTCTCAGCCCGAGGGTGACTCAAGGTTGGTTTACAGAGGCAAGATTCAAAATAATTAAAAATATATAGACTGTGGACATGGTTTTTGGAGGCTGCAATTCAAAATACTTGGAAGGCTGAAAGGCCCCATCTGTGATAAACACAATATGCAGTTCGAAGTTGGCAGTTAGACAACAAACTCCCATGAAAGAAAGTCCTTAACGCGCACCAGTACTCTGTGGTTTCTGTAATCACCACCTGGGCCTCAAACTGGTTCCAGAATTTCCTATTATCTTGGCACAGTGAAGCCACTTTCATCAGTTTGAAGCTGACTAATGTGGTCAGTGTAGATTTGCCCAAAGTTTCCCACCCTTTCCCTCTTTTCAGCAGGTACATGTATACAGAAAGCACACGTTATGCGCAATAGAGAAGCTTGACACTGGAAATGGCATTTTACTCCAATGTATTTTAACTGATGTGGACGTACCTTTCTGGCCCAAACACAGATCTTTCCCAACTGGAGATCTACCAATCAATCAAAGCAATGAATTTACCTATATTTTAATATCAAAAAATTGTGATCTGTAATGGAGCTGAACACGCCTCATAATGGACTGGAATCTAAGAAGAGGAATCACATATCATTGTTACTGTGACGTTACGTCTCTAACTGCATTCTTTGAAAGTATCACATGAAGAAGAGTATAATGTTCCAAGACCTAGATACATTTTTGGATGTTTGACAACCAAGGAGGCAGATCTGTAAATGAGCCAAGTATGTAAAAAATTGTTAATGCGGGAAACAAAAGGAGGAAAGATGCTGTCACACCAACATGTATGAAACAAAGGCCAAAACACTCTCTACTTTCATGTACAGATATAAGCTAAACTGGGGATTTATTTTACTTAGTACTAGTGAATATGAAATAGAGCAATTTAATGAGAACTACGGATAGCAAAACCTGAAGTGCGGATACCGAGTCCTGTTATTCGAGTGGCCGGTACTGGAAGCTGCCTGCCTGTGGATTTGAGCATCTGTGAAGACCAAGAAGCTGAACCAAATGTTCTCAATTATGAAATCTAACCAAGTTGAAGAGAAGCCACCAAGGTAGTTTATTCAAGTCAGCTCGCGGTAAGCCGCAGAAGAAAACTGAGATCCTTAATATCAGTAAAACATACATTTTTATACAGTGTGTCCCTTTGAATTTCCCATGCTTACCCTGTCAGAGCTGGTTTATCCCTGATTGGCAGAGCTGCCCTAATGTCATGAACAGTTGGGAGGGATTCCCTCCTGGAGGTGGGACGGTGCCCTGCTGGCCAATCAGAGAACGTTCTTCATTTTTGATGCAGATTTCCGCTCTCCAATGGCTGAAAGAATGTGTCCAGAGGAGGGCTACTAAAATGATCAAGGGTCTGGAGAACAAGCCCTATGAGGAGCGGCTTAAAGAGCTGGGCATGTTTAGTCTGAAGAAGAGAAGGCTGAGAGGAGATATGATAGCCATGTATAAATATGTGAGAGGAAGTCACAGGGAGGAGGGAGCAAGCTTGTTTCCTGCTTCCCTGGAGACTAGGACGTGGAACAATGGCTTCAAACTACAAGAAAGGAGATTCCATCTGAACATTAGGAAGAACTTCCTGACCGTGAGAGCCATTCAGCAGTGGAACTCTCTGCCCCGGAGTGTGGTGGAGGCTCCTTCTTTGGAGGCTTTTAAACAGAGGTTGGATGGCCATCTGTCAGGGGTGCTTTGAATGCAATATTCCTACTTTTTGGCAGGGGGTTGGACTGGATGGCCCAAGAGGTCTCTTCCAACTCTATGATTCTATGATTCTAAGGGGCTGGCTGATGGTATCAGACAAAGAAGACATTGTTTTATGAAAGGATTGCAGTGTCCCAACACCGGGACAAACCAAAAGGAACACTCTCGGGTATCATGCAAGTTATGGTCTTGGTGATGGTTTTAATGAGCACTGATCAGGCAGGTCTGGGGAGTCTGTACCAGCATCTTTTATTCCAGGATATTATTCAGAGTAATAGGATTAAGGAATCTGTTTCTGGGAAATGGGGAAATGTCATTGTGGAAAGCGGGGCAAGTCATCCCTACATCGGGGAAGAAAATGCTAGGTGAGAAATGTTTTTTCATATGTCCATGTGGCTGTACAAAGAATAGGCAGTCCAACTCCGAGTCCTGTTGTCTCTTGCACAGCTGGCTTTTTTAGATGATAGGTGATTGAGGCCTTTGTAATTAGATGATGACCAGGAGAACCACTGAAAACAATTCTCAAGTCAAGGGGTGCTGATGAAAGGTCACCAGAGTCTTACTGGATGGCTTCATACTCCAAAGTTGTATATGAAACATAAAATAACACATTATACACACACCCAGTGGCACAGTGAGTTAAAGCACTGAGCTGCTGAGCTTGTTGACCGAAAGTTTGCAGGTTCGAATTCGGGGAGTGGCATGAGCTTCCGCTGTCAGCCCCAGCTTCTGTCAACCTAGCAGTTCGAAAACACGCAAATGTGAGTTGATCAACAAGTACCGCTCTGGCGGGAAGGTAATGGCGCTCCATGCAGTCATGCTGGCCACATGTCCTTGGAGGTGTCTATGGACAATGCCGACTCTTCAGCTTAGAAATGGAGATGAGCACCACACCCCAGAGTTGGACACGACTGGACTTCATGTCAGGGGAAAACCCTTTTTAACCTTACACGAGGGGTCCGTGGATACTGAGGGGGACTCAACAGCCTGGAGGCCTGGGTATCCACATGAGTGAAGGCTTGCTAAGGGGTTAGTTTGGGTGCAGGAAAGTGGCATTAGGAGAGGGAAAGAGGAGAAGCCCTACAATGCAGGCCCTGAGGGCCGTGGAGCTTGGCTGCAAGACACAAAAGTGGAAGAGAAAAGACTCAGGAGGCAAAGACGATAGAATGAAGGAGACATAGAGGATAACGCACCAGAGTGCACATTTATTGAAAGGATTACTTTTTTATAAACTAGTAAAAAGAAAGATGGTTGCTAGAAGACTCCCGGGTGCTAGTAGCTGTTGCTGGGCTCCTTTGTATCCCCGATAGTTTGCTCTGCCTGACTCCGGGCTCCAGCTTGCCGTGGCTTTCTCTGCCGCAACCTCAGTAATGTTAATTTATTCATAATTTAACAAGGTATGGGGGCTAGCTCAACATCAATCAGGCTAGTTTAGTGAGTGCAGAATGTCTTGTGTTATACCAGACATGGACAAATTTCAGTCTTCCAGGTGTTTGGACTTCAATGCCCACAATTCTTAACAGCCAGTACGCTGTTAGGAATTGTGGAAGTCAAAACATCTGGAGGACCGAATTTTGTCCATGCTTGGTATATATACAGAGCTCTCTTTTCCAACAGAGGGAAAAGTGTGGTTGTGTTAGGACTCAGGAGGAATGCCCTAGAGCTGCACTGCTGACTTTCAAGCATCTCCTGCCTCAGTAAGTCTTCTGATAGAGCCAGTCTTGAAGAAGAAGCCATTATTAAATAATATGTTCACCCAAGGCAAAATGGATTTTTAAAATGTTTGCATTTCAGATGAGTCATGATAACTGCTTTTCTGGAGGTTTTTAAAAAAACTTTGATGCATAATATTCACACATTTTTAGAGTTATGTGTGAATATCCTACCTGGTTACGCAATTGCCTCCTGCATGATATACTGCAAGGAAAAGGTTCTAGTTATGCTTGGCGAAATGGAAAATCCAGCCAAATTGAAATGTAATGGGTTTAACGAACTAGAGGCCCCTGAAGAACCAGTGACAACTCATTTTTTTGTATCAGTTTTATTAAAGCAGGCCTTTGAAATATAATTCTGGAGCAGTAGTGAATATGTATATATGTGAAGTACTATGCCAGTGGTTCTCAACCTTCCTAATGCTGTGACTCCTTAATATAGTTCCTCATGTTGTGGTGACCCCCAACCAGGGCCGGCCCGTCCATTACTCGAAGTAAGCGGTCGCGGAATACTTTTTTTGCCAGGGGGCGCTGTTTTGTCCTTAGGCCACGCCTCCTCCTGCAGGCCCCATGCGCCCTCAACAGCCTTCTAATGGAGAAGCGCAGGCCCCGCCCACTAGGCGAGAGGGAAGTCCTCCCTCCACGTGCTGCCAGGAGGCAGCCAGCCAGGCTCTTTCGCTTTCCCTTTCCTTCCCTGCAGCTGAGCCTGGACCCCTCTCAGGGCAGCAAGGAGGCCTGGTCAAAAGGTACTGCAAATGTCATCTTTTGTACATGCCTCCCCCAAACCCCTCTAGTATTTGGTAATGGAAGTCCTATATGCCAAGCTTGGTTCAATTCTATTGTTGGTGGAACTCAGAATGTTCTTTGGTGCTTGGTAAACTGCAATTCCCAAATGTCAGGGTCTATTTTTCCCAACCCCCTCTCCAGTATTTTCTGTTAGTCATGGAAGTCCTGTATGCCAAGTTTGGTTCAGTTCTATTATTGGTGGAGTTCAGAATGCTCTTTGGTGCTTGGTGAAGCATTCTCACCTGATGTTTCACCCACATCTATGGCAGGCATCCTCAAGAGGCTGTGAGGTCTGTTTGTAACTAGGCAAGTGGGGTTTGTATATCTGTGGAATGTCCAGGGTGGGAAAAAGAACTCATGTCTGCTTGAGGTAAGTGTGAATGTTGCAATTGGTCATCTTGATGAGTATTTAATGGCCTTGCAGCTTCGAAGCCGAGCTAGTTGCTGCCCAGGAATCCTTTGTTGGGAGCGGTTAACTGGCCCTGATTGCTTCATGTCAGGAATTCCCCCCCTTTTTTAGTGTTGCTCTTTATTTATTGTTCTGATTTTAGAGGGTTATTTTAGAGGGTACTGGTAGCCAGATTTTGTTCCTCTGAGGTTGCCTGCCATAGATGTGGGGAAAATGTCAGGAGAGAATGCTTCTGGAACATGGCCATACAGCCCAGAAAACTCACAGCAACTCAGTGATTCTGGCCATGAAAGCCTTCAACAACACATATTTTTTATTTATTTATCCCCTGCTTTTTCTCTCCCCAAGAAGACTCAAGTTGGCTTAGATTAAAAACATTTCAGTACAGTCTAAAATCCACAAATATGCAAACATTAAAATGGAATTAAATATCATTGGTATTTTAAAAATTCAGTTAAAATCCATAAAAAACATATCCAAAACTAAAAACTGCAGCAGACCCTGACTTGATCTTTAAAACCTTTTAAAGCCTGCATTAGATTACCGAATGTAATGTCCCTTTATACACACTGCTTTATATTAATTTCCCCAGTATTCCTTTATCTGATTTGTCATCAACACACTTAATGGACTGCAAAAATATGATCCTGTGTGATTCCTTTCCATTGCTGGCCGAATAGTTTAAATTTGGATAATATTTTGACTTTGATATTTTAGCAATTACATTTTGCAGCAGTGTCTTTTGGGTTGCTAACTCTTGTCCTTCCACTTATCCTTCCATCAGTTCCAGGGCTCAATCCCAACTGCTGTTGGACGAGACACTATGGAGCTCTATATTTATATTTCCACAGTACAAAGTGGCAAAATCAAAGACTGCTTTGGGATTTTTTTAAAAAAAATGTTTTCAAACCATGGATGGTTGAAGCAGTGGTTGCAGAACACCAACTGTGTAACACTGTCACTGTACGAGTAAAGCAACAACAAAATGCTCCCCTGCCCTTAGGTGTATAATTTAATTAAAACATGACACAAAGGCAAAGGGATGCCAGTGTGGGAAGGGATGAAGGGCCTGTCCAGACAGGCCCTATATCCCAGGATGTGATTGCAGGTTTTCTGTTTATCCTGGATTATCTGGCAGAGTGGACTCATATGATCCAGTTTAAAGCTGAAACCCTGGGATTTATTTATTTATTTGTCATGTCAGAACAACCAGTTACATTTCTAACAGAACAAAGCAAACAAACAGACAAAATACAAAATGTGTGAGTTTGGTAGTGGATTAAATGTCCTTTGACCAGTATCTGGCCACTCGGAGTGCCTTGGTGTTGCCGCAAGACGGTCCTCCCTTGTGCATGTGGCAGGGCTCAGGTTGCATTGCAGCAGGTGGTCAGTGGTTTGCTCCTCTCCACACTCGCATGTCGAGGATTCCACTTTGTGGCCCCATTTCTGAAGGTTGGCGCTGCATCTCGTGGTGCCAGAGCGCAGTCTGTTCAGCGCCTTCCAAGTCGCCCAGTCCTCTGTGTGCCCAGGGGGAGTCTCTCATCTGGTATCAGCCATGGGCTGAGGTGCTGGGTTTGAGGCTGCCACTTTTGGACTCTCGCTTGCTGAGGTGTTCCAGCGAGTGTCTCTGTAGATCTTAGAAAACTATTTCTAGATTTAAGTCGTTGACGTGCTGGCTGATACCCAAACAAGGAATGAGCTGGAGATGTCACTGCCTTGGTCCTTTCACTATTGGCTGCTACTTCCCGGCGGATGTCAGGTGGTGCAATACCGGCTAAGCAGTATAATTTCTCCAGTGGTGTAGGGCGTAAACACCCTGTGATAATGCGGCATAGGGCCTGTCTGGAAGGGCTCCATGGCTTCACATGCCACCTGTTTCTCCAAGGCCAAAGCAGTGGCAGTTGGATGGAAGGAGGGCTCTTCATCTGCTTCTGGGTCAAGCACATGCAAGAGCAAACTTCAGCCCTCCAGGTGTTTCGGACTTCAACTCCCACAATACCTAACAGCCGGTCTAGCAGTTTGTAATGTAATACAGGTTGAGTATCCCTGATCCAAAGTGCTTTGAACTAAAAGTGTGTAAATCACTTTGAGTCCTCCTGAGGGTGAGAAAAGCGGTATACAAATACTGTAAATAAATAAATAAAATGTTTGGGATCATGGGATAGCTGTTTACATACACAATGACACATTTCAAAGATAGCAGCCAAGATGAAACACAAAAGAGGCATGCACGAGGCCTCTTTTCCCACGTGCCCGGCAATGCCGCTGCGCATCCCTCTCTCGGCATTAGGAAATGTGCGCCCTGCATCGCCCTCCTTCTCCATGCACTTCCTAACGCTGGGAGAAGGATGCACACTGGCGTTGTTGTCTCCCTTGGCCTGCAAGGAGGAGGAGGAGAGGAGGACAACGTGCGCACTTGTGAGGGAAGGATGGAAGGAGAGCATGCTCCCTGCATGAGGGCTTTTTCCGTGCGCCTGGTAATGCCGGCGCGTGTCCCTCTCCCGGAGTTGCAAAGCGTGTGGGGGAAGAGAATGCAAAGCGCATACCCAGGAGCCGATGGAGCACAGGGCCTCTTCTCCTGTGTGAAGAGGGGCAGCATTGCAAGTGCCTCTCCAGGCAGCTGTGCCATCACCCCTCTCAGGGCGGCAAGGAGGTTTCTTCATGAACGGAAGTGACTGAAGGTACTGCAAATCTAAATTATTGTACATGTTTCCCCAAAACCCCTCCAGTATCAGAGTCTATTTTCCCCAAATCCCTTCAGTATTTGTGTTGGAACTACATCAACACTGACAAAGAAACAACAAGAAATACTATTTACCCACAAGCATTAAGAAATTACATATATTAGAAACCAACTTTCTTATTACTTTCTTTTCAAGATCACTAGACTGGATCACAGCAACGCGTGGCAGGGGATGGCTAGTGTGTGTGTGTGTGTATGTATGGCTGGCATGGGCCAACTTCAGCCCTCCATGTGTTTTGGACTTCAATTCCCACAATTCCAAACAGCCAGTAGGAAGTCCTAAATACCTGGAGGGCCAAAATTTGTCCATGCCCCATAGATAGATAGATAGATAGATAGATAGATAGATAGATAGATAGATAGATAGGATTGGTTTTGGGGGAGGGGGGGGCGCCAAAATACTGTTTGCTTACCATTGAAAATTACCTAGGGCCGCCTCTGCCCCCAACCATAACATTGTTTTCTTTGCTACTTCATAACAGTCATTTTACTACTATTATAAATCATAATGTAAATATCTGATATGCAGAATGTATTTTCATTCACTGGAACAAATTTGGCACAAATATTCAACACACCCAAATATGAATACTGGTGAGGTTGAGTTTGTCATTTGGGAGTTGTAGTTGCTGGGATGTTTAGTTCGCCTCTAATCAAAGAGCATTCTGAACTCCACCAGTGATGGAATTGAATCAAATTGGGCACACAGAACTCCCATGCCAACAGAAAACACTGGAAGGGTTTGGTGGGCATTGACCTTGAATTTGAGAGTTGTAGTTCACCTATATTCAGAGAGCACTGTGGACTCATGCAATGATGGGTCTGGACCTTACTTGGCACAAATATTCAATATGCCCAAATGTGAACACTGGTGGAGTCTGGGGAAAATAGACCTTGACATTTGGGAGTTGGAGTTGTTGGGATTTATAATTCACTACAATCAAAGAACATTCTGAACTCCACCAATGATAGAATTGGGTCAAACTTCCCACATGGCATCCCCATGACCAACATAAAATACTGTGTTTTCTGATTATCTTTGGCGACCCCTCTGACACCCCTTCGCGACCCCTTCAGGGGTCCCGACCCCCAGGTTGAGAAACACTGTACTATGCCTTATTTTTAAATCTTTTTACTGGTAATTATGTTTTAAGTGTCTTAGCTGTTTTAGACCATATTTTTAAAAATTATACTATATTATAATTCTTACATTTTATAATAATAATAATAATAATAATAATAATCTTTATTTGTATTCCACCCTATCTCCCCGAGGGGACTCAGGGCAATATCTCTGGAGAAAGGCAGGATACAAACTCAATAAAGAAAAAGGCAATATTAATATCTCTACTCTTGTTCAATTACAGTTTTGAGGTAGATAAATACTTGGGGCACTTATTATTGAAATCTGCCACGAATTGCAACAGAACAATTGTTTGAAGCACTCATTTCTGAGATTTGTTGCCATCTTGTGGTTGTATTCCACACCAACACACATACACACACACACTCTGTGTGTTCTAAACCTAATCATTTATTAAAAGTACCTTTTTTCTTTGCCAATCTTACTAAGATTTTTTAAAATAAAAAAACCCAGTGTTCCTGTTTGCAGACGTGACTAAATAAAGACTGCTAAAAGCCCGGACACTCAAGTTACTAGCTTGTAGAAGAAAACAATTTTTGCCCTATGTGTTGTTGAAGGCTTTCATGGTTGGAATCACTGGGTTGCTGTGAGTTTTCCAGGCTGTATGGCCATGTTCCAGAAGCATTATCTCCTGATGTTTTGCCCCATATCTATGCCAGGCACCCACAGATATTTAAACCTCCCTTGCCTGATTTCCAGAGGTTATATCAGGCCCCTTCCACACAGCTGAATAAAATCTGCCGGGCTTCACACAGCAAACTAAACCGCTGTGGTGCAGAAACATTCTGCAGATTATAAGGTCACCAGTTTGAGCCACGTCAGGGTGAGTTTCCACCACTAGTCCCACTCACCTGCCCACCTAGCAGGTCAAAAGCAGAAATGTGAGTAGATAAATAGGTACTATGTATTGTTGAAGGCTTTCACGGCCGGAATCACTGGGTTGTTGTAGGTTTTTTCGGGCTGTATGGCCATGTTTAGAGGCATTCTTTCCTGACATTTCGCCTGCATCTATGGCAAGCATCCTTAGAGATAGTGCGGTACTGCTTTTAGCAGGGAAGTTATAAAGGCTTCCTTAAGTACATTGATCGGAGGATAAACAGTAAAAAACAGTCAGTTAAAATTAATATAAAAACATTAATTATCAAGCCAACAGTCGCATCCAGTTCAATTTCACATCCGACGTGCTTTCATGCCTGCTGTCCAAAGGCCTGGTCCCAAAACCTTGATTTCAATTTCTTCCTAAATGAAAGGAGGGATGATGCTGATTTAATCCTGCTGGGAAGTGAGTTCCATAGATGGGGGTTCACCACCGAGAAGGCCCTGTCCCTCGTCCCTGCCAAACGCGTTTGTGAAACTGGCAGGGCCGAGAGCAGGGCCTCCCCGGATGATCTTAAACTACGGGGTGGAACATAGAGGGAGATTATACTTTAAAAGGGCCCCTGCTGGTGCAGCAGGTTAAACCACTGAGCTGCTGAACCAGCTGACCGAAAGGTTGGCGGTTTGAATCCAGGGAGTGAGGTGAGCTCCTGCTGTTAGCCCCAGCTTCTGCCAACTAGCAGTTTGGAAACATGCAAATGTGAGTAGATCAATTGGTACCACTTCTGTGGGAAGGTAATGGCCCCCCATGCAGTCATGCCGGCCACATGACCTTGGAGGTGTCTATTGATAACACCGGCTTGTCGGATTAGAAATGGAGATAAGCACCACTCCCGAGTCGGACATGACTAGATTTAATGTCAGGGGAAAACCTTTACCTTTACCTATGTTTTTTAGCTACTTTGAGTCTCCTTGGGAAGAGAAACAGTGGGGTATAAATAACCATAATAATAATAATGTCTGACGTGTGATCCAATACAAAACCCAGCATTGCTTTGTACTAATCTTGTTGTGTACCAAATGATAATAGTAATAATTGTATATTGTGTTGTTTTATCAGGCATGGGCAAACTTCAGCCCTCCAGATGTTTTGGACTTCAATTCCCACAATTCCTAATATACCTATTGAGACTTACATATAAATTCAATTTAAGAACAAACCTATAGGACCTATTTTGTTTATAACTTGGGGACTGCTTCTTGGCGGGGGATTGGATTGGATGGCCCATGAGGTCTCTTCCAACTCAATGATTCTATGACTGCCAATAATCCAATTTAAAGCAGATCTGCATTCATAAACTGGATTATATAGATGGGGGCCTATGTCAAGAGGCAGTAGCTTCACCAAGACTGCTGTATTGAATCCCAGTAGAAAGGCAAAGTATAAACTTAATAAAAAGGTAAATAAATACATTGTGAATGAAAGTCATACATCTCCCACTCCTAGGCAATGCTGAAAGTACCGAGGAAAGGGTAATTTTTGTGCCTATTGATTTTAAAGCACTACGGAAGGAATTGTGAAGTGGCTTAAACTGAATGCATCAAAAGTGTGGCTTCTGAATTCTATTAAGGGTCCCATCATTTCTCTAACCAATTTCCCTCATGAACCAAGCACTCTTAGCTGTTTCTGTAGCAACAGTTCTGGCCAAGTAGAGCCACGATTGACAGTCATAGGAAGAAATGAGTATCAGTTTCTTCTCTTGTATTGGCCAATGAAGGCAAGGAGGATGGCTTTTTAAAACTTCCCTTTGCTTCCCAAGCTGACGTTTTTGTTGTCCTATGGCAGAGCCGTAGGAAGCCTGGAGAGAAAATAAGATTATTGATCGCAGCAGAAGTGGCACTTGTTTAGAAACAGTATTGAGCTGAGTTTCATCTGCAACAGGTTACTTGCAATTACATTGTGGCTTTTGCCCCAGAACTGATGTTAAATGTTGTGTCTCAGCTTCATAAAAGGTGGAATGACTAGAATAATGCTAAAATAAGCGCTGCTAATATACATAGAGTATCTTTCTGTTGTTAAAACAATGGGCCCTTTGCATTGGCTGAGGTTTATTTCCTGTGGATTCCAAAATCAATACATCAGTGTTTCTCAACCTGAGGGTAGGGATGCGAGGGGGTGTTAGAGGGGTCACCAAAGACCATCGGAAAACACAGTATTTTTTGTTGGTCATGGGGGTTCTGTGTGGGAAGTTTGACCCAATTCTATCTGTTCACACTGGGCTTGAAACGAATTGCGTTTAAAACAGGACGTGCAACTTTAGCCCAGCAGGAAGCCAAGGCGCCCGAAGAGAAATTCTTAAGGATTTTCACCATAAACAGTCTTTAGAGGGCTTGTGAAATATAACAAAGTCTTTTATTGGTGAACAATCAAGAGAAACTTCCTTTGTCTTCAAAGGGTTAAACAAATGCTTCCAGGCTTTTGTGCAACTGGTGGCTTCTAACTGTTACTTTTACTCTAAAGGAAAATCCCTTTCCAAACTTCTCCCAGGCTAACTGTGAACCTAAACCTAACTGATGTGGGCTCCACTACCGGGTTGAACTGCATCTCAAAGCACCGAGTGGACCTACCAGTAGGCCTGTAGTCACTTCAGCTGGAGTTCTTAGATATTCAAAGCTGTTTTTCCCTCTGAAATTTCTCAGAGCTTTAGGGCTGTTTCCCTGGGAAGCTTTGGGAATCCTTTTGCTCTTAAGACTGTTCTCCCCGGGAGGTCTTAAGGGTTGAAGCCTTTGTACAGGTGAAGTCTGTACACGTCCTGTACATTGACTTTCCTTGCTGAGACTGACTGAAAATGGCTCCCTTCCCTTCTCAATTATCCTGAACAGGGGGCGGAACCAAACTTAACGATGATGGACAGGGGGCCTGCCCTATAACTGCAAACTTTAACAGAAAGCCACCCTTCTGCAGAATCCCAAGCCTTGGGCTGCAAGCAAACACTTAATACAAGGCAAATAAAGTGGGAGCTTCTGGTACAGCTGTACCAGCACACTATCATTGGTGGGGTTCAGAATGCTATTTGATTGTAGGTCAACTATAAATCTCAGAAACTACAACTCCCAAATTTCAAGGTCTATTTTCCCCAAACTCCGCCAGTGTTCACATTTAGGCATATTGAGTATCTGTGCCAAGTTTGGTCCAGATCCATCATTGTTTGAGTCCACAGTGCTCTCTGGATGTAGGTGAACTACAACTCCAAAACTCAAGGTCAGTGCTCACCAAACTCTTCCAGTATTTTCTGTCAGTCACAGGAGTCCTGTGTGCCAAGTTTGGCTCAATTGTGTCATTGGTGGAGTTCGGAATGCTCTATGATTGTAGGTTAATTATAAATCCCAGCAACTACAACTCCCAAATGATAAAATCAATCCCTCCCCAACCCCACCAGTATTCAAATTTGGAGGTATCAGGTATTTACATGTTTTTAATGGTTTTTATATATGTTTTTATATTGTTATGTTGAATGTTTTTAATTGCACTTTTATGAATGTATGGTATCGAATCATGCCAATCTGTCACCCATATGGTCACCTGCGTGACTGCATTTCTGTGTACAAACCCACATGATCTCTTTGATCATCTGGAGAGGCCCTGCTCACACTCCCACCTTCCTCACAGGCGCGATTGGTGGAGACGAGGGAGAGGGCCTTCTCGGTGGTGGCCTCCCGACTCTGGAACTCACTTCCCAAGGACATCAGGCATGCCCCAACATTGGCAATCTTTAGGAGGAACCTGAAAACGTGGCTGTTCCAGTGTGCCTTCCTGAAATAAGGTAAACAATTCCCTGCAATATGTTCTCAGAATGCACTTTAACTATTGGATTGGGTTGGACTTCGCTCCCCTCACTTCTTTTAAAACCCTCCTACCAGATATATCTGACCTTGTTCATGCCCAGCGTTTATTTTTTAAATTTTAAACTATTACATTTGGCCCGGCCATAGGTTTTTTTTAATCCTTGTGTGTTATTGTTTATTGCTTATTGTTTATATGTGATTTATATTAATTGTATTGCACTGTATTGTTTTTGTTTATTGCTTTCTTGTTTTATTGATTTGTTGTTGGGCTTGGCCTCATGTAAGCTGCTCTGAGTCCCCTTGGGGAGATGGTGGCGGGGTATAAATAAATGTTACATCCCGAATAGACTACTGCAACGCTCTCTACGTGGGGTTGCCCTTGAAGACTGTTCGGAAACTTCAACTAGTCCAGCGAGCGGCAGCCAAACTGCTTACTGGAGCGACATACAGGGAGCACACCACCCCCCTGTTGTGCCAGCTCCACTGGCTGCCAGTGCAGTTCCGAGCACAATTCAAGGTGCTGGTTTTGACCTACAAAACCCTGTACGGTTCCGGTCCAGTGTATCTGTCCGAACGTATCTCGCTCTACGTCCCACCTCGAAGCTTGAGATCATCTGGGGAGGCCCTGCTCTCGACCCCATCACTGTCGCAAGTGAGGCTGGTGGGGACGAGGAGCAGGGCATTCTCAGTGGTGGCCCCTCACCTGTGGAACTCTCTCCCGGGGGAAATCAGAGCAGCATGATCCCTCCTCTCCTTCAGGAGGAGGGTGAAAACATGGTTATGGGACCAGGCCTTTGGGCAACCAAGCAATTAAATAAGACAGACGAGTAAGACCATCAGGATTGACGAAGTGGAATTCAAAAAATAGATCTATGAGATAGCGAACACTGATATTGGAGGAGGAGGAATTGGGTTTGTATTAGCTTTTTATTGATTTTATCGATTTTATTGGGATAATGCATGAATTGTTGGTAATTGTGTATTTGTTGTAGTGTTGTGATGATTATTTTGTGATGCAGGCATCTGATCGTGCCTACTGTTGTAAGCCGCCCTGGGTCCCCTTCGGGGTGAGAAGGGCAGGGTAAAAGAACCCTAAATAAATAAATAAATAAATAAATAAATAAATAAATAATTATTAAAGGCAGGCAATAAATGTCACAAATAAATAAATAAATTTGTGCCAAATTTGGTCAATCAGATATTGGCATTATGATTCATAGCAGTAGCAAAATTACAGTTGTGAAGTAGCAACAAAAACAATTTTATGGTTGAGGGTCACCACAACATGAGGAACTGTATTAAGGAGTCGCGGCATTAGGAAGGTTGAGAACCACTGCTATAGATGCTCAAGGCCCTTTACATACAGTGGCATAGTAAAATGGGGTCCCTTATATATGACAACATCCAGGTTTGTTTTTGGGACTTAAAAAAATATTTTCAAGCCATGGATGTTTGGATCCATGGATACAGAGGGCGAACTCTGTATCCATGGCAGCAGAATGTAATGCGAGCCATGTTTTCCAGTGGTTTAAATGAGGGGTTGGGGACCCAGTTTTGAAATGTGGTGTGATAAAAGCCACAGTAAAGACAACAACCCTCTCTAATGTGGCACCTCAAAGTCTTAGATGAGAGTGAGGGAGAGCCAGGGTGATTTTGTGATAAAGAGTACTGAATTCGGCCTGGAAAGTTCCATCATTTAGTTCCCACTGAGCCATGAAATCTATTGTCTGACCTTAGGCCTGATCTGTTCATTATACTGCCTTTCATCAAGAAAAGAGCCAAGTCAGCTCACAACATGGATTAAAACATAATGGAGCTAAAGCAAGCATAATAGCAAAGAACAGCTTAGAAGTAATTAAATAAACTGTCCTAATAAAAACAACATTGGTGTTAAACAGTTCAAAAACATTTAAAATAATGAGGACAGAAGTACGGCACCCTCTCTGTTAAAAGACACCCCACAGCAACAGGTTTATAGTTCTAATTCCTGCCTGAATAAAAACAAATTATTTATTTATTTTACCATATTAATATACTGCCATTCTCAGCCCAAGGGCGACTCAGGGTGGTTTACAAATGGCACGATTCGATGCCCGCAATAACATAAAAACAATTAAAACATTTAGCATAAATATCATAAAATAAAATAAAATAATAAAAACAATAAAAGCATAAGGAAATATCTATATAAATAAAAATGTAATGTTCGTTTGTGGGATTAACAGAACTCAAAAACCACTGGGGGAAATTGACACCAAATTTGGACATGATACACCTATCAATGTTGCCACATCATGAGGAGACAGCAAAGCCTAGAGAAGACAATTATGCTGTGGAAAGTGGAAGGTAAAAGGAAGAGGGGCCGACCAAGGGCAAGATGGATGGATGGCATCCTTGAAGTGACTGGACTGACCTTGAAGGAGCTGGGGGTGGTGACGGCCGACAGGGAGCTCTGGCGTGGGCTGGTCCATGAGGTCACGAAGAGTCGGAGACGACTGAACGAATGAACAACAAACACCTATCAACCCAATGTATGTCCTTCACTAAAAAAAAAACCAACGAAAACAAAAAGCAGAAAGGACCTCTAAACTGCATGGCCACAAAGGAGAAACTGAATACCCAGAAAGAGACCCATGGCCATGCCCCCTCCTCCTCGCGGGGGAAACAGCTGGCCGTTAAAGCATGAGGAGCCAGGTGTGTGTGCACGGCCACACATTACACACACAAGCGACAGTGGGCACCATGGGAGCGGAGGTGGAGGCTTGCTGCATGGAGTCCTTTCTCTTTCCCTGCTATGTCAGGAGTGCAGTCTCCTCCTCCTCCTTTCCCTGTTGGAAGAGGAAGGGGCAGATGAGTGGCAGCGGCAGCAGCGGAGCCCCTCTCCTTCCTCCCTCGCTTTCTTTCCTTTTCTTCCTTCCTTCCTTCCTTCTCATTCCTTTCCTTCTTTCCCTCCTTCCTTCCCTCCTTCCTTCCCTCCTTCCTTCCTTCCTTCCCTTCCTTCCCTTCCTTCCTTCCTTCCTTCCTTCCTTCCTTCCTTCCTTCCTTCCTTCCTTCCTTCCTGTCCCTCCTTCTTTCTTTTCCTTCCTTCCCTTCTTTCTCTCCCTCCCTCTTTCCTTCCTTCCTGTCCCTCCCTCCTTCCTCCTTCCTTTCCTTCTTTCTATGTAAGATATAAATACAATATTAATTGGGACAGGCAAGAAGACTGTCAAGAATAAAAAGGGAAGGAATAAGAAGAGAAAGGGGCAAGGAAGGAAGGAGAGAAGGAGGGAGGGAAAGAAGGAAGAGAGAAGGAAATAAAAAGTGAAAGGAAAAAGAGAGGGAAGGAAGGAGAGAAGGAACGAAAGATAGGGAAGGAAGGCAGGAAGGAAGGAGAGAAAGAAGGATGTAACTAAAGAGCAAAGAAAGGGAGGAAAGAAACAGGTAGAGATGGAAGAAAAAGAGGAAAGGAAAGAAAGAGGGAAGGAAGGAGAGAAAAAGGGAGGGAAGGTTGGCCACAGAAATGCATGGCAGGTACAACTAGTAGAAATATAAGGAGCTATGAAGGCTGTTACAAAGGTGGAAGAAATTTTTGTTTGTGCCCCCGTGCTCCTTGGCGGAAGGATGTAGGTATAATGAATTAACACCTTAGTTTTGGTATAAGCTTAGACAGAAGTCTTCTTTATCAGATGCAAGGACTTCAGTTATTCAGAGCACATGCCAAAATTGAGCTGTCAGTCCTTAAGAAGATATAAATACCTTTGAATTTGCTATGCCACAACTACCACTGGAAACTATATCAAAGAGTGCATCTGAGCAAGTGCAGAAGACCCTGTGTTCACTGCTCAGAAACCATGTCTTGATAGCATATCGGAAGTCTGTAACTTGAAGCTCTATAAAGCCTTTGCTTTCTCTGCCAAAGCGTCCTGGTGCCTCACCAAACTACAAATCCCCAAATCCTATAGCATTGAGCTGTGGCAGTTAAAGTGGTGTCAAACTGCACTGATCCTATAGTGTAGATCAGTGGTTCCCAAACTTTTTTGACCAGGGACCCACTTGACCAGGGACCACTTTGACCAGGAACCACTCTATGCATTAACATTGATGACTGAAGAAGAGGAATCGGAAATGTTATATCTAAAGCGGTGGTTTCCAACCTTTGTTTGACTAGGGACCACTTTGACCAAGGATCACTCTCCAACATTAGTACCAAAACAGTTATGAATCCGTTTTTGGTCAACTTTAGATTTGGTTTGGTTATTAGGAGTGCTGATTCAGAAAATTGCTTTGGATAGACCACATCAGCTCTAGTTTCTGACACAGAACATATGCCATCCAGTTGTCACTATCTGCTTGCCCAAAGAAAATCATATTTAATAATCTATAGCTGATGTGGTAGTAGTAATCTTTTGTGGGTAGTCAGCCTCTCTAGACATCCCCGTTATCTCGGCACTATAAGAGGGTTTTGCAAGACCAATCATTCTCGTTGCTGTGTCGTTTCGAGGCAACGGTATAGTAATGGTGAGGCCGTGAAAATAAGGAAGAGCAACTGGGCAGTCAACCTCTCACATACACTCTGCACTTGTTATCTATTCGTATTTTAATTATTTTATTTACTTGCCATATTTATATCCTGAAGGGGCCTCAGAGTGCCGCATAGAGGCACAATTTGATGCCATGAAGTACATACAATACATATCCAGCAAATAAAAACATGTACATTAAAACACTCACTAAAAACATTATAAAATTATAAAATCACACAATCCAATATTGTAGTCCAGGCCATTCCAGTAATTACTGCACAATACCATGTTCACATATTGCACTAATCAATCAATCCAAAGGCTTGGTCCCACATCAATATTCAGTTTTTCCTAAAGGTCAAGAGGGAGAGGGCTAACCTGAAAACACTAGGCAGGGAGTTCCACAGCCGAGGGGCCACCACTGAGAAGGCCCTGTTTCTCGTCCCCACAAATTCTACCTTTCTGTTAGTCCTAAAAGGCTGCATGCAATTCAAAGTCCAACTTCACTTTGTAGGCTGTAGTGTTTTGAGAAGCAGGCCTTAGAAATCACTATGCATATTCCTGGAGCTGTCAATTCTGCTTATGAAACTAAGATCCTTTCTTTCTTATGTCACTAGCCCTACTAAACTCCTATAATGGCTACTGTTCCTGTTGAGTTCTGGCTCTGGTTGCATCCCTGCTTTCCCTTGTATAACCACTTATTTCAAGATTATACTTTTTCCTCTAAGTGAGGAGTAGTCGTACAGTAGTTACAAGCTGGGTAGATGCACAGAACACCGTGGACGTAGCATATCTGGATTTCAGTAAGGCCTTTGACAAGATCCCCCATGACCTTCTGGCAAACAAACTAGTCAAATGTAGGCTAGGCAAAAGTATGGTTAGGTGGATCTGTAATTGGTTAAATGAACGAACCCAACAGGTGTTCACCAATCCTTCCTCTTCATCCTGGAGTGCCGTAGGGTTCCATCCTGGGCCTGGTTCTGTTCAACATCTTTATTAATGACTTAGATGAAGGGTTAGAAGGCATAAACATCAAGTTTGCAGACGACAGCAAATTGGAAGGGATAGCCAATACAGGAGCAGAATTCAAAACAATCTTAACAAATTAGAGAAATAGACCAAAACTAACAAAATGAAGCTAAACAGGGACAAATGCAAGATACTCCACTTAGGCAGAAAAAATGAAATGCAAATATATAGACTGGGGTATGCCTGGATGGACAACAGACCTTGGAGTCCTCGTGGACAGGAAGTTGAACATGAGACAACAATATGGTGCAACAGCTAAAAAAAGTCAATGGGATTTTGACTTGCATAAATATGAATATAGTGTCTATATCCAGGGAAGCCATGCTACCCCTGTGTTCTGCCTTGGTCAGACCACACCAGGAATACTGTGTCTAATTCTGGGCACTACAATGTAAGGGAGATGTTGACAAGCTGGAATGTATCCAGAGGAGGGTGACTAAAATTATCAAGGGTCTGGAGAACTAGCCCTATGAGGAGCTGCTTAAATAGCTAGGCATGTTTAGCTTGCAGAAGAGAAGGCTGAGAGGAGATATGATGAGGGCCATGTATAAATACATGAGGAGAAGTCATAGGGAGGAGGAAGCAGGCTTGTTTTCTGCTGCCCTGGTGACTAAGACATGGAACAGTGGCTTCAAACTACAGGAAAGGAGATTCAACCTGAACATTACGAAGGACTCCCTAACTGTGAGAGCTGTTCAGCAGTGGAACTCTCTGCCCCGGAGTGCGGTGGAGGCTCCTTCTTTGGAGACTTTCAAGCAGAGACTGGATGGCCATCTGTCGGGGGTGCTTTGAATGTGATTTTCCTGCTTCTTGGCAGGGAGTTGGACTGGTTAGACTACGAGGTCTCTTCCAATTGTATGATTCAATATCACACAGAGCCTTCAGTGGCTGTCATGATATTGTCTACTGGGTACAATTTTAATCTTTATTATTTCCAAGAAGGATACTGTGACATTCCCTCCCTCCTTCATTACTGTGTTTTCCATGTTATTCACCTAAGTCTCAGGTGAATAAAAAGGAAGAGATAAAGAGAGAGAGATTTACTGGATGGTTTCTAGATTGGTGGTGGTTTCATAGTTGTGCCTCACTCATCAAATGTTTTAATTAAATCCAGATATTGTTGTCTTTCTTTTCTAGTTCTGCTGTATCTTCCCATTGCTTCTCTCATCTATTTCTTACCAGGGGAGGGGACATAAAAAAAGGTCAGAAAAAAATAAATTGACTTCACAAGATATCTGTTTCGTAGTCCCATCTAACCCTGAGTTGGCCATAGTGGTGCTTCAGATATTTCTTTGTGCAGGATTGATCATATCACTTGGTAGAGAAAGGTTGCTACTTCAGCAGCACATTTTGGATTATGTGTCAGGGCAGCAAATTATTAGTTATGAGAAAGGGAGAGGGGATAATGGGATTTTCTGCCTTCTGTGACAAAATCGTATGTCCGGCTTTCAGTACTGTGCATTTTGACTTCTCTGTGTGTGTTGGGGTTGGTGGTGTGGTAAAACAAGGAATTACTGCTGTATATGAGACAGAAAAACATCTTTTGGACCTAATCTTTGGATCTTTAAAAACATACCAACATTTATAGCCATCCTTTAGCTTTAGCCTTTGAGATTTCTTCCTTAATAATTTTAGATATTTTGTTGCTGAATGTTGTACCGAACCCTGAGAAGGCAAAGAGGTTGCTAGATATTACTGAACTGTTTTGCTCATCCTCTGTGCTCCTTTGCCGTAGGAAATAGGCTTCATAGCAATTGTAGTGCAGCAACATTTGAAGGCCTAACTTTGTTTTGAAGGAGTGGACAGACATCAGGCATCTCTGATCACTTTTATTTTTATTAGAGCCTCAAAATTCACCAACAAGGCCAGGTGCAGAAAACATATACATAGAATTAAATACTTTTAGTCCAGGATTTTTTAAAAAATATTAGTGGTTAGCAGTCCTTTACACAGAAATCTGATCTTAGATAGGCTCTCCTAAGATTTCTTCATTGCAGTGTTACGATTCAGTGGGGATTAAAGTTACAGTAGAGTTTCGCTCATCCAACCTTCGCTCATCCAACATTCTGTATTATCCAATGCAGTCTGCCTTCTGCTCGGATCCACAGCTGTTTCAATACATTGGTGCTAAATTCGTAAACACAGTAATTACTACATAACGTTGCTGTGAATTGAACTGCTTTTTCTGTCAATTTGTTGTAAAACATGATGTTTTGGAGTTTAATTTGTAAAATCATAACGTAATTTGACATTTAATAGGCTTTTCCTTAATCCCTCCTTATTATCCAACGTTTTTACTTATCCAACGTTCTGCCAGCCTATTTATGTTGGATAAGCAAAACTCTACTGTTGTTGTTTCTGATATTAAATAAGTGATGTAATCTAAAGTGAAATCACCAAAGATCTACCAGTGGATCTTGATCTGTCTTCAGCACACCTTAAAGAAAACCCTGTGAGCATTATACTCTATTTGAAGGCAACCCCTCATACACACACACACACACCATCCCCTGCCATGCATTGCTGTGGCCCAGTCTGGTGATGTGGAAAATAAAGTAATGAGAAAGTGTTGGTTTCTAATATATATAATTTCTTTATGCTTGTGTTGATGTAGAGATTGTCTGGTTGGTCTACTCTGGAACATGCAACATAGAATTGTCCTTGCTTAGGGGTCCCTTTCAAATCTATGATACCATAACTGTGTGTGTGTGAATCCTATCTATCTATCTATCTATCTATCTATCTATCTATCTATCTATCTATCTATCTATCTATATCTATGTCTGGATGGCTCTTTGTCAGGAGGGCTTTGATTACTTTTTCTTGCCCTGGTGAAGGGAGTTGGACTCGATGGCCTTAAGTATTTTCTGTTGGTTATGGGGACTTTGTGTGGGAAGTTTGCCCCAATTCTGTCGTTGGTGGGGTTCAGAATGCTCTTTGATTGTAGGCAAACTATAAATCCCAGTAACTACAACTCCCAAATGTCAAAGTCTATTTTCCCCAAACTCCATTTGTGTTCATATTTGGGTATATGGAATATTTGTGTCAATCCAGATCCATCATTGTTTGAGTTCACAGGGCTCTCTGGATGTAGATCTCCCAAATTCAAGGTTAATGCCCATCAAGCCCTTCTAGTGTTTTCTGTTGGTTATGGGAGTCCTGTGTGCCACGTTTGGTTCAATTCCATCACTGGTGGAGTTCAGAATGCTCTTTCATTGTAGGTAAACTATAAATCCCAGCAACTACAACTCCCAAATGACAAAATCAAAAATTTTGAGTGATGGTTACTCCTTGGGTTTGTAGGTGTCTTGTGGCCAAATTTGGCGGCAATTCCTCCAGTGGCTTTTCAGTTATGTTAATCTCACAAACTAACATTACACACACATACACATGATCCCACTCTATATTTATTTACTTAGAAATAAGTCCATTACTTTAGTAAAATTCAAGTGAACATGCCCGGGATTAGTTTGTGAGCTATGTGACATCTCTGCATGCCCAGCCATGCATGCAGTACATAAACTGCTCAGTGTGTGCACGTGTAATGCAGAATCTAAGAAAATAAATGTATTACTGTCAGTAACTACCAGATGGGCTGATATACATAAATTCAAAGGGATGAAGAGAAAGTTGTAAAAAGGCGCCCTTCCAGACTGGCCCTTTATCCCAGGACCTGATCCCAGATTTTCTGCTTTAACCTGGATTATGTAAGTCCCCAATGCCAAATACTCTGGGATAAACAGAAAACCTGGGATCAGATCCTGGGATATAGAGCCTCTCTGGAAGGGCCCTAAGTCTTGTTAATATGTGTGCAGTGATTACCACAGCCACTGCCAGAACGTTGGATACTACTGCTGTTAAAAGAATGTACCAGCCTGCACAGTAGAACTGTTTGTGCTGAAATTCCCTTTTCTGTGCAACTATTAAAAGCTCAGGAGCTCTGTCTTTTTGTCATAGAGCAAACCTAGATTGTGCAAACTGGAAGCAAGGCCCAAAGGGAAAGAGCTGCAGTTAATTCATCCAAATAACAGCAGGAATGATTTTTTAAAAGTAACCTTGGTACTTCATCTCATATTTTCTGATAGAGGCAGTGCAGTATAGCAAATAAAACATTGATCTGGACATGTTTCAAATCCCCACTAGCTACAATCTCACTGACCCAGTCCTAGTCCCTCAATGCAAAATCCACTTCATAGAGTTAGTGTAAGGATCAAATAAGATCCAGGCATCCTGCCTTTGGCTCTTTAGACAAACAGGGTCATACAAATTCTGTTGGTAAATGGTAAAAACAGGTGCAATACAAATTTTGTAGGTAAAATTCTTAATAACATGAATAGAAAAGCACTAAAGTAGTAAAGTGCAGGCTGAATAAATACTAGATTCTGCATATATGCATGAATATATCATATATTCTATATTTTGAGCAATATATTAAGAGCCTGATATTATGCACTGTAAGGTAAAGATAAAAGTTGTCCCTTGACATTAAATCTAATTGTGTTCGACTTGGGGATGGTGATCATCTCCATTTCTAGGCTGAAGAACCAGCATTGTTTATAGATACCATCTAGGTCATGTGGCCAGCACACACCATTACGTTCCCACAGAAGTGGTATCTATTGATCTGCCCACACTTTTTGAACTGCTAGGTTGGCAGAAGCTGGGGCTAATAGCGGGAGCTCACCCTGCTCCCTGGCTTCAAACCACTGGCCTTTTGGTCAGCAAGTTCAGAACCTCAGCGGTTTAACCCACTGCAATATGGGGGGCTCCTATTATGTACTGTATATCCCATTTATTTCAATAAGTGAGGCTGAAGTAAATGCTTAATTAAAATCAAGTGAGCTTGCTTGGTAAATGGCAAAACAGGTTCATACAAATTTTGTAGGTGAAATTCATAATAACATAAACAGGAAAGAACCAAAGTCGTAAAGTGCAGGCTGAATAAATACTAACTCCTACATATATCATGAATATTCCATATATTCTATATTATGAGCATTATATTAGGAATCTGATATTATGTACTTTGATATCCCATTTATTTCAATTAGTGAGGGTGAAGTAAATGCTTAATTCAAATCAAGTGAACTTGCAGCACAGGCTCATGCATACTGAGAAGTAAACCTTACTGTGTTCAATAGGATGTGTCATCTAGTTGTGTACCAAATGTAACAGCCTCACAGTGCAATCGTATATATACATATATGCATGGAAGTGAGTCCCCTGGCTAAACTGAAAATTTGTATAAAATTACCATCTTAAAATGATTATTTTTGGCTGAATCTTTCCTTGAGTGTGTTTACAATATACCGCTATGTATATTGCAGTGAAATTCAAAATAGACGTTAATGAGCATTCTCTAACACTGTTGACAAGCTCAAATGAATTTTGTCAAGAGAAAGAGAGAGATGTATTTACCCACGCTTCCTCATGCACGCCTGCACACACACACACACACACGAGTACTGACACACAACCGCTAACATCCACTACTCTGTTTTGAGACATCAACAAAAATGTGTTGCCAGTTGTCAATATACAGGTGTGATTACTGCCATTACTTACCAAATTCCAGGAAGCTGTTTCACGTTATCATGTAAATCTTAGTAGAAATCAAAACAAATTTGCCTTGCATTGTGACATACCCTGGTGTTGATTTCTTTCTTCTCCTTTTTCTCAGATCCAGCAGCCTGGATTTTAAATGAGGAAGAATTGAATTGTGAAGCTTTCCTATGGAGTGTCCTGTTAAGACAGATGGCAAACATTAAAGGGTAGAAAAGGCAAACCTATTCCTTGCCGACAAGTGCAATTTTGTTCGTGCATTTTCCAGTGCATCCTTCCAGGCGAACATCCTTTGAGTTCAGCTCTGACTGTTTTTACCGTTGTTGCAACAACTGTTCAGCCTGCGAATGTCAAATCTTTTCCAGATGCTTTGGGTATGGTGCTGTGGCCTGGTCCTATTAAACCCTTTGTCCTGTGAGTTTTGTCCTTCTCCTCCTCGGCTTTGTTTCTGATGAACTCCCAGGCTCTCCACTGCTTGGTTTTGGACAGGGATTCATCCTGAAAGGAGAGAGCAGAGAAAGACGCTGGAATCCAACAGCCTGGAAAATAATGTGCAGGGAGTTGGCGGGGGCAAGGGGGGGATTCGTCTTGCTGCTTCATCAACAGCCTCACTCCATTCTGCAGTCTGCTGGCTCAGAGACAGACAGGAACATCCTTAAACACAAAATGTTAGATGATATTTTGCAAGCTTTGACTTAGTTAGCTGATGTGTTGCAAGCAGCTTAGCATATTCTCATGCCTCCCCCCCCCCCCACATAAGCACACACATTGGTAATCTCATCACTACCCTGTGTGTGTGTGTGTGTGTGTGTGTATGTGTGTGTGTGTGTGTGAAGAGAGAGAGAGAGAGAAAAGGAAAGGGGCGGGCGTTCTTACCATTGGCCAATCCTCTCCTTCCCACCCACATCTCTTCCACATCACCTTGGTGTCTCCCTAAATAAAACCAGCCCTCCTTATCGCAGCGAGGAAATCAAGCTGTAGAGTTGCAATGGATTTTAAATAAACATTTAATCCCCCATCGTCCCTGCTAGCCTGCCGGGGAGCACACAGGAGGTACCTGACCCACTGCTATCCAAAGACACATACTCTCCTGCTTACTCTCTCTCTCTATTGCCTCTTTCACCCCATGTGTAAGAGCTGGAGCATGCAAGAGGCTGGCTGCAGACAGAGGAGGAAAGTGGCACCTTTATGACCAATCCTTTCTCCATGGATTTGAAGGAGAGCACCAGCGAAGGCAGTCTGGGGAGCCTCCAGCCCTCTAGCCTCCAGATCTTTGCCAACACCTCAACCCTACATGGAATCCGCCACATCTTTGTCTATGGACCTATGACTGTCCGGCGGGCCCTATGGGCTCTGGTGTTTGTGGCTTCCCTGGGAATCCTCCTGGTGGAGAGTTCCGAGCGGGTGGTCTACTACTTCTCCTACCAGCATGTCACCAAGGTGGATGAGGTCGTTGCTAACAACTTGGTCTTTCCTGCTGTTACCATTTGCAATCTGAATGGTTTCCGCTTCTCCCGCCTCACAACCAATGACCTGTACCATGCAGGTGACCTTTTGGCCTTGCTGGATGTCAACCTTCAGATCCTTCATCCCCATCTTGCTGACCCGGCAGTCCTGGCCATCCTCCAAGAGAAAACCAACTTTCAGCACCACCGAGCCAAAGTCTTCAGCATGAGTGAGTTCCTGGGACGTGTGGGCCATGACATGAAGGAGATGTTGTTGTACTGCAAGTTCCGAGGCCAAGAGTGCAGCCACAAGAACTTCACAACTGTGAGTACAAGCAGGAGCTTGGCTTTTTTCCCTTGTTATCTCTGTGTGGTGGTGGAGACAATGGTGGTAACCCAAAAGTGGCAATTGAGTTTCTTTGTGGCAGGCTGGATGTAGTTGGTGTCCTGACTGAAGCATGATTATTTGAGGTACTTGTAGCAGGAGGGTTTTGTGATGTAATGTCAACACAAGCTAAGGGAGTATGGCCTGCTACATCTAAAGTGTCAACTTACTGTCATGGTTCACCGTTGTATTTCCCAGAATTGAGACAAAAGGCAATGAGTGTTGTATTCTGACTTTCTAGAGGAAAAAGGGATCTGTGCCTAGTAGCAAAATGATGCTGAAATTGTGTGAGGTTTTTGTCTGATACAATTAAAGTTGTCTTATATGATGTCACCCTATTGGTCCATCTAGGCCACACGTTATCCAAGGGCTCATGGAGAATGAGCATAGACACTGTGTGGTCCTCCACTGTTGTTGGATAGGAACTTCTGTCATTGCTCACCAGTGGCTATGCTGAATGGATTGGATCCCAAAAGTATCTGGAGGGCATATATTCCCCAGTTGTGATATATCAGTTTTTTCTAGCCTTCCTGTAGGAGATACTTTAAGTGGAGAAACGGGATCAAACCAAGGACTTTTTTGTGGTAGAAATGGCTTCCACCATGTTTTTATGGCTTTTTTATGGCTTTTTGTCCTGAATTAGAGCAGAAAAAATATCTGTGGTTGATGAGCAACAGAATTCAAAAAGTGGTAAAGGAGATTGTTCTCATCTTAGTGGTTCCATCTAATCTTCACTCATTTTCTGTGACAGTTGAGTAGGGGACAGTAGAGTTTCCATCTCTTTTTGTGGTTAAGTCTTTTAATCAGATTTTCCCCTAATAGCTGCAGCATTAAGTGCTGACTTGCATCCATGTGAGAACAAGCTATAACATGTACAGTCTTCGTATTTCTATCAGACACAGTGTTCATCAGTGGAGTCCCTTCACACGTACTCCTATCAAGCCATTGAGGCAAGTGTTGAATATGAATGCACACGTGAAGCAACCTTTTGGTTCTTTTTATACCTTTAACAGCAGCTAGAAACACAGAAGTTTTCTAGGCATATGATTATTATATAAGTTGCTTCATATCTTTCTTTAAAGATTCAGGTGCAGAGCCAGAAAAATAAGTTGATAACCTCCTGGAACAGAAATGGATGGGAATTTGAGAGTCTACAGCCATGGACAAACTTTGGTCCTCCAGGTGTTTTGGATTTCAACTCCCAGTAATCCCAGCCAGTTTAGTGACTGTTAGGAATTGTGAGAGTTGAAGTCCAAAACACCTGGAGGGCCAAAGTTTGCCTATACCTGGTCTATAGTGTGGTGTCCCAGATTCCCCTGCACAACAAACTCTGTAAAGGGAAAATGAGGTGTTCCTGATCTTATAGAGTTGCAGTTCCCACTGTTCCTCACCATGATCAGTGTTGAATAAGGCTCATGGGAATGGTTGTGCAACAACATCTGGAAGACTATGCTCCCTCCTCCTGCTTAGGGTGACCAACTTATTTTCCCCTAGATTTGCTCAAGTGCTGTTAGTTGCAGCCAGACATGGAGAATTTAAGCAGGTTTACCTGGCCAGGTGAAGATGGTGGTGAAATAAACTTCATCTGCTTCCTTTCCATTTTCCAAACTGCTATAAAACCACAGAAGCAGGACCAGAGCATAAATAATAAAACCGTGTCCAAGAATCTCATCCCCTCCAGCATTTCACAACTGGGACATGTGACACCAAGCAACATCAAAGTGTGGTCAAGATGGCAAAAGTTCTTAATGAGGATAGATTGCCACAGTTTGCCTTTGCCTGAGCCTTCTAAGAAGGTCAACATTCTGCACTCTCTTCTCCTTTCTGCTGAGTAAATTGAGTGCAAACTACTTTTGGACCCTGAGCTCAGTTTACAGCAACTGAATTGAGTAGAAAGAGGAAAAGTGAGAGGAGAAAACCTGGGACATTTTCAAAGCAGCTGAAAAAGGGACATGGCAGAGGATTATTTGGGACTGTCCCTGTCAAATTGGTACTGTTGGGAGTATGTGGTGTTGCCTGCTTTTGCTTGGAAGTAGAATGAATGGATTACATACAGTAGTGTCACGCTTATCTGACATCGGGCTGGCAGAATGTCGGATAAATGAAAATGTTGGCTAATACAGAGTCTTCTATTGTTACATGTCCAACCCGGTGCTAGACACCTAGAATACTAACAACAGGGACTCAAACAGGGATTAAGGCAAGGTAATACCTTGGGGCTAGAGTGCCTAGCAGGAAGTGCCTGGATGCAGAAGAGGAGCGTGGAAATCGTAGAAGGAATGTGGGAGGACGCTTCCGTTTCTGGTCCTGCCTCTTTCCCCCCTTTCCTCCCTCCTACTTGTCTTGCCTTTTTCACTCATTGGGAATGGAGAGAGAGTTGAGGAGGGGAAATTGGAGGGGATATCCCCTTTAATTGGAGGGGAATGCTGGAGGAAAAGGGGGGCATCGGATAAGAATGCCGGATAAGCGAAGGTCGGATAAGCAAGACTCTACTGTTGTAAGAAGTTAGGCCTTTACTGTAGTCCAAGGGCAGCCAAAGTATGGTCTTTAAATTGAATTCACTCAATGTTGCTATCTGTTTCCTACACGCTGCTTTGCATAAATAAATAAATCTCCCCCTTTGATTTTTTTTCACTTTTTAAGCTAGAAAAAGGACCCGGCTATCCCAGTGCTGAAAACATGAAACTGGCATTGTCACCCCTGATTTTCATGTAAAGACATAGATATGGATTATATGTCATGTATAGACATAGATATACAAATGTGGATTATATTGGGGTGAAAAAATGATCCCTGGATGATTTGAAATTGTCCATCCATACTGTCATCACATAGCTTTTGAATATATATGTTATATTGAAGATGCTAATTTGGGCCGTTTAAAATACATGTGCACCTTATCTGGAATTCAGAAATCCGAATTTTTCAGAAATTCTAAATCAGGGGTCCTCAAACTTTTTAAAGAGAGGGCCAGGTCACAGTCCCTCAAATTGTTGGAGAGCCAGATTATAATTTGAAAAAAAGAGTGAATTCCTATGCACACTGCACATATCTTATTTGTAGTGCAAAAAACACTTAAAAACAATACAATAATTAAAATGAAGAACAATTTTAACAAACATAAACTTATTAGTATTTCAATGGGAAGTGTGGACCTGCTTTTTGGCTGATGAGATAGGATTGTTGTTGTTGTGTGCTTCCAAGTCATTTCAAACTTAGGTTAACTCTGAATGAGGCCGGTTAAATGACCTCGGATGGCCGTATCCAGCCCCTGGACCTTAGTTTGGGGACCTCTGTTCTAAATTGTTCACATGAGTGACTGTGACAGTGACACTTTTGCTTTCAGATGGTTAAAATGTACACACACTTTGTTTCATACAAATAATCATTAAAATTACATTCAAGTCACGTCTATAAAGTGTATGAAACATAAATTAATTTCATGTTTTGACTTCGGTTCCACCTCCAAGATAACTCATTATGTATGTATATGCAAATTCAAGTATTCTGAAATCCAAATAAACTAGAAATCCTAAATACTTGGATCTGGATAAGGGATACTGTAACAACAATACTTCACAATTATTTGAACACTTAGAAATGTTCAAAGTACACATTATAACCCATACTTAAATTCTGTACATTAGGTCAGCTTTATTATTCCTATACAACAGACAGCAGAACTGAAAAAACAGAATGCTTTGCTTACAGTGTACTAACCCAAAATGTTTTGTGTTTTGAAAAAGAGGCCAATGTCTTTTTATAGGTAGAGCCAGTTGTTTACAATCTTTCAGAGACCACCTTCTGCTTTCATTCACACCACTCTCCCTGCATCTCACCTGAAATAGGTTGCTTTACTCTACTGCACAGAGCCATTTTTCAGGCTGCCTAGTAAGCTCACTCATAGATATTAGATTGAAGTAGTGGTTCTCAACCTGGGGTCCCCAGATGTTTTTGGCCTACAACTCCCAGAAATCCCAGCCAGTTTGCCAGCTGTTAGGATTTCTGGGAGTTGAAAGCCAAAAACATCTGGGGACCCCAGGTTGAGAACCACTAGAGGCTTCTTGATTTTTACTTTCTTTAGCCTCTATTTTGCACCAGCTGTTTGGCTTAACTGATATTGTGTTTATATCTGTATGTGAGTGTGGCTGTTATAGACAAAACGTATTACACTTCTCTGATGCTTGGAAATGCTAAACTTCTGGCTAGACAGATGTCTTCAATGTCTGTTATGAGCAAACTCCGTTACGATTAAAAGTTTACTATTGATTGACTGGTGCACCTGTTCTGTGTGATCCTTACTGAAGAAAGCCTCTCTCAATAATATCCAGATACATTTCTGAGTTCTTACGTGTGATCTAGAAGCAGGGGTCATTGCTTATTCATGTGCACCATTTAGAGCACCTACCTTTAAGAAAATACCTGCAAAAACTTCACATGCTCTTTATAATCTCTGTCTAAAAGGTTTTTAAAAAAGTAGTCTAGTATGGAGACATTTAAGAGGAGGTGAGCAGGATTGGGAAGAAATACTGTGCACAGCATTTTTGTTTAAGATAGTATTTCTCAACCTTTCTAAAGCTACGACCCCTTAATACAGTTCCTCACATTATTTTTGTTGTTGTTTTGTTGCTAACAAAACTGTTATGAATCGCAATGTAAATATCCGATATGCAGGATGTATTTCAATTCACTGGACCAAATTTGGCACCAATACCCGATACGCCCACATTTGAATACTGGTGGGGTTGGGGAGGATTGATTTTGTCATTTGGGAGTTGTAGTTGCTGGGATTTATAGCTCACCTACAATCAAACAGCATTCTGAACTCCACCAACGATGGAATTGAACCAAATTTGGCACACAGAACTCCCATGACCAACAGAAAATACTGGAAGGGTTTGGTGGGCATTGACCTTGAGTTTTGGAGTTGCAGTTCACCTACATTCAGAGAGCATTGTGGACTCAAGCAATGCTGGATCTGGACCAAACTTGGCATGGATACTCAATATGCCGAAATGCAAACACAGGAAAATATGCCTAGACATTTTGTAGTTGTTGGGATTTATAGTTCACCTACAATCAAAGAGCATTTTGAACTCCACCAATGATGGAATTGAACCAAACTTGGCACACAGAACTCCCACGACCAACAGAAAATACTGGAAGGGATTGGTGGGCATTGACCTTGAGTTTTGGAGTTGTAGTTCACCTACATTCAGAAAGGACTGTGGACTCAAACAATGATGGATCTGGACCAAATTTGGCATGGATACTCAATATGCCGAAATGCAAACACAGGAAAATATGCCTAGACATTTTGTAGTTGTTGGGATTTATAGTTCACCTACAATCAAAGAGCATTCTGAACTCCACCAACGATGGAATTGAACCAAACTTGGCACACAGTTCTCCTATGACCAACAAAAAATACTGGAAGGGTTTGGTGGGCAGTGTCCTTTGGTTTTGGAGTTGTAGTTCACCTACATCCAGAGAACACTGTGGACTCAAACAATGATAGATCTGGACCAAACTCTACATGAATACTCAATATGCCCAAATGTCAACACTGGTGGAATTTGGGGAAAATAGAATCTTGACATTTGGGAGTTGTAGTTGCTGGGATTTATAGTTCACCTACAATCAAAGAGCATTGTGAAACCCACCAATGATAGAATTGGGCCAAACATCCCACACAGAACCCTCATGACCAACAGAAAATACTGTGCTTTCTGATGGTCTTTGGTGACCCCCCCTGGCACCCCCTTGGGACCCCTCCAGGGGTCCCAACCCCCAGGTTGGGAAACACTGGTTTAAGAAGCTTTTTGGAGTGGGATAGTTAGAGGAATGTGGGTGGATGTTAAGACAAGTAACTGTTTGCCTCTGGTAAACAAAATCACCATTAGGCAAAGATCTTTTATAACAGGGATCGGGAATGTGAGACCCTCTTTATTCCCAAGGGCCAAGAATTATCTCTACATATATAATATATGTGTGCATGTACGCACATAAATGCAAAATTTATGATAATTTGTATCCCTTGAGATTAAAATCTTTGAAAGTACCTAGCAATGCCCCAGATGTTATACTCTTTTCGTATGCCTACACACATCACACTCTGTTCAAAATCACTAACTCAGCTTTTAATCTCTATAATCATGCATTGCAAAGCATGAGAAATATACGCATTCATAATGATTTTGAATATGACAAGGTGTTAAAATATGGGTATTAAAAGTATGCAAACTCGGTTCAGCTGAAATGAAACAGAGCCTTTGAAAGGTGTGTGAATAAAATCCCCTTGGGATATTGGACAAGCAGGTGGAAACAGAGATATAAACACAGACATGCACACAGAGCCCTGTGCACAACAGAATACAATTTTATTAGTCACTGGAATACCCCCCTTCCTTCTTCAATCTAGCCTTGGTTCTTATAAATTGTAAGCACACGTAGATAGAGCTAAATATAGGCGATTTAAAATAATGATTTAGATCACCACGAAGAATGCCTAGTTTAAATCAGATTCCCATTAGACTTCCAACTTTCTAACATGTGTTTCCAGAACCAGCATGCTTACTAATTGATGCTGTAACATATGGGCAGGACAGAGTGTTAT
Source organism: Anolis sagrei ordinatus (assembly GCF_025583915.1). Taxonomy (NCBI): domain Eukaryota; kingdom Metazoa; phylum Chordata; class Lepidosauria; order Squamata; family Anolidae; genus Anolis; species Anolis sagrei. The sequence continues at coordinate 37,232,603 of NW_026847660.1, forward strand.
TGCTTTGGATTCAACACAAAAGCCAAAATACAGTGTTTGAAAGAAGGATTGCTTTGAAATGATATGCTAAACAGGTCCTGATCAACCCTATCAATGGTCAGGAGCTGGGCATTGGTGAGATGGAGATGAAAAAAAATTGGATATGGTGAGTGCTCTGCTTTTCAATGCTGTACATTTATTCTGTGAGACCACCTGGTTTTTAGATTTTTTAGAACAAGAGCAAATAATTGAAACAGAAATTGTATTTACCCTTCTACACAAATGCACTCTGCACCCAGTCCATTTTTAGCGGAGATCGGGAGGGGTAGCATTTCCTCCTGTAACCTATAAATCTCTGCCAGGAAATGCTCCCACTGAGACAGTGTGATTGTATTTACAAAGAGCTGCAGTGAAACTGGTTAGGAGAGGCACTTATATGCATGGCCCTTTTTGATCGTTTATGACTACTAATACCACCCACCGTTGCTTTCTGTGCAAACTGGAGTTAATGTGCTGCAAAGTGAAAACAAAAACAGATGGGAAGGAGCCTTAATAAGCTGTCTCAATAGGACTCAGCTAATCAGAGAGAGGCTGTTCCATAAGACTCATGGATCAGATTGAGTTCTATTGAGTCCAGCCTTGTGTTTCCAAAGCAGTTAGAGCAACACACCTAGGTGCTTGAAAACAGCAGCATAAGATTGGTGGCTTTCTCTCTGTTCTATCTCCCTGGCCTCTGGAGTCATTTGTCAAGAATTACGTGGTTTTCAATATGAATGTTCCATTTAGTCATAATGATATACATCAGGCTTGATAACCTAGTTAAGTCTTTAAGCAAAATTTCAATTTAGTGACATTTTCAAGGGGTTACATACCATGGGTGGGCCCAGGGCAAATGGCCAGTGTCAGACCTTACTAATTTGCTCCAGCTTGCGAATGGGAATTACTTGACAGTCTTTAAAAAGAGCTTGTATTTCATAGAATCATAAAATCATAGAATCATAGAGTTGGAACAGACCTCATGGGTCATCCAGTCCAACCCCCTGCCAAGAAACAGGAATATTGTATTCAAAGCACCCCTGACAGATGGCCATCCAACCTCTGCTTAAAAGCCTCCAAAGAAGAAGCCTCCACAATACTCCAGGGCAGAGAGTTCCACTGCTGGACAGCTCTCACAGTTAGGAAGTTCTTCCTAATGCTCAGGATGAATCTCCTTTCCTGCAGTTTGTAGCCATTGTTCCACGCCCTAGTCTCCAGGGCAGCAGAAAACAGGCTTGGTCCCTCCTCCCTATGACTTCCCCTCACATATTTATACATGGCCATCATCATGTCTCCTTTCAGCCTTCTCTTCTGAAAGCTAAACATACCCAGCTCTTTAAGCTGCTCCTCATAGTGCTTGTTCTCCAAATCCTTGATCATTTTAGTCGCCCTCCTCTGGACACATTCCTGCTTATCAACATTTCCTTTAAAGGTACAGGTTCTCACCTATACAGCCCTAAACCATTGGTTATCAACCTGGGTCCCCAGATGTTTCTGGTCTTCAACTCCCAGAAATCCTAACAGCTGCTAAACTGGCTGGGATTTCTGGGAATTGTAGGCCAAAAACATCTGGGGACCCCAGGTTGAGAACCACTGCCCTAAACGGTTTGGGACCCTCCCACCTTCGTGACTGTATCTCCCTCCATGAACCAGCCCGAGCTCTTTGATCTTCGGGGGAGGCCCTCCTTTTGCCCCTGCCAGTTTCACAGGCCCATCTTGTGGGTACAAGGGAGAAAGCCTTCTCCTCTGTGGCCCCCCGACTCTGGAACTCATTGCCCAGAGATATTAGGAAAGCCCCTACCTTAGAAAGCTTTAAAAATAATCTCAAGACCTGGCTCTGCCGTTGCGCGTTTGGAGAGTAGCCATACAACCTTATGCTGTTGCTTGCCTCAACGCTTGTCCTTGGAGTACACCTCTCCCTTGTACGAAGACCTGTTTACTACCTCGTTTTCCTATAAGCTCTCCCTTGCAAATAATCTGCTCCTTTTATATCACCCTGAGTTTTTAATCATTTTATTGTACATGCGGCCCGCTAACCGTTGTTGTGATTGTTTATTGCATTCTTATGTTTTGTGTTCATTGCTTATTGTATCCATCATGTTTTTGTATTTTACTGTGTTGTTGCTTGCATTTCGGTTTTTATTTTATTGTATTTTACTGTATTGTAATTTGCTGTTTGGGCTTGGCCTCATGTAAGCCGCCCCGAGTCCCCATTGGAGGAGATGGTGGCAGAGTATAAATAAAGATTATTATTATTATTATTATTATTATTATTATTATTATTATTATTATTAAATTGCAGTGCCCAGAATTGGACACAGTGTTCCAGGTTTGGTTGGACCAAGGCAGAATAGAAGGGTAGCATGACTTCACTCGATCTAGACACTATTTCCATGGGTTCTAGTGAGACCCCTGCTCCATGCTCCAAAGCTTTTCAGGACTAAATGTAGTTTATTGTATTCAAAGCCCAGTCACTCATGGGAGAAGAGGGCAGAAGGAGAGCCAAGGCAGGATGAAGAACCTTCACTGGCTAAATTAGACCAATGGGTTGGAATCCTTCTATCTTGACATATACTAATACTAATCTCAGTTCTTTTCCTACTTGGGTTTATGTAGCCAAAATAACCCCACAACACCATCCACACAGAAGAAATCCCAAGGTTTGCAGAACTTTTATGTTGTTGTGTGCCTTCAAGTTGTTTCCAATATATGGCAATCCTATGGGTGAATTTTCTTGGTAAGATTTGTTTGTCTTTGCCATCTTCCCAGTCCTGAGAGTGTGCAACTTGCTTAAAGTCACCCTGTAGGTTTCCATAATTCTGTTCTCCAGAGACTTAGACCCCATTTACATTGACCACTCAATGCAGTTCAAAACTAGCTTTAAATTACAGCAGTTAGACAATGAATTCCCATGAATGCGCAGAAGGAAATGCACACCAGTGCTCTGTGGTTTGTGTACTCACAATCTGGGCCTAAAACTAGTTCCAGGATTGCCTATGTAATCATCTAAAAACTTTTTTCAATACCAGTTTGAAACTGTTTGAAAACTTGAAAGGGGCCAATGTAGATGTGCCCTTCAGTCCAGTGCTCAAACCACTGCACCATGCTGGCTACCCCTCAACACTTGTAGGAGGTGGGGCCTTCAAGGAGGTCCAATTTCTCATCCCATGAGGACAAACTATGTTCTGCTCCCAGCTGTTTGGTTGTTACAAGGAAAAGGAATGGAAAAGCAGATGGTGGGAGAATGGGAGAGGATGCCTCCCTAACCATTGCACATTTTGTGGTAGTGGCAGTGGCAGTGAAATTTACATATTGGTTATGCCTTCTATGAAGCTTAACTAGCTGTGCCACAACTGGATGGGGCTGTGGCGCAGCTAGTTAGCAGCCAGCTACATTAAATCACTACTGACCGAGAGGTCATGAGTTCAAAGCCAGCTTGAGTCGGAGTGAGCTCCCGACTATGAATAGTCTAGCTTGCTGTTGATCTATGCAGCCCGAAAGACATCTGTCAAGTAGGAAATTTAAGTACCATTTTTTGCAGGGAGGCTAATTTAACTAATTTATGACACTATAAAACCTTCCAGCAGCTTGCACAAGAATGAGGAAGTACTCCATCAAGGACTCGGTGTCACAAGTGGACAGTGAAGCAGCAGCTCCCCCTGTGCTGGAATTGAGCATACACTCATGAAGCTGGAAAGCTGGAATGTTAAATGGCCTCTGTGTCAGTCTATATATGTTGTATGTCTGAATGGCATTCAATGATTGCCACATATATGTGCATTGTAATCTGCCCTGAGTCCCCTGCGAGCTAAGAAGGGCAGAATGTAAATACTGTAAATAAATAAATAAATAAATAAAATAACTGCTTGTTTAACAAGTAAAGAAAAGGCATCAAATGATGGAAACTTCCTTTAAAAACACTTATGTAAATTCCAAGTCAGACTCAAAATTGTTACCATTACTTTATAGTTTAATTTAAAATGAGCAGTTTGCTTTCTTACTTCATTACTTGGGAAAAAATGAACACAGCTTTCAAGGGTGCAGCATAAGCCAGTACTGGAGCCATCCCTCCACCACCATTTAGTGAGGCCATACTGCTAGAAAATTGCAGTTATACTGTGGGTTATCCTATCATGATGTTACAGTTATAATACGACTTACGACGTATCTACATCGTAGAATTAATGCAGTCTGACACCACTATAAATTCTAAGGTTCCTTGCTATGGAATCACAGGAGTTATAGTTTGATGAGGCACCAGCACTCTTAGATTGAAAATGCTAAAATTATAAAATTACAGCTCTAATGATTCCATAGCATTGAGCCATGACCATTAAAGTGGTGTCAAACTGCATTAACTCTACAGTGTAGATGCACTCTTAATTATATTTGCATTATTAGAAAAAGGAACTAATTACGAATAATTTGTCATTTGAAGCTGCTAAGTTTGATGCTCTACTTCCACTATTTCAGAAGACAATCCTGGTGTCCTGCCACCAACTCGGTTTCCCTTCATTTAATACATTTATAGCACATCAATTCTCATTAGGGGAGACAATACAGGCGGAATAATAAAAACTGCAAAACATACAGTGATAAAAGTATAAATAAAACAAAACAAATCAATTGAAAACAATCAGAGCGGCGCTATTCAGTTGTTCAAAAAAGATAGAAGTCCAGGAAGAAAATATTTTTTATATACAGAAAGCTAACATGGCTTTGCTTAATTAGACCTATAATGGCTTTAGTATAAGTCTTAGGCAAGCTTCCTGAGAGAGGGCCTTATGAAGGCAGGGCCAGCACTAACAACTCTTTATGTATTATCGCTGATTCTGTACCTTAGAAGATGAGACTAAAGATGTGAAATCCCAGAAAGAAACTAGAAGAAATGGGAGCAAATGTTTTTCCTTCCTGAAACCTTACCTTTCTGGAAAGATGTGGCGGTCATGATGATGGTGGTGGATTGTTTGAACAGGGCATAGGGTTACAGCCTGTGTTGAATGGGTTTAAACGCCCTCTGAAGATTCAGGTTTGCAGCTTGGGTGTGATCCTGGATTCATCGTTGAGCCTGGAACCCCAAGTCTTGGCAGTGGCCGGGGGAGCTTTTGCGCAATTAAAGCTTGTGCGGCAGCTGTGCCTGTACTTTGGGAAGCCTGACTTGGCCACGGTAGTCCACGCTCTTGTTACATCCCAGATAGATTACTGCAATGTGCTCTATGTGGGGTTGCCTTTGAAGACTGTTTGGAAGCTCAGTGTGACTGCATGAGTGGCGCCACCTATATGTAAAACTGTAAGTTGCAGGATTTAAACTGTTGTATCATGCCTGATTTTGCCTTTTTACCCTGTAAATGTATAGTTGGATTGATTGGTTATTTATAGCTGTCAATCAATGTTGTTTGCACCAGTTGAATTGCTCCTCCTGCTCAATTGTTTGACCCCACCTCTTTCTAGAGAGCAGGACAGTGTTTCCTTTTCCATTCCACCATCAAACTTTCTATCAGATGGACGTGAGAAAGAGACTTGGCTCTGAAGCCCTTGATTAAGTTACCTCTCTGCACCAATTCTAAAGTTTTTACCCTTGGGACTCATGCTTCCTGTCCAGATCGCCCTGGACAACGTTGAGGAGACCCAATCACCTTCAAACCTGTCCTTTGGCATCAAAGGAAGACTCTGTGCCTTCAACATAGGTCATTGTATTGGGGGTTGTGTTTGTTCCAATCTTCACAGCCATTGAGAAAAGAGGGAACAGAAAAAGCTTCTCAGCTGCGAAATCTCCTTGGACCCAAGACAACCAGAGACTGTAATGTATATTTCCTTTACCCCCTTTGAAACTTCCAGCTTATTGCCTTAAAGGGATAACTCTTTGTGAACAATTAAACCTATTTTGAGTTATCTACAGTGGTTTGGTCCTTGGGAGTTCCAGTTTTCCTAAAGGAGGGCAAGAAGCAATCCCCTGGGGGAAATATGTCACGTCCATGCCTCTTTCACTAAGAGTTATAGCTCTCAGGTGCGACAGCACACTCAGTCTAGACCAGGGGCCCTCAAACTAAGGCCTGAGGGCCAGATACGGCCTTCCAAGGTCATTTACCCAGCCCTCGCTCAGGGTCAACATAAGTCTGAAACGACTTGAAAGCACACAGCAACAACAATCCTATCTCATCAGTCAATAGCAGGCCCACACTTCCAATTGAAATACTAATAAGTTTATATTTGTTAAAATTGTTCTTAATTTTAATTATTGTATTGTTTTTAACTGTTTTTGCACCACAAATAAGATATGTGCAGTGTGCATAGGAATTCATTCATTTTTTTTTCAAATTATAATCCGGCCCTCCAACAGTTTGAGGGACTGTGACCTGGCTCGCTGTTTAAAAAGTTTGAGGACCCCTGGTCTAGACCAACAGGTGGCAGCCAGATTGCTCACTGGAGCAGGGTACAGGGAGCATACCATCCCCTGTTATGTCAGCTCCACTGGCTGCTGGTGTGCTACCGAGCACAATTCAAAGTGCTGGCTTTAGCCTATAAAGCCCTAAATGGTGCTGGCCCAGCTTACTTATCTGAATGTATCCCCCTCTATGATCCACCTCAGAGGTTAAGATCATCGAGAGAGGCTCTGCTCTCGATCCCACCATCTTCGTAGGCGCTTTTGGCAGGGACGAGAGACAGAGTCTTCTTAGTGGTGGCCCCCCATCTGTGGAACACACTCCCTAAAGAAATCAGGTCAGCCCCCTATCTCCTGTCCCTCAGGAAGACATGGCTGTGGGACCAAGCTTTCAATCAGCAGTTGCAGCAATAACAACTATAAAGGAATCATGTGATTGACAATGGATGGATTTTGAATTATGACTCTGCACTTGGTTTTGGTTTTGTCTCTTTTAAATTGTCTTTTTAACTTATGATGATGTCTTAATTAATGTTCAACTGTGTGTTTATTATTGTTGTTGGCATCGAATGGTTGCCAGTTGTAAGCCCTTCAGGGGTGAGAAGGACGGGATATAAATGTTTGAAATAAATAAATAAATTTTAGAGTGAAGAATAAATGATTTTAGACGAGGTGTTTATATGTTCTGCCTTTTACACATTATTTTTTAAAACTATGTAGCATATAGACTTTTACATAAGGTTATCAGTGCTAAGCAGTATGTAAACTGAAGCAAGACAAAGATATTCCTTATAATTCAAATGTTCTTTATAGTTAGGACCTTTTGGCTACATTTGTGTGAAGAAATAAAACTTGAAACTGTAAAATCAATGTGTAACTATATACTGAATATATTGTACCTTTAACATAGCAAACGTGATACATTTATGCCAAACCAAGTTGTACATAACACATTTTAAGGTTTTAGAGTAGCAAAGTGACATAAAGGGAACTAATATTGCATATTTTCTGTAGTTTTCCAAAAATGTCAACAACAAAAGAATATATTTCCGCATGGTTTCGCAATTTCTGGAAATGCAATGTCTTTGGATGGGAGATGTAAGCAGAAACAGAACCACTGTCAATGTCAGCAAATGGATAATCCCTCTTTCACAGTCTATATATATATATAAATGCTCTGTGCATAATGAGTACCCTAAAAACAAAAGAACCAATGAACGAAATCACACCAAATTTGACAACAAAACATTTCACAACACAAGGAGTGACCATCACTCAAAAAATTATGATTTTGTCATTTGGGAGTTGTAGTTGCTGGGATTTATAGTTCACCTATAATCAAAGAGCATTCTGAACTCCACCAATGATGGAATTGAACCAAACGTGGTACACAGGACTTCCATACCTAATAGAAAACACTAGAAGGATTTGGTGGGCATTGACCTTGAGTTTGGGAGTTGTAGTTCACCTACATCCAGAGAGCACTGTGGACTCAAACAATGACAGATCTGGACCAAGCGTGGCACGAATACTCAATATGCCCAAATATGAACACAGATGGAGTTTGGGGGAAAGTAGACCTTGACATTTTGGAGTTGTAGTTGCTGGGATTTATAGTTCCCCTACAATCAAGGAGCATTCTGAACCCCACCAATGACAGAATTGGGGCAAACTTCCCATGCAGAAACCTCATGATCAATAGAAAATACTGTGTTTTTGGTGGTCTTTGGTGACCCCCCCCCCCCCGGGAGTCTTGACTTCCCAGGTTGAGAAATGCTGCCTTACGGCCATCTAGTCTAACTCCCTTCACCAGGGCAAGAAAACATAACCAAAGCCCTCCTGACAAAGAGCCATCCAGCCATAGGGATAGATAGATAGATGATAGATAGATAGATATGATTCACACACATACACACATATATATGTATATGACAGATATAGTATCATAGATTTTAAAGGAACTCCTAAAGAAGGGCAATGTTCCAGAGGAGGCAAACCAGACACTCTCCAAATCAACACTGGTAAAGAAACAGCAAGAAATACTGTCTACCCTCAGGCATAAAGACATTACATATATTAGAAACCAACACTTTCTCATTGCTTTATTTTCCGGATCCCCAGACTGGGCCACAGCAATGCATGGCAGGGGACCGCTAGTTCCATTATAAAGCCTGTAGATCAGGAGTGAGAATTGTGAATGTGACCCTTCTGGGCTCCAGTGCAGCCCTTAAGACCTCTGGGATACTTTGAGTCCCCCAAAGACCATGGCGCCCCTACAAAAAAAATCCAGCTGTATTTTGTGAGCAAAATTGTGGGACTGTTACAGGCTATTTTGGAGGGTTGCATGCACCAAAACAGCAAGATCCCAAACCTAAATGATCCCAAATGACACATCTACTTTCCCCCAGAATGATGACCAGGACAACATCCTGCGGCCTTCTGGAGCAAAAAATCAGGAGACATAATTATCTTGCCTCTGGAGTGTGTCTAGTCTTGCTGTAAATGTTGCTCTTAATCTGTTCAATGCATCTTTTGGTACTTCTGTCTTTTTAGATTATGTATGTATGTTTACCTAAGCATAAGAGTGCTTTATGTAGTAATTATACAATGCATATAGTACTTTACAAGAGTCTCATAGGGAGTAGGAAAGGAGGTCTCTGCTCTAGAAGCCTACAGTTTTGACAGTGATAGTTGGAGAGGTGAATATAAGACAAAAGAGAGGTGAGAATGACAAAAATGGTCCAATTATAAGACGCTTCTGGACGTCATAAAAACAAATGGCTCAAATTGTTTGCTGGGATAATGGGAAAGTGGTGTGTGTGTGGTCAGCCCCACTGTTAAGCAAAGTGAGAGATTTGCCTCTGGCAGCAGAAGTTGATAATTTTCTGCCTTCTTCTGCCTTCCAGACAGGCCCTATAGCCCAGGATCTGATCCCAGTTTTCCGGTTATCCCAGATTATCTGGCAGTGTGGACTCATATAATCCAGTTTAAAGCAGAGAACCTGGAATCAGATCCTGGGATATAGGGACTGGAAAGGGCTCTTGGTGTAGGGTGCTTTCACTTATCGAAATTGAAGTTGCTGCCCCTGTGAGGCTGCCCTGAGTCCCCCTCTGGGATGAGAAGAGCGGGGTACAAATGAGGGGAATAAATAAATAAGTTAGTTAGTTTTTGATGCTACATGGTTGGCTTTTGTATATATATACCAGGGAGGTGGATTTTTCCCCCCACTGCTTTTGCTTCCTATCAGGAAACACCTAGGGCCTGAGTGGGTGTTCTGTGCTTTTGGGTTTTACTTTTCCACTTACATTCAAATTCTTCTACCTTTCTGGAACTGTGTAAAGTACTGTTTCTCAAACTGGGAGTCGGGATGCCTGGGGGGTGTCAGAGGGGTCACCAAAAACTATTGCAAAACACAGTATTTTTGGTTGGTCATGGGAGTTCTGTGTGGAAAGTTTGGCCCAATTCTATCATTGGTGGGGTTCATTGTGTTCTTCAATTGTAAGTGAACTATAAATCTCAGCAACTACAACTCCCAAATGTTAAGGTCTCTTTCCTCAAACTCCACCAGTGTTCACATTTGAACATCTTGAGTATTTGTGCCAAGTTTGATCCAGATCCATAATTGTTTAAGTCCAGAGTGCTCTCTGGATGTAGGTGAACTACAAGTCCAAAACTCAAGGTCAATGCCCACCAAACCCTTCTTGTATTTTCCGTTGGTCATGGGAAGTTCTGTGTTCCAAGTTTGGTTCAATTCTATTGTTGGTGGGGTTCAGAATGCTCTTTGATTGTGGGTGAAGTATAAATCCCATAAACTCCAACTCCCAAATGTTAAGGTCTATTTTCCCCAAACCCCACCAGTGTTCACATTTGGGCATATTGAGTATTCATGCCAAGTTTGATCCAGATCTATCATTGTTTGAGTCCACAGTGTTCTCTGGATGTAGGTGAACTACAACTCCAAAATTCAAGGCCAATGCCCACCAAACTCTTCCAGTATTTTCTGTTGGTCGTGGGAGTTCTGTGTGCTAAGTTTGGTTCAATTCCATCGTTGCTGGGGTTCAGAATGCTCTTTGATTGTAGGTGAACTATAAATCCCAGCAATTACAACTCCCAAATGACAAAATCATTTTTTTTTAGTGAAGGACATACATTGGTTTGTTAGGTGCTAGGTTTGGTTCAATTCCATGATTGATGGGGTTTAGGATGCTCTTTGATTGGAGGTGAACTATACATCCCAGCAATTACAATGTCCAAATAATAAAATCAGTTCCCCTCCCCACCAGTATTCACACTTAGGTGTTTTGGGTATTTGTACCAAATTTGATCCAGTGAATGAAAATACATTCTGCATATCAAATATTTACATTATGATTTATAACAGTAGCAAAATTACAGTTATGAAGTAGCAGTGAAAATAATGTTATGGATGGGGGTCACCACAACATGAGGAACTGTATTAAGGGGTCACAGCATTAGGAAGGCTGAGAAACACAGGTGTAGAGCTTTAAATTGTTTCCTGAAATTGGAAGTAGGGGGAAGAGAGATGGCTTGGGCATCACACCTCCTCCTGCTTTTGGCAAGGGGTGTAGTTGTTCTGTCGAATCAATGAGTTTAGGGACAGTTAAACACTCCTTCTGCACCTGTTAATAATTTTCACACATCAACAATATTTTTGCTTCAAAGGCAGAGGATGCCTAACAACCCAAACACCAGATTCATAAGGATCAGTGACAGGTAGAGTGGAGAGCGAAGGCTGCCTGATTCCATGTAAACAGGTAGATGAGTTGTGGCTCACCATTTGTCAGGCTCCTCCTTATGGGGAATTATATCAAGTGGGTTGCAAAGCAAATCACTTACAGTGTCTTTTAAGAGAACTCATGTGATAATTGGCTGCAGCAGACATGCCCTAAGTGGCTATTAACTAATGGCCAATGCTGATGGAGTATTCCTGCCATTCCCATGAATAACAAATGAATTTTGTGGCTGTCAAAGCAATGACAATGAATTGCAATTGAATAAACATGAGGGTGGGTTACTATTCTCTTTAGCAGTCACAATCTGTTTTCTTACCATTTTACCCAGAGGCAGGGCCAGGAAAACTATAAAGAGCACATTCCACCTGCATAAACAACATTAGAAATTAAAGACATGATTCTCTGTTGTGCTCTAGAAACAGACCTTGAGTAGGAGAAGTGGCAACTATATAGCTTTCAGTGAAGTCACTGAGGGCAGAGGGGTGCTGTGACTACTTAAAATTCTGCTATTCTCATATAAATCTTTTGGAAAACTAACTCAATACTTCTTAACGTATATATCATGGAATAAGCCTCACTGAATATAGCATGGCTTACATCTGACTAAACATGCAATGGATTGTGCTGTCACACTGGGGACAAATGGTGCACTGATACGTTTTTAAAATGTAAGCTGTATTTGAAAATTATTCCATTTTAATGTTAAGACTTATTGTTGAAAGATTATATGCAGTGCTTGCAAATTTAGAGTTTTGGGAGGTTAGGAGATCCCAGAACCACTCAGCTAGCATGATTACGGATCATATTGCCTGCGGAATTTAGGGAGCTGTAGTTTAAAAAAACTTACTTTTTAGAGTGCTTTTTCTTTCAACTAAAAAGAGTGAGATGGAAAATAGTGAATGGTGCATAACATGCCCCCCTTGGTGCACGCAGCGGGTTAAACCACTGAGCTGCTAAACTCAAAAGGTTGGTGCTTCAAATCCGGGGAGCGGAGTGAGTTCCTACTGTTAGGCTCAGCTTCTGCCAATCTAGCAGCTCGAAAACATGCAAATGTGAGTATTTATTTATTTCGTATCGAAAGCATTGCATAAATTAGTATAAAACCATTAAAAATAGAGGGAGTGCAGGTGGCTAAATATCTTTTGACCAAAAACGGGCAACAGCAATGGCATTGTCTGTAGCCTCCAACTATTCTTCCTCTGTGCATGAGGCAGGGCATAGTGGACAAGCATACAGATGCAGAGTTGTCTGTTCTCCTCCACAGTCGCATAAAGTGTGGGATTATTTTAGGTAGTGACATTTTGCCAGGTTGTCTTTTGTTTTGCCCACTCCACTTCTGAGTCTGTCCAGGGACTTCCAGGTTGTCCATTCTTGGTTTGCCCCTGGAGGAAGACCCTCGTGGGGGGGGGGGGGCAATCCAGTTGGGATTTCCTGATTTAGCTGCCCAGAGGGGTAACCTTGCCGTTGCTGGGGGGACGTCAAGGGGAGTGGTGGTCTCATGAAACTTTCCCTTGATTTGAGTCTACTGGGAGGAGGCTGGTAGCCATATAGTGGGTGGCTTTCACAGTGTTCAACCTTATTTCTCTCACATTTAGCAGCAACTTCCTGTCGCACATGGGGGGGGGGCAATATCAGCTAGCTTGTAGAGTTTATCAACAGGTGTAGGTTTAAGACATCCTGTGATTATTCTGCATGTTTCATTCAATGCTATTTTCACTTTGCATGGGCTAGGACTGATGTTCTTACTAACTTCGAGTCTGCACCCCATTTGCTGCCAATAAGTTTCCACAGGATGTTATTGCATGCAGCTACTTTGTGTTTGGTGTTCAAGCAGTGTTTCCTATATGCTAGTGTCCGATCTAAGGTGACACTGAGATATTTGGGATGGAAACAGTGTTCTAGCTCTTGACCTTCCTAGGTGTCTTTCAATTTCCTGTTGGCTTCACAGTTGTGTAAGTGGAAAGCACACACTTGTGTCTTGGCAGGGTTAGGCTTCAGCTGGTTATCTTTCTAGTAGTTGGAGAGATCTTTCAAGGCATTAGTAAGTTGGATTTCAACTGTTTCAAAGTCTTTTGCTTGTGTTGTTAGGCCAAGGTCATCAGCATATATAAAGCTCTTTGTGAGTGGTGTTTGTGGCTGATCATTAGTAAAGATATTAAACAAGGTTGGTGCAAGAACGCTGCCTTGGGGTAAACCATTCTTTTGCCTCCTCCATCTACTTTTCCTGCCTTAAAACTCCACATAGAAGCTATGGTTTTCTAGGAGAGTCTGGATAGTTTTTGTAAAATCATAGTGAGTAGATTAATAGGTACTGCTTCTGCAGGACAGTAATGGTGTTCTATGCAGTTATGTTGACCACGTAACCTTGGAGGTGTCTACAGACAATGCTGGCTCTTTGTATTAGAAATGGAGTTGAGCACCACCCCCGAGAATCGGACATGACTAGATTTAATGTCAGGGGAAACCTTTACCTTTGCCTTTAGTAAAAAAAAAACAACTTACTTTTTTAGGGTGCTTTTTCTTTCAATTAAAAAAAGTGAGATGGAAAATAGTGAATAGTGCATAACAATTAGCTATTACATTGTAAGCACAATTATTCATAATTTGTTTGTAAATAAACATAATTTAAAGCACCACTGCCTGGGATGTGCAGTTTTTAATTTATGCTGTTGCGTAAATAAGAGCCACAACATCATTTTGATAAAACTCAATAATTGTTAAAATCCCAGTGTAACCTGAGTTGAAATATAGGATAATTTACCTTGCTTATTGTTAGAGGATGAAGTATGAAATGATAGGGGTGTGGCAGGAGTTTTAAATAGTGTTACAGGGTGTTAGGCAGGAAAGCCAGAAAAATTCATGAATTGTAATCAAAGTTATTGATCGTGCTGAGTTTCTTTGCCATTGTTAGTTAAGTTAGAGGTGATATGTTGGAATGGGAGTAACACCACCAGTTATTGCTCAGTACAGGACCCTGTTGAGTAATGTTTTCAATAATATTTCCAGCAAGAATGTGTCTGTGCAGATGATGAACTGCAACACCCAGCAGCCCTAATGAGCATAGCCAAAGGTGAGAATGCTAGGAACTGCTTTCCAACTGCATCAGGAGGCTGACACAGTTCCACTCTATTTTAAAAGAAAACAAGAGGGCAGGACTGCAGTTTTGAAGAAAATTGAAAAGTAAACCAACATTGCTGAGTGTTGAGCTCTAGAGGAATCCTACAATGTGGGCTGTGTCCTTAGTGGTTTTATGTAAAACAGTTAATTTTTGCTATTTATAGAAGCTATTCCTCTACCTGTTCTCTGTGTATATTTGTTTAAAAAGCTAAGACAGAAATATTACGATAGCAATGTGCTTCTGGTGATCATCTTCCAATGGAAAGCAATTCTTAACTTTTCACCACTTTAAGAACTGGGAGGAGGAGGAATGTAGGAGTGTCCCCCCCCCCCCAAGATCCCTTGATGCTCATTATTCCAAATGCATATGGAAGTAAAGATGAAGTTACTTCTCCACTTATTATATTATCTCTCTCATCCAATTTTCCTTTGCCAGTATCATCCTTACACAACCTAGCAATTTAATTTACTTATTGAATTTAGGTCACATAACGTTGCAGTTGGGTGGTAGTCATAGTCTTTTGTCAGCTACATCCTGGCTAAGATGGAGAGTGGATGGGGTTTCAGTCAAAAGTCTCACCTCTTTCCTTCTTCCCTCTAAATTATTTCTTGCCCACTGTGGTTCTGAGCAAGGACAGACCAACTTTGCCAGAAAGATGACTTTGCAGAGACCTTTGACTGAGGGCTTCAGGAGATTAAGCCTAGAGCAGTGGTTCTCAACCTGGGGTCCCCAGATGTTTTTGGCCTACAGCTCCCAGAAACCCCAGCCAGTTTACCAGCTGTTAGGATTTCTGGGAGTTGAAGGCCAAAAACATCTGGGGCCCCCAGGTTGAGAACCACTGGCCTAGAGCCACATGAGACTCTGAGGTTGCTGGTAGCCTACATTTGTATTTCACTTGCCATCTATGATGACACTCAAGGAAGCATCCACAGAGATCTAGACACTGACCAAACTTTTGAGCTTCAGCAAGGTTGCTTCATTGCATGCCTCCATTTCATGAATATATTTCCTCCACAATTTCAGTAGAACAGAAGCTTGGAACTATTGTTCTTTGTGGTAGTGTGTGCTTTCAAGACATTATGGTGACCATAAGGCAAATCTGTCACAAGGTTTCCTATGGGACCTCTGCACACATGCTGCCAGAATTGCCACAGATCATGGCAATTCTGGTGGTGGCTGTCGGGGGGATGGCAGCATGGGGAACCACATCCTGCATCGTCCAACTTACCGATAAATCCATCTCGTGAGAAGGTCTGCTGCCTGCTTTCCCACCGTTGATCTAACATGGGAAGCCCCCCCCCTTGTTACCGCCATGGCGGCATGCTCTGCTTCACCTTCCCTCTCACCACACAAGCCCACTGAAAGTTGCAGTGCATCATGGGATGGGAGCTGTCAGGCTTCATGGTGAAAGGGAAGATGGCGTATGCCGTTGATTACAATCCCATCTGATGAGGTCATCTAAGGGAGTACAACTTGCGCAATAATAATATAATAAAACTTTATTTATATACCCCAAGGGGACTCAGGGCAGTTTCCAAGCAACAACATCAAAACATACAAAGTCACAACATGAACAAAAAATAACAGTAAGAGCAACATAAGCATGGAATTACCCAACAACAGATAAATATTAAAATAAAAATCCTGCCTTGTCTTCGTGTCTATTTGTTAGGGCATGGAAAAGGAATGGGTCAGGACAATTAAAAAGGCTGAGCCAAGACTGATACAAATTAAAATAAGTTGGGACTGGCATTTGGGTACAGGACTTCAGTAGGTAAACGACAAAAGTGGGGATGGGCTATTTCCAGGGGCCTGTTAGGAGAATGACCAGGGTAATATATAGGGGGCTAGGTCATGTCTGGACAGTGTCTGGGTTGAACTAGCACTGGTCACTGTCAAAGATTTGTTGAAACCACCAAAGAGGGGAGGGATGGAACCTGTCTTATTTCCCTTGGAAGGGTGTTCCAGAGGCGGTGGTCATCACCAAAAAGGCCCTCTCTCTTGTCCCCACCAACCATGTTTGTGATGGAGGTTAGGAGCAAGAGGAGGGCCTCCCTGGAGGATCTTAGAGTTCATGCTGGTTCATAAATGGGGATGCAATCGTGAAGATAGGCAGGGCCCGAACCATTTAGGGCTTTATAGGTCATTACCTGCACCTTGAATTTGGCTCGGTCAACCAATGGTTTTCTAGAGTTGATCAGAGATTCAAACCTGGTCTCCAAAATTGTAGTCAAATGCTGAAACCACTGTACTTTAAAAAATCTATTTTTTTGCAAATTAAAATTTGATAGAAATAAGAAGAAAAAAAGAAATTATTAAATTAAAAAAAATGCTCAAACCACTGAACCTTTATTATGGTTTTCAGGCATATACTAAAGAGCTTTTGGTCATCTATGTAGCTCAAGCAGAGACTGGAGGTAACTGGTTACAAATAACTAATATTTAATTCTTCTTCTGATAACTATTTTTATTATTAAAGTACAGAATCCAAAATACAAATTGCAGTGTTATTTTTCTTCTCTCAAGTGAGGCATGACTTCTTTCCCCTTTTGAAAAGGTCTCTCCTTCACCTTAAATGGCCTTCACACTAAATGCATTAAAGTTGCTTCCATGTTCCTAGAACAGGTATCCTCAAACTGCGACCCTCCAGTTGTTTGGGCCTCCAACTCCCAGAAACCCTCACCAGTTTGTTCAGTGGTCAAGAATTCTGGGATTTGGAGGTCCAGACAGCTGGAGGGCCACAGTTTGAGGATGCCTGTCCTAGAAGATATTGGAGTCATTTGCTGGTATAATATATTATATTAACTGATCCTGTTAATTTGCTCTGTTTCCATGATATTTCCTATGTTGTTATACATTGTCATCTACCTTACTAAACCACTTTATCCTTTAACTAGTTCACGTAGTGGTTTTCCCCCCCCCCTCCAAAATTAGTCTGCTGTTATTGTTGTTGCTAGCTATTTTTGTTATGTTGTTTTACGCTGTTTTTATGCTGTTTTAATTGTTATTGCTTTATTTTAATTGTATTCTGCCTGGGCTGCTGTAACACGTAATGGTCAAATTCAGGTTGTTTTATCTTACGTTGGAAGCTAATAAACTCAGAAAGCAAGTCTTAATCAATTTGCTTCTTGTAACTTAGGATTTGATATCTTCTGATCTAAAAAAGAAAGCCATGCTGGTTATACAGCAAAACACAACAAAATCCAAAATACTTGTTGTGGTGATACCTTTATTAGATCAGCTAAAAGGTGCAGAATGTATGACACTAGCTTTCAGATATCTGAGGCAGACACAGAGGTATGACTGTAGTATCATCTCTTTTATTCCTTAGTATGATTTTACCTTCTTATTTGCCTCAAGAAGAGGCCAGTGGGCTTCAGATGGTCTTCCCTGAGCCTAAAATCACATGCCCCTAAAATGTAACATGATAGTTACAAGGTTGGGGATTTACCAAATAATGGGAGAAACAATGTAACATGAATGATTTTTCACCCATGTCAGGAGCGACTTGAGAAACTGCAAGTCACTTCTGGTGTGAGAGAATTGGCCATCTATTAGGACATTGCCCAGGGAACATCCGGATGTTTTGATGTTTTACCATCCTTGTGGGAGGCTTCTCTCATGTCCCCGCATAAGAGTCTGGAGCTGATAGAGGGAGCTCAACCCGCTCTTCATGGATTTGAACCTCTGACCTGTTGGTCAGCAGTCCTGCTGGCACAAGCGTTTAACTCATTGCACCATCAGGGGCTCCTCATGGTTGAAATTATGACTCCTGTTGCTACCTTATGTCTTGTTGTGGTTGTGAAGCAATGAGAAGTTTGATGGGATGAGAGTTCCCCTCACCAACAGACAGCGACTTGTAGTATTCAGGTTTTTTTTCAAGTATTTATTTATTTATTTACTCCATTTGTATACCGCATTTATCAGCCTGGAGCGGCGACTCAATGCGGTTTACAGTAAAAATAAACAGTGAACAATAAATAAGACGCACATCGACAAACAATACACATAATCATCAACGCCTACTTAGAATCAGATCCCGTTCTCATAGTCCTTAATTCAATCCTTGTTCAATGCCGTCATTATTGGGTGGTTGTTACTGCATAGCTAACCGAATGCCTGCTCATAGAGCCACGTCTTAACCCTCCTTCGAAACACCAGCAACGAAGGGGCCTGCCTGATGTCCACTGGTAACGCATTCCATAGCCGAGGGGCCACTACCAAGAAGGCCCTGTCTCTCGTGCCCGCCAGCCGCACTTGTGACGCTGGCGGGACCGAGAGCAGGGCCTCCCCGGACGATCTAAGTAGCTAGAAGTAACATTATCAAGAAACTCAAGAATTACTTTCAAAAAAATTGAGCTGCCATTATAACTAATGACTTTTGGATGACTTTGAAACTTGACAGTTATTAGTTTTTTTTAAAAAAGTAACACTCCATGTGGGGAGGAATTGTACAAGAAACAGAAAATCCCTGTCACAGCTCTTGTGAGCTGTAGGATTCTGGGAGTTGTAGTCCAAATATTAACTTTTTAAAGTTTTCTCAGAGGAATGAGCAAAAGACTCTCTATTACCATTGTCATTATGAATGACAACAGGGCCCATGCAGCTAATAAGGAATACCTCCTAAAATTCTAATAATAATAATAATAATAATAATAATTCTATTATTGCCTATTGATAATAATAATTCTTAATAATAATAATTCTTAATAATAATAATAATAATTCTATTATTGCCTATTGATAATAATAATTCTTAATAATAATAATAATTCTATTATTGCCTATTGATTGCCTTCCTTTTGGGAACTGGGAAGATCTGAAGGTGGCCTCTACTCTTTTTTGTTTGTGAATGTTAATATAAGCCACCTTCAAAGCTTCCACTTTAACCAAGAAGGTCTGGAATTGAGGAGAGCAAATAGATTTTTTTACGTTCCCATTTCCCTTCTTCACTCTTAAGGGCCCTTTGCTTTTCTCAACAAGGAGAGGGCTAATGGAAGAGCTTGTGTGCAATTCTGCTGCTGTTGGCCTTTCTGACCTTGCAGGCTTCACAACGCATACCTTGAATTTAAAATAAAACTATTAATTAATTGAGTTCTAGGTAATCATCAGAATGTTATTCAATTCATACATTTTATTTATTATTTATTTATATATGCATTTATTTTGACTTTCTGCCAGAAAAGATGTTTAGTGTGTTTACATTAAGTTGTATATGAATAAAAACAACAAACTAGGAGCCAAGAATTTGATTCTTTCAAGGACTACAGGAGTTTCTGTAATTTGTTGGCAAGCGGCATTCTGGCAGATGTGAAAACAATATCAAGTATGGCCAGTCCAGAGATCCAAAGGGTAGCACCAAACCACCCCTTTCTCAATTCAAATCAAATCATTTATTTCGGTCATAGACCAGTCTTTCATAGACCAGCCTTTCCTCCTTCCTGCCTTTCATAATCTTCCACTCTCCACAATGAACTGTCAACAGAGGGCACATCACTGTTGCCAAAAGTCTAATTTAAGCAATTAGCAAAAAAATCCTTTGAAATTCGATTGTATGAAATTTGGCTAAGAGCTTTAGATGTCTTAGATCAGACATATTCCCCCTGTGCTTTAGAGATTAGAGAGGATGGCTCTTTAAAAAAAATCTAGTTGGCTTTCTCAGTTGTGACTACCAATAACTAAAATATACATCTTATTAAGAAACCTTTTTCAATCAGTCAGTTTTTTTAAAAAAAAGATAAATATAACTAATCTTTCATAGAAGTTGCAGATTTGGAGTCCTGTTAAAAGCCAGTTAGTCTGCTGGAGATAACCTTTGTGTGGACATACATTTTGATTAGATGATTTTGGGTTAGCCATACTATCTCAGTTTAGCTTAGTTTGCAAAATGGTTTTGAGTATATGAGTGGGACAACATTGGGCTCCTTGGAGAAAAGGAGCCCAATGTTGAATTTGGACAAATGCCAAATTCAATCTATGGCAGGGTTTAGGATAAGACCAGTTTCTCATGTGTAGTGTTGATTGTGTGGTCAACATGTTTTCTAGGCATTATCTATGGCTCACATTTGCCAGAATATCCATGTGACTTGAACCTAATTTATGATGACAATAGTGAACTTCATTAAAATGTCCTGAAGGTTAGTTGTAGGACTGTTTGGGGGAAAGGATGAGAGTTGTTTGTTTGCTAAGATGAGAACGATGTTGCTGTGTATATATTCTGGGTCAATCCTGATAGTCGAAGTTGGCTCAGGAGCAAAGCTGGGCCTTATGAATATTTGATGGACTCTATTCCTGGCAGCAGTATGTCCTTGAAGGTGTTGAACTGACATATTTCTTGCGTGTTAGCTCGAGGATGGGGATTGCCCTCTACTAACAGAAGGTGCTTCTGGATCCATTAATTTAGTAAGAAGGACAGCTCTTAGTTCTGATCCATTGGGTCAGTATGGGTTTTTATCAGTGGTGATTGGGCTGCTAACACTTTTCCCTGAAAGAGGAAAAACATTATCCCAAAAGAGGACACAGATTAATATAAAATAATTACATGCTACTATTTAAGTATATATACACACACATTTAACAATACTTACAGTTATTGAAATAGAAATACAAGATATCTTTCCATAGGTGAGCTGTATGTTGGCATAGTGCTGAGCTCTACTCTTCTGTCTGAGTGCTAACTCCCAGTGGAGCTCTTCAAGGCCCCTGGTGTTGTTCATTGTAATGGTTCTTTGTCTTTTAAATGGACATGGACTGGGTAACTTTTCAAAGGGAGGATGTCTTCAAACAGAAGAATGCCCTCTGGAAAGTCAACAGACAACTCCGCTATCATCAGACATACATCCAACATAGGCATGTCTCCTTCTGTCTCTTTCTCTCTGTCTTTATCTCTCTTTCCATCCCTCCCTTTTTCTATCTCTGCTGTACTTTAGACCTGATGGGTTAAACCACTGAGCTGCTAAACTTGTTGGCAGAAAGGTTGCAGGTTCAAATTCGGGGAGTGGGGTGAGATCACGCTTTTAGCCCCAGCTTCTGCCAATACAGTTCAAAAACATGCAAATGTGAGAAGATCAATAGGTACTGCTTCTGTGGGAAGCTAACGGTGCTCCATGCAGTCATGCTGGCCTCATGACCTTGGAGATGTCTATGGACATCAGCGGCTCTTCGGCTTAGAAATGGAGATGAGAACCAGCCCCCAGAGTGGGACATGACTAAACTTAATGTCAAGGGGATACCTTTACCTTTACCTAATATAGTATATAAGACAATGGCTGGCACCATTTATATTCTCCAAGATAAGTGTACTCAATCATACATTCTGATCCAGATTGTTTTGTGTGCTTTAATCTCTCTCAGCTTTAACCTGAAAGTCAGGAATGCACTAATTAACCTTCCATGTAGCTCTCTTCCACTTCTGAGATTCAAGAAGCTCATAGTTCACTTAAGCCTTGAGAAGTATTGCCTACCAACACAGTCTCCTCAACTTGTACTCAAGGAGCAGGCTTGCTGAATCTCCTTCTTGGTAGCATCAGGACCCAAGCAGACACTTGAGGAGACTTTGTATACTATTCAGTGCGGGAGGATTACCTATTTCTCCCTTTTCTTGCTTTAATGGAAATGCATTTCAATAATTTCTAACTCTAGGGATGGCCCTCTTTGCTCCTCAGATGCCAATGTGTATTATGTTATTTATTGTAAAGCCAACGCAATGCATTGGGGAAAACTATTGTACTCATTTTGCTGAGGAGGGCATAGGACATCTGCACCAAAGGACTTCCCTGATGACTGTACTGTATATCAAAAACAGCCTCAGTTCACGCCAAGCCTTATTATTAATAGTAGGGTAAAGAAAGGCCTACTTGGATCTTTCTCTGTGTTGATTTGGCATGCTGAGGTGAACACTGAATTATTGTGATCTATATCAATTTAAATAGGAAGCCTGGAGATATAGTTTGAATTGGTAATGTTGTATTGAGGAAAATTTGGCTCTTCAGATGTTATGTACTACAGCTCCCACAATCTCTTACCAATCCCATACAACTGAGAGCTTCCATATCAGTGGAGCAGTGTGGCTCTTCTGGTTTTTTTGTCCAAATGAGCTATCCAGTGTTCTGAATCCTAGTGCTATGATAGATTCTGCAGTTTGGATAGTTTTGTGTAAGTTTACATTTACTGTCCCACTGATGTGGCTGCCACTGCTGGCTGTGCTGACTGAGGCTTCTTGGAGTCAGTCAACAAGTAGAGGACAGCATGTTTCACATCTCTGTGGTAAATGAAGGGGTGTAAGTTTTTTTTAAAGGAGCTTCCGGTGGCGCAGTGGGTTAAACCCCTGTGCAGGCAGGACTGAAGACCGATAGGTTGCAGGTTCGAATCTGGGGAGAGCGTGGATGAGCTCCCTCTATCAGCTCCAGCTCTCCATGCAGGGACATGAGAGAAGCCTCCCACAAGGGTAGTAAAACACCAAAACATCCAGGCATCCCCTGGGCAATGTCCTTGCAGACAGCCAATTCTCTCACACCAGAAGTAACTTGCAGTTTCTCAAGTCGCCCCTGACACAACCAAATAAAATAAAATAAAATAAAATAAAATAAAATAAAATGTTTTAAAAATATGAGGTTATAATTGGTAATAACATTGTAAACAAAATTACACATAAAGTGATTTGGAAGAAGAATACTATACATCTGGATTGCATTGGAATGCTTTCTCTGTATTTGATAGTGGAAAAGATATATGGTGGGTGGAGGCAAGGTATACCCAAAAGTAGACAGAGACATCTCACCCTCCTTCCTATCTGTGTTTCTTTTTTCCTCTTCCTTGCAATCCGGCAGGCTTCCAGAAGAAAAGCAGATCCTGGAAATCACAAGTCTGAAAATATCTCTCTTGATAAGGACTTTTTGAATTAGACCAAAATTGGGCAGTATGCCACACATTGCAGACTGTTACTATAAGAAGTTAAATATTATTTTGACATCCTCTGAGCCTCAGAGGATTGGTTATATGCTTACAGATTAACCTGGGTGATCATGCTAGCCAAAGTGTGCTACAGTGTGCAAGTATACCTTGAAGAGCAAAACTGGTGGCTCAGAGAAGTGAGCCAAGTGAAATGCTTCATTAGAAGTGACATTGGTAATTATTTGGGATGGAAACTGTATAAAGTTCCTGTTGTTTTCTTCTTATGTATAGTATGCAGTTGGCAATATAGTGTCAGAATAGTCATTGGAACTTAGAAGAGCCAAAGGAGTGAAAATACTGTATAAATGATAGATTTCTAAAAATACATTGGTTGTTCATCTTTTGTGATAGCAGAATGCAGGACTGCAGATCTGCTGCAGTGCATTTAAATGCATGCTGCAGATCATGCCAGCTATAGAGTCGGGCTGGCGGGAGCCTTCCTCAAGGGATGGCTTCTGGCAGCTCCAAGAAAATCTTTTTGTGACTTATGAACCATTTATTTTGTTTCTTTGGTGGGTTTACTTCAAGTCATTCCAAATCTCCTGCATCTGGGGTCTTTAGCTGGGTTTGCACCACCACGTAGCATTTTTGGCCAACTGATACATTACATAGCAAGGGTATAAGCTTGCTACATATGCACTAATGTTTGGTATGGAAACCTCTATGAAATGAGAAGCTTGAAACCTTGTCTGTAGAGACACTGCGGACAGAAGTGAGGAGGCGGATGCAATCAAGACTCTGTAGTGCATGACCGAGTATTTGCAAAAACACATTACTGACTCATCATTCCAAATACCACTCGGTATTCATGTGCTATAGGCACCTTTGCTTTCTATAGTGTATATTGTTGTAAAGATCTTCCAACATGGTACTGATGTTTTATTAGGTCACCAACAGTGGAAGTCACCAACAGTGGAAGACATTCTAAGCTTTGTTTAATTTTATCTATTTATTATTTATTTTAAATATTTGTACCCCACCCTTCTCAACCCCTTGGGGGGCGGGGGGGGGGGGGGGGGGGGGGGGGGACTCAGGGCGGCTTTTAGCCGGCACAATTCGATGCCATCATGTGTACATAATAAAATACATAATAAAACCAATAACTACATACAATTAAAACATTAAATCAATTCATTTAAAATATGCTTAAATATAATAGCCTTATGGCCTTATCTAACTGAATTCTGAGATCATACACTCCATCAAGCTTGTCCATGGTCCATTACCATAGCAAATTGCCATCATTGTCATTATCCTTATCAGCATAGTCACCCGAAGGCCTGGTCCCACATCCATGTTTTCAACTTCTTTCGGAAGGAGAGGAGGGATGAAGATGACCTAATTTCCCCGGGGAGCAAATTCCACAGGCGGGGGAGGGGGGGGGCACCACCAAGAAGGCCCTGTCCCTTGTCCCCACCAATTGTGTTTGTGACAGAGGTGGGGCCAAGAGCAGGGCCTCCCCAGAAAATCTTAAATTTTGAGGTGGAACATAGAAGGAGATACGTCTGGACAGTAAAATTTCTTTTGCATGTACTTCCAAGTTTGCATGCCAACTTTTGGTTATTTCCTATATGCTAGAAATTCTGGGAACAATGTCAGAGGTAACCAAATGTGCCAACACACACTTACTCAAATTTGAGAAAAAGTCACAAAAATCCTGGCATAGAGCTATGGCAGGACAGAAGGTGTTGCATTTTTTGTTATGTTACTATTGCTGTTACTAAGGGACTTGGCAGCAGGATGGGAAACCTGCTTTGTGAGAATGCTGCTTTTAGTACCAGATCAATCAGAAGAAAGATCACATATTACTGGATACAAAACAACAGAATTGGTCCAAGTTTTTAATCAAAATTCCCCCAATACTATGTCTTACTGAGCAGCATAACAGTATTAAATAAACAAACCCTCAGTGGTATTTTAATTTCAATAATCAGACAATATTTTAGACGAATCAACTGGCAAAACCAGCTTTAAATGTTCCATGCCTAAGAAAACCCTATGAAATCCTCCATAAATTGACAGGGTTTTTTTTTGTTGTGTCAGGAGTGACTTGAGAAACTGCAAGTCGCTTCTGGTGTGTGAGAATTGGCTATCTGCAAGGACATTATCCAGGAGATGCCTGGATGTTTTTGATGTGTTGCCATTCTTGTGGGAGGCTTCTCTCATGTCCCCACAATTGACAGGTGACTTGAAGGCACATACACACTTTCAGACTACCATAAATCATCATGTATAAGTTGACAATTTGGATAAATCTGCCATTGCATGGCTGTCAGCCTCCTTCCAGTAGACTGAAATCAAGGAAAAGCTTAATGAGAACCATCACTCCTTTTAATGCTCCCCCAGTAACAGCAATAGTATCCCTCTGGGCAGCCAAACCAGGCAATTTCAACTGGATGACCCCCCCCCCCCACAAGAGTCTTCCTCCAGGGGCAAACCAAGAATGGGCAACTTGGAAGTCCCTGAACAGACTCAGAAGGGGAGTGGGCAGAATTTTGAGACAACCTGACAAAATGGCACTACCTAAAAGAATCCTCCACCTTGTGTGACTGTGGAACAGAACAAACAACTTCGCACCAGTATGTTTGCCCACAATGCCCTGCCTTGTGTACAGAGAAAGAATTGTTTAAGGCTACATAGAATGCAGTCACTTTTGTCCATTTTTGGTCAGAAATTATTTAGCCACTTGTGCTCCTACTATTTTTATCAGTTTTAATAATATCTTATAGACTTCTGCTATTTGTTTTTCCTTGGACTGGAATAAAAATATTGTCTATTTCATTATCTTTCCAATCAATGCCTATCTTCTTTCCATTTGGTATCTTTCTTGTAGTTGTCTATATCGAAACCATGAAAATGGTGTGCCTTCTTGTTGTAGTTGACTTGGATTTTTTGGATGAACTTCATTTTGTTCTCCAATTGTTGTTGTTCATTCGTTCAGTCGTCTCCGACTCTTCGTGACCTCATGGACCAGCCCACGCCAGAGCTCCATGTCGGCGTTACCACCCCCAGCTCCCTCAAGGTCAGTCCAGTCACTTCAAGGATGCCATCCATCCATCTTGCCCTTGGTCGGCCCCTCTTCCTTTTGCCTTCCACTTTCCCCAGCATAATTGTCTTCTCTAGGCTTTCCTGTCTCCTCATGATGTGGCCAAAGTATTTCAACTTTGTCTCTAGTATCTTTCCCTCCAATGAGCAGTCGGGCTTTATTTCCTGGAGGATGGACTGGTTGGATCTTCTCGCAGTCCAAGGCACTCTCAGCACTTTCCTCCAACACCACAGTTCAAAAGCATCGATCTTCCTTCGCTCAGCCTTCCCTAAGGCCCAGCTCTCACATCCGTAGGTGACTACAGGGAAGACCATGGCTTTGACTAGGCAATGGATCTTGTTGCCAGTCTGATGTCTCTACTCTTCACTATTTTATCGAGACTGGACATTGCTCTCCTCCCAAGAAGTAAGCGTCTTCTGATTTCCTGGCTACAGTCTGCATCTGCAGTAATCTTTGCCCCTAGAAATACAAAGTCTGTCACGGCCTCCACGGTTTCTCCTTCTATTTTCCAGTTGTCAATCATTCTTGTCTCAGAAAACTGGGTTGACTCATACATAAGTCAGTTCTCCAATTAATACCTGTTTATATTTGGTCCATTGGTCATGTCTGTCTGATGGAAGCCTTCTCTAGTAGATGTCCACAAAGGTATTTTAAGTAGAGTCTTGCTTTGTACTTTTTCCATACTGTGTATAGTGTATTTCTTAGCAGTTGGCTCTTAAAATTAGAGTCAATTAATGTTTTTCCATATATTAAGTATCCATGCCATTCATATCTTAAATAATATCCTAATATCAGTAGTTTTTTATAGGAGCCCCTGGTGGCACAGTGGGTTAAAACCTTGTGCGGGCAGGACTGAAGACTGACAGGTCAGGGGTTTGAATCTGGGAAGAGTGCGGATGAGCTCCCTCTGTCAACTCCAGCTCTTCATGTGGGGACATGAGAGAAGCCTCCCACAAGGATGGTCAAACATCAAAAACATCCCGACATCCCCTGGGCAACATCCTTGCAGATGGCCAATTCTTTCATACCAGAAGCGACTTGCAGTTTCTCAAGTCCCTTCTGACACAAAAAACAGTAGTCTTTTATTATCTTGGATGGTTCCTTTTATTGATAAAAGTTAAGTACGGTAGTTAGACTGACTTATGTATGAGTCAACCCAGTTTTCTGAGACTCGTACATGAGTGTATATGATACTTATGCTATATGTATCTGGATTAAAAAACTGCTCAACAATATCACTAAAATAATTTTGAATCTCAATTTCACTCATAAGCTTGTATTTATAATTTTTATATTTCAAGAATGCAGGCTGTAGTTCTATATCCAAGACACTGAATATGGCTAACTCAAGAGCTCTGGAATATTTGCATTCCAGGTTGTTACCTGATCTGCCTTGAGGGCAGAATCAACTCTAGAGACTGCGTGAGATGCTCATAGCATTGACTAATTCAAAATCCTTCATTTTGACAAGTAAGCAAGTTTCCAATGGTGTTATCTGAAAGCCAGATTGCAACTCTCAACATATAATACCCATGATACTATAACAATAAGATTTACTATCTGAAACTGAAAGGGGGAGTTGGGAAAAGGGATTTTCAAGGCAAGTTTTTGTATTATGTAAAAAGTTAAAATTAATTTAAATGTGATTTTTAAACACAATGTCATTTTCAAATGTGTTTGAGTTCAGGAGGTGAAATTTGTTTTAACTGTGCACTGTAGCTTTATTGGGCATTATGTTAAGACTGCCAATAATTGTGATTCTTAAAACAAACACATCTGCCATGAATCATATTAGTGTAGATTATGTTCTTATGGATTACTTACAAATTGTTTCCAAATCATGAATTTAAATTGAATAAAAGATAACATGTACCATTTTAGGGATATTTCTAGAAAAGACAATTCACTGGAGACAGCTTACCATGTTGTCAACACTTGAAAATATTCAGAGTTCTAGAATGCTAAAACCTGATTTAATAGTATAACTAGCTATCCCCTGCCATGCGTTGCTGTGGCCCAGTCTGTGTATATGTGTATTGTGTGAGTGTATATATTTGTGTATATTTATTTATTTATGACATTTATATGCCGCCCTCCTCACCCCGAAGGGGACTCAGAGCGGCTTACAAGATATATATACATACAATATATTATATTATTAGCATAGTACAATATCAGTAGTATATATTACTATATTGTACTATACCATTATATTGTAATATTATTAGTAATATTACATGTAATATAAAATATATAATTGTAATATCATATTATAATTATATTGTATTACATTAAAATATTATAAATATTTATTTATTTTATTTATTTACTTTATTTATATGCTGCTTTTCTCAGCCCTCAGGCGACTCAAAGCGGTGAACAACATCAATACAAAACATCATGAGACAAGTATAGGGCAATTAAAAACAGTTGTAACATAAATCATTAAACCTCCGTATAACAATCATTAGCGCCTCAACAGTAAAATCAGAATCCAGTCTCATCATCCATTATTCCGTATTCCTATGTTCAATTACACTGTTTAATCAAATGCTTGTTCGAACAGCCAGGTCTTCACTTTCCTCCGAAACGCCAGCAGGGAGGGGACCGATCTGATATCTGCAGGCAGGGCGTTCCACAGCCGAGGGGCCACCACTGAGAAGGCCCTGTCTCTCGTCCCCGCAAAGCACGCCTATAATGCAGGCGGGACAGAGAGCAGGGCCTCCCCAAATGATCTTAGTGTCCTAGCCGGTTCATAGGAGGAGATGCGTTTGGAGAGGTAAGTAGGGCCAGAACCATTTAGGGCTTTATAGGCTAACGCCAGCACTTTGAATTGTGCCCGGTAGCAAACTGGCAGCCAGTGGAGCTGGCGCAACAGAGGAGTAGTATGTTCCCTGAGTGCCGCTCCTGTTAGCAACCTGGCTGCCGAACGCTGGACCGTTCGAAGCTTCCGAGCAGTCTTCAAAGGCAACCCCACGTAGAGAGCGTTGCAGTAGTCTATTTGTATGCATAAACAATATATTATATTATATTGTTAGTATAGCACAGGAGACAAGGTGGAACTGTCTTCTGACCCCCTCTCTCTTCACTCTGGCCCAGAGCAGCTGATGGTACTGGGGGGAGAGGTCCATGTGCATATATGTGTGGTTGCATCTATATATGTGGTTTTGCGCATGTGTTGTAATGTATTGTTTGTTGTTTGGTTTTTTAAGCCCCTTCCACTGTGTTTTTCAGTGTTTTTATGTGTGATGGTCACTCCTTGGCCTGATAGGTGTATTGAGTCCAAATTTGGTGTCAATTCGCTCAGTGGTTTTTGAGTTATGTTAATCCCACAAACGAACATTACATTTTTATTTATATAGATTTTGTGTGTTCAAATATGTGTAATTTTTCCCCTCCAACTCTGCCACTAAATGCATGGAACAGGAATCACAGTAACCTGAGAATTGGCAGATACAGACTTAACTTCAGTGAACAGTGCAAGAAGAGAGCAGCTCCTTAGCCAGTGCCCTTGGTTTCCCAAAGGAATGAGTGTCTCTTAGGGTTTGTCTGTTCTGTGCATTTGGGAGACAAGTCATTAGTTTTTCCCTCACAGTAATTAGCTACTTTTGCTTTATTGTATCCACAGCTTTTTAACTTTTTTATTTTCCTTCTTCTTATCTTTGAATGTGATTTTCCTGCATCTTGTCAGGGGGTTGGACTGGATGGCCCATGAGGCCTCTTCCAACTCAATTATTCTATGATTCTATAATTCTATGATCTGGAACTAAGTATTTCACAGCATAAACTGTTGTCATGCAAATTTGGTCAGCATATATAATTTTTGTGGTTCATATTTCATCTCTTTGATAGACTCTTTTTTTCTCATTCTGGCATAAAATGCACTCACCATGTAAAGTTTCTGGGATCTTGTCACATATTGCCTGTGCACTTTCCTATCTTGGTGAGGGTGTGGAACTTATGTTCAGTGATGATTCTAACAATGAATTCTGACTTCCAGTGCATTCCATACAAATATGATATTATTTGTTTATTTTATCAATTTATTCTGTTTATATCCTTTGTGATATTCTCCCACAAATGAGACCCATGGCAAGTTACATTGCAATAAAACAAGTTCAAAGGTATGAGGAAATGAAGAAGAAAAAAAGAAAACATAATTACAAAGTATACTACACAGACAGCTGAAAACCCCTTTTGTGCAAGTAATAATCAGTTTGCTAAAGTCCAGCTTGAATAAAAATAATTTGGTTTTTCACAGACCACAAAGATTGAGTCAGCCTAGCCTCTCTCAGTTTGTTGTATCACAGTCTAGGAATAACCACTCCCCCCCCCTCGTGTCAGGAGTGACTTGAGAAACTGCAAGTCGTTTCTGGTGTGAGAGAATTGACCGTCTGCAAAGACATTGCCCAGGAGATGTTAGGATGTTTTGATGTTTTACCATCCTTGTGGGAGGCTTCTCTCATGTCCCCGCATGAGGAGCTGGAGCTGACAGAGAGAGCTCATCCCCGGATTCGAACCTGTGACCTGTTGGTCTTCAGTCCTGCTGGCACAAGGGTTTAACCTACTGCACCATCGGGGGCTCCTGGGAATAAACACTGAGAAAGCAGCTTTGCCACTCTTGCAGAGTGTACACAGACTTACTTATTTGTATTGCCCAACTATTATTTAGTTATTTATTTATTAACAACATTTATATGCTGCCCTTCTCACCCCGAAGGGGACTCAGAGCGACTGACAAATTATATGTACATACAATGCATATATGAACAATATTAGTAGTATATATTACTATATTGTGCTATACCACTATACTGCAATATTAATAGTAATATAACATTGTACATTATTATATTGTACTAGTTGTCCCCTGCCACGCGTTGCTGTGGCCCACATGGGGGTTCTGTGTGGGAGGTTTGGCCCAATTCTATCGTTTCTGGTGTTCAGAATGTTCTGTGATTGTAGGTGAACTATAAATCCCAGCAACTACAACTCACAAATGTCAAGATTCTATTTTCCCCAAACTCCACCAGTGTTCACATTTGGGCATATTGAGTATTCGTGTAGAGTTTGGTCCAGATCCATCATTGTTTGAGTCCACAGTGATCTCTGGATGTAGGTGAACTACAACTCCAAAACTCAAGGTCAATGCCAATCAAACCCTTCCAGTATTTTCTGTTGGTCATGGGAGAACTGTGTGCCAAGTTTGGTTCAATTCCATCGTTGGTGGGTTCAGAATGCTCTTTGATTGTAGGTGAACTATAAATCCCAGCAACTACAACTCCCAAATGACAAAATCAATTTTTTTTAGTGAAGGACATACATTGGGTTGTTAGGTGTCTTGTGTCCAAATTTGGTGTCAATTTGTCCAGTGGTTTTTGAGTTTTGTTAATCCCACAAATGAACATTATATTTTTGTTTATATAGATGATGATGTGGTCTTATACTCTGAACGAGGAGTTATAGAATCATAGAATCATAGAATCAAAGAGTTGGAAGAGACCTCATGGGCCATCCAGTCCAACCCCCTGCCAAGAAGCAGGAATATTGCATTCAAATCACCCCTGACAGATGGCCATCCAGCCTCTGTTTAAAAGCTTCCAAAGAAGGCCTCCACCACACTCCGGGGCAGAGAGTTCCACTGCTGAACGGCTCTCATAGTCAGGAAGTTCTTCCTCATGTTCAGATGGAATCTCCTTTCTTGTAGTTCCTAGTCTCCAAGGAAGCAGAAAACAAGCTTGCTCCCTCCTCCCTGTGGCTTCCTCTCACATATTTATACATGGCTATCATATCTCCTCTCAGTCTTCTCCTTCAGGCTAAACATGCCCAGTTCCTTAAGCCACTCCTCATAGGGCTTGTTCTCCAGACCCTTGATCATTTTAGTCGCCCTCCTCTGGACACATTCCAGCTTGTCAATATCTCTCTTGAATTGTGGTGCCCAGAATTGGACACAATATTCCAGATGTGGTCTAACCAAAGCAGAATAGAGGGTAGCATTACTTCCTTAGATCTAGACACTATGCTCCTATTGATGCAGGCCAAAATCCCATTGGCCTTTTTTGCCGCCACATCACATTGTTGGCTCATATTTAACTTGTTATGATTAATTTATATGTACATACAGTATATTTTAATTATTAGCATAGCACAATATTAGTATTATATATACAGTAAGCATATTGTACTGTACAACTATACTGCCATATTTTTAGTAATATTAAATGTAATATATAATATAAATTATTATAACCTATTATTATATTGTATTACATATAATACTATGTATTTTGAATTTTTTGTGATTAAGAGAAAATGGAAGCAATAGCACCAGCAGCCCTCTTTTGTAGGGTTATAGTAAGCAGAGTGGCATTATAATTGCGAAAGGATTATTCTCCCAATAGGAACAGAAACTGCATTTGACGGAGACCTGAATATAGCCAAGTCATGAATATAGCCAAGTCATGGATCTCAGAGGAAGCTTTTGCATTGGCTGAAGGAACCCAGTGCTCTCTGCCTCAGCCCAGTGCCCACAGACCAGTTCTCATACCACCCTTTCCTTGACATTTGCAAGAAGCCAAACAGAAGGTTACATTACAGCAAGGTTCAATAGTCAAGAAGTAACAGTTTGTTCTCTTCTCCCATCACCAACCCAAAGCAGATTATTATATACCAAAAGAGCCTATGCATCATGTGTAAGTTCTTAAGCCCCAATGTTTCCACACTTGGATAAAAAATTGTTTGTTTTGGGGAGGTGCTTTCTGCCCCTCAAAGTTAAGCAGTAATGGGTGATGGAGAAGCCAAGTGGGGAGGCAGATGGGAGACATATACTGCAATTAGTATTTTACATGTGTATTTTTCTATGTGGGCATGTGTCCCCCCATCTTTTTTTGTGGGGGATATTATACAGTCACGTGGCCAGCCAAAAGACAACCCAATTGGAAAATTGGTTTTTCGAAACCAACAAAAATCCCTGAAACCTTCTTTTAAGGATGTAATGGGTTTTTTCAGTGTGTTGTGATGAGCTAAAAAGAAGAATGTCTCAAAAGACATCGAAAGTACTGAGTACAATCAATTTTTATTGGTCTGACTTTACTGTGTGTGTATGAAATATGGGGAGGAAATAAGGGTTTTTATATTGTTTTCTATCTACTGCACACATTCCAGTGCTTTTTTTCCTTATCAACTGCTCTCCAGATTTGTTGGACTATGAACCTGAGTTTCTGAAGCCAGGCTGGATTGGGATGATTGGACTTGAATCCTAAATCATCTGGCAGTCACCAGTTGGGGAAGGCTGTCTTATAAAATAGCACTGGGACTGTGGTGCAACTGGCTGGGAGTTGGCTGCATTAAGATCACTACTGACCGAAAGGTCATGAGTTTGAAGCTAGCCCGGGTCGGAGTGAGCTTCCAGCCAATTTGTGTAGCTTGTTGTCAACCTTTGCAACCCAAAAGACAGTTACATCTGTCAAGTAGGAAATTTAGGTATTGCTTTATGCGGGGAGGAAAATTTAACTAATTTACGAGGCCATAAAAAATCTCCAGCAAAAGCATGCGGAGAATGCGGAAAGTACTTCATCAGTGTCACAGATCGATGGTGAAGCAACAGTTCCCCTGGTGGCCCGAAAATTGGAATGTTAAATAGCCTCTGACTGTCTGTCTATATGTGTTGTGTGTCTATGGCATTGAATGCTTGCCATGTATGTGTACATTGTAATCTGCCCTGAGTCCCCTGCAGGGTGAGAAGGGCGGAATATAAATACTGTAAACAAATAATAATAAATAATAACATGTTGTCTTATGTAACCAGAGAAGTCAGCCATAATAGAGCACCTGATGAACTAATTTGGACACAGCATATTATTTGAGAACACAGAAATTCTGGACCACTCCAACAACCAAAATGTCAGACTACACAGAGAAGCCATTGAAATCCACAAGCATGTGGACAACTTCAACAGAAAGGAGGAAACCATGAAAATGAACCAAATCTGGCTCTCAGTATTAAAAAAACTCTAAAATCATAACAGTAAATAAAGAACAATACTAAAAAACAACAACAGGGGAACTCCAGACAAGGAACAATCAGGGACAGGTAATCACCTTTCAACAAAGGATTGCCCCAGCAGTAAGAAGCCAGACATTGAAACTGCTTGACCATTAAATGCTAATCAAGGTGGCCAATTGAAACATTCACAGCTACCTCCAAAAGACAAGAGTTCTTTCTCCCACCCTGGACATTCCACAGATATATAAACCCCATTTTCCTAGTTTCCAACAGACCTCACAACCTCTGAGGATGCCTGCCATAGATGCAGGTGAAACGTCAGGAGATAATGCTTCTGGAACATGGCCATACAGTCTGAAAAATTTACAACAACCCAGTGATTCTGGCCATGAAAACCTTCAACAATGACATGCATCTTCTTCTTCTTCTTCTTAAGGACTTGATTTGAGTTTCCTTTGCCTTTTTTCAGTGATGTGTTTATTGGGTCACTTCGATGCTGCTGTTCTCAGCTTGTGTCATTCCCAAGTCCAGGCTGTACTGTTTGGCCTGGTGGGTAGGGGTGGAGGGTGGATATTCTTGTCTTGTACTCTGGTTTGGGACTTAATGTTCTTTTGGTATATTTCTGCTTTATGGTCATCAGAAAATGGAAGTTCAGATTGCTCACTTGTCTGCGATGGATTGACTGCCTCACAGTTCAAAGCTGAATCCTGTTATATACTTTGGCTAACAGTTCTGGCACAGTTTCATGCAGCTTAGCTATGGAGTATCAGACTCTCAAATCCACATGGGCTAAGATCTGTTTATCTTACAAGTTATTTCTATCCAAATGATCATGGAGCTTAATCCTTTCTTGAGTGATGGCACTGTGGAAGAGCTTACGTTTGCAAATATGCCTGTGCTAATGAGTGTTTACATATGGTAATGGCATCTGATCTATTGGGTGCCAGCTGGTTTGGCCATGATGAACCATTGTCTCTCCTCTTGGCAAATCTGATCTGATGTGGGATGTGATTTGTTTATAGTAGCACTGAAATGTTGCCTTATCAAATTGCATAAGGCTCCAGATTCTAAGTTTCCCTCCTGTTATAAATTTCTGAATATTTGTCATCTAAACAGAGGTGCTGCTAACAGAACCTAACCTAATGCATTTTGCATGTTTCCTCTTTAGTACAGCCCAGGAGTCTATTCACACTATATATTTATACTGCTACTAGACATCCCCTGTCACATATTGCTGTGGCTCAGTCTGTTGATCTGGAAAATAAAGTAATGATAAAGTGTTGGTTTCTAGTATATGTAAATTCTTTATGCTTATGGGTAAACAGTATTCCTTGTTGTTTCTTTGGCAGTGTTGATGTAGAGATTGTCTGGTTTCCCTACTCTGGAACAGGCAATATATAATTGTCCTTCTTTAGGTGTCCATTCCAAATCTATGATACTACTAGCAGTTCCCTGCCACATGTTGCTGTGGCCCAGTCTGGTGATCTGGAAAAGCAATGAGAAAGTGTTGGTTTCTAATATATGTAAAGTCTTTATGCTTGTGGATAAACAGTATTTCTTGCTGTTCCTTTGACAGTGTTGATGTGGAGATGGTCTGGTTTCACTACTCTGGAACATGCAACATACAATTGTCCTTCTTTAGGGGTCCCTTTCAAATCTATGATACTATATCTGTGTGTATGTGAGTCATATCTCTCTCTCGCTCTCTCTCTCTCTATGGCTGGATGGCTCTTTGTCAGGAGGGCTTTGATTACATTTTCTTGCCCTGGTTTGACTGCATGGCCTTAAGCATTTTCTGTTGATCATGGGGGTTCTGTGTGGGAAGTTTGCCCCAAATTCCATTGTTCATGATGTTCAGAATGCTCTTTGATTGTAGGTGAACTATAAATCCCAGTAACTACAACTCCCAAACATCAAGCTCTATTTTCCACAAACTCCATCTGTGTTCATATTTGGGCATATGGAATATTCGTGCCAAGTTTGGTCCAGATCCTACATCATTTGAGTCCACAGTGATCTCTGGATATAGGTGAACTACAAGTCCCAAACTCAAGATTAATGCCCACCAAACCCTTCCAGTATTTTCTGTTGGTCATGGGAGTCCTGTGTGCCACGTTTGGTTCAATTCCATCACTGGTGGAGTTCGGAATGCTCTTTGATTATAGGTGAACTATAAATCCCAACAACTACAACTCCCAAATGGCAAAAACATTTTTTTGAGTGATGGTCACTCCTTGGGTTAGTAGGTGTCTTGTGGCCAAATTTGGCGACAATTCATCCAGTGGTTTTTGAGTTATGTTAATCCCACAAACGAACATTACATTTTTATTTATATAGATATCTGTCATCAGAGGGGGCCCTAGGTAATTTTCAGCGGTAAGCAAACAGTATTTTGGCGCCCCCCCCCCACCAATCATTGATATGGAGCAGGAATGAGAGGGGCTAGGCGACCGGACTGCTAGGGCTGTTGTGAGCGGAGGGGGTGCTCCTCAAGTGGCATTTACAGAGGCGCCTTTGCACCCCTGGCAAAAAAAAAAGTGTACCGCAACCGCTTACTTTGCGTAATGGACGAGCCGCCCCTGTCTGTCATATACATATGTGTGTGTGTGTGTGTGTGTGTGTGTGAATCATATATATCTATATCCGTGGCTAGATGGCTCTTTGTCAGGAGGGCTTTGACTCTGATTTCTTGTCTTGGTGAAGGGAGTTGGACTGTATGCCTTAAGGAAGCATTTCTCAACCTGGGGGTCAGGACCCCTGGGGAGGTCATGAGGGGGTGGCAGAAGTCACCAAAGACCACCAGAAAACACAGTATTTTCTGTTGGTGGGAGTTCTGTGTGGGAAGTTTGGCCCAATTATATCATTGGTGGGGTTCAGAATGCTCTTTGATTGTAGGTGAACTATAAATCCCAGCAACTACAACTCCCAAAAGTCAAGGTCTATTTTCCCCAGACTCCACCAGTGTTCACATTTGTGTATATGGATTATTAGTGCCAAGGTTGGTCCAGACCCATTGTTGTTTGAGTCCACAGTGCTCTCTGGATGTAGGTGAACTACAACTCCAAACCTTAAGGTCAATGCCCACCAAACCCTTCTAGTGTTTTCTGTTGATCATGGGAGTTCTGTGTGCCAAGTTTGGCTCAATTCCATTGTCGGTGGAGATCAGAATGCTCTTTGATTGTAGGTGAACTATAAATCCCAGCAACTCAAACTCCCAAATATCAAGGTGTATTTTCCCCAGACTCAACCAATGTTCACATTTATATGGATTATTCGTGCCAAGTTTGGTCCAGACCCATTGTTGTTTGAGTCTGCATTGCTCTCTGGATGTAGGTGAACTACAACTCCAAAACTTAAGGTCAGTGCCCACCAAACCACCAAAACTTCTAGTGTTTTCTGTTGATCATGGGAGTTCTGTGTGCCAAGTTTGGCTCAATTCCATTGTCGGTGGAGATCAGAATGCTCTTTGATTGTAGGTGAACTATAAATCCCAGCAACTACAAATCCCAAATGGCAAAATCAAGTTTTTAAAGTGATGGTAACTCTTTGGATGTGTAGGTGTCTTCTGGCCAAATTTGGCGGCAATTTGGATTTTGAGTTATGATGTCACTCAAAATAAACAGAGCATTTTTATATACATAGATAGATAGATTTACTGCCATTCTATGGAAGCCTGGGATTGGTAGTCTGGGAAGGTGCTGATCATTCCGAATGTCCCTCCCTAACTGCAAATCCCAGTTAAAGTGGAATAATAGTGCTATAATTCTGTAGTGTGAACCGGCCGCAGGTCTGAGTTTTGAAATTACTGCATACAATGAAAAGTGCCTTTGGAGATGTGCACGTTAACTTTTGTTCACTACTACGTAAGTCTGATCAGCCTTGACATATCTGGAATGAAGTGAGAAGAGAAATCGCAGTGTGTTTTCATGGCGGGCTCTCTCTTTACAAATCAAACCATGAGCAGTATAGTCCCATTATCTAAACTGATGGTTGTATTGCCTTTGGCTGTCACGAGCATCTCCTCAAAGGCAGAAGGAAATTTTCCTGGCTTCCAGGACTCAAGGAAATGGTTAACAGGAAGCCTAGAGCATAAGTTCAGGCCTAGATATGGGTGAGATGTGTTTCCATGGCAACATTTGCGAGGAGAAGGCTCAGCAATAGTACAGGCCCAGGGCAGTGGCATTTCACGGCTTCTCTTCCCCACTTCTTATCCCAAATGTCAGCATTTTTGTGCTGTGTTCCCCCCCAATGCTGTAATGACAAAGCATTCACAATTAGAAAGGCTTTGCCTCTGATGGCAAAGACCTCCTGAGCCCCGGTGAAGCACCTACACTATAGTAATAATCTAGTTTGACACCACTTTAACTGGTATGGCTCAGTGCTATAGAATCATGAGAGCTGTATTTTTATAAATTACTAGCCATCCCCTGCCACACGTTGCTGTGGCCCACGTGGAGGTTCTGTGTGGGAGGTTTGGGTCAATTCTATTGTTGGTGGGATTCAGAATGTTCTTTGATTGTAGGTGAACTATAAATCCCAGCAACTACAACTCCTGAATGTCAAGATTCTATTTTCCCCAAGCTCCACCAGTGTTCACATTTGGGCATATTGAGTATCTGTGTAGAGTTTGGTCCAGATCCATCATTGTTTGAG
>NW_026847660.1:37277066-37372079 GCF_025583915.1 Anolis sagrei ordinatus
TATACTGCTTCACCACACAGAGCCCTAACTGACTCCGCTCCTCTTCTCAGGGTCTCATCCTCCTGACTGACTATTAACTGTTACTTTCAAACCTTTTTCTCCTTAAGCTCCGCCCACCTTCTCTTCTGCCTTGTCACCATGGCAACCTATCTCTCACAGCTAGGCCATGGCCACCCATGTAAAACATAAATACAGTTTAAACACAGTACAATAAACCCTTTATAATAAACACTTCTCTACAAGCATGCTCTTTGATTATAGGTGAACTAAAAATCTCAGCAACTACAACTCCCAAATGTCAAGATTCTATTTTCCCCAAGCTCCACCAGTATTCACATTTGGGCATATTGAGTATCTGTGTAGAGTTTGGTCCAGATCCATCATTGTTTGAGTCCACAGTGATCTCTGGATGTAGGTGAACTACAACTCCCAAACTCAAGGTCAATGCCCACCAATCTCTTGGTCGTGGGAGTTCTATGTGCCAAGTTTGGTTCAATTCCATTGTTAGTGTGGTTCAGAATGCTCTGTGATTGTAGGTGAACTATAAATCCCAGCAACTACAAGTCCCAAATGACAAAATCAATTTTTTTTGAGTGAAGGACATATATTGGGTTGTTAGGCGTATTGCGTCCATATTTGGTGTCAATTCGTCCAGTGGTTTTAGAGTTCTGTTAATCCCACAAACGAACATTACATTTTTATTTATATAGATTTAGCCTTGGTTGGCAAAGTGAGCAGATGCCTTACCAAACTACATCTCCCATTATTCCATAGCATTGAGTCATGGCATTATCCTGTTAGCCTGCATTAATTCCACAGTCTAGATGTACTCAAGCTCCCTGTCCCAGAGTCTCCACAGGTTAGCTATTGCATTTCTCTGAGGTTAAGAGTGTGTAACTCGCTTAAGCTCACCCAATAGGTTTCCATTTCTGAGTGGGATTCACATTCTGTTCTCCAGAGCTGTACTCCAGTGCTTAAACCACTATACCTGTTGTAGTTCAGCCTGTGATTGTATCTGATATTCATGATGGAAATGAGGATGAAGGGTTTTCTGGGGATGAGGGTTTGCCTGGGCCTGAGTTAAGCCCAGACGAGAGTCCCGAGGTGTGTCATGAAGATTCACAAGATCACATTCCTGGGAGAGGCCCTCAACAGTCTTTCTCTGAGAAACTGTCTTCTGAGGATGAATTGTCAAGTGCAGAATTTAATAAGAGTGAAGATAGAAAGCAAGTCTTTTGTAAACAGAGGCAAAGTTCTCAGATACAATGAAGGTCAATTTGTGTTAGGGATTCCTCATCTTCGGAGAAGGAAGAGGAGCAGGGAAGTGCTCAGGAATTGGAGGGAGAAGAAGAATCAGGTGATGAGGGGTTGAAAGTGCCCACATTTCTAAAGAGATGAAAAGAGACAGAACACAGTTGGCAGTTAGCTAGGATAGCTGCTAAAAACGCTGAGCTAATTGGGAGATGCCCTAGCACCTCCTGCGTGGGGAATTCAGAGCTATAAATCAGTAGTAGAAGCAGTCAGCTTTCACTGGTAAAAATGACCCTGATACTGCTGTTTTCACTCCAATGGAATCTGCTTTATGTTTGCTGCTAAGGACTTAGTTCATTGCCCGTTGTCTGATGGAAGACTAGTGTTTCTTTTGGGTTCTTGTAAGAGACTTTAATTTGTGTCTGGATTAAGATTTCCTTGCTTTCTTTTGCACTTTTAAATTACATTCTGCTTATCCTTTGTGTTTGCTGAAGTAAAGCATTTTTCTTTTACTTTCAATATTGTCTAAAGGCTGTTTTTGAAGGGCA
Organism: Anolis sagrei ordinatus; assembly: GCF_025583915.1. Taxonomy (NCBI): domain Eukaryota; kingdom Metazoa; phylum Chordata; class Lepidosauria; order Squamata; family Anolidae; genus Anolis; species Anolis sagrei. The sequence continues at coordinate 37,278,866 of NW_026847660.1, forward strand.
ATTCAGGACAATTTGTCTGCAGGAAAAGAGAGATAAGAAACCCTTATCTAGTTGCACGAGCAAGAGAAATGCTTTCCTTTTGGTTCTGAGGTCAGGAAAAGCTTTATATTGATACAAGGGAAAGAGTTGCCACAGTCCCGTCAATGCTGGAATTTCATGACAGTCTTGTTTCCAAGTGTTCCTGGTTTCATGTACCAAGTTTTGCCAGGCTCTTGATCTGTGTATTGTATTTTCATGCTGCCTTGTTCTGTGGATTTTGTACCTTGAATCTTGTGCTTTACCTTGTGCCTTGGAAGCTCATGGACTATTCTTTATCTTGGGGCTTTACTGTTTTTACCATTTTTACTGCTTTGCCTACATTTATTTTTTTCAATAAACTGCTTGCTGTTTTTACAAAGCTGGTGTGATATTTAAGGTCAGAGGCGTTCCTGATCTGGAATACCACACTGGCTTCCAACATCACTCTGTACTTCCCAATATTCTGTTCCTAGGGAAGATCTCAGGACTTTACATACCTTTTGGTCAGTGGTTCCCAACCTGTGGTCCATGGACCACCAGTGACCTACAAGAACTAAAATATGATCTGCGGTCTCACCGTTACTACACTGTTGCAATGAGAGTGACTGGTGTTGCAAAATGTTCTTATAATGCCGAGCCATATTAAATATGGTTTTCTGTGGGCGAGCAAATGGTGGCTACTGGATGGCTTATGTTCTGTATCAGAAACTAGAGCTGATGTGGTCTATCTGATGCAATTTTCTGAATCAGCACCCCAAATAATCAAACAGAATCTAAAGTTGACCAAAAACTGATTCGTAACCCTTTTGGTACTAATGTTGTAGAGTGGTCCCTGGTCAAAGTGGTCACTGGTGAAGTGGTCCCTGGCCAAAAAAGGTTGGGAACTACTGCTTTAGGTATAACATTTCTGATTCTGATTCTTCAGTCATCAATGTTAAAGCATATTAAATTCATTTGTGGGGGAATACATTTTTCCTGTGTGCATTAATTTTTATCTTCTTTGAATTAGAGCAGTTAATTGTAACCAATTGTTAAAAATTCAGAATGTTAAAGAGATAACCTTAAACATTCTTCAGTATGTATACTAAAGTCTCTAGGTCTCAAAATGAACCTATTTATGGAGTCTCCCCAGATGGAGATTAGGATAGTGTTTTTCCTTTAAGAACTTTATAAAGTGCAAGAATTTGACAGAAAGAACTTGAGATTTGGTTTTCATAAAATGTATGTGGAGAAAGCGAAACCGACAGGATTTACCCACCCAGCCAGAGGGATTTAAGTGCTTAGCTCTCAACAGTCTAGTTTAGAATCTGTATGTATCCATGTTTGCAGTGTTGAATTAGGAATGCTACCCCCAAAGGCTATTCTTTTACAGCTACATGGTAGGTAGGTGTCATCTGGTAAATCAGCCTGTTTTGGCAGCCTCTAGAAGCGGCAATTCATATTTTAAACATGTTGCAGGATGTCCCTGTACTGTTCAGCATCAAACAATACCCTCTTCTCAAAACTGGGTCATTCTTTTGTACCTTTATAGCAGGTATAGGCAAACTTCGACTCTCCAGGTGTTTCGGACTTCAACTCCCACAATTCCTAACAGCCAGTAGGCTGTTAGGAATTGTGGGAGTTGAAGTCCAAAACACCCAGAAAGCCGAAGTTTGCCCATGGCTGCTTTATAGTCATTTTGGTAGGCTGTGTGGCCTCCAAAGGGTTGGTGTTACCACAGTAGAATCATAGAGTTGGAAGAGACCTCATGGGCCATCCAGTCCAACCCCCTGCCAAGAAGCAGGAACATTGCATTCAAAGCACCCTTGACAGATGGCCATCAAGCCTCTGTTTAAAAGCTTCCAAAGAAGGAGCCTCCACCACACTCCGGGGCAGAGAGTTCCACTGCTGAACAGCTCTCACAGTCAGGAAGTTCTTCCTCATGTTCAAATGGAATCGCCTTTCTTATAGTTTGAAGCCATTGTTCCGCGTCCTAGTCTCCAGGGCAGCAGAAAACAAGTTAGCTCCCTCCTCCCTATGACTTCCTCTCACATGACTGTCATGTCTCCTCTCAGTCTTCTTCAGGCTAAACATGCCCAGCTCTTTAAGCCACTCCTCATAGGTCTTGTTCTCCAGATCCTTGATCATTTTAGTCGCCCTCCTCTGGACACATTCCAGCTTGTCAATATCTCCCTTCAATTATGGTGTCCAGAATTGGACACAATATTCCAGGTGAATAGTAGTGTGTACCCTTATATTATTTACAGGAAATAATTGGACTTTTGAAGAAATGGCACTACTTCTGAGTATTCCTTGCCCAACGAAATCCAATGAAATGCATGTGGTCACCATAGGTTAACAGGCATCTTGAGAACATGCATTCACACACTGACCCACTGCTTCAGAAATGCTTTAGCAGTGTATTCCTGCACATAAAATTTGGACTAGGTGACCCTTCCATCTCCAAGATTTAGGATTCCATAGATTTGTCCAGTGCATGTGATTAACACTTTTGATCCATTTGTCCTGTTTACAAATATCTGTATGAATCTGATTGATTCTGATTGGCATATAAAACTGATTGATTTATAAAGGAATGTGAAAGAAAGTGAAACTGACAAGATACAGCCTTCCTTACATGGCATCTAACACAAAACTTGTCAACATCACCTTATACTCTATTTCTGTCATTACAATATATTTTTTGCATAGATGCAGAAAGCCAGATTGTTCCCCAAGGCTATTGGGATATTGGTAGAAGCACTTCCAAAAAGCAGCAGGCTTGTAATTAAAGACCAGGCATTAACTGGATCTGACCACAGCCTGATGGATAGCTGCCAGGCAGCTTGTGTTGTGGAGTGGTGGTGGAGGAAGAATTACTCTATCCCCTGTGGATGTTCATGTGCACGTGTGGGTGTCACAGCTGACTGACTGAATGTACATGTTGTATTTGCTTTTATTACAGCTGAATACGGGAGAACCTATTTTAGCTGTTTAATTTCTTGACTCTTGATTCATAAGACTGAAAATAAGCCTGAAATGTGAATGTTCTAATAGTACTATACCTTTGTTACATAAGACAGATTTTCTTGAATTATGAGACAGAGTTGATAATAGTCATTACAGGAGCTAGGAAAGACCTGTTTGCAGAATTAGGGGTAGGAAATGGGCTTAAATTTGAGAGAATGGCATGCCTTGTAGCGATCGACAGTGGTTATTCTACCTATAATGCAGCAAGAGAAACCCCCATGTTCATGTTAGTTTTAGTGACAGACTCTTTTTCAAGCATTGCACCCCAGCCTGTGTCGAACTTGAAAGTCTGGAAGCAGAGAAAGATCTAAGGGGGGCATCTACTGCTTCCCATACACCACCTATCACATAAAGGAGTCACTGGTGGTGCAATGGGTTAAAATTGTGCTGGGAGGACCGCTGACTGAAAGGTTGGCGGTTCGAGTCCTGGGAGTGGGATGAGCTCCCATCTGTCAGCTCCAGCTTCTCATGTGGGGACATGAAAGAAGCCTCCCACAGGATCCAGGTAAAACATCTGGGTGTCCCCTGGGCAACGTTCTTGCAGATGGCCAATTCTCTCACACCAGAAGCAACTTGTAGTTTCTCAAGTCACTACTGATACCAAAAAAGAAAACAAAACAAAAACAAAAATGATCACTTACCATTTTTGGGGTGGATCAAGTTATAGAATGCAAGGCTGTGGTAACCAATCACCCCTTTAATACTGGTATTGGGGGTGCTATTAAAACATCACTTTTCCTTTAGTGACCCATTGTTATGTTTTTCAGCTTACAGAATTCGATTACTTACAAGAAATCAAGAAGAAACTGGTGGTGCAATGGGTTAAAACTGTGCTGGGAGGACCCCTGACTGAAAGGTTGGCGGTTCGAGTCCTGGGAGTAGGGTGAGCTCCCATCTGTCAGCTCCAGCTTCTCATGTGGGGACATGAAAGAAGCCTCCCACAGGATCCGGGTAAAACATCTGGGTGTCCCCTGGGCAACGTTCTTGCAGATGGCCAATTCTCTCACACCAGAAACAACTTGTAGTTTCTCAAGTCACTACTGATACCAAAAAAGAAAACAAAACCAAAAAAAAAAAAAAAACCAAAAATGATCACTTACCATTTTTTGGGTGGATCAAGTTATAGAATGCAAGGCTGTGGTAACCAATCACCCCTTTAATACTGGTATTAAAACAGCACACTTCCTTTTGTGGCCCATTATTGTGTTTTTCAGCAAACAGAATTCGATTCTGTAAGCTGGTTTTCAAGAAATCAAGAAGAAAGATATTTGGATTTACCAGCTGGGTTACAGTCACCCAACTCTATATGTGCCTTTTAGTACATATTATGCTTGTTCAGAATTCAGCTCAGAAATAAGATACGTCCCTCTACCCCCAAAGAAAGTGTATGTGTGGAGTGTAGCTGTCTGTGGTGCTGAATCACTGCTGACGGAATGAATTACTAAAGGTTTATATATCAGACTTGTAGAATCATGGCTGTTAAATTTACAACCATTCAGTCCCCTAAATGACTTAGAAGGATATCTTTGGGTGGCACAGTTGATTTACTCCCCTGATGCTTTTGAACATCCTTGTGACTTTTTAGCCGGGGAATGAAAATATTCTTGCCGTTAGTTCACATGTGTATGGTTGCTTCCAAGGTTGTTTGTGCCCTAAGCTTGCAATGACTTGTTTCTGCGTAATATAGTCAGGTGGATTGTTTTAAGATTAATGTTGTTTAATACTGTTTAAATATTTGTATGTTTGTATATATTAAGTTATTCTGAAATGCTTTTCGTTTATTATTTTTATTTATGGCATTTATAGCCCGCCTTTCTCAGTCTTGAGGCAACTCAAGGTGGCACACAGAATTTTAGTTGTAAGCTGCTTTGAGTATCAAAATGGAGAGAAAAATGGGATAGAAATATTATTTATTTATTTATTTATTTATTTATTTATTTAGAGCTTTTACAACCTGGTCTTCTCAACCTCCAAAGTGGGACTCAGGCCGGCTAACAGCAGAAAATTCAACACAAATATAGTAAACATAATAGCATCATAATACATTAATACAAAATACATTAAAATACAGATCATACAATATCATACAATTACAAAAGCCAGGTCGTCAGAATAAAATCACAAATTCATCACCATCCACCGGTGTGGTCAGCCGTTATTGACTCGATCATCATTCTGCAAATGCTGTATTCCAAAGCCAGGTTTTTACCAGCTTTCTGAAAGTCAGGAGGGAATAGGCAGATCTCATCTCCAATTGGGAGAGAGTTCCAGAGCCAAGGGGCCACGACCGAGAAGGCCCTGTCCCTCGTCCCCACCAAACGCGATTGTGAAGGTGGTGGGACCGAGAGCAGAAGATCTTAACAACCTTGATGGTTCATAGGGGAGAATCCATATAAATAAATAAATAAATAAATATACTTTTCCTTTCTCTCTTCCACCTTGGTCTGTGAGGATTTGTGGTGACATAAGACGTTTGAAGGGAGAAGAACCACAATGGTCTAGTGGTTAGATCAGACATGGGCAGACTTTCTAACTTGAGGGCTGCATGGTGGGCTGGAGCAGGTTGGGCAAGTGGGCTGGGAGTGAGGGGGTTGATGATGAGACCCCATATTGCCTACTCCTGATATAGAATTCTAGAATCCTAGAGTTGGAAGAGACCTCCAAGGCCCGTCCAGTCCAACCTCTTGCCATGCAGGAAGGCACAATCAAAGCAATAAACAGCGTCTGTGGAAAAACCTCCAGAGAAGGAGACTCCATTACACTCCGAGGCCATGCATGCCACTCTTCAGGAAGTTCTTCCTAATCTTTTCAGTCAAATCTCTTTCCCTGCAATTTGAAACTATTGCTCCCTTGTGCCCTGGTCTCTAGAGCACATAGAAAGTCAGTTTTTCCCCTCCTCCTCTTCAATGGGACACCCTTTTAAACCTTGAAACATGGTTCTCGTGTCCCCTCTCTACCTTCTCTTTTCCCAGCTAAATGTCCCCCAGGAGGAAAGGAAGAAGGAAAAAGAGAAGGAAGAACAGAAGAGTGGAAGAGAAGGATGGAAGGGTGGAAGGGAAATGAGGGAGGGAGGGAGGGAGGGAGGGAGGGAAGAAAGAAAGAAAGAAAGAAAGAAAGAAGGAAAGACAAAAGGGAAGGAAGGAAGGTAGAAAGGAAGGAAGGAAAAAGAGGGAGGAAGGGAAGAGGGAAGGAAGGACAAAAGGATGGAAGAGAAGGAAGGAAGGAAGGAAGGAAGGAAGGAAGGAAGGAAGGAAGGAAGGAGAAAGGGGGGGGGGTGGAAGGAAGGATGGAAGAAGGAAGGAAAGAAAGAAGGAAGGAAGGATAGGATGGTGTGAGAGAGGAGGGACTGAGAAAAGTGCCCAAGGGGCCATACCTGGCCCCCGGGCCTGGGCTTGCCCATACCTGGGTTAGAACATTAGAGTGAAATTTGGGAGAGCCAGGTTCTAATCCTTACTAAGCCCTGAAACTCATTGTGTGAAACACTTTCTTAGCCTGACCTATACAGTGTTCCCTCACTTATCGCAGGTGTTACATTCCAGGACCACCCACAATAAGTGAAAATTTGCAAAGTAGGGACTCTATTTTGATTTCAATATTATTTTAATATATATACATTATTTTAATAGTTATACACTTTTAAAAGACTTTATAAACTTAAAATAAACCCTGTTTTTGTTTTACTGAGTACTCTTCCTCCACTTTTCCTCTGGGTGGATCTTTGTCTTTACTCTTGTGGCTTGTTCTTGGTCTTGCAGCTCTTCTGATGTATGTGGTGGAGTATCCGTTGGCCTGTAGAGCCCAGTTTAGGTGGTTCAGTTCACCTTGGAGGAGGTGGGGTTCGCAGATTCTTTTTGCACGTTCTGCCAGGGCTTTAATTGTGCTTCTTTTTTTACTTGGGTGATGGTTGGAGTTTTTATGTAGATATCTATCCATGTGTGTAGGTTTTCTGTAAACTGTGTGGCCCAATTGCTGATTTGGTTTGCGGATGACTAGGGCATCTAGAAATGGCAGTTTTCCTTCATTTTCTTTTTCTGAGGGCAAAACGTAAGAAGAGAATGCTTTTGAAACATGGTCATACAGCCTAGAAAACTCACAGCAACCCAGTGATTCTGGCCATGAAAGCCTTCGACAACATTAAAAAAATACATTTTATCTGAGCTTGCCAACCTCCCATCACCTTCCTTCTTCAATGAAAAACTTCTGGGGCTTGTTGAGTCTTAATTAGGAAACTGCTTGAAAGTGATTACTGTTTTGGTTTGGCAACCAGGATCAAACTGGTATTGCCACAATTTCATATTTAGCTACAATAGGGAAGTGGTTTAAAAAATCCTGGAACTCTTGAATCATGGAGGGAAAGGAAAGGAAGTTTGCAGACACAATATTCTCATTCTCACAATGGTTGAAATGCTGCACTTTTATTTGTTTATTGTATCAGGAGCGAACCAAGGGTACAGTTGAAATGTATTTAAAAAGCACCATGTTTAAAAACTAGGCATTATATTAAATGTCCTTTGACCAGTAGCTGGCCACTTGGAGTGCCTCGGATGTTGCTATAAGAAGGTCTCTTCCTCCGCTTCCTCCTCCTGCCCCCCCCCTCCCGGCGGTTCCCCTTACCTGCCTCCGTGTCAGTGTTGTGTCTGCGAAGAAAGGAAGGAAAGAAAGCAAGCCCTCCTTGCCTTTCCCTTTGCTGGGTGAAGAGAGAGTGAATGACAGAAAGGAAAGAAAGGCCCTTCAAGGCTGGAGAGACAGACGACTGAGGAGGGAAAGTGCCTCGGAAAGCGGCAGCGGCAAAAACCCACCAAACAGCTAAAATATCGCAATAGATATTTTAAATTAATATTTCTTTTAAAACTGCAAAACAGCGAGTCCGCTAAAAGAGAATCACGCTAAAAGTGAATCACTGTACTGCAAGGTAGTTGTGAGGGTAAAAAGCTAAGTAAAAGAGCAAATGACTGGTAATTAATGGGAATGAATGAAGGAGCCATAGGAAAAGAGGGCTGAGACTTGGGTAAAGCGGTATCAGTGCTCTTGAAGGAAAGAAAAATAGACATGAATAAATAGGCAACAAAAAGGCAGAAGAAGTCGAGGTGAATTTGATATAAGTTTGTAGTAAACAATAAAAAATCTCATTATTTGAATTTATCACTAGCAGCTTTATTTCAAATTCAACAAACAGCCATCACTTGGAGCACTAATTATCAGACCTTAGGGACAGGTTGGATCCTTGGACACCCAGGCACTGTCCCATGTTAAACTCAAATCTGTATGTTATGCCCTGGCAAAGTGCTTGAGATTGACGGTGCAAAAATCTGAGCCCCCTATTCCTTACCATAGCCGAAATCTCCTCTTTAAGTTGCTGTTAATCTGTGCTAAACAACTAACACCCATGAGAATGCATTACAGTTCAGGTTCATGTTCATGAAATTGCTGTACAATGACAGGATGCAGGATTTTAAATGCTTCACTCAGGCTAAGCACCAGCAATGGGGGGATAAAATTTTCAAACCCTTGTTAAATCTAGAAGAGGGAGAGCAAGAGAGCGAGTGAGAGCGAGAGCAGGAGCAAGTGAGCGAGCAGTGAAGCAAATTTGTCTTCTATTGGGGATTAATTTTTCATTCTGTTTCTCAAAGCTGTGAAGGATTTTTAAGGGGTTTTTTTCCTGGCATATGTTCAATCAAGGAAAAAACTAAGGATGGATTTTAAAACTCCCCAAAGCTCAGAGGCAGGCTTCAGAGACATATTTGCAGGCAAAAGGAGTCCTGATTTGCCTTCAGTTTGGCCTCTTGCTGCAGGTATTTCTGTTACAGCTCGACAATATAGAATTCCTAAAGGAACAGTTATTTTGAGATGGTTGTTAAGCTTTGCTAACTGTTTTGCAATGTATGTGTGGAATGGGAGCCTACACAACCCCTGCTTGGTGGCACTACTTATTGCTAGGGGCTGGCCCTTTATTTTCAAATATACTGTACTTTATATTTCGAGGGAAAACTGCTGTGCTAACTCTGCAGAACTTGTGATCCACCAAGCTGAATATCCACATCATGTAGTGCAGCCTGACTGCTGCTTACTATGTTCTCACCCAAAACTATTTCTGTACTCCTAGGCAAGTTCAAAATTAGTAGCTTTTAGTTTGTTTTTTTTTCCTGATCAAATGCATTTGAACAGGAATTGGCTTCTTATATTTTTGGAAGACAAGCATAGAATGAATATCCTGTGTTCTGAGATGCTCAGTTCAAACATAGCAATTTCATTCTGATAAACCTTGACTGATCAAACTAAGAAAATACAAGGTTGCTGTGAGTTTTCCTGGCTGTATGGAAATGTTCCAAAAGCATTACCTCCTGACGTTTCACCCGCATCTGTGGTAGGCATCCTCAGAGGTTGTGAGGTCTGTTGGAAACTAGGCGAGGTTTATATATCTGTAGAATGTCCAGGGTGGGATAAAGACCTCTTGTCTGTTTGAGGCAAGTGTGAATGTTGCAATTGGCCACCTTGATTAGCATTAAATGGCCCGACAGCTTCAAAGCCAGGCTGTTTCCTGCCTGGTGGGATTCTTTGTTGGGAGGTGTTAGCTGACCCTGACTGATTTTTGTCTGGAATTCCCCTGTTTTTGAGTGTTGCTCTTTATTTACTGTCCTGATTTTAGAGTTTGTTAATACTGGTAGCCAGATTTTGATCATTTTCATAGTTTCCTCCTTTTTGTTGAAATTGTCCACATGCTTGCAGATTTCACTGGCTTCTCTGTGTAGTCTGACATGGTGATTGTTGGAGTGGTCCAGCATTTCTGTGTTCTCAAATAATATGCTGGTTCATCAGGTGCTCTGCTATGGCTGACTTCTCTGGTTGAAGTAGTCTGCAGTGCCTTTCATGTTCCTTGAATTGTGTTTGGGCAGTGCTGCATTTGGTGGTCCCTATGTAGACTTGTCCACAGCTGCATTGTATATGGTAGACTCCTGCAGAGATGAGAGGATGCCTCTTGTCCTTTGCTGAACATAGCATTTGTTGTATTTTCTTAGTGAGTCTGTAGATAGTTTGCAGGTTGTGTTTCTTCATCAGCTTCCCTATGCGGTCAGTGGTTTCCCTGATGTATGGTGAGATCCCTTTTCCTCTGGTTAGATCTTTGTCTTTACTCTTATGGCTTGTTCTTGGCCTTGCAGCTCTTGTGATGCTTGTGGTGGAGTATCCATTGACCTGTAGAGCCCAGTTTATGTGATTCAGTTCACCTTGGAGGAGGTGGGGTTCACAGATTCTTTTTGCACAGTCTGCCAGGGTTTTAATGGAGCTTCTTTTTTGACTTGGGTGATGATTGGAGTTTTTATGTAGGTATCTTATCCATGTGTGTAGATTTTCTGTAAACTGTGTGGCCCAATTGCTGATTTGGTTTGCGGATGACTAGGACATCTAGAAATGGCAGTTTTCCTTCATTTTCTTTTTCTGAGGGCAAAACGTAAGAAGAGAATGCTTTTGAAACATGGTCATACAGCCTAGAAAACTCACAGCAACCCAGTGATTCTGGCCATGAAAGCCTTCGACAACATTAAAAAAATACATTTTATCTGAGCTTGCCAACCTCCCATCACCTTCCTTCTTCAGTGGAAAACTTCTGGAGCTTGTTGAGTCTGAATTAGGAAACTGCTTGAAAGTGATTACTATTTTGGCTTGGCAACCAGGATCAAACTGGTATTGGCACAATTTCATATTTAGCTATAATAGGAAAGTGGTTTAACAAATCCTGGAACTCTTGTATCATTGGAGGGAAAGGGGAGGAAGTATGCAGGCACAATATTCTCATTTCTACAATGGTTGAAATGCTGCACTTTTATTTATTTATTTATTGTATCAGGAGTGAACCAAGGGTACAGTTGAAATGTATTTAAAAAGCACAACGTTTAAAAACTAGGCATCATATTAAATGTCCTTTGATCAGTAGCTGGCCACTTGGAGTACCTCTGATATTGCTATAAGAAGGTCCTCCATTGTGCATGTGGGAGGGCTCAGACTGCATTATAATAGGTGGTGTGTGGTTTGCTCTTCTCCACACTCACATGATGTGGACTTCACTTTGTGGCCCCATTTCTTAAGGTTGGCTCTGCATCTCGTGGTGCCAGAGCACAGTCTGTTCAGTGCCTTCCAAGTCACCCAGTTTTCTGTGTTCCCCGGAGGGAGTCGCTGGTTCGGTATCAGCCATGGCTTGAGGTTCTGGGTTTTAGCCTGCCACTTTTGGACTCTTGTTTGCTGAGGTGTTTCTGCAAGTATCTTTGTAGATCTTAGAATACTATTTCTTGATTTAAGGTGTTGGCATGCTGGCTGATATCAGAACAAGGGATGGGCCAGACATGTCATTATCTTGGTCCACTGTAAAGCTGGGAATTCCCTATGAAGGAAGGAACCCCTTGTTCAAATCTTATCTTCACCATAAGCTCATTAGAGAAGGCAAACATTTCCCCCCCAAAATCCCTCGTTTTCAATATAGGCATAATAATGTGAGTCTTTCCTACCAACATTTTGGTAAGAATATATGCAAATAACTTTAGTGGGATGGAAGTACCATATAAATTCTAAATGATATTATTATTCCTATTGTTCATCATGACAGTACAGTCTGATTTGGAATGTAGCCCAGAGCTATTCTTAATTGTAGCTACGAAACTGTGGAGCAAACCTGTTGAGTGTCTCAGTAATTAGTCCCAAGATTAATTTAAAGTTTTATTTTCTTTGTCTTGCTTTTATTATTCCAGCTGGCTTTCTCTGCTTCCCAGAGGAAAAAGTCCATATTTTTGTGCCCTACAGCAAATGCTTAAGATCTTCAGGGCTAACACCTAGGGCTGGTAATGTAAAGGAACCACGAGTTAATGAAATCTATTTAGTCAGGTGTCATGAGCTGGCAAAGCAAGTGCCTAGGGCTTTCTTGGAGAGAACTCCCATCTTCTCCATGCATAAGTCTGGATATATTAGTCTGAAAAAGGGAGCTGCCATCCTCATCCAGTAGAGGTCACAACCTCTTTCCCTAATTCTGACACTGCCATGTTTTGATTCTGTGTTTTGCCTCTTCCCCACAAAGCTGCATTGTCAATTAGTCAGGCTTGAGGGTGTTTCCTCAGTGTCATCCTTACTTAGATCAAGGTGGGAGTTTGTTTATGCCAGAGGAATGGCATGTAGTTCCTGAAAATCATTCTAAGTTTTAAAAATTTAAATAAAAACAAATCTACCATGCTCCATAGTAAAGTATTGTACAGCTCACTGTGTGGACATGACTAAAGATGACTGATGTCAGGTAACTATCTCAAGGCTATTTGGGGCAGCTCCCTCACTGCAATACTGCTTGCATACTACTTGTCTTCGGGGCTACATACCTAACAATTTTCATGGTGGGTTGTCTGGAAAAGTTGTTCTATCACTCCTCTATGCTGAACACAGAAGTCAAGCAAGCCGCCAGAGGAGGAAAGCCTACTTTTTTTTCACTTAGATTAGAAAATCAAAAGGCTCTTATAGGAGGACTGGATCCTTGGTCCATTCGCTGATATTGCCCTTCCTCCAAGCAGGCTCAAAATTTCAACTTATTTATAAATCTGAGCTAATTGTATGACGAGAAAGGACTTGTGGGCAAGAAAGAGTAACTAAGAGGACGAAGAATGATTGATTCTAATGCCAGCTTCTCTCTCAGGACCAAAAGTGACTGTGGGAAAATATGGTTTCTGCTTAATTGTACCAGGAAGGGTTAAACTAGATCTCTATAAATTGTGGATCTTATTGCTCCATATGCTATTTGTTTTCTTATCTGCTTAAAAATAATACTTCTTCAATAAAGAAATATGTTTATTGTGCCTTCTAGAGCTGTTATGTAAGTGTTTTGCAGGGAGCTGTTCCTTCCTTGGTCCATGTGACCAGCCTGATTTTTGCTCATTCGATGAATTATGTCCTTCCCATTTTTCCATTTGCATCCTATCAGGGTAACTCATGTTTTTAAAATAAAACTACAGTGGAACTTTGACTTAAGACAAAACTCAAGAGTGTTTTGAGTTAAAAGTTGTCATTCTGTTTGGTTTTGCTTTGACATAAGAGCAGCATTTTGAGTTAAGAGCTAGTGCCAGAGGGAATGCTAGCATGCGAGAGAGCACTAGCATGAGAGTACAGTGCTTTAGGGCTTCAAGGGAGCAACCTCCCTGCCTCATGCCTCTGTGCCTCATGCTCTTGTCCACTTTGGGAAATTGCAGTCCGCTTTGCTCTTGTCCGCTTTGAGGAACTTTGGGTTAGTTGATTTTGTGTGGTTTTTATTCCTGGTATGTTTGGCTTTATGAAGAGAGAGAGGGAAAGAGAGCAAGAGAGGAAGGGAGACAGGAATGAGTACAGTAAGAAGAAAATGATGCTTCTGTCTCTTCACTTTGTGCTTCATTGACACAACTTTGTACTTCTACCATTGTGCCACAACTTCGTGCTTCTACTATTTTAAAGTTGATTTTTTTATTGTTCCATTGGAATGTGCAGGTTTTGCCTTGCCATTACAATGGCCAACACACATTTTGTTGTGCTTCCTTGCCACAATTTTGTGCTTCTGCCATTTTAAAGTTGATCTTTCTTTTTTATTATTCCACATGAATGTGCATTTATTTATAAAGTAGGTAAAGGCAAAGGCTTTCCCCTGACATTAGTTGTGTCTGACTCTGGGGCTTGGTGGTCATCTCCATTTCTAAGCCAAAGAGCAGGGGTTGTCGGTAGACACCTCCAAGGTCATGTGGCCAGCATGACTGCATGGAGCGCCATTATTTATAAAGTACATTTTCTTATTTTAAAACATGTAACAAAAATGGTGAGGGGGTTAGGGGACCGGAACATTTCAGTGCCAACATTCACTTGGAGATAAGAGCATTTTGAGTTAAGAGCTCCTCACAGAACAAATTAAACTCTTAACTCAAGGTATCACTGTACTTTCAAGGTCACCAATAGTGAGTCTTTCTCCTTTTTCTGGCAGATGTAATTGCTCCTACACATCCTGAATCAAGTTCCATTCTCTGTTTTCTGATACTTCAGAGAACTTTAGAAAGGGAGGGAATTGAAATTCACTGCTTTTGCACTAAGGTGATGAAAAGCCCTTTTTATTGAGTTTTTGTAGAAGGAACAGACCCTCACAATTTTTGCAAAAGATCATCAGGAAGAGACAAAAGCCCTTCTTCATTTGGCAGAGTTCTCTGCAGAGTTTGCAAGAAGGAATGTGCCTCTATCTCCATTTTCTGTGGGATGAGTTGGGTTGGCTAAAACCACAAATACCAGCTGTCTATAAAGCTATTTATTAGGTGTCCCATCCTAATAAAACAGGGCCATGGGCAGATGAGGAGGGTCCAAGTGGTGAGCAGTTGGGCAAAAGGTGAACATCTATAATGTTCAGGCAAGATTAAGATACAATGCTAGACAGAGCCCAGAAAGCAGGCTCTAAACAGAGATCAGATTCAGCTCAGCCCTTTTGTGCTTCCTTAGCTGACTGCATTCCGCAGCCTCACTTTTTAGGGCCCTTCCACACAGCCCTATATCTCAGAATATCAAGGGAGGAAATCCCACATTATCTGAGTGTGGAGTCAGATAACCCAGTTCAAAGAAGATATTGTGGGATTTGTAGTCATGGTATTCTGAGATATAGGTCTGTGTGGAAGGTCCCTTGGAGACTCAAAGGCCTGAAAGCTTCAAAATCCTGGTCTGGAGTCTAGAACTTCCTTGTATCTTCATGCACTCATGCCAGAAACACCACCTGCGTCATCACACTGGCTTGGTGAAACTACAATAATCTTGGCAGCAAACATATAGAGTTCAGAGAGCATGGCTCCATTTCATAACTTAGGGCCTTATTTTGAAGTCATTGTTTAGACCAGGAGTGGACAACTTGAAGACCTCCAGATATGGAAGACAAAGATGTCATGCGGTAATAAAACTTCGATGGATTTCAGCCTTAAAGTAATTAGCTTTATTTACATTATTTACACAAAGAACATCGCAGCACAGAGCAAGCATGTCTGCTCCGGCAGAATCATCTCAGCAAGATGGCGATTACAACCTTCTCTAATCAGTAACGGCACGCCTCTCAAAAAGTTTTCTGATGACCAAAGTTCGGCATCATCAGAGAAAGTAGGAAATCATTTCACATTTGTCCTTCTAGGAGAAACTCAAACCTCTGTGGTCTGTTAACTCTACACATGCAAGGCAGCTTTTACAAACACATGATCACAGCTTTAAAAACATACACTTTGAAATCTCCCAATAAATCAAACACAGCAATAACAAAAGACATCTGAAAAGTATGGGGGTGGGGGACGCTGGCTAGTATAAAATCAACTCTATATTAGTGGCTAATGTACAATCAGCTATCACCTTCTGTAGATCTGAGTTGAGTAACCTGTTGAACTGTAGCTTCCATCAGCCCTGGTCAGCATAGCTGCTTATGCATATACTGATCTGCAGTATTATCACAGTTGCACACTCTTTCTTTAACTAAATCACAGTACTACCAGTTAGATTGTCATAAGAAATAGTGGTTATTTGAAACCAGAAATATATGATTCCAAGCTCTTCCTTTTATGCATTAAACAGTAGGAGGAGAAAGGAGTGGGAGCAGGTGAACTTAATATTTGGGATTTCTCATAGATGGAGCAAAAATTCATAGTTTTCTGTTTCATCAGAACTGGGACAATTCCCTGCCCTCACACTACGTTTTGCTATTTGATTCACTTGAATCAACTACAGCTGTTATTTTCAACAGTGCTAAGCATCAGGGATTATCTGATCAGTCACATTCAGACTGCCTTTGGCCAAATCGTGTTGTTGATCCAGGTATCCAATTATTTTGGCATAGTCCAGGTGTCAACAACATGGTATCTTCCAAATGTTTTAAATTTAGGCTATAACTTACATAATTCCTCACCACTGGCCATGTTGGCTGGGGCTGAAAGAAGCTGTGGGCCAAATTAAATCTAGTAGATACAGAGTTGCTTATTTTTTCCCCTGAGTTTCAATTGAAAGCCTTTTCTAGCTCTAGCTGGAGTTCCTGATGACTGAACCTAAGACCTTATGCATACACAGTATGTATTCCACAGCAGTACTTTTTCCTCAGCATCTTGTTCTCGCTTAACTTAATGATTTTGTTGGGGAGGAGAAGAAAATGTTGCACATTGCTACAGTAATCTTTTGAGGTTGTTCCCCCCCTCCATGCTTAAGTTAGAAGATAAATGTAAGTCATCGTTAGTATTTCTCAAACTCCTCTTGCTCCTTTTTTAAGACTGACCATCACATTTCTTTTAAAGACAACACAATGCTGGTGAATAATACTGGCCTTACTGAAGCATCTCAAATGGGTCTTTTTAGAAAAATGGATGGAGCTTTATGGCCTTTGAGTATTTGTTGCTGTAAATGAGAAGCAAAGAACCCCTAATAATGGGAGATTTACAACCGTGACAGCATTCTTCCATCACTAGTGTTAAATAGGGTTTACAATTGGAATCAAGCCTGCTGGTATTTTAAGAAAAAATCCATCTTTTTTGCACATAAATATTTCTGATTTAGTTTTTTTGGGTGGTTCTTTGGAGGAAATACTTGCAATATTGTGGTGTTCTGTTTTGTGTATTTATCAAGATTGATGAAATGGGGGCATGTGTGTGTGTTAAAGCTGCAGAATGAAATAAAGGGATATTTCAAAAAACAGCATTTGTTTTTGACATTTCTACTAGACATGTCCATTCTAGTGATATGGGGTATATATATTTGTATGTGTGTGTGTATGTGTAGAGAGAGGGGGGAAGAGAGTGAGAGAGTTTATTGCAGAGGCACTGTAGGTAAGAAATGATTCTCAGCACTGGCAGACACAAAACTATAATTACAATCTTCCTCAACCAATATGTTGACCATGAGTGAAATGCTTTCCTTGAACATCAGCTCAAACCTTTAGGGACCTATGTGGAGACATCATTTAAGTGAAGCCTAAAGCTTCTCCCTACACTGGAGTGGGGGTCTGCTAATGAAATGAGGCTTTACTTTTTTTTTTACAGTTGTGCCCCTAGAATTTCACATAATTTTTCTTTTCTATTCAACCCAGTAAGAACTGTGCCAAGGCTCTTTCAAGGGCAAGGTCCATGTATGCAGCAGAATGAGATGGTATTTATAATCTGTTATGCTTATATTTTGATATGGCATCAAATTGTGCCATTCTCAGTCCCCTTTGGGATGAGATAGGGCAGGCTAGAAATATGGTAAATAAATAATAAATAAATGGTGGAATATTCAGCTGGTACATTGGCCTCTCAGAGTTTTGGCAGAGGTGCCATTTTCAAGGCATTACCACATCAATAGCATTGATAATTTATTTATTGATTTGGAACACTTTTACCCCACCCTTCTCAACCCCTGGGGGGACTCAGGGCGGCTTCCAATTGGCAACAATTTGATGCCGCATAATAAAATACAAAACACCAATAATTATAATAGTTAAAAGCACAAAAACATTAAAACATAGAACATTAAAGCAATATACTTACAGTCCACTGAGCTATTACCAGTCTGGTGGTCATTTATCTAGCCGTATACCAGGCATGTAGCCGGGGGGGGGGGGGGGCTTGGGGGGGCTTCAGCCCCCCCCCCCGAAATTCTCATGGTGGTTCGCGAAAAGGCCTTACTGATGCATTATTTAAACTGTTATGTTTATTCATATCATGATCTGATCACCATACTCAATATATCCCATATGCATGGGGGTATTGGGGTAATGATACAAAAGGTTTGCTAATCTAGACCCTCTTTCACTCAGACTCAGCCCCCCCGAAACTCAGCCCTGCCCCGAAATCCCCCTGAAAATTTTTTAGCCCCCCCTCCCCCCGAAACGAAATCCTGGCTACGGGCCTGCCGTATACTATGACTGAGTACTAAGTTTAACTTATCTATAATGCATTTCCAAGCCATTGTCAACATTGTCAATGGTCATTTCTGCCTAATTACCTGAAGGCCTGGTCCCACATCCATGTTTTTACCTTCTTTCTAAAGGTGAGGATGATGCTGACCTAATTTCCCCAGGGAGTGAATTCCACAGGTGGGGGGCCACCACTGAGAAGGCCCCGTCCCTCGTACTCACCAAATGTGTTTGAGACAGAGGCGGGGCCAAGAGCAGGGCCTCCCCGGAAGATCTTAAACTCTGAGATGGGATGTAGAACGAGATACGTTTGGACAGGTATGCTGGACTGGAGCCGTATAGGGTTTTATAGGTCAAAACCAGCATTTGAAAAGCATCTTCTCTATCAATAGAAAGTGGACACATCAAGATATTCTTTCTTTTGAACGTTCTGTTGATTTTCATTTTCAGGAGGTTTTTAACACCGAGAGAGCCATGAATGAACACTCTTTGGCCTTCTATGTTTCATCATTTGTCAGATCAGAGTGGTCCAATACTAAGTATCTGAGCTTCCAGCTATAGCCAAACACATTGTTGTAAAGCCATGGATCCCCCCCCTCCCCCCATTTATAGTGCACCAAGATACTTCAAACAAATATTAATATTTTTCTTTTTTATTGAACTCTTTACCACAGACCTGGAGTAGTGAAATGCTAAAGCGCCATAGAATAGACCTAGCAGAAGCTGTACCCTACAAACTCTATCAAATCTAATCCTTTAATAAAATGTATCAATTCGATGATTTTGTACAACTTGTGTCTTTTATGTACTGTGTCAATTCCTAAGAGTATAAACTGTATCAAATGAAATGTATCAAAATGTATCTAGAAGGCAGCTAAATCTCTCCATGCTCTCTGTTTGCATAATCCTTGGGAAAGAAAATCACAGCCAGGGTCCCTCTAGCTATTTCCCAAGCTATTTATCAAAACCTTTGTGTCTATATGCAGATAGATGATCCTCTTTGTCAGTATGCTCAGTATGTTTGTTCATTCAGCTTGAGGCTGAGAGTCTGCCACTCCTGTGGAAGAGGAGAATCAACAAAAATGAATACATGAATTCTCTGTACAAGCAGCTAAGCCCTTGACTGTCTGGAATACCACCTTTTTCTTGCACCTTTGTCTTACATGGAACTGGATACTTTAGTTAATCAGGAACTTATCAGCATATCCACGTCACCATTTCCTAATGGATTGTCCTCCCAAGGGCTATCCCTTTAACAAATTGGTTCTTTGAACTGACAAATTGCCAGCTGTCATTCTTCCTGCCATGGAAATCTCCTCCTCAATGCTGTGATGTCAAGGGAACCCCTAGCCAATTCTGGCACAGATTCTAGCCTGCCTCTTTTTCAGCCAATTGGGAGGGAGCAGGAAGTGCAAATAGTTGTCAGAACTGTATAAAATGTCATATATTTCTCTGTGAGTTTATGTTTATACCTTTTGAAGCAAATTTCTTGTACTTGCATCCTTTTTGGTCAAATTATAATAAATCTCTTTGGCTTTGCCTTCAACTTGGGGAACTTATTTCTCTGTCCTTACTGATCTGGTTTACCGGATCTTCACTGCACGACAGCTCCAAGAAAAATGCAGGGAATAAAATCAACCACTGTACATGGCATTCATTGACCTTGCAAAAGCATTTGACACAGTGAATTGCAGTGCTCTCTGGACCATCCTCAAAAAAATTGGGTGCCCTAACAAATTTGTGAACATCCTGCAGCTCCTCCATGATGACATGATGGCAACAATCTTGGACAGCAATGGCTCCCAAAGTGACCCATTTAAGGTGGGATCAGGTGTCAAACAGGGATGTGTTATTGTCCCAACTTTATTCTCCATCTTTATTGCTATGATACTTCAACTTGTTGATGGGAAGCTTCTCACCAGAGTGGAAATCATCTATCAGAAAGACGGCAAGCTATTTAACCTCAGCAGACCGAAAGCCAAAACCAAGGCTACAACAACATCTGTTATAGAACTCCAATATGCTGATGACAACGTTGTCTGTGCATATTCAGAAGAAGATCTACAAGCCACTGTAAATACCTTTGCAGAAGAATACGAAAAACTTGGTCTGTCATTGAACATTGAGAAAACCAAAATGCTCTTCCAGCAAGCACCAGCCAATCTGTCTGCAATGCCAGAAATACAGCTTAATGATGTAATATTAGAAAATATTGACCATTTCCACTACCATTTCCCCTGGATGAAGCAGAGAGTGTTTGAGGACCGGGACATCCATAGGAATACCAAGGTGCCTGTTTATAAAGTTATTGTCCCCCCCAACCCTGCTATATGCCTGTAAAACATGGACTATCTACAGACATCACATGCAACTCCTGGAATGGTTCCATCAGCATTGCCTCTGAAAAATTCTGCAAATCTCTTGGGAAGACAGGTGGACAAACGCCAGTGTGCTGGAAGAAGCAAAGACCAGCAGTATTGAAGCGATGGCCCTCTGCCATCAACTTCGCTGGAGTGGCCACATTGTCCGAATGCTTGACCACCATCTCCCAAAGCAGTTGCTGTACTCTGAACTCAAGAACAGGAAATGGAATGTTGGCGGACAGGAAAAGAGATTTAAAGATGGGCTCAAAGCCGACCTTAAAAACTGTGGCATAGACATCGAGAACTAGGAAGCCCTGTCCCTTGAGTGCTCTAGCTGGAGGTCAGCTGTGACCAACAGTGCTGTAGAATTTAAAGAGGCACAAAAGGAGGGTGAAAGAGAGAAACATGCCAAGAGGAAGGCGTGTCAAGTCAACCTGAACCGGGACCACCTTCCACCTGGAAATCAGTGTCCTTACTGCGGGAGAACATGCAGATCACGAATAGGGTGCCACAGCCACCTACATATCCACCAACAAGACACATCACTTGGAGGACCATCATTCTCAGACTACGAGGGATCGCCTAAGTAAGTAAGGTTTAGAGGTTGCTCACCAGGCATGGATCTCTTAATCACAGTACTAGCTAAAATCCCTACAACATCACCAAAAAAAAAGTCTATTAGCTAGTCATGATGACAGTAACTATTTTCTGCCATGCTACAGAGGCTGGACATCTCTGTCCAGTTACTAGGCTTCAAATGATGTTCCCCAACAATTGGCCAATCAGAAATACTCCTCAAGTTAGAGCTGCATTATGGCTTTAGTTGCAATCTCCAGACATTCATACATCCTGCCCTTATTTCACATGGTGGCTATTTAACATCTTGTGGCAACACGTTCTGTGGGATTTATTCTCAATAATAGTAAGAATTGCTTCTCAAACTTTTGTAGACATCTTTGTTCAAACATTTAGGGTATGATCTCCAAATTCTTGGATGTGTAGAAAGGGAGAGATAAACTTTCCCTGTCCACACCACTCAGTTTGATAAATGCCTTCAACATGTAGCTTTACTCTCTGTTTGCTTTTGCTGATTCAGATGCATCAACTTTTGGCTGGGTTTCTTTATAGTTGCTTGGAGGCGAGGGTTGAAGCTTCCTGGACATGGAAAGGTTGAAATTGAAGACTGCTTTCTGGATGTGAGCCTAGAAAGGCCAATAGTTTGAGGCCAATCAAACAACAACCTTCTTTCTGTCACTTAGCTTTTGGATGAATAATGGCGTAATCACACACACAATGCCTTTAGGTTTTGCCTTTGTTGGTTGTGTTCATGTGTGAAGGTTGTTAGTTTGAATTGGAAAGTAGAAGACAAACTTTAAAAAGGTCTGGGTTTTGATTCTAGGAATGTAGGATATAGATATAATAAATATGAGTGTAACTTTGAGTGACAGACAGTGTTTAATAGGTACTTAAGAGTAAGAAGAACAAACCTTAATTTGACTCAGTTTTTACTGAATTGAGCTGAAAATTGTTTTTAATAATTTGGCTTCATTGCTATCAGATTTTGGATAGCAATAAAGGCTGAACTTATTTCCCAGAGAATTCAGTTGTGTCTTAGTCAGTGATTACTAGTTTTCAGCATTATTCAGTATGATTGGTTTAATCTATTCAACTTTGTATATTTTCTAATGTTTATCAATTTTGAAAAATATTCTGTGTGTGTATTTTTAAAATATCTTTAAAAGGTTTACATATAAACATATTTTAATATATATAAATAAACTCACACTCATATAATTGAACACTGCAATGAATGAGAAACGTCCCCCTATCATCAACTACCATGCTCAAGTTTTGCAGACTGTTGGAGCTCAGCCTGTGATTGTGTTTCAGGATCAGGGTGCTTTAGATGTGGGGAGTGATGTCAATGAGTTGCAAGATGAATTTCAAGATGGCAATGGTTTGGCCAGTGATATTGATGCAGCGAATGACCAGGAGATCACTGTTCAAAGTGTAGTTTCCCATGAGAATGTCCCTGAGGGGTGTGGGGATGATGCTGTGCTTTCTGAATTGTTACCAGAGAGTTCCCATAATAGGGAACATGAAAACAGCTCAGCATCTGGCCCAGCTGCAGAAATTAATGAGCAAATAGATAGACAGGAGGAGATCAGTCAAATAGGAGAGCCAAACCGTGGCTTCAGCATTCTGCCAGACTCCGAGAGAAAAATATAAGAAATTCTCAGCAAATGAGAAACTAATTTCTGAGTGCTAGAGAATAGCTAACAAGGAGATAAAAGTCCCAAGTACAGGATGTGTAGTCAGATGAAGCATCGTTTGGAATCAAGTCAAGTTCTTGTCCTTGTTCATGGAAGCTTTGCTTGGAAAATTTATGTTTTAAGTGCCTTTGTTTCATGGTGTTGATCTATGATCTATTCATGCCTTGGATTTATGTTTCCTGATTTCTTGCATTTTATTTGGGAAGTTTTGACTTTGTTTTTAAGGACTTTGCTGGACTATTACCCTGGACTACTTTGTTCCTGCTTATCTTTCTACCTAATTGGATTTACCTATTTCTTTAAAGTGCTTTTTTTTACCTTACTGTTTTTCAATAAAAGGATTGTTTTCCATCCAATGGTGTGGTGTTTAAAGTCAGAGGGATTTTCCTGTCCTAGAGTGCAACAGTCTCAGGCCTATGGCTTCCCTGACTGAGGGCCCATCCCAACAGAGCTTTAAACATGGGAGTTCCCATTTCAAAAAGTGGGGTGGCTAGACAACGCCAGCTCTAAAAACGTCCCCCTTTTTCCCATTTCTGGCTGAAAGATGCATATCTTCCTATGGCTGTGTGACCCTGCATGCCAAGAAACACATGTTTTCCTTCCCTCCCCCTCTGCGGAGACTGCTCCAGCTGATTTCCATCCCCTTTTAAAAGCCTGAAATAACTGATCAGTTGATTGGGCTGTCAAACGGACCCACAGCTGATTGAATGGAAGCACAAATGGAAAGCCAGTAGGACTGTCTGAAACTCTTTATTTAATACTGTAAACACTGTGACACTGTAAATAGAGTTTTAATATATAATTAGGGGAAAGGAGAAATCCAACAGAAGGTTTTTTTTAAAATTCCCTCCATTATAATATGTGCACATGTGAATATGCTTGTATTTATTATCTTCGCATGCACGCA
Source organism: Anolis sagrei ordinatus (assembly GCF_025583915.1). Taxonomy (NCBI): domain Eukaryota; kingdom Metazoa; phylum Chordata; class Lepidosauria; order Squamata; family Anolidae; genus Anolis; species Anolis sagrei. The sequence goes on from NW_026847660.1 coordinate 37,302,317, forward strand.
TATACCAATCAGCACATAAAAAAACAAAACAAAAACTTCTGGCGGATGTCCATTGTCTGCCCTCCATTTTATCATGAGACGCAGAGGCTGTGAGGATGGAAGGGGAGAAAGTCTAGGACCGGCAGGTCTGTGTGGGGGCGTGCTCTGAGGTCCCAGGTTTTTTTTGCCCCTCTTTTTAATCCTGCATCTTGATGCTGTCTGGAAGTACCCCAAGTCTGTCCACCTGGAATGCAAACTTCCTATTTTCTACTTTACCAAGCATTATTGTCTACTTTAGTAAGCATATCAGATGGACCAAATTCTAAGCTTCTCGTTCTTTTTCTCCCATCTCCTTACATCCAAGTGTATGTGACCTTTGTACAACAAAGTAACACTGTAGAATTTGTGCAACCCCCAATTCTTTTTGTTTAAGAAAAAGTGGGAGAGGGTTCTATGACCACAGTGTCATGTTTCCATGTGCCTGGCACAACTAAGGATTTGGATGTGAGCCTCACAATTATTTCTGTTGCATTTTTACAGAGTTCTTGGCACCAAACCATGCACCATCATTTGGCAAGGAGCACAGCAAGGATTGTAGGGGCTTCTTTGGCATTCATTTGTGTGACAGAGCTTTGAGCTGCGTGAGACAGTCTGCAGGGGAAGATTATTGCACTGGCAGTCATCAAGGATCCTCCTCAATTTTATTTCAGTTGGTAAATACAGAAAATTATATTACCAGTTGGCTGTAATATAAACAGGGCTGTGTGTGTTTTCTGTGCTTAGGGAGTAAAAGTGTGTGCCAAGGAAAACTAAGTTCTGTCACTGTGTGTAAATGTGGACACGTTTTCTTTATTTTGCATAGGTCTGCTTTGGCTAGTCCTGAGGAAGGAGTTATGTAAGTTGGTGAAGTCTGGTCTCCTAACCCTGATGGCTCACCTCCCTTTTTTAACTTCCAAAATTTTTCCTGCAGACCTTTCAGTTCTGTTTTCATAAACATATGGGATAAAACCTTGTTTTTTAAACTATAAAATAATTTAAAAGTCCAGTTTTGAATCTAATACCATATTTACTCATAGTTGTGAAACAGACACAGATCTGTATTTAGCCATCCTAATTGAAGCAGCTGATATGATGAGTGGCGTCTTTGCTTAGTTAGGAACATGCAGCATTATAATTGGTGTCTCAGTATTCTGTGTTACTTTTCTCTCTCCTATACCTTTTTCTTTTTTTGCTCTGTTGTTCTAGATTGCAAGTCTGGAGGGCATGAATTATCTTGTTCTTGATCTATAATCATTTCTGGGAGCCATTCTTGTTGAGCCATGAAGGGCAAAAGTTAGAAATAACTATACACCGAACATCCCTTATCCAGAATTTTGAAATCCAAAATATTCCAAAATTCTCCACATAGGTGACTGAGATAGTGACATGTTTGCTTTCTTATCCTTTATTGTATTGTTTCAGATACAAAATTATTAAAAAGATTGTGTACAAAATTACCTTCAGGCCATGTGTATAAGATGTGTATGAAAGAGCAATGCATTTTGTGTTGAGACATTGGCCTCATCTCCAAGATATCTGATTATGTATATACAAGTATTCCAAAATCCAAAATATGAAATACCTCTGGTTCCAAGGATTTCTGATAAGTGGTATTTGGCCCATATAACTATGACTTGAGAAGGGAATAACATGTAAAGCCATTGTAAGAGATAACAAATTACCTCTTACCACCACCACAAAATATCACAGTGTAGGTAAATAGGGTTTCCTGGCTTTCTTGTTTTAGTTCTGTTGAAAATTAGTCCACCCAATGTTTCTATTTGCTTTGGGCAAAAATAGCAAAGTTTGGAAAGACTGCTGAAGTAAGTCAAGGAAGAAAGGACAAAGACAGGTATACAGTTAAACATTAAGAAAACAAAAATAGTGACTGCAGAGATTTATATAACTTTAAAGTAGACAGTGAAGCCACTGAAGGTGATCTACATAGACACTATGATCCAGTTTGGAAGTGGAGTAAAGGGGACCAGTTTTGCTGCTCAGCGCTTTCACAAACAGTCCAGGAATTGGTTTGAGGCTGGAACAGTAGCCACAATATCAACTGACTGTGGATTGGAAACAAACCTAGGAATCACAGTATCCATGTCTAGACACCCACTTGAAAATCTGGATTTTTTTTCTTAACCAGTCCTGCACTGATGTTTACCCTGGGACTGGGCTCCTGTTGTGAATATTTTTGTCCATTTGGAATAGCACTGGACTGTGACAGGGCACAGGAAATGAAAGCAAAAAGGATGGAAAATTAGAATTCTCATGGAAATGATGTGGTTTCCTCTCCCGTGAGAATTGGTTTTTTACCTTTCAGCCAGTTATGTTTCAGCATTTTTAAAGTGCTTCTACATTGGGGTGTTTTGACAAGAAATCTGCATTTTCCAGTTTAGATTTTGAGCTCTGCATGGGATATACTTTGATAAGCTGCAGTGCATTATCTGCCTTGTTCCAGAGTTTCTGGTGAGTTTTTTTAACATACTGTTTCTGGCTTGATAAATGCTGCAGTGCACACTGGAGTCTGCATTTTGTGGACACCCTGCTCTCAAGCTGCCTTCAAACTGCATTGTAGTGTCTGTATACAACTGCCCTGTGATTGTCAATAGTCTTTACCTTGACTGAATATCAGTAAAAAATAGAGACAGCAGTGTAAAGACATGTAATTGAATAGTAAATGTAGGATTGTTCATGCCATTGTAGTTTGGTTTATATGTATGGCTGTGATAGCTGGGTAGTGAAAGAAACCGATAGGAAGAGAATAATCATGTTTGAATGTGGTGCTGAAGGACAGCTCTGCGGATACCCTGAACTGTCAAAAAGACAAAAATTGGTCCTAGAGCAAATCAAAACCTGAACTCTCCCTAGAAGTCAAGATGACAAAGCTGACTGTCATACATTGAAAATAGTATGACAAGATATGAGTCATTAGCAGACAATAATGCTTGGTAAGGTAGAAGGAAATAGGAAAGGTAAAAGGCCACACTCCAGGTGAATAGACTCAGTCAAAGGATGGATCTACATTGACCCATAACCCAAGACTGATTCAGTGTGTGGAATACCAGATTGGTCTAGGTATGCTCGTCACAAGGACTCCTCAGCCACTGCGGAAGTGGGAGAGAGTCCCCCCAATCTGCCACTCAATGGCCATCCTAACTGTCCCCCCTCTTCTGTTGCATGTCAGCTGGGGTGCTGAGCCACTTAGAAAGGGGGGAAAGGACAACCTCCTCTCCCTCTCCCTCTCCCCCACCCTGTCCCCCTCCCTTCCTCCTCCCTCTCCCTCTACAATGCATTTTGTCACCCCAGCTGACAACATGACATGCGATGGCAGACAATCCATGTTGCAGCTGGATAACAATGCAACACAGAGGGTGGGAGCAAAGGGGGTTGCCATCTTGTGTCTCCCAGTCTTTGCAGCCTGGGAAATGCAAGATGGCAGTGGTTGGTTCAGTTTTGGAACTTCTCCAACTTTCTTTATAGGCCCTAAGTCAGGGGCAAGTCTGAATTCTGTGGCAGAATTTGGCTTTCCCTCCTCTTTGCTAACATGGGGCAAGACTGTATTAAACTGACCTTGCCCCATGTTTCCTCAGATCAACCCCGCTTAGCCATCACGGGTTTGATCTGCCACTTCACTGACCTAAATGGTCAGTTTACATAAGGCCAAGGAAACCACAGCTCTGCATTAAGCAATGCTTTTGATAATAGAGTGACTTAGAAGCCTCTCGTTCATAGAGTAACCACAGGTCAAAATCAGCTTGATGGAAATTAACAAGAGGTTTTACCATTAGCAAGAGGTTGGGACTATAGTCTGGTGGGCAGATTTAGCTCCTCCGTATTTCCTGGACCTCTTGATCTCACATGTCCCAGCCAGCATATATCCATTTTTCCAGTGTTTTCAATTTCTGATAATTCTTTTTCAGATTGGATGTTTCCAGGGTTACAAAGATGTTCCTAATAGAAAAACAATGTCAAATTAATTCCCCTGTTTATTCCATTCTTAAAATGGTTGAGGAATTCATCTGCAGGTTATTTTGGTTGGTTGACTTGAAGACACAATCAAAACAGTAAAATTAAATGCAACAGTATTTGGACAATAAAATAATATATCAGTGATTTGAAGAACTCTATTATAAACATGAAAAGCAAGAAGAAACAGTCTGAGGATGCTGTTAATGAAATGTGTCAATGTGTCCTTCATGGAATGTGTTGGCTATCTATTTATATCGACGAAGTGTTGGAGGCTATGTTTGTGCTAGGGAGTTTCCAGCTGTGTTCCAGTGACAGCCAGCCATCTGATACATAGATTCCACTATAGTCAATGGCTAACCCTCTTAAGATCTTCTTGACAGCATGATGAAACCCCTACCATCACATATGTACCAAAGAAGAAGAATGACAAGACAGCCGAAAGATACAGACATCTCACCTTTATCCTCCAGGCTTGGCCTGTGGAACCTCAAACCCCATTTCATTGGAAATAAATGCAGACTGCTGTTGTCGTAGCAACTGTCTCCATTTGGTATGGATCATAAGAAGTCTGATAACCCCTCAGCAAATAATTTCCAAGGCTTCAGCTGCAACAATATCAGGACCTTAATTTTATTTCCATGTGACAGCTGTGGAATAGATTTTAGAGAGATGGTAATGGTAATAAAACAATGACAGGATTCATTTGGGGCAGGATTTGACCTTACTCAGACCCTCTTTTGCATGGTATAGGTTGACCCTGGAATATGCAAAGTCATGATAAAAACTAAACTAAACATCCAAACATGGGTTGACTTGAAATATGTGCAAAATACCCTACTTCTTGATGTGTTCTGGAACCTCTTTCTGACCTATCATTTCATTATTTTGCCTCTGCATTTAAATTATTCTTTGAATAATAAAAGAGGAGAAACTACAGGAGCTTTATTTCGGGATCACTGTATACATTCCCAGAACTACTGAAGCGGCAAAGAAATTTAACACTCAAATTTAAGGTGGAGATGGTGATGACAGGACAGGATTATTAAGTAAATATTGACAAAGGATGACTTGAATAGCCTTGGTTTCAGTGGTGTAGTGTTTCTGCTGATGGATATCACAGCAATTCTATAGTGTTTGTAGTTGCTGTGGTTGGTTTATCTCCTAATGTCCAACCTCTTAATGAGCATTCTCATAGATGACATTCAGTTTGCTGTGTTGTTGTAGGTTTTTTTCAGGCTATATGGCCATGTTCTAGAGGCATTCTCTCCTGACATTTCATCTGCATCTATGGCAAGCATCCTCAGAGGTTGTGAGGTCTGTTGGAATTAGGAAAATTCAGTTTTCTGCTTGTCCACACTTTAAACCTTTTCACTTTTGTAGAACCTGCCAGCTATTCTGCTCTACTGAAGAAGCTTTTGAGAACCGAGAGTGATCTTCATGACATTATGAGAGTAGCAATTGAGATTAAAATCTTCTGAGGAGGCCCTGCCCTGCTCTTGGTCCCACCTCTGTCACAAATGCGGTTGGTGGGGACGAGAGACAGGGCCTTCTCAGTGGTGGCTCCTCATCTCTGGAACTCTCTCCCCAGTGAAATTAGACCCATGCCCTTCCTTTAGAAAGAAAACAAAGATGTGGTTGTGGCCAGTAAAATAATGCAGTGTAAAGAATAATTAGGAAATATGTACAATGACAATCGTAATGGCTACAATTTACGATTTTTGGATCATGTGATTTTAATATTTATATGTTTTTAATGCTTTGTTTTAATGTTTAAATGTTGTTTATGTCTTATGTTTGATGATTTTAATTTATAGTTATATGTTAATGTTTAGTTATTACGTTTTTAAATTTCTATATGTATCCGGCATTGAATTTTTGCCATTAATATGTTGTAAACCGCCTGCAGTTCCCCCTGGGGTGAGAAAGGCAGGATATAAATATAGTAAATAAATAAATAAATAAATAAATATTTATTGTAGAAGGCTTTCATGGCTGGAACCACTGGGTTGTTGTACGTTTTTTGGGTTGTATGGCCATGTTCTAGAAGCATTCTCTCCTGACGTTTCACCTGCACCTGTGGCATGCTTGCCTCTGAGGATGCTTGCAACAGATGCAGGCAAAACATCAGGAGAGAATGCTTCTAGAACATGGCCATACAACCTGAAAAACCTACAACAACCGTATCTCCATCTACAAACTGTATTTCCATCTACGAACCCACGTGATCCATTCGATCCTCCAGAGAGGCCCTTGTTTCGCTCCCGCCCGCATCGCAGGTGTGACTTGCGGGGACAAGAGAGAGGGCCCTCTCTGTGGTGGCCTCCCGGAGACATTAGACAAGACCCCACACTGGCAATCTTTAGGAAGAATGTGAAAACCTGGTTATCCCAATGTGCCTTCAGTGTTTGAATGTAAGATTCTCCCTGACCACACTTTGCACAAAATGTCCTTAGACGTACTTTATTTTATGGGTTTTGCAATGAAATCCTTCCTCATTCTTGGAGCTTCCTCCTTATAAGTTACACTGTCTTATCTCCCAGTGTTTTTAATTTTTTTATAATTTCACTAGGCATCTGGCCCTGCCTAGTGAAATTCCCTGTGTTTTAATGTTTGATTTTATATTGTGTTGTATATTATTTTGATTTTGCATTTTATGTATTTTGCTCATTTTATTGTGTTTTGTGTTATATTGCTTGTATTGTATTGATGGGCGCGGCCTCGTGTAAGCTGCACCAAGTCCCTCTGGGGGAGATGGAGCGGGGTATAAATAAAGTATTATTATTATTATTATTATTGTTATTATTACAACAACCCAAATAAATATTTGTCAAAGAAAGGGAAGGAAACATCAGGCCCAATCCACCAGTGAATTTTCATGTACAAATTGCTCTTAAATGAGTGAAAAACTTTCAAGGATATACTGGTTCCTTGATGGAGGTGTCACTAAGAAGTTCAGTGATGGTGGCTCTTACATGTGTAATTTGTTGATCTTTCCCTAGCATCTTGTCCAATATGCCTTCTGTGTCATTTGTTCCATAGCAAGCTGCATAGGTAAAATATTAATGGCAGCTAGGAACAAAAGGATCCTGAGAATAGTATGCCAGCTATCTTGTCTTTATTGTGATTAAAGTTTATGGCCTGTTCTGTGGCCCAACCCATATACTATCTTAATCCATAGGAGTTTCTTCAACCTCTAAATATCTTCTTGAGCTGTAAGTCACTTCTGTGGCAAGGTACAATGTAAGCTATAAATTGGCCACTTTGAAGCCTTGGTAGGAAATGCCTCCCAATGCCAAGTGTTTATACTTCAAAGCAAATCCGCAGATTAGATCTACAGATTGTTCTGGGAAACTTAACCTGTTTCTTCTGTTGAAGTGTAGCTGTTGTTATGCTTAATCAACCAGAAGATTTCAAGACCCTTAAGAAGGTTTGCATTTATTTTAGAAGGCATAACATTTGCTTTACCCAATCATGGGCATGTCCACTCATTGTTTTAACTTCGCATTAGCCATTGAATCTAGCCCGCTTTGAGATATTTCTTAGCCAATATCTTGATCTGCCTCTTCACCGACCTAAATGGACATTTTAGATAGGGCTTTAGCAAATATCTTCCATAGAACTTAACACACTTGGATGCACTATTTTATTTTATTTGCTATTTATTTAACATGACTCCCAAAATCTCTTGGGATTTGCTTGGTACATTGACTGTTTCTCGTGGTTTGCTCCAAGTGCAACCCCACCTTCTCCCTCTGGGACTGAGAAAACCAAGTTTGCAGGACTAGAGCTTCTTTGTACTTCTTTGTGGTCTTGCATAACCATATAGATTGGATAATTGCTGCATTTAGAGTATATTTCAGCATTGCTGCCCAGTCACAATCAGAGCTTGGCTGTGACTGGACAGCATAATGCAGTATTTCTCAACCCCTGGGGGGGGGGGTTGCGAAGGAGTGTCAGAGGGGTCACCAAAGACCATCAGAAAACTCAGTGTTTTCTGTTGGTCAGGGGTACTGTGTCCACAGCGCTCTCTGGATGTAGGTGCACTAAACTCCTGAACTCAAGCTCAATGGCCACCAAACCTTCCAGTATTTTCTGTTCGTCATGGGAGTTCTGTGTGCCAAGTTTGGTTCAATTCCATCGCTGGTGGAGTTCAGAATGCTCTTTGATTATAGGTGAACTATAAATCCCAGCAACTATGGCTTCCAAATGTCAAGGTCTATTTCCCCCAAACTCACATTTGGGCATATTGAGGGTGCCAAGTTTCATCCAGATCCATCATTGTTTGAGTCCACTGTGCTCTCTGGATGTAGATGAACTACAGCTCCTGAACTCAAGGTCTATGGCCACCAAACCCTTCCAGTATTTTATGTTGGTCATGGGAGTTCTTTGTGCCAAGTTTGGTTCAATTCCATCATTGGTGGAGTTCAGAGTGCTCTTTGATGGTAGGTGAACTATGAATCCCAGCAACCACCACTCCCAAGTGACAAAATCAATGCCCCTCCAATCCCACCAGTATTCAAATTAGAGCTTACCATGTATTTGGTCTGGGGAATGAAAATACATCCTGCATATCAGATTTTTACATGACAATTAATAACAGGAGCAAACTGACTGTTATGAAGTAGCAAGAGATATTAATGTTATGGTTGGGGGTCGGCACAACATGGGGAACTGTGTTAAGGGGTCGTGGCATTAGGAAGGTTGAGAACCACTGGCCTAATAGCATATCTTCTTTGAATATTTATTTATTTATTTATTTATAGCATTTGTATCCCATCCCTCCCAACCCCCGAAGGAGGACTCAGGACAGCTTACAATAGGCAGTCATTAGATGCTGATAAAGAAACAGTTAGAGCAAAACAACAATCAACATAAACAGGTCAACAGCAATAAACATTCATTAAAAAGCAATTAATTACATTAAAAATATTGTCTCTTAAAATATTAACACAACCAAGTCTGGGTCCGCAAATCCAAATCATAATCCAGAGTTCCAGTCCAAGGTCTCTTAATTGACAATTCTCCTGAGTCATTACAATTGTTTCTCAGCCAGTTGCCCAAATGCTTGGTCCCACAGCCAAGAGTTTCTTCCTGAAGGAGAGGAGAGAAGGAGTTGCCCTGATTTCACTGGGGAATGCATTCTATAGATGGGGGGCATCACCGAGAAGGCCCTGTCTCTCGTCCCTGCCAATTACGCTTGCAAGGGTGGCAGGATCGAGAGCAGGGCCTTCCCCAATAAACTCCAAGGCAGGTCATAGAGGGAGATACATTTAGACAAGTAAACTATGGAATATTCTACTGCTTTGCAATGAAAGAAAACCATGTGACTGTCAAGGATATTTGGCTTTAAACGTAGTAGTTTTCCCTTTCTGTAGTTAAGGTAAAAGATGGAGGTGCTGATTTATGCTTTTGTAGGATCTTGAAGTAGGTATGTATTGTCTAGAATGTAGCTGGCTTCCCTACATTGATTTCTTTTCTTAGTCCTTCAGTTCTCACCATGTTGATTGTCTTCATGTTAGTCATGGGCCAAGAAAGAGCATTACTTTGTCTCTGCCCATAGTTTTCTTCTTGAATTGCATTCTTGAATTGCATTCTGCGCGACAGAAGACTCAGGTTGCTATTACCCTCTATGGAACTTATTGTCTGCACGAGAATAAAAACTCTGAGGTGAGAAAATGTTCCTTTTTGTATTACAACGCACAAAATTTTCCAGATAGCACGTAAAGCATATCGATAACAAGAAGTTCAAATCTTCAATGTAACTCTTTGTGATTTCTTTGAAATGGGAAGTGAAGCTGATTGTGCTTCCAAACAAGTATAACTATTCTGAATGTATTTTTCTTTCTTCTCCTGTCATTGTTCAAAATCTGCCTATTTTGATCCCTCTGTGGTCCAACCATTGTCTCCAAAACATAAGGGGCCCTTTCATTAGGTTCACATGTACCACCTTGTCATCTTCTTTAGTAATCTATTCACTCCATATTTAACAAATCTTATCTCTCTACTTTGTCTTCTCTCATTGCAGTGCTGATTTTAAAAATAGCCAGTCAATTCTTTTCTAAAGTGTAGTATACTCATCTTTTTCTAAGGTGTGGTATACTGATCAATTAAATCTGTGTTTCTCCTTCCGATGAAAAATAGTATTTCCAGAAGCTAGCAATAAAATATGGAATGAATATAGAAGATATAAGTCAAATATTAAAAATGTATAAATCAAAGTGCATCAGATAAAATGAGTAAAACTAAAAGACAAGTAAACATGTATCAGTGAACATATGTGTTGGAGTTCAGCCTGTGATTGTATTCAGGATCAGGGTGCTTTGGATGTCAATGAGGTCCAAGATGAGTTTCAAGATGGCAATGGTTTGGTCAGTGATATTGATGCAGAGAATGACCAAGAGATCCCCGTAGTTTCCCATGAGAATGTTTGAGTAGTGGGCTGATTCTCTCCTTTTGGGAATATTTTAGACAACCTTGATTGTCTTCAAAGACTTCTATTAGTGTTGGTTCACTAATTCTAAAATCAAGCAATTCCATGTGACGCCATTTCAGTTGTTTCCATGTTTCCGCCGCTGACACATACCCATCAGTTGATGATGATGCAGCAATCTTCTATTTTTGTGTTGTCCAGTCTATCAGTGCATCTCCTTGGAAAAACAGGTAACCACTTGTCGATTTTCTATCTCTAATGTCATTAGCCCAATTCGAGTCCACACATCCTTTAAGTATGAGGTTATTGGTAACTTGTAGTCTCAATTTTAGGTTCAATGTTCCTTTCAGGTATCTTGCAACTCTTTTAATTGCAATCAAATCATGTTTGGTTGGCTGACTGGTCTTCCTGCACAGTATTCCAACCGCTGCTGAGATGTCAGGGCTTGTAATCCTGCTGATGTACAGTAGATTTCCAATAGCTTCTCTATACAAGCTATTGTCCGGCAACAATTCACTTTCTGAAGAATATTTCCAGTAATTCACATCTATTGGTGTACTTACTGGATATGCATCTGAGAGTCCAAGATGTTTCAATAAGTACAGTATCTTTTGTCTCTGATTTAGCAAAAAACTTCCATCTTCTTCACTTTCAATTTCTATCCCTTAGTCATGAAACCCAACAGTCTTGTCTAGATTCAATTTCAATATGTTCTCCCTCATCCAGTCTGACACAGTTGCCAATCACCTGTTCAGGACCTACACAACCTTTTTAGTGACAGGTGGGAAGGAGTGACAGAGTTACTCCAGAGTATAGCTGCTCTCTTAGACTCTGGAGCGTGGTGAACTGGAAGAGAAGAATGTTCATCTTGTGTTGGCATTGCTGAGAGGAGTTTGAAGGTCACCTTGGTCACCTCTAGACTGGACTACTGTAATGCGCTCTATGTAGGGCTGCCCTTGAAAACGGCTTGGAAATTCCAACTTATCCAATGGGCAGTGGCCAGGATGTTAACTGGAGCTCCTTACAGAGAGAGGTCAATCCTCCTGTTTAAGGAGCTCCAGTGGCTGCCGTTTATTTTCCAAGCCCAATTCAAGGTGCAGGTGCTTACCTACAAAGCCCTAAATGGTTTGGGACCTGCCTACCTGCGTGACCGCATCTCCGTTTATGAACGCACGTGCTCTCTTTGTTCATCCAGCGAGGCCCTGCTTGTGATCCCACCCACTTCGCAGGCGCGTTTGGTGGGGACGAGGGACAGGGCCTTCTCTGTGGTGGCCCCCCGACTTTGGAACACCCTCCCCAAAGACATTAGACAGGCCCCCACACTGGCAGTCTTCAGGAAGAATTTGAAGACCTGGCTGTTCCTATGTGCCTTTCCAGAATAGGAAACTCCAGTAAGCACTTTATTAGGGTCCCAGAAGCACTTTTTTAGAACTTTAAGATTCTCTGCACACTGCACTTCCTTGAAATCCGATAGATCACCTGTCACATTCAGCACTTTTTAATCTGTACCCATTACTTGGCCCGACCCTGTTTTACTGTGTTACGGTGTATTGTTTTGTTGTTTTTATTGTTATTGCTTTAATGTTTTGGATTTGCTTTGAATTGTATTGTTATGCTATTGTTTTGTGGGGGCCTTGGACTTTGTAAGCCACATCGAGTCCTTCGGGAGATGCTAGCGGGGTACAAATAAAGTTAATAATAATAATAATAATAATAATAATAATAATAATAACAATAACAGCTGGAGTCCTGTGTCACTGCCTCTATACGGCAAATGAACCTGGATGGTGAGATAATTGTTGCAGTGACCCATGATCCATGTTTAATTTTTTTTTACCAAATGATGAAAGAGGCTGTACCTATACCAAATGCAAGCTGATTGCCCTGCTGGAACAGAAGGTGTGACTTTTTAGGGAGGATTAAGTGCTTTTGGAAAGAGCAAGACAGATTCTCCTGGAAGAGCAACACCTTGGGAATATCTCTTGGAAGGGGGACAATTCTCTAGTGCAAGAGGCAGACACTTGGAAGAATGTGACACAGAAGCAGAACTATCAGGAATGGTGGTGCAAGTTTAGAACTATTCAGTCGATTCCAAGCTTTCCTCTTAATCAGCAGTTATGAGGCACAAGAACATATCTTGACAAGCATGCTGTACACCAGGGGTGAAGAACATGATGCAACAGGGAGGCTGACATAGCTCATTAAACCCACTGATCATTATCTTTTCTTCTGATCCATGTGGGAACAAATAAAATGACAAAAATACAGCAACCATCATATTTCAAGGGAATAAGAGCTTTTCCAGACTAGAGAAAGTATCTGGAAGTCCCTGTGTGTGTATTCTTCATCCTAAAATATTTCCTACTTTCCAGGGCAGTATGTTCTAAAAAGAACTGTATTTCTACTCAGCTGTTCTTATGTATTATCGTGGAATGATGCTGTCTCGCGATGATGGGCCAAATTTCAAAATTGCACAGTTCTTCCAGTTACATTTTTTTAAGTGCATGTGCTAGGAGGGCAAGTAAGAGTGGTCTATGAGATGGTGTAAGCAGATAGCCCAATCTGTGTTAGTAGAGTGCTATTATGGACACTATGTGAAAGAAAGAAAAGCAATGCTGGTGTGTCCCTGTTTTCACAGAGAACAGGATTATGACACTAATAAATGCTAGTAGACTATGAAGAATTCTCCCTTGACACCAAATCAGTCTCCTCTGAGAAAGTCAAAATACACAAAATGATCTATGTCAGGAAAAAATACTCAAGGAGCATAAAATATATTATATTCAGTATATAGTTCAGTGTAATTCAATGTATTCATATAGAGTGAAATGAAAAGAAGCAACTGCTCTCAAACATAATGATTGTAATACAATCATATAAAGTAAATTATAAAGGAGCAACCACTCTCAGACATTACATATATACAATATATATACAGGTTTCAGGGAAGCATATGCAATGCAAACTCTTTTCAAATAAGGTGAGAAGACAATGAGTCATAAAGTCCACAATCCAGAAGAGAGTTCAAATGGCAGTAGTATCCAAATGATGATGGAGCTTAGCTCTCAAGAGAAATCTTCGTAGGGAAAATCCTACAGGGATGCCTGGGTAATATTATATACCCTGTTTCGGGGACAAATTCCCCTTCTTCAGGAGTTATTAAACACAGTGATATTGGCTCATGCCTATAACAAAACACAGAATAACAAGTAATTACCAGCAAATTTAAAGAAGTGAAGATAACCCATATAAAAGATAGTTACTTACATAATTCCTGAAGCTTTACATAGAGTGACTCTGCTAAAGGTGATTCAAATTTCAAGCAATGTTAAAGATTCTTCCACAAGCTTATATAGAGTTTCCTTTAAGTTCCTCTATACTCTATATGAATACATTGAATTGTTGTTGTTGTTCATTCGTTCAGTCATCTCTGACTCTTCGTGACCTCATGGCCCAGCCCACGCCAGAGCTCCCTGTCGGCCGTCACCACCCCCAGCTCCTTCAAGGTCAGTCCAGTCACTTCAAGGATGCCATCCATCCATCTTGCCCTTGGTCGGCCCCTCTTCCTTTTACCTTCCACTTTCCCCAGCATAATTGTCTTCTCTGGGCTTTGCTGTCTCCTCATGATGTGGCCAAAGTACTTCAACTTTGTCTCTAGTATCCTTCCCTCCAATGAGCAGTCGGGCTTTATTTCCTGGAGGATGGACTGGTTGGATCTTCCCGCAGTCCAAGGCACTCTCAGAACTTTCCTCCAACACCACAGCTCAAAAGCATCTATCTTCCTTCGCTCAGCCTTCCCTAAGGTCCAGCTCTCACATCCGTAGGTTACTACAGGGAATACCATGGCTTTGACTATGCGGATCTTTGTTGCCAGTCTGATGTCTCTACTCTTTACTATTTTATCGAGATTGGACATTGCTCTCCTCCCAAGAAGTAAGCGTCTTCTGATTTCCTGGCCACAGTCTGCATCTGCAGTAATCTTTGCACCTAGAGATACAAAGTCTGTCACGGCCTCCACATTTTCTCCCTCTATTTTCCAGTTGTCAATCATTCACTGAACTATATACTGAATATCATATATTTTATCCTCCTTGAGTATTTTTTCCTGACATAGATCATTTTGTGTATTTTGACACCCTACAAGTATTCTGGGATAGTGCATAGTCCTCTGAGAAAGTGTCAGAGATTTGAGCTCTGAATTATAATTCTGGGGACTAGGGTTCAGATCCCACTTAGTCATGAAAACCCAGTGGGTGTCCTTGGGCAAGCCACATTCTCTCAGCCTCAATGGAAGGCAAAGTCAAATCTCATTTGAAGAAATCATGCCAAGAAAACACTGTGAGAGCTTCATATTCAGTTAATGGGCAAGGGAGGCAGCATTCCACAGGGCAAGATCCTTTTTGAACTGGGGAAAATAATCTCTGTGTTCTAGGGGAAGTTATGGTAATAGTACAAGAATCCACCAATGTGCAAAAAACAAGGAGATAAACTATTAATGTATAGAGCATGAAAAATAATCAGAATGAACTTGAACTCTTAATAAAGGGAGAATATGATTTAATAGGTATAACGATTATGATTTGAATGTAGTAATATGGGGATATAACCTGTTCCAAAGAAATAAACAAAACGGGAAAGGAAGTAGCAGCAGCATTATATATCAAGAATGTGTATAATTGTGAGGAGGTCCATGACTTAAAGGATGGAAAATGAATTAACAGCATTTGGGTAAAAATTAAATGGGACAAACAGGAAGCATACTGAAACTCTTCCCCTGGCCATTGGAATTCTTTGGACCTTCCTGCACCCTTTGGAAAGTTTTATTATATTGTCACTTATACACCTGCACTCATCTGTACACTTGTACCCCATCTACACTGCTAGTGTAGCAATTGCATTAACCTGGTGTGTCTACATGATGAACATAGGCTAATGCAGTGGTTCTCAACCTGTGGGTCCTCAGATGTTTTGGCCTACAACTCCCAGAAATCCCAGCCAATTTACCAGTTGGTAGGATTTCTGGGAGTTGAAGGCCAAAACACCTGGGGACCCACAGGTTGAGAACCACTGGGCTAATGCAATTGAACCTGAGGTAAGCCACTTGATTTGGCTTGAGCCTTGAGTTAAAGGAAGAGCTGGACCTTTCATGGTGTTTCAACAGTGGGGAATGCCATTTTGGAACCCTATGCAGGATCCAAGATCACATCCCCACAGTCTGGGGAGGTGGGATAGCTGTCATGGATGGCATGGATGATGGTTTGGCTGTTGAATTAGAGCCAAGCCAGGAACCTCCCCAACCTCCCCAACCACACCCAGAAGCAACAACTACTCAGCATGCTGGCCAAAAACAAGAGGCTTCTGTGGATCTGGGCATTGTATGTTTTTACTCTGTTTCCCCTTCCGCTCCCTCACCCAGATTGTGCTTCAGTATATTTATATTTTTAATGTACCAAACATACCAAGTTTGTATGAAAATGTGACTCTATTTCCTGTGCTGGTCAATGACCGAAATAAATGATTTGATTTGATTGTATGCAACCCTTGGGCCTTGTGGATGCTGTTGGAACTGTGGACTGTTTTCTGACTTTGGCATTGGATTCATGGGCACAATTTCATCATGTGAAAGTTCGATAATTGGATTGACTCAGGACTGTTACGAGGTTCCTCTGTTGCTTGTTCCTTTGAGGTTTGTTGTTACTGAGAACTAATTGGATGAGCTTGGACTGTGAGACTACACTGCTGGTGATTCCAGGGTGAGGTACTTCACAATAGCAGTGCCTTCTTGACAGCAAGCACTCCATCCCCCCCCCCCCCCAAAAAAAAACCTTCAGAAGCTTCCCTACTGTTGCTGTTCCATTCCTGCTTTTATGTTCTCCTGGAATTGACAGAACAGAGTCCTCTCAGACTCCTTTGCTTCCAGAATGAGGAAGAATCAGAAAGGGAAGTCTCTTATGTAGTTTGGAGAAGAAGAAAAGGGGGCGGGGGTTTGTGCTGGGATGGAGAGAAACAAAGCCCATGTCCATCCCTGCCAAACTGGCTTTGGCATGGCTCAGCTGTTGGGCTGGCTTCTTGCCATGGAGGTGGGCTAGGAAGTCCTTGTAGAGACACAATGTTGCTCAGAACCAGCATTTTGTTCTGCTGGTTCCAACTGCATTTTGTGCCTGTGCCACCTTTTAAATGGATACAAAAAGAACAGCTTTCCTTCCTATAGATGTACAAAAGTGAGAATTATCCATAAGCAAAATCTTTCCTGTGATCCATGCTTTTTTTTTTTTTGCTTTTTTTGTGACAGGAGCGACTTGAGAAACTGCAAGTCACTTCTGGTGTGAGAGAATTGGCTGTCTGCAAGGACATTGCCCAGGGGATACCCGGATGTTTTGATGTTTTACTATCTTTGTTTATCCATGCTTGTGATAGGAAACATGATTTCTATGTTAAATCATGGACTTTAAATGTACCTTCAGGTGAGTGTGTATGGGAAGTAGAATAGAGACGAAGAAACCTTACGTTCCCTGGATCCTAAATTCTAAGCATAATTTAAAATCCTATGGATTCTGACACTTTTATATTAAAATAGAAGATACATAGCATACTTGGCTGTAAGAGAAAATGAAAACAATGGGGATTGTGGCGCAGCTGGCTGAGTGTCAGCTGCATTAAGATCACTCTGACCAAAAGGTCATGAGTTCGAAGCCAGCCTGGGTTGGAGTGGGTTTCCAACCAATTGTGTAGCCTGTTTTCGACCTTTGCAACCCAAAAGACAGTCGCATCTGTCAAGTAGGAAAATTAGGTACCACCTTAAAGTATGGGGAGGCTAAATTAACTAATTTATGAGGCCATAAAAAAGACTCCAGCAAAGCACTCCAGCAAAAAAAGCATGCGGGGAATGCGGAAGGAAGTACTTCATCAGTGTCACAGATGGATGATGAAAAGCAACAGCTCCCCTGGCAGCCAGAAAAAGTTAAATAGCCTCTGTGTATTGTCTGTATATGTTGTATGTCAAAATTGGCATTGAATGTTTGCCATATATGTGTACACCCCGAGTCCCCTGCGGGGTGAGAAGGGTGGAATATAAATGCTGCAAATAATAATAATAAATATTTGTTTACTTTGGTAAACAGTAGGAAGAAATTCCTGATAGTAAGAACTTTTTTCAGTTCAGTAAGTATAAAGGAAAGCCAGCATGATGAGGTATTAGAATGTTAGATTCCTAAACTAGTGAGAATCTTGAATGTCTTTGCGACTGTTACTGTTTTTTTTATCTAATCTCCTTTACTGACTATTATGAAGATAAAGAATGGGACCATATATACTAGTTTCCTTGGAGGAAGAACAGGATGAAAAATAGATTTAATAAATAAAAAAGAATAGCGGCTGGGTTAGATAGTCTTAACACATCTTTTGTCTTCTTTGGTCCTATGCTAATTTTGGCAGAAAATAACATTTTCTCTTCTAGAACAAAAATCTGTTGGAAATAGCAACCTTCTCAAGCCTCCGCTAGTTATTTGTTATGTATACAATTGCTTACTGTATTGTATATGTGTGTATTGATATGCAATTTTACCTTAACTCCTTTTGATGTGGGAGGGGCTGCAGACCATGTGATCAGGTCTGGGTTTGTTCAGGGCTCAGACTCCATTTTGGAACCAATTCAGTTTAGACTTCAGTAGAAACAGATGTATGCTTTTAGAAATTAGTTGAAACAGACTACAGAGACTCTGTTAGACTCTCAGAACAGAGAGATGCTTTGGACTTTGGACTATTGATGCTAAGAAAGATGTTTCCCTGTGTTTTGTCAAAGGCTTTCATGGCTGGAATCACTGGGTTGTTGTAGTTTTTTTTGGGCTATATGGCCATGTTCTAGAGGCATTCTCTCCTGACGTTTCGCCTGCATCTATGGCAAGCATCCTCAGAGGTCGTGAGGTCTGTTGGAACTAGGAAAATGGGTTTATATATCTGTGGAAAGACCATGGTGGGACAAAGGTCTCTTGTCTGCTGGAGCTAGGTGTGAATGTTTCAACTGACCACCGTGATTAGCTTTTGATAGCCTGGCAGTGCCTGGAGCAATCTTTTGTTGAGAGGTGATTAGATGTCCCTGATTGTTTTCCCTCTGCTGTTTTGCTGTTTTAATTTTTGAGTTTTTTAATACTGGTAGCCAGATTTTGTTCATCTCCATGGTTTCCTCCTTTCTGTTGAAATTGTCCGCATGCTACACAGAGAAAGTACTTTGAATCAACTTGTAACTGGATTGATTAGCAAGGTACCTCTATGCTGAATACATGAAGTTTGTAAGTAAACCAATTATGTTACTTTTAAATAAGTCTACTTGTTTTTGGCTCTTGAGTGCATTTTTAAAGGTAAATATCTTTTAAGGAAGAGTAGATGTTTTGGGGCAACTAATAGAAACTTCTGAAACTCTTTTGTGTGAATGCTGGTGAATGCCATTTTCCCAAAAGGTTATGACTCTAACAGGTCACGCTTTTACCAAGATGTTATGGCATTGTTTTTCAAGAGGTTGTAACTTCTGACAAGGCCATCCCATTCTAAAGATGATTGTTCTGTCCTGAGCTGGGCTTGAAACAAATTGCCTTTAAAACAGGACGTGCAACTTTAGCCCAGCGGGAAGCCAGGGGCCCCGAAGAGAAATTCTTAAGGATTTTCACCATAAACAGTCTCTAGAGGGCTTGTAAAATATAACAAAGTCTTTTATTGGTGAACAATCAACAGAAACTTCTTTTGTTTTCAAAAGATTAAACAAATGCTTCCAGGCTTTTGTGCAGCTGGTGGCTTTTAACTGTTACTTTTACTCTAAAGGAAAATCCCTTTCCAAACTTCTCCCAGGCTAACTGTGATCCTAAACCTAACTGATGTGGGCTCCACTACCGAGTTGATCTGCATCTCAAAGCACCAAGTGGACTTACCAGTAGGCCTGTAGTCACTTCAGCTGGAGTTCTTAGATGTTCAAAGCTGTTTTCCCCTCCGAAATTCCTCAGAGCTTTAGGGCTGTTTTCCCTGGGAATCTTTGGGAATCCTTTTGCTCTTAAGACTGTTCTCCCCCGGAAGGCAGGCCTGTAGCGAGGGGGTGGTTTTAGGGGTTCAACCCCCCCGAAATGTTTCAGATTTTTTTTTTAAAAAAACTGGTTTACTCCTGAATTTTAACTGGTTAACCAAATCCCCATGCTAAGTCTATGAGATGCAAAAAATTAAGAGTCCCTCCAGAACTGTAAGCACTATCTCAAGCAAATATTGACAATTTATTCACACTGTCATTACTTGCAGCAATAGCCGATGTAGTGAAGCAACCAAGTTGGGTGTGTGTGTGTTGAATGCTCTCATTAAGGAGGCCAGACTTGGTGGAGGTGGTTGACCGGGGCGGAGCTGCAGGCTATTGAAGGTTGCTCTGCCCCCTGCTGTGCTCTTTGCTTCAGCGTGAGCTAGGAGGCAGGTTTCAACCCCCCCAATTTTCAACCCCCCCCCCAAATTTCCCCCCCCCGCCGAAATTGTCAACCCTCCCCGAATTTTTTTTCTGGCTACAGCCCTGCCGGGAGGTCTTAAGGGTTGAAGCCTTTGTACAGGAGAAGTCTGTACATATCCTGTACTTTGACTTTCCTTGCGGAGACTGACTGAAAATGGCTCCCTTCCCTTCTCAATTGTCCTGAACATGGGGCGGAACCAAGCTTAACGATGATGGACAGGAGGCCTGCCCTATAACTGCAAACTTTAACAGGAAGCCACCCTTCTGCAGAATCCCAAGCCTTGGGCTGCAAGCAAACACTTAATACAAAACAAATAAAGTGGGAGCACAATCATAAAATCTCCCAAAGGTTCTGGAGATTTCCATTTTCCAAAAAAATCAAACATTAGGAACTATTATGTATGTGTAGGAGAACGTTTGTCACCTATGAATGTAGGACAGAGGAAACTGCTTCTCATTTAATATTGTCCTGTTATGGTCTCCCATGATTGGGAGGGAGGGACACTGTGAGCTGAGGCAGATTGTGACCATCGGTTTATACTTTGGTGGTTTCTCTGGTGAATCAATTGTGGAGACATTCTTTTTTCAATTGATGTCCATGAAAGGCAGTCCATTTTACCAAGGTCAGTAATACCCCTGTGGAAGACACCTTGGAATAGACTGTAGTAAGCAGACATAGCCTTCTTGGTATGATAGCCATATTAATAATTCTTGAAACAGTTGCATCCATCACATGTTACGTTCTCTGGCTGTCCCCTTAGAGGTAAACCAATTTGCATTTATTCTATTTTTATGAAGCATGCTTGTTTCACTGTTTGCTACAATCAATACCAGGACTTACACAGATGTTTCTTTCCTGCAGTTTTAAATCTCAGATCCAATTTCACAGCCAGCCGCAACATTTCCTCTGTGTTTTTGTTTTTGGATGAGTAGGAAAACACACTCACAAGTAAAATTTGATTTTATGACGATCTCCGAATGACAAAACATCCTCACATCAAACATGTTACTTGAAAACAAGTATTCACTTTTAAGATGTGGGAAAATGACAGAGATGTACCCAGATGCAGGAAAGTGCTAAAGAGGAAGTGAGATGTGGCAGTATGCCAGGGAACCTATCAAAAAAGGGTTTTTATCTGAATTTCAGAAACCATGTCATCTGTCAGCTCCTGTGCTCCTGCATGTGCTCGAAGGACTTAGAACACTAAAATAGCTTCCAAACTGAGCTATTCATTACTCCCTCCCCCACCTATTTATCTGCTTGTGGATGTTGAGGAGGGGGATCTAAAGAAGTGATAGTAGTTATGCTTTCAGGTTTGCTAAGATATATATACTGGGTTGGAGCTAAACTATGTCATAATTCTATTTCTACTTACCTGGAGTGAGCCCCATGGAATTCAGTGGGAGATCTGAGTATTCATATAAATGCATAATTTCTTTCTGATCAAGTTGCACCTCATAGTAATTGAGCAGGGTAATACAGAAAGAAAGCACTTTCATCCACACCTTTTAAGACAGGCTTATCTGATCTCTCTTTTTATTTCTGTTTTCCTGTTTATGTATGATTAATAAGGTAATATGAAAGCAGCAGCTGTTTAATTTATCCTTTGTGGCTAGGAAGACACAGCTAGAGTAGGATTACGAAGGGTTCACCGACACCTGTCAAATATTCTGGGACCGGCCTTAAACAGAAATGCTCTATCCTGGGCCTTCTGATCAATGGCAGTAATAGGGCAGCTGTTCCCTCCTTTTATCTGGTCATGTGTGTGCCTCTACTGATGTCAACACAGGATTTGTAAGAGGGCTAAGAGCTCTCTCTGGAGAACAAGCCCTATGAGGAGCGGCTTAAAGAGCTGGGCGTGTTTAGCCTGAAGAAGAGAAGACTTAGAGGAGATATAATAGCCATGTATAAATATGTGAGAGGAAGTCACAGGAAGGAGGGAGCAAGCTTGTTTTCTGCTTCTCTGGAGACTAGGACACGGAACAATGGCTTCAAATTACAAGAAAGGAGATTCCATCTGAACATGAGGAAGAACTTCCTGACTGTGAGAGATGTTCAGCAGTGGAACTCTCTGCCCCAGAGTGTGGTGGAGGCTCCTTCTTTTAACAGAGGCTGGATGGCCATCTGTCAGGGGTGCTTTGAATGCAATATTCCTGCTTCTTGGCAGGGGGTTGGACTGGATGGTCCATGAGGTCTCTTCCAACTCTATGATTCTATGATTCTCTCAGAGCTCTGTGGCCAGCTGCATCAGTGATGGGGTGACACAAGCCTGATCGATCCCCCTTTCCGTGTGCTGACAAGTATAGGGAAAAGGGATTGGTGAAGCTGGTCCATATGGACAACAAGCTGGTTTTCAGCAGACTAAAATATGGGGCTGCCCCAGAGTTTTGACAAAACTTTGGAACATTTCCCAACTTTCATTAATGTGAGGCTAAACCATTAAGAACTGGAAGTTCCTGGATGTTGGCTGGACATCCAGGAGCAACTTTTGATTTGCTTCAGATTTTAAAAATAATGTTACTTTAATGTGTGTGTTTTTAATATATATATATATAATTAATTTTATTGTAGTTGATACATCCCAACAATTAACAAACTTTTGTCATACAAGACTTATTTCAGTATACATTATTCCAAAAGCAAATATTCCTTAAATTACACTTTATACATTCTTTAGATGGTTATCACCCATCACCCACACCTTCCCCCCGATTCCCTTGGAACAGTAATTCTAAATGATGTCATTGCATCGGTTTAACCATGTGGAAAGCCTAGTTCAAATGTTGAAATATGTGTAGTCGTTTAATAGCATATATGTATGTTTTATATGTTTGTATGTTTGTATGTTTATATGTTTGTATGTTTTCTTGGGAGGAGAGCAATGTCCAATCTCGATAAAATAGTAAAGAGTAGAGACATCACACTGGCAACAAAGATCCGCATAGTCAAAGCCATGGTATTCCCTGTAGTAACCTATGTGATGTGAGAGCTGGATCTTAGGGAAGGCTGAGCGAAGGAAGATAGATGCTTTTGAACTGTGGTGTTGGAGGAAAGTTCTGAGAGTGCCTTGGACTGCGGGAAGATCCAACCAGTCCATCCTCCAGGAAATAAAGCCCGACTGCTCATTGGAGGAAAGGATACTAGAGACAAAGTTGAAGTACTTTGGCCACATCATGAGGAGACAGCAAAGCCTAGAGAAGACAATTATGCTGGGGAAAGTGGAAGGTAAAAGGAAGAGGGGCCAACCAAGGGCAAGATGGATGGATGGCATCCTTGAAGTGACTGGACTGACCTTGAAGGAGCTGGGGGTGGTGACGACTGACAGGGAGCTCTGGCGTGGGCTGGTCCATGAGGTCACGAAGAGTCTGAGACGATTGAACGAATGAACAACAACATGTTTTATAATGGTTATTTCGCATGATTTTCTGTTGGAAACTGAATGCTTTGCCCTATGCTGGAAACCACCCTGATTCCCCTCAGAGAGATAGAGTGGTATACAAATAAAGTTTGCTATTATATATTTATTATTGAAAAGACCTTAGAGTAGAATTCTGCTCTTTCCCAGATTTATTGTATTGTTTTGCTACAGAGACAATGCTACAACCTAATGCCAAAAGTCTGTGTGGCTCCACCCCACCTCCACTATCCTTCCAGTGTTGCTTCTGCAAAAAAAAGTTCAGCTAGACTGAGGATGAAAAAGAATGGTTATAAAAAGTCTTTGTAAAAAGGTACTTAGTTAATACCTTTGTTGACTGAGGCATACCTGGATAGGGTTGGTCTTCACGTTGGTTCTTCTTATGTTGGACTTATATCAGTGATATGAGGTTGGTCATAACTTAATTTCTGTTTCATTGATTTCTATAGGAATTGAGTGCAGCTAAACTTATCTGAATCTATCTCTTTATGGCACACCAATCACAACCATTTCCTCAAGCTTTCGTTGGAATTGCATACACATACTTGCATCTCAGGGTCATGGGATTTGTACTCTGGAACTGTGATAAAACAATAATGTACATGCATATTTGATGAATGTAATAATGTTGCATACATTTGTAGTGTTCACTATGTAATTACTAAAGGAGATGGGTTGTTAAGGAAAGCTTACAATTATTGCAAGAATGAAGGTACTTCAAGAATACAAAATTCTTCTTGATGTGTTGTGAAAACAATGTAACCTTGGTTTTTAAATGTATAAATATTTGGAAAATTTGTCAAAATTGTCATTGAAGAAACCAAATTTTCTGGAAGTTCGAAAGTTTGTCTTGTTTGCAATCACTGCTCAGTTCTCGAAAGGCTCTTTGGACATCTGGAGTAAACACATCCAGTTTTGCAAATAAGTTTGCAAAGAGCTCTCAACCTCTAGGGAGATGGTGCTGCATTTCTCTGTTGTCTGTGGATGAAAGTGTTTTCCTCCTGTATTAGCCTGCTCAATTACTATGCTGAATGTAAAGTGAGTACTCCAGTTTTTTCTGCCAACCTGGTAATTTTCTGGGGTCTTAATCTGAGGCCTGATCTACTCAAGGCCTCATCAACCAGATTCAAGAGCAGCGGTGAATGGAGTAAGCTATTTGAGTGAAAGAATACGTCAAATTATGATTAATTCTTACAGAGAACCCTTACAATGATGTTCCTTTTGTAATAGGTGCACTCAAAACTATGATGAACATGCCCTTGGGGCTAAACGTCTTTGCTACTTCTGCATTGTCAGCCTTTGTATGTTACAGGACTACAGGTTTTCATTGTCTTTCCTGCACTTCCAGAGGTCTCTGGAATAGATAAAAACTACAGTGAAATATCTCCCTGCTTCAGAGTTGGTGATAGCGGACCATCTGGTTAAGATGCCATCTATGAGTATTCGTAAGTTATTATCTAGGAATGATGTGAGAAGTTTAGCCTTCTGTGTGTTGTGGGGAGTGGATAAGATAGCAACCATCTCCGGCTATGTTACTGTAAACACACAATTATTATAGCAATACTGTGATTTCTAGTAGACCTCAGTAGATCTTAATGGTGATTTCATTATTTTTCGTCTTGCTATAAGAGTAATCAATGATATAGAGCAGGGGTCCTCAAACTAAGGCCCGGGGGCTGGATACGGCCCTCCAAGGTCATTTACCCGGTGCTCGCTAAGGGTCAACCTAAGTCTGAAATGACTTGAAAGCACACAACAACAACAACAATCCTATCTCATCAGCCAAAAGCAGGCCCACACTTCCCATTGAAATACTAATAAGTTTATATTTGGTAAAATTGTTCTTCATTTTAATTATTGTATTGCATTTAAGTGTTTTTTTGCACAACAAATAAGATATGTGCAGTGTGCATAGGAATTCATTCATGTTTTTTTCAAATTATAATCCGGCCCTCCAACAGTTCGAGGGACTGTGACCTGGCCCTCTGTTTAAAAAGTTTGTGGACCCCTGATATAGAGATTTAAATTTTGGAATTGTGACGCTAGACCAGGATTCAAATGCCTGTTTGGCCTTGAAAACTCACACACTCTCAGTCTTAGAAAAAAGCAATGCCACTCTCCCCCCAAAACATATCTTACCCATCATGATAGACTTGCCTTAGGGTTGCTGTAAGTCTGATATAACTTGAAGGCACATAACAACAACAGGATGCTTCAATGATCATGTCCACTATTCACAATTCAAGGAATGGCCATGCAGGTCGAAGGTACCTTCGTAGGCTGTTTAGTAAACCCAGAGGGGGGTGTTGAGGAGGGAGGAATGTCAGCCCCTCCCAGTCCCTGAAAAAAGGACATATATATCTTAACGATTGTGCATGTCACTAACAGATTGTCAGCTGTGGACTTTACTTTCGCCACAACTGGTCTGGGAAGGCAGCCTTTTCCAGCACGTTCAGCAGAAGGATGATGGCATGCGAATTCTGACCTCTAAATGTTCATTGTTTTGCTTCAAAATATTGGAAATGACTCTCATAGAGGATAAAAAGAGATGGGGTGTCTCAAGTTCCTCTTATTATTTTATGAGCCACTATGGCGAAGTAGTTTGAGCATTAAACTGGAGCTCAGAAGATGCAAATCCCTTTTGAGCCATAAAAGTTACTGAGTGGGGTTGATACTTTTTTCTGGGGTTGATCTACCTAACTGGTAAAAAGAAGAACCATATACATGTGTCATAAGAGGACAGCCAAGATATATGTAGATACAATTAATAAAATAAAAGAGCCAAGGATGATAAAACAAGTGAGCACAATCTGGTGAGAAATTGATAAACTCAACTGGATTTTAGAGAGATTTTGAGGGATAATGTCATGATTATGCCCTGTATTACTTAATATTAAGATTTGGAATAGACAGGGATGTCAAACTCATTTTCACCCAAGGTCACCTCAGACTTATAGTTGCCTTCAAGGAGCCAGTTCTAATTGTAAGACTGTATAGAAAGCAATGATGTTGTCCTGAAGGCCTCAAGGAACCCATAAAATGACGTAGTGGGACGGATTTAGCAAGGGCCTTGCTTTTGAGATGTGTGGAATACAATATGTTTGCCTCACAATTCACAGCCATGTAGCATTCTCTTTCTGCAGAAAAGAAAATTAAAAATGACCAGTTAAGTAAGCAAAAATTGTGCAAGCGGTGTGCCTGTTCTTTAAAAAACTCTGTAGCAGCAAATGAAAATAAATTTAAATCTTGAAAGAAAAAGAGGTTTGGAAGAAGATGCATTAACAGAGATGTTGCAGGGAAGAAAAAGAAATCTATTAATCTATTTTAAAAAGGGGGAAATTGTTTTACCAAGCAATTCTAGATTCAGTGTTATGTTGGCTAGCAGGAAATAGGCTATTTTGGAAGCACAGTTACATGGGTGACATGCAAAATATGTCACTGCCATAGCACATATGCTAATACAATACAATACAAATACAGATATGCTGAATTGTGAGTAGGGAGGATACAAAGGAAGAAAGGAAAATGTTTACATCTTATCCTGTCTGGCTTGGATCATGATTATGTTTTTGTTTAGCACCTAAACAGAAAGAGTTTTGCCTTTCTGACTTCAGTGCAGAGCAAGGTATCCATGTTGCAGTGGCACAGAATGTATTATCACCCATATATAATTCCCCACAAAGTAGCTTTTCCGAGCATTCTGTGTCCCAGTGATGGACCTTGATTCTTGTCCTCAGCTTCCAAAGCATTCAAGGGACTCCTGAAACAAGCGTGATTGCTTTAGACTGAAGAATTGTTGGTCTTTTACCATTTGCCAGATAATCTGGCTTCTGCCAGGCTGCATAACTTGTGATGATGGTGAAAACCAGAGTGGTAAAGCTTACACCAGCACTTCACTTAAGCTTTCTTAAGTCTCAGAATCTCAGGATATTTATAAAAGGGCAAGAACAAGTCCTTTGGTAATCTTTAGGCCATTATATTCGGCCATATTCAGGCATGTCCAGTCCTTTTAGAAAATGCACAAAGATGCCTATGTCTGGGCACAGTTTTCTTGTAATATGTTACATTACATTGCATATAAGGCCTCCAATATTCATGAAAATTGAGGATATGGCAAGTAAGATGTTATACTCTCCTAAAGACCGAGTCTTCATCTCTCTGTATCTCTTTTAACAGGCTTCTTAGTAGTTAACACATCGGGGAACATCACCAACTTAAACAATATCGCTTAGTCATCTGTACATTTTTGATTAAATATGTTCTCTCTAGACATTTCCTAGGTTCTCCACCACAATTATATTTATTTGTTTATTTAAAACATTTATATTCTGCCCTTCTCACCCCGAAGGGGATTCAGCATATATACGGAAAACGTTCAAAACCGGAACAAGAATTCATATATGGCATGCTTCCACCAGAGTTTGATCACAGAGTTATGCTGAAGGACCTAGAGATGTCTAGAGGGGTAGAGATGTTATTTGTCTTAACAGTCCAGTCCTGTCTTTAATAGCATATCTGGGCAGTTTATCAATTATCAGAACATCAATTCAGAGGCTATAACATACCTTCCCCTTCATCTGCCAAAGCAGTCTGGTATCATTAAAGTTTACTTCTTCTCAGCTTCCCTTATTCTCTCCCTATCCTTTATCCAGCTATTAGCTGTCCAGTCAAGCCAAAACACTAACAGTGCCTTGGTCATGCTATCCAATCAAAACAGAATTTAAATATGACATCACGTTGGAGTCTGTTGAAGATAATGTAAATAAACCACATAGAGCTGGATCTTGGCTTTTGGCTGCCTTCCATCAGATTACATCAGCCATTGTAGCCATACTAAGTGGGTTATTAGCTGTCAGGTCAGTTCATCTCTCAATGTTGGTGGAAACACAGATGTTGTCATCTCTTTCTTCATCTTTAAATAGTTGTTCTGTCCCACATTAGCCTGCCTCTTTGTTTCCAAATGTAATACATGTGCCCTCTATTATAATTCATACTATATTGGTTATATTATATAAGTTATAGTGGGCAAGTATACCCACCCCTCCCCCAAAGCCCTTTGAAAAGTAAAACTTACCCAACCTCCATTACAGTCCTGGAGCAGCTCTCCTGCCGCATAGAAATCATGCACCAGGAGAGCGAGGAGAGGAAGAGAAGGAAAATCACTCCCTCCCCTCTCCTGGCACATAATTTCTACGCACCAGGAGAGCTGCTCCAAGACTGTAATGGAGGTTGGATAAGTTTATTTTACTTTTCAAAGGGGTTTGGGGGCTTCAAGGGAGGAGGGATGGGTATTCCCACAGTTTTCTGGACTAATTTAGTTGGGAAAACTCTGGGAATGGTGTCTGGACCAGAAGTAGTGGATTTATTTTGCACCTTCCAAGAAGACACAGAATAAATCAACTATCTAATTAATTCGCACAAACCAGAGTTTTCCTGGTTTGTGGCAAATTAATTTGGGACTGTCCAGAATGTTGTCTGGACAGCCCCTTCTTTATTGCAGGAGTTACCGCAATAAAAGTACTGTCTGGATGGGTCCTAATAGAGAGTAAACTTTGCCAGTTAAATAGGGCAAAAACTTAAATATCATAATGGTAAGCAGATTCCAGTCTCTATACTTTACTGCTCTGAAAACAGTGCCTTGCAACTGGGAATTCAAAGTACATAGCTATGTGTATCATTGCAGACTTTTTCAGTCTCTTGGGGATTGTAACTTCTTAATTACACTGTCTGCAGCTTCCTTATAATTAGGAGAGAAAGGGTCACTTGTATAGCTACATGGAGACTTAACCCGAAGAGCTCCCATTAATGGGTAGATCCACCCAGTGTGTGTCAAATGCTTTCTGCAAACTATGACAGAAATAGAGCTAGTTGCTCTCATTTTATTTCATTTTATGTCTCCCAGTATGCTCAGATTCAGGCAGAAAGGATGGCTGTTTCTTTTCCTTCTTGGGCCATATCTCATTAATGTTCAAATGGGAGTTTTCTAGATTACAAATGGTAGACCTAATCAGTCGCTGATTTGTAGTGAGACTTTGCTGTATAATTTCCTGGCCTTTCTAATGGGACTGCCTTTGCAATGCCATGAACAAAGCTGACTTCTTTGTCAGTATGGTTAATGCATTTGTATAGCAAGAATGGAGAAGCTGTGATAAGTTTAGCTTCTCTATGCCAAAGGAGAAAATGCAAATCAATGTAAAGGGCCTCAATAAATCAGCTCTGGATACCATTCTGTTTCCTACAAGTGATTGCATGTGGCAGGGTTTGTGTGTGAGAGCAGGATTAGTTTTTATCAAAGCATTCCATAAAATATTTTTATAAGCCTTATGCTGTTCTATTTAGAATTCTGCCCACTCTCAAGTCTGTCCCAAAACATTTTGCTGCTTAGGGCAGAACAGCAAATTATGAGGGTTGAATGAAAGAAATACCTCCACCTTCATAATTCCTCAACAGATGGCAGTACTGGTATGCAACAGGTACTGGCTTGTTCAATAGACTCTCCTCTACAGTTCCATTTTGGCAGGAAGTCTTAGCATTCAATGGTTGTATTGTTAAAGTGCAAAGTATGGAACCCTGCGCAGACGGTCAGTCAATGCGACTTGAGCAACCTGCAGTCATTGAATTTTTGACAGCAAAAGGTGTCACACCAAAGGAGATTCATCAGAGAATGCAAGCTGATTATGGTGACTGTGTTGATGTGAGTACTGTGCATCATTGGGTGAGTAAGTTTAAAGATGTTGAGGTGGGAACATCTTACTTGCATGACAAACAAAGAGTTGGATGTCCTGTGACAGCAACCACCGAGTTTCACAAGCAAAAAGTTGACAGATTGACTCAGGACAATCATCGTATCACTCAGAGAGAAATTTCAAGCATAATGGGCATTTCACAAAAATATGTGGGTCACATTATTGCTTTTCTTGGCTATCGGAAGATCTGTGCACTATGGGTTGTGGAAATGGAGTGTCAACTTCTTCTGTGATGGCTTCAGAAAACTTGTTCATCGTTGGCAGAAATGTATCCAATTGTCTGGTGATTATGTGGAAAAGTGAATAGTGCTAATTAAAGACCACATTCTAAGGATTATTTGTGCGTTTGATTTATTAAAACATTCCCATCCAAACCCAAGTAATGAAGGTGGAGACATTACCTTTCAATCAACCCTCATACATCACCAAAATGCATGGTATCCCAAACCAACTTAGCATGAAGCAAAAAGACCCACAAACACATTTCTACATCCCTGTCAGTAAAAAACCCCCACAAACAAACAGTAGCCACCAGTTAAGTAATCTTTCATGACACCCCAAAATCTACTTGCTGTCTCACTCTGCCTGATGTTGGGGTTGGCCCTGCTACTAAGGTCAATTAATACATAATTGATAAAGTTGTCCATACAGTTCATGCGCAAGGTTCAAATGTGCAGAGCTGGAATGTTTTTGCCTCCTACACAGGCCATTTGAGGGGGCAAGGAAGTGATAGTGGAAGAACAGGCAATTGTTATTACATTTGGAAATGAATTTTGCTTTAGGGACAAGAACGACCTGCTTCCCATTTGCACAGCCCATGCTCTTGCAAATTAAGTTGCTGGTTACAAAAGCTAGTATATAAAATATTGAGTATGGAAATTGATTCTGGAAAGACTTTGCTTGGAACCTCAACCCCTCAAGGAAGCGGGAAGAACGAAACAGTATTTGTCAACTCAGATAGGATGAATTCTACTATGGAAATAGTTTTGGATGCCTCTGAAAGAAAAATACATAAGTGATTGTATGTCTGGATATTCACAAGAGGTATGAAGGAGTGTTACGAACAGGTGGCTTTTGTGAAAATGGTACAAAATAGGGGGAGACACTTAATATCTATTGGGAGAGGTTCTGTGGCTCAGATAGAACTCATAGCTGGCTTACTGTCACTCCTTCATCACTCTTGTACCTTTTTTTAATTATCTTGACACAGGAATAAAATTAGTGAAGCTTAACATAATGACATCTCACTGACAAGGAAAGTTTTCCTTGCTAAATGTGTGTGCTCTTGGCTGCTGTTAAAGATGCAGGAGCAGTAACAAAAGGTAGAAAAAGTAATATATAAGTCAAAGGTTGAGTCCCCTTCGGGGTGAGAAAGGCGGCATATAAATCTATATAAATAAAAATGTAATGTTCGGTTGTGGGATTAGCAGAACTCAAAAACCACTGGGGGAATTGACACCAAATTTGGCCACAAGACACCTACTAACCCAAGGAGTGACCATCACTCAAAAAAATTGATTTGTCGTTTGGGAGTTGTAGTTGCTGGAATTTATAGTTTACTTACAATCAAAGAGCATTCTGAACTCCACCAATGGTGGGATTGAACCAAATGTGGCACACAGGACTCCCATGACCAACACTAGAAGGATTTGGTGGGCATTGACCTTGTGTTTGGGAGTTGTAGTTCACCTACATCCAGAGAGCACTGTGGACTCAAACAATAATGGATCTGCACCAAACTTGGCACGAATATTCCATATGCCCAAATATGAACACAGATGGAGTTTGGGGGAAATAGACCTTGAAATTTGGGAGTTGTAGTTACTGGAATTTATAGTTCACCTACAATCAAAGAGCATGCTGAACCCCACCAATGACAGAATTGGAGCAAATTGGCCATCCAGCCAACTCCCTTCACCAGGGCAAGAAAACATAATCAAAGCCCTCCTGACAGCCAACCAGCCATAGATATAGATCGATATATATATATGAATCACACACAAAGAGATATAGTATCATAGATTTGAAGGGGACCCCTAACAATTATATGTTGCATGTTCCAGAGTATGCAAACCAGACAATCTCCACATCAACACAGACAAAGAAGCAGCAAGAAACACTGTTTACCCACAAGCATAAAGGCATTGCATATATTAGAAACCAACACTTTCTCATTACTTTATTTTCCAGATCACCAGACTGGGCCACAGCAACACGTGGCAGGGGACAGCTAGTGTTATAAATAAATAAATAAATAAATAAATAAATAAATAAATAAATAAATAAATTCATACATATTACTTTATGCCAGCCTTCCCTAATTTGATGTCCTCCAAATATATGGCCAGTGGCACTGATGATGACGCAGTTAATCTTTTCTGGTTTTTAGTCTGAATTTAAAGGAGTTATCCAAGCCTCTGAAATCCAACTACAAAATAGATACAGCATTTTTGATTGCTTCTTTAAGCTGGACTGAAACTTAGAGCCAGTTCATATCCCTATTGGCATTGGAGACAGTAGCTGCTATGTTATGTCATCAGTGTTTGTTGGGAGTGATGAGATCTATATTTCATCATACCTGGAGGATACCATATTGAGGAAAGCTGCCTTATAAATTAATCAGGCCACTTGTGTGTGTAACCTATTATTTTCTATTTTGATACATAGGGAACTTTCCAAGTACCAACTCCCTGAGTTTTTTAAAAAATATTACAAAATTAGAGTCTGAATCTTGGTGGCGCAGTGGATTAAACCGCTTAGCTGCTGAAGATGCTGACCTGGTTAGACCACACCTGGAATATTGTGTCCAATTCTGGGCAATTCTGGGCACCACAGTTCAAGAGAGATATTGACAAGCTGGAATGTGTCCAGAGGAGGGCGACTAAAATGATCAAGGGTCTGGAGAACAAGCCCTATGAGGAGCGGCTTAAGGAGCTGGGCATGTTGGAAGAGACATGAAGAAGAGAAGGCTGAGAGGAGATATGATAGCCATATATAAATATGTGAGAGGAAGCCACAGGGAGGAGGGAGCAAGCTTGTTTTCTGCTTCCTTGGAGACTAGGACGCAGAACAATGGCTTCAAACTACAAGAGAGGAGATTCCATCTGAACATGAGGAAGAACTTCCTGACTGTGAGAGCCGTTCAGCAGTGGAACTCTCTGCCCCGGAGTGTGGTGGGGGCTCCTTCTTTGGAAGCTTTTAAACAGGGGCTGGATGGCCATCTGTCAGGGGTGATTTGAATGCAATATTCCTGCTTCTTGGCAGGGGGTTGGACTGGATGGCCCATGAGGTCTTTTCCAACTCTTTGATTCTATGATTCTATGAAAGGTTGGCAGTTCGAATCCAGGGAATAAGGTGAGCTCCTGCTGTTAGATCCAGCTTCTTCCAGCCTAGCAGTTTGAAAACATTGAAATGTGATTAGATCAATAGATACTGCCTTGGCAGGAAGGTAACGACGCTCCATGCAGTCATGACCTTGAAGGTGTCTATGGACAATGCCGACTCTTCGTCTTAGAAATGGAGATGAGCACCAACACCCAGAATCGGACACGATTGTACTTAATGTCAGGGGAAACCTTTACCTTTATTGTGTCCTGTGAGATGCTTCACACTCACACCTTGGTTTGTAGTCTGTGGCAGGTAACAAAAGTAGGAACTTTACCGAACTCTAGGATATGCCATAGCAACGTACTGTGTCAAGTTGAGAGTCAGGCTTAATGGAAACTATTTTCCTTGTCTAGAGTCAACAGCAACACTGTTTCAGCTTCCACACATCACCCCCCCCCCTTCTTATCCAAGTTCTCATCCTCCAACAGAAGGAGGAAGAAAAAGCTAATTTCTCTACACAAAGGATGAGCTGAGAACAAATATTCAAAGACTTTAGAGGAACAAACAAAGAAACTATTATCTGCTTTTTAACAGTGAAATCCTTCCAAAAGAGCTTGAAAGAGATCCACTTAAGTGTCCTTGATAGACAAGAGAAAGCTTTGTTGGAGCCACAATATTGGGAAACTTAGAATGTATATAGCAGGGAAGTAATCTTTATTGAGAGCTTCTACTCTAGCCCTATTTCTCCCCCCCACTCCCCCCAATCCTGTGTCTGGATACCTTTTCCCTAAGGGCAAGCCAAATCCAAAGGACGATTTTGTACATGCTGCTACTAGAATATTCTTGTGTGTGTGTTTGTGGTCTCTGTGCTTTCAAATCACCTGTTCACGTACAGCGATCCCACAAATTTCATAGGGTTTTCTTAGGCAAGGAAAAATAATTTCCTTCATCATTATCCCTGGATGAATATTAAAATCTGTGGCTTGTTGATTTCCTTTTAATATCATTATATAGAAAAGCTTAATTTGATTGATGATATAGATTGTTTATTTAAATCCGAACCCATTTTTTATTTATGCATATTTTCTTGTGGTTCTTCTCCCAGGGGGAATTAAAATCTCATCCCTTGAATGTTGGAGATTTTCTTAGTTCCAGGTCTGTCTGTGCGATGGAGAAAAACTCCACTGCTGCCTGAAGTGCCACAGTTCCAGGGGTGCTTTTCTTTCTGGTAAATAAAAATATTGAGGTGTACAATTAATTGGTTCTAGAAGTGATTGCCAGAAAATCCAAACAAATCTCTTGACATTTACCCTCTTCTGAGAATACAGACATAGTTATAAGTAAGAGGAAGCAAAGAAATGCAGATACCAAAATGGAAATGGAAATAAAAAAATAGTATCTTGATGAATCCACAATTATTCTAAAAAAGTTTAAAATGATCCAGTATGGGATGGAGCTTTTATTTTCCCAAGGACAATATAAACATTTTGTCTTGCCCTGATAGAGCTCTCCATTACTGAAAAACTTTTTTTGGAGTTTTGGCTGTAAGCTTTATTTTAAGATATCAGTATCTGTATGTATGTATTTCTATCCTTTACAAGCTAAAATAAAGATGAGTTTACTTCATCTTTATTTATTTATTTATTTAAAAAATATTAATCGCCCTCCATCCAAGATGTTCATAATTTGATTTACAACAATATAGGAATGTAATAAACTGAGGACTAATTGTATATCAGCTTGCTCATATTAATCCTTTATTGCTTCTTTTCCTTTCACTCTATTTAATTTCAGCTGCAAGCTCCTTGAAATATGAAAATATTTTCATTTTATATATATATAAAAACTAGAGTATATACCAGTGGTTACCAATAGCCTTGGTTGATTAAAAAAAATGGTTCAAAACTCGTTTTGGATGTAGGGGGCGCTGATGGTTCAATTCTAAAGTCAATTCCAAAAAAATTCAAAATTTTCTAAACTTCCAAGACTTCCGAATCCTTTTGTCAATGGTTTGAAAGTGTTATTTTTTGTTTCAATTGGTGTTTTTTTTAAAAGTAGTTGTTTTACTCCAGAAGTGGGGGGAAGCAAGCGGAGGAAATTTCCTCCTTCTCTGGTTTAAAACTGTCTTCTCTAGCTTGGGCTGAGGCCAGGAAATTCCTTCCTTCTCTGGATTAAAACTGGCTTCTCTGGCTTTAAAACTGGCTTCTCTGGCTTGAGCAGAGGCCAGGAAATTCCTTCCTTCTCTGGTTTAAAACTGGCTTCTCTAGCTTGGGCCAAGGCCAGGAAATTCCTTCCTTCTCTGGTTTAAAACTGGATTCTCTGGCTTGAGCTGAGGCCAGGGACCAGAAGCGGGGAAAAGCTTAATCATTTCCAACTCACTTCCTCAGTCATAACAAAAATGTCTGAAAAAGCTTCGGAAGGGCAAAGGGACTTCCGGCTTTTAAAAAAGCTTCAATATCGCTTCAAAAAGGTAATTTTAACAAAATTATTATGAGCAACGAGTTATCCAAGCAACTCTATTCATGCCTAGTTCCCATCCTTTTTTTGACTAGGGCCCACTTTGACCAGGGGCCACTTGACCAGGAACCACTTTGATCAGGGACCACTTGTCCGGGGACCACTTGACCATGGTCCACTTTGATCAGGGACCACTTTGACCAAGGACCACTCTCCAACATTAGTATCAAAAGAGGCGGTCTTGATCAACTCTGTGGAAAGGAGCAAAAATAAAATAATAATAAAATAAAGAAAATGGAGGTTCACGGGTGAGATTTTCATTCTCACAGCCCACTGCTGGGCTGCAGCCCACATGTTGAGATCTACTGGTATATACCCAGTGTTGCTTGGGTTTGCATTTTCTAAAACTATTTATGAGAATAGTCATTGTTAACTCTACCATTTTAGGAATAGTTCAATCAGAGGTAAGAATTACACATCCTACCCCTAAGGGGGCATGGCAGGAGCTCCTGATGGAAGGAAGCTCCTGCCCATCCCAAACTCCGTCTCATGTTCAGCGAGTTGCTCTTCTCCATTTTCCATGGATCCAAGCACCTTTAGGAAGACATCTGTACCAGAACCACAATCCAGCCTTCACAACTTGAAATCATGAGATTTATAGGGGCTTTCCAGGGCACATGTGATTTGAGATGTTGTGTGAGCATTGGGAATCCATGAGCAGCCTCCCTCTCGCATGATTTGGGAGCTTCCTGCCTAACCGGTTTTCTTGCTTGGGGCCCAAAAGGGGTGGATTTCTAGTTGAACTCCCCCTCCAGCATTTTGACGTAGATAATGAAGGGTATGTGTACCAAGTCTGGTCCAGATCCATCAAGTTATGTAGGAGCTTTTCAGGTACAAACATACATATATACAAACATCCCGGCCCAGATAGATAGATAGGAAACACACTAGATTTCTATAATAATACGTGGTATAGAGAAAGGATTACTTTTTCTTTCTTTCCTGTAAACTTGAGATGACCTAATGAACTTAATTGGTTTGAACCATCTAAACTATGCCTTAATCGGATATAAAATGCTATTTTTCTCCCACAAGATGGTCTGTGGTTTTAAAAAGAGATAGACAAATGCGCTTAAGGAATATTTGTTTGTGGTTTTTAGCTTTGCTAAGGCAAAGGTTTTCTTCTGACATTAAGTCCAGTTGTGTCCGACTCTGGGGGTTGGTGCTCATCTCCATTTCTAAGCCAAAGAGCCAGTGTTGTCCTTAGACTCCTCCAAGGTCATGTGGCTGGCATGACTGCATGGAGCGCTGTTACCTTCCCGCCGGAGCGGTACCTATTGATTTACTCACATTTGCTAAATCTACATTTAGGAACAATATGCCAAATAGTTAATGGCTTTGTGCAAGCGAGATATTAATCACATTAATACAATTTTCATTTTGCCCTGGCAGTACAGAGGATGATAGCTTTCAGTGTTTACTGTTTACTAACATTGCAGACTCCCAGGGAGCAAAAATATCTAAATGTCTGCTAGGGAAAGTGAAACTTGTTACTTTGACCAAAATGAAAACTTCACACAGGTAGTAGGTACAAGAGTTGCTGTGAGTCCAAGCTGTGAGAACAGAAGACATGAGAAGCAGGGAAAAACCAAACAGAAAGTGCAGTGGATTATGAAATTCTTTGCTGGTTTCTCGTCAAGAGACTGAATTTTGTATTGAGTAATACTTTATATGCTTGGGATTTATCATGCATTACAACAAATGTATAGTTGTAATTTTCACAAGTGATTCACTTGGCTTCTCTAACATTTAGGCAGAATGACTGCTCTCTATTTCACAGTAATCAAACTCTACTTGCAAATTGTGGTATGCTTTTCTCCAGAACTGGTCTGTTGGCCCCGTCCCTTCTCTCATTCAAAAAACAAAGAAAGACTTTTTTATGCATGCAAGCACACAACGAGAAGGATAAATGAAATACCCAGTATAACTAATCTGGCTAGGTGTATGGAGTTAGCTGCTCCCTGGTTGTTTACCTTTTAAAAAATTTAAATGTTTTGAATTTTTTATTATCTGTTTGTTTTTAGGTTTTGTCTGTGAATCCGGTAAATGTAATTTCTGTGTTTTACTTAGTTTGCTTAATTGGGAGGTAATATTTAGTTATTGTTTATGTAAGGGTTTCATTTGATTTTAATCCATATTCTGTTTTTCTGTTTAGATGTTTGTACTGTAAAAAGTAAAGGTTTCACCAGATATTAAGTCTAGTCGTGTCTGACTCTGGGGGGTGGCACTCGTCTCCATTTCTAAGCCAAAGAGCTGGCGTTGTCCGTAGACACCTCCAAAGTCATCTGGTCAGCATGACTGCTTGGAGCGCCACTACCTTCCCCTCGAAGCAGTACCTATTAATCTACTCACATTTTTATTTTTTTCAAAGTGCTAGGTTGGCAGAAGCTGGGCCTAACCCTGGGAGCTCACCCCGCTCTCCAGATTTGAACCACCATCCTTTTGGTCAGCAAGTTCAGCAGCTTAGCAGTTTAACCCGGCTCCTATTTTGTATATGGCCTTGCATATTGCCGTCATGCTGTTAACCGCCCTGAGTCCCCATTTAGGGAGATAGGGTGTTACAAATAAAATCTTCTTGTTGTTGTTATTATTATGTGTTTCAAATTAAGACTAACGCACAGCAAACAAGATAACTATACTGGTTGTTGTATTGGATCACACGTTAGACACTTGGACTGTGTAATGTATCGGCGAATAATGTGTGCAGATCCAAGTAGGGTGGCTTTTTGCAGTTGACAGATGGTAATTTTGTCAGCACTGATTATGTTTAAGTGTAGGCCAAGGTCTTTAGGCAGAGCACCCAGTATGCTGATCACCACTGGGACCACCTTGACTGGTTTGTGCCAGAGTCTTTGCAGTTCGATCTTTGAATCCTCGTATTGTGTCAGCTTTTCCAGTTGTTTCTCTTCAATGCTGCTGCTGCTGCTATTATTATTATTATTATTATTATTATTATTATTATTATTATTATTATCGAAGAAACTAGTCTTTTGTCCCGTGTATAAGGAGAAGACTCTTTTCTGCCATGAAATTGTCTACTTGTATTAAAAATTGGATGCTTTTCTGTTAACCCATTTCTGGTTTGCAAAAAGACCTTGAACAATTAACTAGGTTAAAACTATTGTGTTGCTTTATTTAAAGATCCAGGGAGTGTTTTTCATTGCCTGCCTCCTACTGCCGGAATCACTCAGCCATGTTTATGGCCCTTATGATCATTTATGGAACACTTGTACAGTACAACGTGCATCAATTTTTATTTTCTTCATATTAACAATGTAGCAGTGGGAAGTGACTCAATATTTTCATTTTAGAGATGAGGAATAGGTTAGGAAGGTATCATCCATGGCTTCACAATAGCATTGCAGAAGAGGAGGGGGTTCTTGTCAAGATATCTCTGTTATATCCATCTTGTGTCAGGGAGTGATGCTGAAGTAAGGGCGATCATATCAAAAGGAATGTGCCTATATGCAACAAATACAGGAGAAAGTTAACAGCAGATGGTTCAACAATAACCCCAATCATAATAGAAAAGTATTTTCCAAAATACTTTTGGAAACTACTTTTGGAAACTTCTTTTGGAAGATACCATTGGAAAAGTATTTTCCAAAAAATAAAAAAATACTTTTGGAAAAGTATTTTCCAAAAAATAAAAAATCAAGGGGAAAAAACTTAAGACAAAACAGGGGATTGGATAAAAGTTGAAATGAAGAAGGAAATAATTATGGAAGAATTTAGAGAAATAAAATTGACATCTTTCATAGAATCATAGAGTTGGAAGAGACTTCATGGGCCATGCAGTCCAACCCCCTGTCAAAAAGCAGGAAAATAGCATTCAAAGCACCCCAACAGATGGCCATCCAGTTTCTGTTTAAAAGCCTCCAAAGAAGGAGCCTCCACCATACTTTGGGATAGAGAGTTCTACTGCTGAACATCTCTCACAGTCAGGAAGTTTTTCCTAATGTTCAGATGGAATCTCTTTTCTTGTAGTTTGAAGCCATTGTTATGTGTCCTAGTCTCCAGGGCAGCCGAAAACAATTGTGCTCCCTCCTGCCTATGACTTCCTCCCACATTTTTATACATGGCTATCTTGTCTCCTCTCAGCCTCCTCTTCTTCAGGCTAAACATGCCCAGTTCTTTAAGCCGCTCCTCATAGGGCTTGTTCTCCAGACCCTTGATCATTTTAGTTTCCCTCCTCTGGACACATTCCAGCTTGTCAACATCTCCCTTCTACTGTGGTGCCCAGAACTGGACACAGTATTCCAGGTGTGGGCAAACTAAGGCAGAATAGAGAGGTATCATTACTTCCCTAGATCTAGACACTAGACATTACAATTAGAATAATAATTCAAAAATTGGGTAAAAATAATAAAAATGGAAGTAAACTTAATCAATTTTGAGCAAATAATACAACATGGGAGTAATATAGAGGAATATAAAAAATTGAAAGGAATAACTAGTAAAGTAGATAAGATAAACAAAGAAAAAGTAAAGAATAAGGATATATGGGAAGAAGATTTAGGGATGAAAATAAATTAAATGGAGTGGTTACAATTATGGAGACAGACATTTGAAAAAATTATCAATACAGGTTAAAGAAAATTACTATAAGTTAATATGGAAATGGCATCTAACACCAATAAGAATAGCAAATATAAATAAAACTATTCAAAAAATTGATGGAGAGGATGCCAATAATCGGGAACATATATACATATGTGATGGCAATGTCAATATGTAAGTAATTTTGGGGAAAAGTATTTAGAGAAATATAGGGTATAATGAACATTAAAATAGAATATCTCCTGAGTCGCCCCCGGGCTGAGAACAGCGGTATATAAGCAAAGTAAATAAATAAATAAATAAATAAATAAATATATAATAATAAACATCTGAAAAAAGAGGATAAAGATGCGATAACAAACTTATTAATAATAACAAGACTGCTTATAGCAAGGAATTGGAAAAGAGAAATAAATATACAAATAGATGAGTGGTATAAGGAAGTATGGAAATTGGCAATAAATCATAAGCTAACATGTACATTAAAAGTTAAAAGAGGGATATGGAAACAAAGTGATTTTGATGATATATGGAGAAAATTTATTGAAAAAGGATTCAAAAAGAAAAATGGAAAGTTACCTCCACAAGAGGAAATGAAATTTTGGACAGATGATATATAAGAGCAGTGGCTCAGGGGGAGGGGAACATGGTTGCGAGGGATAGAAAATATGTATAAGTGTAAAAATAACAGTAGATGCCAAAATTAATGTATGGTGGATTGTATTGAATATTATGTGTGTGCTATAAAACAAACGATATATAACAAATGTATTGAATTATGATGAAATAAATAAAAACATTTTAAAGAAAGGAATGTGCCTATAGCCAGCAGAGTAGCAGTTGTCTTTTGAGCAAGTTGTGCCTTGCAGCATTGATATTGCATGCCCCACTCCCATCTATTGTTGATAGTAACAACAATACATCAGAGTGGGGTTATGCAATATCAGATCTCCCCTTCATACCAACGTATTTCAGGTTGAGCAGAGCTTGTGGAGGGATTGTATGCAGCCCTTTTACCTATTTTCAAAAGCCCTCTGCAAGTAATACATTCAGATTTCTTGGAAAAGCAATTCTCCAACATCCAGCT
This sequence comes from Anolis sagrei ordinatus, assembly GCF_025583915.1. Lineage (NCBI taxonomy): Eukaryota > Metazoa > Chordata > Lepidosauria > Squamata > Anolidae > Anolis > Anolis sagrei. The sequence continues at coordinate 37,343,865 of NW_026847660.1, forward strand.
GGATAGGAAGGAAGAGTGTATCAAAGGGATGAGTAAGAAGAAATAATGAAACAGAATGGTTGCTTGAAAGAGCCTTGCGTACTGGATGCATCTCCTGAGGGAATGTGATCCTTGACAGAACTTAAAAGCAAAAAAGTGTGTACAGGCTGAATCCCTGTGTCATATTTATATCACCAGAATGATATTATTATTATTAGTTGTTATTATTATTAACTTTTTTGATGTAGAATCATAGAATCAAAGAGTTGGAAGAGACCTCATGGGCCATCCAGTCCAACCCCCTGCCAAGAAGCAGGAATATTGCATTCAAATCACCCCTGACAGATGGCCATCCAGCCTCTGTTTAAAAGCTTCCAAAGAAGGAGCCTCCACCACACTCCGGGGCAGAGAGTTCCACTGCTGAATGGCTCTCACAGTCAGGAAGTTCTTCCTCATGTTCAGATGGAATCTCCTCTCTTGTAGTTTGAAGCCATTGTTCTGCGTCCTAGTCTCCAAGGAAGCAGAAAACAAGCTTGCTCCCTCCTCCCTGTGGCTTCCTCTCACATATTTATACATGGCTATCATATCTCCTCTCAGCCTTCTCCAGGCTAAACATGCCCAGCTCCTTAAGCCGCTCCTCATAGGGCTTGTTCTCCAGACCCTTGATCATTTTAGTCGCCCTCCTCTGGACACATTCCAGCTTGTCAATATCTCTCTTGAATTGTGGTGCCCAGAATTGGACACAATATTCCAGGTGTGGTCTAACCAGAGCGGAATAGAGGGGTAGCATGACTTCCCTAGATCTAGACACTATGCTCCTATTGATGCAGGCCAAAATCCCATTGGCTTTTTTTGCCGCCACATCACATTGTTGGCTCATGTTTAACTTGTTGTCCATGAGGACTCCAAGATCTTTTTCACACGTACTGCTCTCGAGCCAGGCATTGTCCCCGATTCTGCATCTTTGCATTTCGTTTTTCCTGCCAAAGTGGAGTATCTTGCATTTGTCCTGTTGAACTTCATTTTGTTAGTTTTGGCCCATCTCTCTAATCTGTCAAGATCGTTTTGAATCCTGCTCCTGTCCTCTGGAGTATTGGCTATCCCTCCCAATTTGGTGTCGTCTGCAAACTTGATGATCATGCCTTCTAGCCCTTCATCTTCATAGAGATATTGGAAATATAGATATTCACGCATATATTGTATGTACATTAGAAGCACTGAAATGTAAGAAAAATCAGGTTCTTTCTGTGTTAGGAAGCCAAGCTGACAGGACAAAAAGGATGCTGAAGGATCTGTGTCCAAGGCACAGTGAAGAGGGGGGTGAACATTCCAGGGGGGAGATAAGAACGGCCTTGCACGGGCAGATAAAAGCAAAAAGTAAGAAGTGGTGCTCTCTCCCTGAATCCTGACAGGTCAAAATAGGCCCCTTGATGGATCTGTGTAAGCTGAATCCTAGTATCTCTAACTTGGTGTAAGCTGAATGTTGAGGCATGCCCCATGCATGTAGAAAGATATAATTTGATATTTCCATGTTGAAGTGACGTAGTGATGATGTTAACGTATGTAGGAGCATGGGTATTATCTCTCCTATCAGCCACAACAATTTATACCCTGCCCTTTCCCCCATGGCTTACAACCCCATGCTTTAAAAGCACAATACAAAAGTTGAAAAACAATTAACAGTGTGGTAAAAACAGATTAAAATGTAATAAATATACTTAAAATAGCCTTTAAAACTCACAGTCCCCCCCCCCCTCCCCAAATGCCTGCTGGCAAAAGAAGGTCTTGACCTGCCTATGGAAGGCCTGTGGAAGTGAATGGGTTGCTTTTGAATGTGATATCTATTTAATTAACGATCCTATAGTGACCAGTTTGGTGTTTCTGGTTAGTTCATAGGCAGGTCTTGAAGATAGTTCAGTTAGTGTCTCTGAGTAAAGGTTGGAAAACGTATCTTTTTTTCAATCATAAACTCCTAAGCAGTATGACTAGTGGCCATGTTGCTGGGTAATTCAGGGAGTTGTAGTCTTTAAAAAGTTTATTCTTCAAGTCTTGATCTCAAAGTAGGGCATCCTATCTGAGAAATTCTCATAAGATCAGAATGTACCGTGATTTTTTTCTCCTGATTTGGATGGAGAAGCCAGGAAATTTGCTTTACTATGTGAACACAATGCCACTGAGACTTCTACAGTAAATGTTACTAAGATTGCAGAAATCATTCTCCTTACAATTGAAATATTCTTACCAGAGTATCAGATGTGACCAACAATTTAGCATTTCTGAGAACTTGTAGAAGATCCAATCATTTCCAAGAATTCACCATTTCCTTCAAATATTTCACTGAGCTAGGGTATTGAGTTTTAATATAACATTTCTTGTGGTTTCTTCCAAAATGTCTTCAGGTTTTTCCTCTCTTAGTTCCATCCCAGTTTTTTTAGCCTGCTTCAGTTCACCAAGAATTCTTTCATACTGCAAAACTATATTGTATTAAGGCATCAGACTTGGTCCTCTTTCATTGGCAGCAGTTTTGAGGCAAAATAGAGCTGTACTTTTCTATGACAACTGCTTAATGTGAGAAGCTAGGGAACATGCAGAAGGAGTTTACATAGCACTAATCTTCTACACTACTATCTACCTGTTGCGGGGTTTGCTGGTACATGAAGTGATTTATAGTTTCCAAATCACAACCTCCTCGAACTGCAAGCTGGATAGCAAGTGTCCCAGAAGCAAGTAAAAATACAGCAGAGTCCTTTCATAGCAAACACATATGCTAAAACCCGTCTACCAGCAGAGTCCAATTATCTGACCTTATGTATACATACTTTTTAGTAAACTCACGGATTCAGATTTTCATCCAAAATATCCGGAGGCTTTATTCTTCTCCATTGCAATATATACAAATTTACAAACAGGATACACAGATCCACTTTCCTTGAACTTGCAAACAATCAGAGTCATCAGATAGTCACATACACAGAATATAGGCAGTTACTCACACAGAGTCACATAGGAGAGAGAAAGATGGATCCTTTCATCTTCCTTATATAGTCACCTGCTGATAGATCATCAGTAAGGGACACTGGCTGATGCGAACGCTTTGCAGAACCCTCACAACTCAGCCACTGCCAAATTTCCTTAGGCATTGCATCATGACATTCATAGTCGTTACCTAAGTGATATCAATATTACACATGTTCATCAAACAGTTTTTTTTTTTTTACTAGAAATGCTGTGCCATTTCTATCTTACACTATCTTCTTCAGGCTAATTCTTGCTAAGAGAGAAGCCACCCTTACCATCCAAAACTCAGATTAACAAGTGAGTAAGCTAACCCTAAAGGTGTAGACAGAGGCAGCCCTAGGTAATTTTCAATGGTAAGCAAACAGTTCCCCCCCCCCAACCAATCACTGATATATTTTCTGTTCGTCGTGGGATTTCTGTGTGCCATATTTGGTTTAATTCCATCATTGGTGGAGTTCAGATTGCTCTTTGATTGTAGGTGAACTATACTTCCCAGTAACTACAACTCGCATATGTCAAGGTCTATTTTCCCCCAAGAGCGCCTCAAGAACGCCCCTGGGCAAAATCAACTATACTGCAAATGCTTACTTTGCGTAATGGGTTGAGCTGCCCCTGGGTGCAGAGTCAGCACTGGTCAGTATTGAATAGAAGACCACCAATGAATGGCCATATTTCAGAGGAAGTAACTGGCAACTCCACCTTTGAATATTCATTGCCTAAGTCGACAGGTGACTTGAACACAAGCACAGGTTAACTGAAGAGATTTTACTGTTTGGAGCAAATGTTACAATGTTCTCCATTGCATTGCATTCCATTGTATTTTCACAATGGCCATGGGAAAGTGTCCTCTATAACACCTTACATTAGAAGGGGAAGACCTGACTGTGTGGTACATAAATCCTTTTCTTCATGGAGAGAGCAACTGCCAGGTGGCTTAGTCAAAATAGGCATGAGGCTGTTTTGGCTGCCAAAACAGCCATTTACCAAAATGAAAGCAGTTGTCTCTCTGTCTCATGTTATAGTCCGGGTGGAAGTGACCCAGGAAAGAACAACCATTCCTCCTATCAAGGTTGCACAAGAATGCAGGCAAAATTCACCTTCTAACTTAAGGATTCTGTCTTTGTGGGCCGCCACCCCTGATATGACATTCAGAAAGATCTCTCTATGAGCAATGCCCTTAGCAAAAATTAATTGACTCTTTGACAAGTTGTGAACATAAAGCTCAATGGAAAACATTCTGGATTTGTTTGGCTGGTAAAGATTAAGTACCTCTCTCCAAGATAAATCTTGTCAGAATGCAATTAGTAGAGCACCACACACGCTATAATTGTATAACTGAATTTTTATTAATGTACTCTGCTTGCCTTCGCTACGTCTGCACACCAAATATTTTGCCATTGATTTTTGCTTTTTGAGAATGAGTTTGCCAAACGACAATGATGATCTTCCAGGGTAATGTATAGATTTTAAAAAAAGAAATATTTTGAAAGCAGCTGATTAGCTATCGTGTTTTAAATGGTAGCTGTGGCCCGAAGCATTCATCCAGCAGTAATGAGGACATGGATGCAATTTGCATATGTTTATACTCACATAATTATTATGACTTAACTACACTGCAGGCAAATCCATCATCTTATTCAGCAAAGCTCCAAAAAGTCCTGTTTGCAAAATACCAAGAGTAGGCCTTTTCAGAAGTAAATCCCGTTTTATTCAGTCCAGAGTTCTTCCCAATAAATAGAATGCCACTCATTAATTTAATTCAGATTATAAGCAAAATAATAAAAAGCAACTTTTGGCATCAACAGGTAAACTTTTTAATATCTGTACTTTCTGTCTGAAAAGGAGCAGGGGGGGGGGGGTCTGACCTGCATGAAAACTGTACCTTGTTATTTTAAAGGTTCTCTCCATCTCTGATAGGTGGGACTGGATACTTATGAAGAAAGGCATATTTTGAGTACTCAGGGCCTAGATCAGGTATGGGAAACTTTCTAAGGTGGGGTCAAATGGCAAACTAGAATGGGGTGGGTGGGCCGGGAGGAAGGGGGTTCTCCCCAAGCCCCCTCCCTGCCCTTTCCTACCCTTCCTCTCCTCTTTCGGAAGCAGAAAGTGAAGGAAAGACAGGAAAAGTTTGGATCCCAAAAGGAGCGGCCTTGCTCAGAATGAGATGGTGAATGGGAGAGAAAAAGTGTCCTGTCTTGCCTACTCTTGACCTATAATCCTAGAATTCTAGAGCTGGAAGAGACCTCCAAGGGCCATCCAGTCCAACCCCCTGCCATGCAGGGAGGCACAATCAAAGTACAGTAGAGCCCTGGTTATCCGAGCTCCGCTCATCCGACACTCTGTATTATCCAACACCATCATGTGGCTGATTGGAAACATTGCACCCTTTGATATGTGCTCGTGAGAGCGGTTGGCTTTCTTTCCTGTTGCAAAAACTGGGAGGAGAAGGAGGAAGAAAGCGCATCCCCAAAGGGAAGAGAAAGAAGGAGGGTGAATCAAAAGAGAAAGAGGAATGAGAATGGGAAAAGAAGGGAGAGAGGAGGGAAAAGGGAAATTTGATGGCTTTCCTTTTGGGTTGTTGTAGGTTTTTCCGGGCTATATGGCCATGTTCTAGAGGCATTTTCTCCTGACGTTTCGCCTGCGTCTATGGCAAGCATCCTCAGAGGTAGTGAGGTCTTTCCTTTTCTCTCTCCCTGCTCTTGGCACAGGCAGAGCCTCGCTCTCCTGCTTTGGAGACTTCTTTCCAACCCAGCCTTGTTACTAAATCGAAGGGGGAAAGGGCTCATAGCTGGAAGGAAGGAAAGGGGACAGAGAAGGCTCCTTGTCATACCTGGCAAGGTGGATGGAGGAACCCCTCTTTCTTCTTTATATCAGTGTGTTCCCAACTCTGATCTTCCAGGTCTCTTAGATTTCAAACAAGATGTTTTGGTTCTTAATTTGTACAACCATAACGTAATTTGATAGGCTTTACCTTAATCTCTCCTTATTATCCAACATTTTCACTTATCCAACATTCTGTTGGTCCATTTATGTTGGATAAATGAGACTCTACTGTACTCCCTATAGAAAGCCTCTGTGGAAAAGCTTCCGGAGAAGGAGACTCCACAACACCCTGGAGGCAGCTTATGTCACTCTCCAACAGCTCTTACTCTCGCATTTGAACCAATTCTCCCTTGTGCTTTGGTCTCTAGAGCAGCAGAAAGTCACCCCCCCTCCTCCTCTATGGGACACCCTTTGAATTCTTGAAACATGGTTCTCATGTTCCCTCTCTACCTTCTCATCTCCCAGCTAAACATCCCCCAGGAAGAAAGGAAGAAGAGAAGGAAGGAAGGGAGGAAGAGAAGGATGGAAGGAAGGGTGGAAGGGAATAGAGAAGGAAGACAAAAGGGAAGGAAGGAAGGAAAGAAGGAAAGAAAGAAAGAAGGGAGGGAGGGAGGAGAAAGACAGAGAGGGAAGGAAAAGAGGGAAGGAAGAAAAGGAAGAATGAAAGAATGAAAGGGAAAGGAAGGAGGGGGTAGGAGAAAGAAGGAGGTAAGGAAGGAAAGAGTGAAAGAAGGAGGTAAGGAAAGAAGGAAGGAAAGAGAGAAGGATAGGATGGTGAGAGGGAGGAGGGACTGAGAAAAGAGCCCAAGGGGCTGCATCTGGCCCCCAGGTCTGGGTTTGCTCATACCTGGCCTAGATCCATATTTGTTTACATTCATGCAGCTGCCCACTTCACACAATGGTAAGCACTTCCATGGGCAGCTGTTACTGTGCCTGCTTCCTTGGGGGAGGTGAGTGGTGGGAGCTTTCAGTCTGTTTCTTTTGCAAATAAACACACTGAGCAGACACCCACCCACGCAGTCTAGCACATTGCCTGGTTCTAGCCTGTAAAGCAGCATCGCTCTCCCCTCCTCCCAGCAAAGACCATCCAGTGGGAGCCCTGCAGGTTTTCCTCTTTCATTCAGCTCCAAACCTTAGACTTGTTTTTTCTTCACTATCTATGTGATAAACCCTCCAGATTACAACCTCTCAGACTCCTGTTTGAACATTTAGGTCAGGGTTTGGAGGAATGGATCACTCTTCTGATCTAGTCCTTTTTTTTTATTCTGCTCTTGATCCTATATATAAAGAACTTTCTCATTTTTATTTCTCGTGTCAGGGCAGCCAGTCAATTATATTACATTTCTAACAGAACAAAGCAAACAAACAGAGAAAATACAAAATGTGTGAGTTTGGTAGTTGGTTAAATGTCCTTTGACCAGTATCTGGCCACTTGGAGTGCTTCTGGTGTTGCTGCAAGAAGGTCCTCCATTGTGCATGTGGCTGCGCTTAGGTTGCATTGCAGCAGGTGGTCTGTGGTTTGTTCTTCTCCGCACTCGCATGTCAAGGATTCCACTTTGTAGCCCTATTTCTGAAGGTTGGCTCTGCATCTTGTGGTGCCAGAACACAGTCTGTTCAGCGCCTTCCAAGTTGCCCAGTCCTCTGTGTGCCCAGGGGGGAGTTTCTCATTTGGTATCAGCCATTGGTTGAGGTTCTGGGTTTGAGCCTGCCACTTTTGGACTCTCGCTTGCTGAGGTGTTCCAGTGAGTGTCTCTGTAGATCTTAGAAAACTATGTCTGGATTTAAGTCGTTGGCGTGCTGGCTGATACCCAAACAAGGGATGAGCTGGAGATGTCTCTGCCTTGGTTCTTTCCCTATTGGCTGCCACTTCCCGGCGGATGTCAGGTGGTGCGATACCGGCTAGGCAGTGTAATTTCTCCAGTGGTGTAGGGCTCAGACATCCCATGATAATGCGGCATGTCTCATTAAGAGCCACATCCACTGTTTTAGTGTGGTGAGATGTGCTCCACACTGGGCATGCATACTCAGCAGCAGAGTAGCACAGCACAAGGGCAGATGTCTTCACTGTATCTGGTTGTGATCCCCAGGTTGTGCCAGTCAGCTTTCGTATGATATTGTTTCTAGCACCCACTTTTTGTTTGATGTTCAGGCAATGCTTCTTGTAGGTAGGAGCACGGTCCAGAGTGACTCCCAGGTATTTGGGTGCGCTGCAATGCTCCAGTGGGATTCCTTCCCAGCTTTCTCATGGAATAACAGCCATTCACCTAGGAATCATGGTGTTGATAACCTTTATGTTTCTGTTCTAGTAACTGTTGAGTGTACACATAGAACTAGTAAAAAAAGCCTGCTCTTTTTTAAAAAAAAAATGTTTATTTTTAACTTTATGATAGGGTTTTTAAAAGGATGCTATTGAAAACAAATATTTGTGTGAAGAACAACCAAAAAAGCAGGTTTATTTTTTTTTCCAGCATCCTTGTAAATGTTGCCTTTTCTTATTATCAAAGTCCTTTTTTGCCTTCACAGAATGTCTGGGTTTGATCTTCTTTTCACTAAACAGAACGCATTCATGTTTCACTTTCTCACCCCTACCTCCTGCCTTTACTTTCTCTTCGTGTGTCTTGTAGACAGACTGCGAGGTAGAATGAAGTGACATTTGTTGAATCAATTATGTATGATGTATTTGTGCCCTCCACCCCCACCTCCAATCTCGAGCACAGTGCCATTCCCTCCCAAGGCACAAAATCATATGAGTTCAATATATCCTTCAGGTCTTGCTTCTTTTTTCGGCATTTTGCACAGACGCCAGCCTTTGCTGGAAAAGATAAATGATCCAATGTACCTATTTTATGGAAAGAACATGCATTTCTAGCTGTAATACACTTCTCTGTGTATTTCTAGCTGTAATAATTGCATCTTCTGTTAGATGTACCTCCTCACACTCCTTGTCCATCCAACAGTTTAGCTGATGAGTCAAGCCTGTCAGGTGAATTTGCAATGGGCATTAAGCCTGATATAGAAATGATGGTAATGTCAGGGAGAAGGGGGAAAGGACATTTGCCATAATGACCTCCTTCATAAAATTTCATTATCGCTTACTCCTCCCTCAGGCTACATATAATGGTAATATCACAAAGCTTAGAATATCCTAGAGGATTTGGAGAATAGTATCCCCAGAGATTTATTTTTTAATTCAGGTTCAATACCTGTGTTTAACTTAGCTGCTTTTATTTAGGGGCGGGTGGGTGGGTGAAGGGGAAGAAACCAAATCCATCTCTTAAGCAAAATATTCCTGATGCTGAAAGAGATCTTGCATTCTCTTAGACTGCTATTGCTGCCCCAGGTAATTTTCATCGTAAGGAGCACTGTTAGGGGACAAAAAATAGCCATCATAGGCAAGGGAGATTTTAAACAGAAAATAGTTTGGGAGCTCCTCCAATGCTAAAATTAAAAACAACCAGATTAAATACAATGATTTAAAAATGACATTAGTTCCAATTATTAAGGGTGTGCTTGAATATCAAGCAAAAAGTAGGTGCTAGAAACAATATCATACGAAAGCTGACTGGCACAACCTGGGGATCACAACCAGACACAGTGAAGACATCTGCCCTTGTGCTTTGCTACTCTGCTTCTGAGTATGCATGCCCAGTGTGGAACACATCTCATCATACTGAAACAGTGGATGTGGCTCTTAATGAGATATGCCGCATTATCACAGGATGTCTATGCTCTACACCACTGGAGAAACTATACTGTTTAGCCAGTATTGCACCACCTGATAGCCACTGAGAAGTAGAAGCCAGTAATGAAAGGACCAAGGCAGTGACATCTCCAGCCCATCCCTTGTTCAGATATCAGCCAGCATGCCAATGCCTTAAAACAAGAAATAGTTTTCTAAGATCTACAGAGATACTTGCAGGAGTATGTCAGCAAGTGAGAGTCCAAAAGTAGTAGGATAAAACCCGGAATGTCAAGTAATGGCTGATACAAAATGAGAGACTCCCCCCTGGGCACACAGAAGATTTGGCAACTTGGAAGGCGCTGTACAGACTGCACTCTGTCACCACAAGATGCAGAGCCAACCTTAAGAAATGGAGCCACAAAGTGGAGTGCACGACATGCGAGTGTGCAGAAGAGAAAACTACAGGCCATCTATTACAGTGCAGCCTGAGCCCTGCCACATACACAATGGAGGACTTTCTTAAAGCAACACCAGAGGCACTTCAAGTGGCCAGCTACTGGTCAAAGGACATTTAGTATAATACCAAGTATTTAAATTTGTTTTTTTTAAAAAATACATTACAGCTGTACCCTCGATTCGCTTCTGATACGATAAATTAATAAATTAGGGGTGTGCCATTTTTTCATTAGTTGTTGTAAATTGTATCAAATTCCTTAAATTCGACGCGTGAGAACGGCCTGTGACAAAAACTTTACAATCAAAACTCACTCAATACTTTTTCATTTGAATTTTGTAAATCTCGGAATCCTCCCAAAGTCAGTTTCATTTCCAATGCAAGGAAGCAAAACAAAGTCAAAAAGGCCGCCTTTCTTCTTTAAATTAATGGCCTCTTACGATTAGGTGAGGCATGCACCAGGGCGAAAGCAGAGTTCACTGGGAAAGAGACCAAGAAAGCACAGAATTTTAGGAAATATAGTTTGGGACGGCGATGTGCCCTACGCTAGAGAATTCAAAAGGCCCTGCCCTAAACTACATTTCCCAAAATTCTGCTCAGCATCAGAAAGCCCCAATCAGAATAGGGGAGAGCAGCCAGCCAGAGTTCCAATAAATTGTTGAATTTGCAAAGAGGAGGACTGACTGATACTTCTACTAAGTCAATCTCTGTGCTGGGCTGGGAAGAAATCCCTAAATGGAAGTTCTATTGGTTAATATGAGAGATATCCAATGAAATAACTACTGTTGCTTTTAAAAAAAATGTTTTTGTCAAAACTTTAAAAAAAATCTAAAATCAGTGGATGAATGAATATTTTTGAAAGTTGGGGGAATGGTCTCCTGTTATCTTGTGTCATTGTTTAGAAAATTTAAGGAGAAAAATGTTGTTTATAAAAACTTTGAAAATTCCCCAAAATCTGTGGATAAGTGAAACACTCTGAAATTTGATGCGGTAACACTGATAAATGTGTTCTACTGTTGTAGCAAGTTTCACCCCAATTGCTGTAAAAATGAGGGGGAAAGGAGCCCCTGAAATTTACCCACTTATGCAATTACTGTAATGAATAGATTTGACACAGATGACCAAGACGGTTTTAAACAGTGTATTTTAATATTGAGACAAATGTTTTTAATGTTTACGTATGCATATAATGAATTCTTGTCCCAGCATTGAATGTTTGCCGCATATATGCTGTGTCCACCCTGAGTCCCCTTCGCGGTGAGAAGAGCGGAAAAGAAATGTTTTAAATAAACAAACAAACAAACAAACAAATGAATAAATAATACAATACATATATTAGGGTGATATTTCCTATTTTGTACATCTGACATTTTAATATGTTTATTTCAAAATTTAATTAGCTACTTCAGGAATTGTTATTTCAGAACAATATGTTTTAAAACATAAATAAATAATAATACATGCAAATGAATTAAAAAAATTCCTTAGCATTTCTGCAAGATGTTTTACACAGGCACAATTACCCCAGACTAATATTTTCAGATTTTGCTCACATTGTAAAGGAGGCTTCTTGGTATATCCATGACAGATATACCAATACAGAAGATATTAACTAGGTTGTTATTTGGATCTACCTTATTGGGAAAGGTTTGAAATTGCCTTTAGATTGCTTATGTTAACATAGATATTAAGCAGTATACGTTAATCACATAGTAATACGTACACATTTAGCCAGTTATCTCATATCAGTTTCAGATTCAGGTGCATTGATGAAGTGCAGAGAAACTAAGTCACGTATGCATGTGCTGGCTTTCCTTACTGGCAACTGAATGTATGAAATGCTTGTATTCAAAGTGTTGCGTGTGAAGTGATGGGCAAGATCTTTCTATGGTATTATATATTTCACTGTCTGTTCATACAGACATGTGTAGTTGCTATGTCAAACATGGAGTCGTTTCACAGGTACAGCGGTGAAGTTAAGAATTGGCCTTGGGAGGCTGCCAGGTTGCAAAATACATTTTATTTAATGCAATAGTGTTCTGCCCTGCTGATTTCAGACTGACCTAGCAGCTAGTGAATTAGATTTTTCGGATTACAAGAAGAAAAGTCCAGCAGGAAAAGAACAACATTTGGATCAATTATGCTAAGGGAGCTGCTGAGACTCCATCAGGTACAATGCTCTTTTCTTCCCAGCACTGCGGCTACCTTTTCTTGCAGGATTATTACAAGAAGAAGAGTCTGTTGTGTGCATTCGTGCCAGGAAATTGCATTATTCCATTTGACATCTCATCTGCCAGCTTCCAGCAGAAGCTGCTGCTGCTTTTACCAGGGTGCCCAATCTGTTGTAATACCATTAGCCACACTTCAGCAGCAGGACAAACAAAAAAGAGTGGCTAAAGCTGTTTTGATGCTGATTTAAATAACAAAAAGATTACTGAGGTCGTCCACAGGCAAATCTGTACCACTGTTGGTCAGGATATGTAAAATCTCATCTAGCATTGGCTGGAGGAGACTGCAATGTGAAGGGAGCCACTGAAAAAATCAGTTACAAACTTTCGCAGAAGGTTATTAAATGGCAAAAAGTATTGGATAATTTTTAATAAGGATTTTTTTATTTTAAAGAAAACATAGTAAAAAAGTACAATACAAGAAGTCAAATTTTATCATATATAATACTAAAATCACACAGCTAACTAATAGGCATGATTAGGTTCGGTTGGAATCTTCGTCATTCAGAATAAATTTGGAAAGATTTCCTTTTTGAAGCGATTTTTGAAGCAAAGTTTTTAAGGAAACCGGAAGTACCTTTGCCCTTCCGAAGCTTTTTCTGCCATTTGTCTTACGAATCAGTAAGTGAGTCGGAAATTATTCAGCTTTTCAAACCAGTGTGGATGGATTCCCTTCAGTTTCCTTTCCCTTCTGGTCAGCCTTGGGTGAGAGATGTAGTTTAAAGCAGTTTGTGTGGATTCCCTTCGGTTGCCTTTCCCTCCCAGTCAGCCTTGGGTGAGAGATGTAGTTTTACGCAGTTTTCATGGATTCTCTTTGGTTGCCTTTCCCTTCCGATCAGCTTGGGTGAGAGATGTAGCCTTTCTCTCTCTCTCACACCCCCCCCCCCCCCGGGCTTCTGGAATAAAACAAGTATTTTCAAAGTAAAGACCATCCAATGAAACAGGAAATAATACTTTGAAACCATTAACGAAGGATTCGGAAGTCTCGGAAGTTTTGAAAAGTTTTGAACTTCTTTTTCTGAGAAAATCGGAATTGACTTTAGATCCAAACCACCAGCACCCCTTATATCCGAAACGGGTTTTGAACCATTTTGTTTTGGCTCAAACAAGCCAACTAAATAACTACAACAACAAACTACAAAACTAAATTATAAACAAGTGCACAAACAAAACATAAATGTACATTAACAAACAATACACAAATGCCACAACAAATGCAAAAACACAAATATTTTTGCGAACCTTACACTCAATATCTGATGGTTTTTATTCATTATTAATATTATTCTACTCCCTTAAAATTATACTGTATAACCACACTTCTAGTTTTAATAACACTCTTCTAATTCATAAATCCTACAATTGTCATTTGCTCCCATCATTGCTGTGAAAAGTGATGAACAAGTTGCAATCTTTCTTGAAGTTAATTGAAGATTTGTCCTTAGTCAACATAGTCCGTTTATCCATCTTAGCTAGTTTGCAGATCGTCATCATTCTTCTTACATTGGGATAACGATATCCTTCTGAGTATAAATGATTCTCACTGCAGTTATTATATATTGTAGTAATCTTTCAAATTTTCTTTCTAGATAATATTGACTATTCCCAGCAAATAAAACTCTGGTTTCAGCATAATATATACTGTATCTGAGTCCAGTATTTTCGGTTATTCCTAGAAAACCACCACATATCACAAATGTCCCAAAATTATGCTCACATTTCTAACATTTACTAAGCTAAAGGTAATGGTTTCCCCTGATGCTAAGTTCAATCGTGTCCAACTCTGGGGGGTGGTTCACATCTCCATTTCTAAGCCAAAGAGCTGGCCTTGTCCGTGGAGACCTCCAAGGTCATGTGGCCGTCATGACTGCATGGTGTGCCATTACTTTCTTGCAGAAGCAGTACATATTTGCATCTTTTCGAGCTGCTCTGTTGACAGAAGCTGGGCCTAACAGTGGGAGCTCACACCACTCCCCAGATTCAAACCACCAATGTTTTGGTCAGCAAGTTCAACAGCTCAGTTGTTTTACCCACTGCACCACCAGGGGGCCCTAACATTTACTTGGAAATACAACGGAAATTGTGTCAAGTTGCCTCTGGGCCGAGAGGCGACTCGAGAAATGCAGTAAATAAATACATAAAATAAATAGATCTGCCTTTATATATCTCAGACTCTGGTGTCAAATATCACCTGTACATCATCTTGTAAATGTATTGGGTAATATGAGATATTTTAGTGGATTTTTCAAGCAAAGCATCTGATGTGCTAGACAGAAATCTAAACAATTCAACCCATCAAAAATGAAATCAGCCATAGTCTTCCTCATAAGGTATAGTATGTACAAGTAGTTGTATTCACAAATATTTGTGCATATTCAACACAGGTTACACAGAGAGAAATGCTATCACACATGCTTCATGGAAGACAGGCAGGGGGAAAGAGAGATGTGAAAGTAGATGAGACCCTAGAGCACAAAGGAAAGGCTACGTGATGCAAGAAGAGAGTGGGTATGAACTAATGTACAGAGACGATGTGCCTAAACTCATAGAGATTGGCATTCAAATTAAATTCCCACTATGTATAGGCATGCAAATCCCGATAAAAATGGGCTATGGAAGACAAAGCATGTCTAACAAAACAGTTGTCTACCATTATCCATCTTCTCTTGCAGTTTCCAGCCAGGGAACAGGGATGGATGAATTATAAAAAATGAATGAAATGAAATTTTCAGCTGTCTCCAGTCTCTACTGGCCAAATTCAAGAGGTACAACTATTTTCAGTGTGTACTGGATTATGTTCTACTCAGTACTTGCCAAATGGGTGGATGTTATGGTCACACCTGCAATTGAGTGATAAAGATGAGAAAGGGGGAGGGGGATGTAGTAATCCTAACCATCAGTAAAATGGTTGCAAATACAGGGATTTAAAGACAGAATTTTTAGCACTACAGATGACAACCTCTGCTAGGATGGTGAAATCTCAGTTTCTCTTTCTTCCACATTCAACTGTTCATCAAATCTGTTCCATTTATGATAAAATGTGTACCTTATGGTACATTCTTATGAAAAATTAACACAAATAAAATAACGATCGTATATTCTGGCGTATAAGACTACTTTTTAACCCAAGAAATCTTCTCAAAAGTCAGGGATCGTCTTATGTGCGGGAGTCGTCTTATACACAGGAGTCGTCTTATACACTGGAGTAGCCTTATGCATGGGAGTCATCTAATATGCGGGAGTAGTCTTATACACTGGAAAGGTGTAAGTGAAGAGCAGAGTAAGCTGCAGGCGTCCGGGGCACCCGGGGTATGGAAAAAGAGATAGAATGGCTCTGGGCCCAGAAAAAACACACCTCTTTTACCTGTCTGGCCCGCCCTTGTATCCTATTACCGTACCTCCTCCTCTGCCTCTCAGATCTCGCTCCTGAAGACTGCAGTGAAATGGTGCAGGTACGCATGTGCGAGATCTGAGAGGCAGAGAAGGAGGTACAATAATAGGAAAATTACCATATTGAAATCAAATCTGACGCTTTTAAATTTTTTATTTGGTGTGTGTTGGAAGAGGGGTAGTCTTATACGGCGAGTATATCCCAAACGATATTTTAACTGGAAAAGTTGGGGGTTGTTTTATATACCCAGCCGTCTTATACGAGTACTCATCTTAGGAAAGAGTATAGATTCCAGGTCTGCTGGGCAAAATGTCTTCAGTGCCTATTCTGAGCCCTCCCAAGAAGGCTCATATTTTCTTACTAATTACATCTGTTTCAGTTTCCTTTCATTTCTTCCCCCAAAATCTTTACAGTCTGGGTTGTTGTAGTTTTTGGGGGCTATATGGCCATGTTCTAGAGGCATTCTCTCCTGACGTTTCGCCAGCATCTATTGTAAGCATCCTCAGAGATAGTGAGGATGCTTGCCTGAAAAAACCTACAACAACCCAGTTTAAGAAACCCTTTCTACAATTCCAGTTGTTTAAAAATTTTTTTTGCAAAATTTGATAATTTTTTATTTAATAATGAATCAAAGTTTCAGCAAGTGAACAGATGAAGAGAACGAATAAGAGCAGCAGTAGCAGTGGGATGAGTTAGCCAGATGATTTAGTGGTGGGCCCTCAGGAGTTTAGGTATTATTAAATGCACAATAATACTAAGCATGATTCTTCTTTTAGATGGTGTGAGACCTATAGATCAAATGAATATACACATACAAATGGGAGTGCATATTTTAGTTTTGACAATATATACCCTGAACTATAGCATCTTAATTTATTTATTATTTGTGGTATTTGTATACTTCCCTTCTCAACCCCGAAAGGGACTAAGGGCGGTTCACAGTGTTGGCAACAATTCAATGCCATCGATAAAAAACAGTATAAAATATCAAAATTGACCCTCCCCTGATAAAACATTAAACATCACATAAAATAACATCACATATCAACATAGCCATTGTTCGGACAGTCCTGGGTCATTGCACTTTCAACATTACACTATAACTCCTCACTATTGCCCAGGGCTTATACGAGTGACAATACAAGAATAGTGGAAAAGTCACCTATTTCCCATCCCTGTTCTAGAGTGTTCTTGGATGTTCCATTAGTGGGCATGACTGGGAAAACAGATGTATATGGGTTCCTCAGGAGACTGTTATTGTTGTTCATTCGTTCAGTCGTTTCCGACTCTTTGTGACCTCATGGACCAGCTCATGCCAGAGCTCCCTGTCGGCCGTCACCAACCCCAGCTCCTTCAGAGTCAAGCCAGTCACGTCAAGGATGCCATCTATCCATCTTGCCTTGGTCGGCCCCTCTTCCTTTTTCCTTCCATTTTCCCCAGCATAATTGTCTTCTCTAAGCTTTCCTGTCTCCTCATGATGTGGCCAAAATACTTCAACTTTGTTTCTAATATCCTTCCCTCCAGTGAGCAGTTGGGCTTTATTTTCTGAAGTATGGACTGGTTGGATCTTCTCACGGTCTAAGGCACTCTCAGAACTTCCCTCCAGCACCACAGTTCAAAAGCATCTGTCTTCCTTCGCTCAGCCTTCCCTATAGTCCAGTTCTCACATCCATAGGCGACTACGGGGAATATCATTGCTTTAACTATGAGGATCTTCGTTGCCAGTGTGATGTCTCTACTCTTCACTATTTTATCAAGATTGATCATTGCTCTCCTCCCAAGAAGTAAGTGTCTCCTGATTTCCTGGCTGCAGTTTGCGTCTGCAGTAATCTTTGCACCTAGAAATACAAAGTCTGTCACTGCCTCCACGTTTTCTCCCTCTATTTCCCAGTTGTCAATCATTCTTGTTGCCATCATCTTGCTTTTTTATGTTTAACTGCAACCTAGCTAGATGGACCAGTACAACCAGAGATATGTCAGGAGACTGGGTGATGTGAAAATTGTAACTTTTGAGTGGCTAATGTGATGAGATATCTCATGATCGTGCCTGTTTCTGATAGCTGTTGGAGTGTACAGTGACTGCAGGCAATGTCATTTTCATGTTGATTTTTAGATGTCAGATGCCAGAGAGCACGTATAATAAGCAGGAACTTCTTACATGCTGAATCTATAGCATGTGGCTAAATATAATGGAGTCCCAGCTGAGAGGCAACATAGTCAGTTAAGGGATAGTCGTGTGAATGAGAGTATTCTAGATTAATCGTCAGTATTCTGTTGCCCATTTGCAATCTTCTAGGTGTTTCTAAGAGGTTCAGACACTCAGCACAGAAGCGGTGACCTCCAACCACATTTGTCTCCATTATCTGAAGTTCAGAGAAATATTGTCTATGAACATGGAAGGTCCATTTAACTATCATGTTGAACAGCTCTTAATAGACTTATCTGTCATGAATTTAACTAATCCTTTAAAGTGTAATCTCCTGAAAGCTGAACTACATGCACTGTTAAATATGTAATGTGCACTTCTCCTTTATTTTGCTTCTTAATTCAAATAAATGAATGGGATCCCAGTCTAGATTGGGAGAGGACATTTATGTAGAGAAGACATAAATGTCTGTCCTGTGGCTATTTTTCTTAAATATCAGAAACATAAAAAGGGAGCGAGGGGGAGGGGGGCTCCTTAGAAGTCAATGATTGATTGTCTTGTTCCTTCTGCATCATTTAAAACAGGGAGAAATACATTTTACCAGTAATTATGTCTATGTGTTGTATGCATATAACTTAAGCTTCTTCTACTGATCTGTCTTGGTGCTAATGTAGACCAGGAGTATGTTGATTATGAAATAAGGTAGAAATGAGGTTAGGCTGAACACTGGCAATATAATGTAGCATATAATTGAACTATATCTGCATACTTTGATGTGGGATCTCATTTCATCGTGTACTCAGCAGGTGAGGTTTTCGTTGAGCTCCTGTCCCATTTATTGAATATGGCAATATTAACAGTGACCTACCCTATAAGATTATGGTGATATCTGATCATATATACAAAGTACTTAGAGCACTCTGTACAGCTGTAGAAATGCAATATATTCCACGCTGAGGGAAAGGCACTCTTTGGCAGTGTTTTGTCTAGTGTCATCTTTATTTCAGGAGCCCCTGATGGTGCAGTGGGTTAAACCCCTGTGCCAGCAGGAATGAAGACTGACAGCTCACAGGTTCAAATCCGGGGAGAGCGCGGACGAGCTCCCTCTAACAGCTTCAGCTCCTCATGTAGGGACATGAGAGAAGCCTCCCACAAGGATGGTAAAAACATCAAAACATCTGGTTGTTCCCTGGGCAATGTCCTTGCAGACAGCCAATTCTCTCACACCAGAAGCGACTTGCAGTTTCTCAAGTTGCTCCTGACACAACAAAAAAATATTTATTTCAAGTTGGATAGTTGAATTCTAATCAGCTCAAAGTGTAGACTGATGCAAACTAGTTTTGTTTTCTGTTGTTCCCAACGTTTTTTGACCAGGGATTACTTGACCAGGGACCACTTGACCAGGGACTACTTTGACCAGGGACCACTTTCCAACATTAGTACCAAAAGAATTATGAATCAGGGTTTGATCAACTTTAGATTCAATTTGGTTATTTGAGGTGCTAATTAAGGAAATTGCATTGGATAGACCACATCAACTCTAATTTCTGATACAGAACATATGCCATCCAGTAGTCGCCATCTGTTCGCCCACAGAAAACCATATTTAATAATCTAGAGCTGATGTTTTCTATCCGATGCAATTTTCTTAATCAACACCCCAAATAACTTCAGGAACACGCCTAAAAATGAAAACACCAAGAAAAAAGCTTTCTTTTTGGTTGGACTGTGCTATTATCCATGCATTTTGTTAATGCTCAGCACTATAAGAGGATTTAGTGAGACCGGTTGCTCTCATTGCAATGGTGTGGTAAAGGGGAGGCCATGGACCATATTTTAGTTCTTGCAGATCACTGGTGGTCCATGGACCACAGGTTGGGAGCCAATTTTTTAGTAGATGTTCTTTGCCAAACTAACCAGTTATCAAAAGACTACATTGAATTCTCAGATCTCTATTTGCAAAAGTGCAGATTTCTATTTGCAAAACTTGTTAAATGGAGGGAAAAGTAGTAGAGGAAAGACTTTATACAACATGGTCAAAGACACTCTGCTCTTTGCACTTACTGCTTCAGGACTAGCTTTACTGCTGAAAATAAGTTTTGATGTAGAGCACCAGAATAAACCACGTGTAATAAAATACTATGGGCAATAGAATCAAAAACTTCTGAGAGATCAAAGAGAACCAACAGATTGTACTTTGCCTGTCTATCTTCTGACAAGCTATTCATCAAAGTGGTTAAGATTGTTTTATTGACTAAAGCTGGACTGAAATTGGTTTGAGATAATCTGTTTCTTCCTCCAACAGTGTTTCAAGTTGGACCACTATCCCTGTTCCAAAACCCACATATTTGTACCTGAGCAATAGTTATTGCAATCTTTTTGATCCCAAATGAGTTTCTTGTGTAGCAGCCTTTTTACAGGTGAGGAGCACCTCTACCTCTTTCAACAAGGCATTCACCCTCCATCTCTTACCTTCTCAATCTCTTCTTTTTTTACGTACCCTATATATTTGAGTATATGTCGGCATCATGTATAAATTGAGGGCAGGTTTGTAGAACACAGCTATATATCAATAACATAAGCAAATACAGTAAAATCAAAACAGTTAAAAACATCAAACATTAAAACTTAATTAAAATCATGTAATCCAAATCATTATCCAGGGTCGTGCCATTTGTCATTGTATTCGTTTCTCTAGTCACTTATTGCACTGCTTAATGTTACTGGCCAAAAGCTTGGTCCCACAATCACGTTGTTAGGTTTTTTTCTAATTTTGCTGGGGAGGGAGTTCCATAGACAAGGGGTCACCACTGAGAAGGCCCTGTCTCTCGTCCCTACAAACCACACCTGCGAAGGAGGTAGGACCATGAGCAGGGCCTCCCCTGATGATCTTAATCTCTGAAATGGATCATAGAGGGAGATACCTTTGGACAAGTACGTATCTGTCTGAACGTAGATAGGTTGACCCAGGTTTTTTTGAGTCAATTTGTTGACTAGAATTTACAGACCTATTCATGACTAATTGACCTAGGAAAATATATACATGATTGGATGAACTGGTCCCATAAAATCAGATCGAGCAGTATGCCAGATGCTTCTACAGTAAATGTATAAATAAGAATGACAAGGTCAACGCAAACATGAACAGTACGACCCCTAGCTAAGGTTAACTATGAGGATGCATTAGTGGTAGAGAAGTAATGTTGTTTTACCACCCTCTCCACCATAAAGCAGATATGACAACATGTTTTTATTCATTGTTTGGCAATAATCACTCTGTGAGTTCTGCCTTTGGCATTTTAATTATCACCTTATTCTTTTTGCCTCCCTCCAATTCTCTAATAAATCAGGGAGCTGTCTGGGTTTTACAGTCCCAAAGAGAACATTGGGGAGCTGTCATGTCAACAGCTCATTATTCCATAATTTTAAAGTAGGATAAGAACCCTGCCAGATGCAGTTAAATGGACAGCCCCAAGAACATTCAGAAATTCACTAGATTCAAAAAATCTCCAGGGAAAATCGATTTAATGAATCCACTGTCTTTCTCTCTCTCTGCTGATCACCAGGAAGTAGTCTGAGCATCATAGGGGATTTGAAGAACCTCTTCCCTGCTCCTGAATTTCAGACCACCAGTTCCTGGTATTCGAACCACCTAGGCTACCAGAATCTCTGATCTGTTGCCACTTTTGCTCAGGCACAAACATTTAGATCTGGTACTCAGTCAAGCTCATCTTTTATTGGGGAAAATAGATACTAATCTGAGTATATAAAGTTTTCTTTTATTATTATTATTATTAATGATGATGATAATCATCATCATCTTTTATTTCTATCCCACCACCATCTCCCAGGGAGACTCAGGGTGGCTCACAGAACACAAAAAGTGCAAAACAAAACATAGAAAAACATGGTTTTTGTCGTGTCAGGAGCGACTTGAGAAACTGCAAGTCACTTCTGGTGTGAGAGAATTGACCATCTTCAAGGATGTTGTCCAGGGGATGCCTGGATGATTTGATGTTTTGATCATCCTTGTGGGAGGTTTCTCTCATGTCCCCGTATGAGGAGCTGGAGCTGATAGAGGAAGCTCATCCGCCTCTCCCTGGATACGAACCTGTGACCTATCAGTCTTCAGTCCTGCCGGCACAGGGGTTTAACCCACTACACCACCGGGAGCTCCCAACATAGAAAATAAACAGTAAACACAACATCATAAATTCACAGTACCCCTGGTAAAAACAATAAAATATAGCTATTGCTGTAGATAAAACAGCAGTATTTATCTGAGAGCGGTAAAGTGCTAATAAAGAATCTAAAGGTCCTCATATGTGTTATTAGAGAGTCTAAACATGGTCAAAGGCTTATCGGAAAAGCAAGATCTTTAATTGTGTGCGGAAGGTTTGGAGGGTGGGAGCTAGCCTGATCTCTCTCAGGAACGCATACCAAAGCTGGGGGGTGACCACTGAGAAGGCCCTCTCTCTCATTACCACCAACTGCATTTGAGATAGAGGTGGGACCAAGAGGAGGGCCTCCCCAGTAGATCTCAAAGCCTGTACCAGTTCATAAAGGGAGAGGCAGTTTCAAAGATAGGTTGGACCCAAAGTGTATAGGGCTTTATAGGTAATAACCTGCACTTTGAATTGGGTCCTGAAACTCAGCAGCAGCCAGTGGAGCTGTTTTTGAAGCGCATTGTGTGCTCCCTATAACCAGCTCCGGTTAGTAATCTGGCTGCAGTTTCCAAGCCTAACTGCAGTTTCTGAGCTGTCTTCAAAGGCACATAGAGTTCATTGCAGTAGTCCATTCTAGATGTAACTAAGGCATGGCCCACAGTGGCCAAGTCTGGCTTCTCAAGTTATGGTCACAGCTCCCAGCCACCACCACCACCTGAGCATCAAGCATCAGTGCTGAGTCTAGGAGGACCCCCAAACTGCGGGCCTGTGTCTTCAGGGGGAGTGCGACCCCATCAAGCACAGGTTTCCACCCTGTACCCCAATCAGCTCCACAACTGGCTAAGAGGACCTCTGTCTTGTCTGGATTAAGCTTCGGTTTTTTGGCCCTAATCCAGTTCATCACAGCTGTCAGACATTGATCCAGGATCTGGGAACCTTCCTTGGAATGTGGTGGAAAAGAGCAGTAGAGTTGAGGGTCATCTGCGTAGAGATGGCATCCAACTCCAAAACTCAGGATGACCTCACCCAGTGGTTTTATGTAGAAGTTAAAAAGCATAGGAGAAAGAATAGAACCTTATAGCACCACATAAGTCAAAGGCCAGGGATCCGAGCAGGTGTCTCCCAGCATCACCAACTGGGTACAATCCTCCAGAAAGGAGCAGAGCCACTGCAGAGCAGTGCCCCCAAGACCCATTCCAGAGAGCCAACCCAGAAGGATACCATGGTCAATGGTATCAAAAGACAGTTCAATTGTCTAAAGTAATGTACTAAAGTAATCTACATATTAAGTATGCAGAGACTTTCCCAAGATTGCATGCACTCAACCATCATAACAGCCTGAGACTTCATACAGTTAACAGGGTGAGATAATGTGCAATTGGGCTGGAGAAGCCCAATTGCCTTCGTCTTATTGTTTTTGTTCCCATTCAGCTTATAGAGTACTACTAACCCTATAGAATCCATCATGTATATGCTGGAGAAGCATGTGAATCTTTGAAGACTAGTGGGATTTATTTTGAAGTTTTTGCTTGGTCAAAAACAGCATAGATTTTAGATTTTTTTTGGTCATATGACAAACATGGCTATTTTTTTTCAAGAGAGACCTGTGAAGTTGCAAAAAAAATATTTCATGCTCTGCAGAAATTGAAGTCTGAATACATAAACTAACCTCCTACACATTTAAAGAACTCCATGTTGATTGATGGGGGCATTAATTACAAGAGATGCACCTCCATTGGAATGCATCCCTCTGAAGAAATAGGCCTAGGAGAGACAAAAATGTGTTACAATGCTGTCGTAGATTAATAGCATGAAGTGTTGTTTTGAAAATGACAAGTTACAGCAAGCTGTTTTGGAAATGGTTATAGATGGAATGGAAGCTGCTGTGGGCAGCATGCCAGGTTCTTGATGCTTTTGCAAGAGAATAATCATCCTTATTCTAGACTGCAGTTATACAGATGCTGAATGTGAGGATGTATTTTGTAAATCTTCAAAGTTGGTGCCCTCTCCAGATGCTTAGAAAAACAAGCACAGCTAATTATATTTTTTGAGTGGGCAGTGAGGATTCCTTGAACCTGCATATGTTCAAAAGAGTGGGAATGTATTTACTGACTAATCTTGCTTAGATCTCCTATTCTTTTTTTCCTTAGAGAGCCTAGAGCAAGAAATATACACAATTGTATCAAAACAAGCTTCCTTCACCTGAGGATTTATCAGTCAAGCATTAGTTGCAACTTTCTCTAATCTGCTATCTTCCAGATATGTTGGGCCATTCTGACTAGGGAGACTGGAGTCTTGTCTACACTAGCCACTAGACTAAGCCACTCGACTCCACTAGACTAAGCTACCGAGTCTTCATGAGGAGAAAGGCTGTCTGTCTTCATGACTCACACTTACTTCTGATGAGTAACCAATTTTTTTTTGGTTTAGACTGGCTTTGTCCCAATTTAGCCAGATCTGCTGGCCATACAGGATACCAGTGCTATCACCCTTTCCCTATACCCATAAATGCAGGAAAAAGGAATGTACTGTAGTCTTGTTGCTGATGCTGCTTCCAGCTGGCCACAGAGCTCTGTGTGAACTCAGGAACAATTGTAACTTGGCACTATAGTGAGACTTATGTTGGTGCAAATCAGGTCTTCCAAAAATATTCAGCAACTGGAATGATGAAGGCCAATTCCAGTGTCCTCATAGAGTGTATTCCTCCCACTAAAAAGGGGGTCCCAACAACAAATCTCAGTTCTTGGCTAGGCATATTTATGGTGAAGCACTCCTTTAAATATTAAGGTTTCAGTATAGTTCAGATCTTTGGGTTGATTTACTTCTGGATCTAAGTGTATAGATCTACAGACTGGAAATGGGAGTAGGACCCAGAAAATGTATCCAGGCTGCTAAATTGACGATGACTGTGTGTATGAGTGAGTGAGAGAGAAGTTTCTGTATGTAAACTTTGTTATTGTGTGCCTTCAAATTGTTTCCAACATATAGTAACCCTAAGATGTACATATGATGGGGTTTTCTTAGCACAATTTCCTATGGCAGAGTAGAGATTTGAACTCTTGTGTCTTAGGACTTCATCACATTACTTTTAGGCTCTGTTCTAGGAAGCTTCGAGGATGGAGCCCATCTCATTCCCTAGGGCAAACTTTTGACAGGGCTCCATCCTGGAAGCTTCATAGGACGGAGCCCTGAGAACACGGGAGACTTCCCGTGTTCTCATTAGGTAAGCCGGGAACAGTGCAGGGGAAAGTCAGGCAGCAACACTTTCCTCTGTGGGATGGGAAAGTGGGCAATGCAGGGCGTGGGATGACGGTTTCTCCTGCTGTCTGCCAGATTTTCCCCGCTGCCCTACGGATGCCACTGCTGTTCCCTGGCTTGGGGACCTCAATGTGATGAGATCCCTAGAGTAGTACTACAATATTAAAAGTGCGATACAATGCTGACTCTTGTGTATGTAAGCAAGGAATAAAGAATATTTTTATTTCTGTTATTATTACTGTTTTCCCCAGTTTGGGAATCAAAATAGATTACAAAAAAACTGAAAAAATAGATTGATAAAAATTCACAAAATACAAAAGTTAAAATGAGATTAAACATAAAAAGATTAAAAACAGTTTAAAACATACATGAAATACATATAAACATCCCAGCATAACAATTACCAAAACCTCCACACATACACATCCCAGCACAATAATTTGCAAGGTCCAGCATATTGTTTACGTAAGAAGGATCTCATATAGTCACTTACCAAATGCCTGTCAAAAAATAGAAAAGTCCTTATAGTGAGCCCTATGGATCCAAATAATCTAGGTCCACGATTTCATGAGACTGCAGATTTTCATGCTCCTTATTAGCAAATGGTGGCAACCTGAATGCAGACACACTGAAGTGTGCACATTTACATACTGCAACTTAATAATATGGAGTGTTATCATCTAAGGGGTTTTTTTGTATCCGCAGAAGGTCACGGAACCAAGCCTGCAGAGACATGGTGGCCCTTCTCTATTTGTCTGCAAAAAGGAAGCAAGGAACGTGTTAATATAACTTCTCTAGGAAGGGAATTCCAGAGTCTGGAGATAGCCATTGAGAGCAATCTTTCCTGTGTTACCACCACAGCTACCTGTGAAAGTGGTGAGACAGAAAGAAGGACTTCTCCAGAAAATGACGTTCCAAATAGTGTTGGACCAAATTTCCACCGTACCAGTCCATGTTTAAACCAAACTCTCACAATTCATGGCTGTCAACTGGCTGGCATTTATGGGAGTTAGGCTACCAATATTTAATCATTATACTGTTTTGTACTTTGCATGGAATTAACAACAGTCTTACATCATGTGCTGATTTTATGACATTTTTGTATGTTGTTTTCAGTTGGTTTCTGTGTTCAATTTGAAGTAGTTGCTTTGATCTTAAAATGCATACATGTTTTTAACTCCAGTATCTGTTAAGGACTGTGTTCACCTGCATATACTCACTGCTACATTAATATCTCTATCAGAGGCTCTACTCCACATTGAATTTTTCCATCATGGTTGATACCTGATATTTTATCAGGTATTTTATATAGTATTTCTCAGAGAACTTGTCTTCATCTACTACATTGGACCAACCTCTTTTCAAATTATTTCATCCAGGGAACTTAAAACACTGTTTGATGATTCTTCCAAATTTCTTCTTGCTAATTAATTATGGCTGCTCTTTGTACTCTTGTCTTTAAAAACAGTGTTAAACTTTTTTTTCTTTTTAGCATTGTCAATCATGTTCTTATCAATTTTACGATACCCATTTTAATGTATTCTGTGGATGTGTGATTTTTTTTATTATCTATTTTCTGGCTTTTTGAAAGAAACTGAAATTTGGAATATAAATCTATCTGTCGATAAACGAATCTAATTTGATTTATTCAAATTACAGTTTCTTTCCATGAAGTGAACCAAGGCCAAAAACTTTATTTGTCCAAGATCAGATCGTGCCTCAGTAGCAGGAAAGGAGGTTGAATTTGTGTACCCCAATCTTTCTGGACCCAGATTTTCCACAATAAAAATGACAGTATTTAGATTATTTTATTTTGGGATTCTTTGAATATTTCATGATTTTTTTTCTGGGGGAAATAGCCCTATAAGTTTTACTCTGCATTCTTTCTCTTGAGTTGTTCGTTCCTCCAATATTACTGAAAATAGCTCAATACAGGGCTTCTAAATATTGACTTCATAATCTACAAAATTCGAAAGAAGATATAATGGGGAAGGGTATTTCTCGGCCAAGTTATAGGAATATCCTGGCTTTGGAATTTCACAAGACTGTATCCAGAATGGTAGAAAAGCACCAGCTCCCCGGGACACCCAGAACAAGCTGTGTTGTGATGGAGAAGAACATTTCTATTGATGATAATGTGGTAGTTACAAAGCTGGAAGTGTTGATGTAGTTTATAATAAGATTTCTGCAGAGTGATTGAAAACATTTACACTGCTGACAAAGGGCGTTTTTCAAAACATTTGTCATTCACAAGCAGCCATTAAAGTTGACTGTAATAAACCAGAAATGTACAAGTTTGATTTAAAGTCATGTCTGTTTAGAAAGGCGATGAGTTTGAATTCCAAATTTAATCTCAAAGTGGCAGCAGAGCCAGGGGTTAAGATGTTTTGGGCAATACTGCATTTTAGTTGTGTGCTAAATGGAGGGGAGAAATTAGTGAATTTAAAACTCTTTTCCTCCCACTATTACTCCACTTTTGAGTTTAAGCATGGAATGAGTATTAGTAGCTTTGATGCAGGGATGCTTGGTTTCCATGGAGATGGACCAGGGATGCTGACCAGGTCGCATACAGAATCGGAGCAGGTTGCCCACAGTCTTTGATTGAAAAACAGGGATAGCTAAATCACTGCCAAGCCTACATTGTTCTGTGTCTGTGCAAGATTCTAGACGTGGATTGGTGGGCTCCCTACCACAGCAGCTTTAGAAGTTATGCCCACAGCAATCAGCTCAGGATAGATTTGGCTTCATATTAATATGATAGTTACAAAGCTGGAAATGTTGATGTACCTTGGTTTGTAGTGAATTAATTTGATAGTGGATTTATTCCACGCCTTCTTGGAAGGCATGGGATAAATCCACTATTACCAGGTCTGGACCGCAGAATACTGCAGTCCAGAAAGTATTCCCAAAGTTAACCGGGGTAAATAAGCCCGGTAAACTGTGGGGATACCCACCCCCTCTCCACCCAAGCCCCAGACCCCTTAGAAAACTAATAAAAACTTATGTGGTCTCCATTAGAAGCCTCAGCTGGCTCTCCCAGCACGTAGAAATGACATGCCAGGAGAGCGGG
>NW_026847660.1:37372854-37460354 GCF_025583915.1 Anolis sagrei ordinatus
ACGCTAGGAGAGCCGGCTGAGGCTTCTAATGGAGACCACATACATTTTATTCGTTTTCTAAGGAGTTTGGGGGATTGGGGGGGACAGGTGTAGGGCCTCTGGACATTCATATGGACAACCCACCCCAGAAAGTGTGCACTTTCTGGGGTGGGCATGGACAGACCCCCAGAAATATCCATGTTATTTTAACGTGGATGCTTCTGGGAAAAGGTCCTGTCTGGATCCGGCCTTAATCATTTGATAACTCTGTTTATATGTGTGTGTGTCTAATATGCAGGTAATCTCTAATCATACAGGCTCATTTACTCTATTTGTATAATTTTAAAAACCTAGATAGGCACGTAACCAGGCAGAGACTACAAATAAGCCTCCAATTCAAAACAGAAAGCCAGCCATTGATCATTTCAAGAGAATGTGTAGGAGTTTTCTCTTATTCCTGGAAGGTAACTTGGTTGCCATGCTAAAGCTGTTTGGATTGCGATTCACTGAAATACACCAGGCAACTGTTTGTTAAACGGCTCCATAACTACCTAATTGGATCTCACTCATGGCATTCAGTAATTTGTGGCTACGGAAACTTTGTCCCTCCAAATGTTTTGGCCTATTGCTCCCATTTTTCTTAGCCTAGACCAGTGGTTCTCAACCTGTGGGTCCCCAGGTGTTTTGGCCTACAACTCCCAGAAATCCCAGCCAGTTTACCAGCTGTTAGGATTTCTGGGAGTTGAAGGTCAAAACATCTGGGGACCCACAGGTTGAGAACCACTGGCCTAGGATGTGGAAGCTGTAGGCAAAATAACTTGCCATGCCAGCAGGAGTTTGCTGGAAGAGTTGTCCTGGTAAATGGAATGGGGAGAGAGAACATGTACAAACAGGTTTGATTGGAACTGCCATATGTGAGTATTCATGGCAATTGAATCTGAAGGTCCTGGCTTTGTGCAAGGATACATCTGTGGCAAAGATGGTTGAATTAAGTCAGGGTGGCAACAGCAGCTGTGGTTCACTGGGGGCGGACTAAGAAAGCTGTGCCTTAAAGGAGTGGGCGGATTGTCTTGTATGCAAGGGCAGTTTCCAGGGTAAGCAGCTGTGATGATCTCACACATCTGTGGAGGAAGGCTGATGGTGATCCACTGTGACAGCCTTGCTTGTTTGCCTGTGGTGTAATCACTGAGCCAGACTGAGGAGTTGCGACAGCCCAGCTCCTTCTGCAGATTCAGTGTGCCACCTCCCCATTGCATCCCATTTGCAATACTAGTTGATCAATAAGAAACGCATCAAGC
The DNA here is from genome assembly GCF_025583915.1 of Anolis sagrei ordinatus. NCBI lineage: Eukaryota > Metazoa > Chordata > Lepidosauria > Squamata > Anolidae > Anolis > Anolis sagrei. The sequence goes on from NW_026847660.1 coordinate 37,374,132, forward strand.
TAATGGGTTGTGAAGAGGACTTGACCATAACATGACCCGCACATGTTGGCTTGTTTGCAAAATCAAGGCCCTTGATTCAAGATTGTCATCTGGAATTCATTACTTGGAAGAATCTTGGAGTATTTTCATTATACTTCCTTCTATGGCCTGTTTCATAATAACATGTGCTTTGTAGTCTTCCCTCACACCAAAAGCATAGTTGTTGCTTCTTTTAAACTCTTTTTTCTGTGTTAAGGCTATGAAGACTGGCAGAAAACATGGATGCCAAGATAATAATAATAATAATAATAATAATAATAATAATAATAATAATAAGAAGAAGAAGAGAATGACGACGACTCTGGCACAAGCTAGTAAAGGGGGTCCCAGTGGTGATCGGCACAGTGATTGTAGTGCCTAAAGGCCTTGGCCTGCACTTGAACACAATTGGCACTGACAAAATTACCATCTGTCAGCTGCAAAAGGCCACCCTACTGGGATCTGCACGCATTATTCGCCGATACATCACATAGTCCTAGACACTTGGGAAGTGTCCGACGTGTGATCCAGTACAACAACCAGCATAGTGATCTTGTTTGCTGCGTACCAATCTTGTTGTGTTTCTAATAATAATAATAATAATAATAATAATAATAATAATAATAATAATAATTTATTTGTATCCTGCCCTATCTCCCCGTGAGGACTCGGCAGTTTCAAACAAACACAATGGCACAAATATCATTCAACGCCAGTGTCAAAGACAATAACCATAAACATTGAAACAGAAAAAAACAATAAAATTAATTACAACACTAAACATTGTAGGACAAGAAGAGGTTTAGCACAATTCTATCGTTGCTCCGTGATTGTACGTAAACTATAAATCCCAGTAACTACAACTCCCAGATGTCAAGGTCTATTTTCCCCAAACTCCATCTGTGTTCATATGTGAACACATGAAGTATTCGTGCCAAGTTTGGTCTAGATCCATCATTGTTTGAGTCTGTAGTGCTTTCTGAATGTAGGTGAACTACAACTCCCAAACTCAAGGTCAGTGCCCACCAAACCCTTCCAGTATTTTCTGTTGGTCATGGGAGTCCTGTGTGCCATGTTTGATACAATTCCATCCTTGGCGGAGTTCAGAGTGCTCTTTGATTGTAGCTGAACTATAAATCCCAGCAAGTACAACTCCCAAATGACAAAATCAATTTTTTGAGTGATGGACATACATTGGGTTAGTAGGTGTCTTGTGGCCAAATTTCACGGCAATTCGTCCAGTTGTTTCTGAGTTATGTTAATCCCACAAATGAACATTACGTTTTTATTGATATAGATTTGATGGGTTTGATAGGATTTCTGTTTGACCAGTGTACCTGCTGGTTTAAATCCTATATTGTATGCAAACAAAAGAAAGTCATTTTAATACCAGGTTAGTTGGAAAAAGTAAAATACTGATACTGGTTGAGTTTTCTGAATGCAAAATTCCCCACGTGTTTTTTTTTTAAGTGCCAGATAGCAGGACTCATTTTCTTAATACCAAAATTTGATTCCCCCCCCCTCCTATCCACTTTTTGCAAAATCAGTACTCCTCTTTTCTCTTTCAAAATCCAAATGCCAACATTTAAAATTCAGAAACGTTGACTTCAAAGTGCTCCTTTCCAGTTCTTGAATGTCAAGATTTGTCATATTACAAATCAAACCCTGCAACCTGGCAGGACTTCACAAGAGATATATGTGCAATTGTTATGTCTTGCCCCAGTCCTCCTTTTCCACTGTCTGTTTGTTTGGACATTTCCAGCTGTTCCTATTCAGATCTACTTCATGTTTTGGTCAGAGGTAGCTGTCAGTTTAGAGTTCTCATATGTAGACCTTTTTTTCATGCTGTGGTGGCAGATGAGAAAGGTTACCCCAAGGCTTTATCAGTAGGAAATAAACAGCATCACTCAACATGCCTTGTTTTTGTGGAAACAGAGCTGCCTTACCTTATTGTTCCACTAGATGGTAGAAAGGGACCATGGCACAAATATGATAAGTTTATGGTTCCAGAGGAAAATGGGGTGAAGCTCAGGCATTGTGAGTGGTGCTGCAGAAAGATAATTGCACTTTCTGTTTTATTTTTGGTGAGTTTGATCCAGACTTAGTGAGGATTACAGTAGACTCATTTGGATCTTAAGGTAAGCATGAAAATTTGAAACAAAAATGGAATTTTTTAAAAAAGTAACCATATCCTTCTTTGGAATAGACGTGGGAAAGGAGGAGAATCATTCACTGGAGCAGAAGGGACCTCTTGCACTATTCAAACAACAGTGATATTGGGAACCATTAATAGTTTTGCCCCATTAATTAAAAGAAGGTTATCCACTAACATCTGAAATGCATACCAACAACACAGGCCCGTAGCCAGGATTTTGATTCGGGGGGGGGGGGGGGGGGGGGGGCTGAGTCTGAGTGAAAGAGGGTCTACCCTAGTAAACCTTTTGTATCGTTACCCCAATACCCCCATGCATATGGGATATATTGAGCATGGTGATCAGATCATGATATGAATAAACATAACAGTTTAAATAATGCACGTAAGGCCTTTTCGCAGACCACCATGAGAATTGGGGGGGGGGGGGGCTTAGGGGGTTACATGCCTGCAACAACAGGATAAAGATGATGACATCAGTTCTATGCTATTATCCTGCTGCAATTACAATTTACCACCCTCCTGTGATAAAGTCCTAGGAGGTTGCTGTATAGTAGTGGTTCCCAATGTTTATTTGAAAAAGGACCACTTGACCAGGGACCACTCTCCAACATTAGTACCAAAAGGGTTACAAATTAGTTTTTGGTCAACTTTAGATTTTGTTTGGTTATTTGGGGTGCTGATTCAGAAAACTGCATTGGATAGATCACATCAGATCAAGTTTCTGATACAGAAAATATGCTATCCAGTAGTTGCCATCTGCTCGCCCACAGAAAACCATATTTGATAAACTTCAGAACTATAAGAGGGTTTTGTGAGACCAGTCACCCGTTTGCAACGGTGTAGTAATGATGAGGCCACGGACCATATTTTTGTTCTTGAAGACCACTGGTGGTCCATGGACCACAGGTTGGAAACCACTGCTATATAGATTGTGTTGCCCGCAAATGCAGGAAATCCAAAAGTAGAATATGACTATTCACTTTGATAGAAAGATGGGAACATATGGAAGATGAAGAAATTATGTGAGGAACAAAGGGGTATAGTGTATGAACCATTGTACTGAATTAAAGCTGTCTAGCCATGCACTTTTTATATTGAGGGGCAGCAAATCTCCAAGGTTTCAAGTAAATGGTCACAGTGCTGCTTCTCCAGATCTTTGAGCTTATTTATTTATTTTATTTATTGTGACAGGAGCGAACCAAACTGTTGTATTGCATTTAAACAAACAAACAAACCACAAAGTTTGCAAACTTGGCATTCTATTAAATGTCCCTTGACCAGTAGCTGGCCATTTGGAGTGCCTCTGGTGTTGCTATAAGAAGGTTCTCCAGTGTTCATGTAGCAGGGCTCAGGTTGCATTGCAGTAGGTGGTCTATGGTTTGCTCTTCTCCACACTCACATGTCGTAGATTCCACTTTGTAGCCCCATTTCTTAAGGTTGGCTCGGCATCTCGTGGTGTCAGAGTGCAGTCTGTTCAGAGCTTTCCAAGTTGTCGGTTTTCTGTGTGCCCAGGAGGGAGTCTCTCATTTGGTATCAGCCATTGATTGAGGTTCTTTTAGCTGATGGGTAGGAAACCAGCAGTTGCCTGATGGTCACATGTAAATCACAGTCTGAGTTTTTGCTGACATTTGTCCATTTCCACATCCCACCCACTCTTGTAATTGGTTGTAGATATTTGTAGCTCTGACTCTGCTTGTGGCTAGAATGTGCATCCTGATTAAGGCCTCTTCTACACAGTTGTATATAATCCACATTATCTGCTTTCAACTGGATTATATGGCAATGTAGACTAAGATATTCCAGTTCAAATCAGATGTGGATTTTCAGCTTTGATAACCTGGATTATCTGGCAGTGTCGGAGAGGGCCTAAGATAGCACAGATTTTGACAAAAACAAGGTTTACCACACATGGTTTGGCAGAAATATCTATGTACTGAATCTGGTCCTTTTGTGTCATGTACTCTTCTAGTCAGGTGTAGTTTTTTTCCCATTAAGCTAAGAAATAATTTGAAGAAAGGGATAGAGGTGGAGTGTAAAACATTTCTGAGCCATCTTGCTGATAGACAGAAATAGAAAGAGATGTAAAATCAAAGGAAACAAACTTAGTGTGTTTAATGTTAAAAGCACAACCTGACATTAAACAAAAACCTGTATGTAGCCAAGCGAGCCTCTTAAAAAATCACCTCAATTATATTTAAGCAGCTGAACTTCTCCTTTTACATTCTGTAGAATTTTTTACAGATTTGAAAAGGCAGCAAGAAACTTGCCAGGCATGCTTTTCTGGTGCAGGAGTTTCAAAGAGTAGGTTGTACTCAGTGCTTGGAAAACTTATCTTTTAACTATGGCTCCTTCCACACAGCTGAATAAAACCCCACATTTTCTGCTTTGAACTTGAATATATGGCAGTGTGGACTCAGCTCAAAGTTCAAAGCAGATATTGTGCGATTTTCTGCCTTGATATTCTGGGTTATGAGGCTGTGTGGAAGGGCCCAGCAATGCCTAAGTTATCTCTGAAAGTTAGTTATGCTACTTTGTTATCTAAAGGATCTTATCTCCCTGTAGGAACCCATATATCTCTAAAGTCATCTGGGGATAACCATCTCACTGTCCCACTACCTTCTCAGGCTCAGTTGATGAGGAGAGGACCTTCCACACAGCCACATAACCCAGAATATCAAGGCAGATAATCCACAATTTCTGCTTTGAACTGGGTTATCTGAGTCCACACTGGCATATAATCCAGCACAATGTGGATTTTATACAGCTGCGTGGGATGAAGATGGCTGCTCCTAGACTTTGGTAATCCCTTGCACACAGCTGTATAAAACTTCACATTATCTGCTTTGAATTGGGTTATATGGCAGTATGGACTCAGATAACCCAGTTCCAAGCTGATATTGTGGGATTTTCTGCCTTGGTATTCTGGGTTATGTGGCTGTGTGGAAAGGTCCTTCGTCAATTTCATTTTACAAGAAGACAAGAAACGGAGTACAATATAAATAGTACTTCTAGGATCCACATAAAATCCAATAAGAACTCCTCCTAATAAATATCCTGCTGCAGGACCAAGAGCTCCCTTGGGTCCCCAGAATTTAATAGCCGTGGACTTGCAGAGCGATTCTTAAAGCATGCAGGACCCAGGCATTGTATACCCTTTAATGGCAGCAGGTAGATCCTTCAGATGATTTAGGGCCCTTCCACACAGCCATATAACCCAGAATATCAAGGCAGAGAATCCACATTATCTGATTTGAACTGGATTATCTGAGTCCACACTGCCATATAATCCAGTTCAATGTGGATTTTATAAAACTGTTAGGAAGGGGCCTTAGAAACATGTGAGTATGTGTGTTGTTGCACGCTGGGCCTGTGCAAAAGACTGTAGACAGGACATAAATTCTGTGTGCCCAACAGGACGCTGGGGCTGCCTCAGATTAAAGGCCCTTGGACCTCCCCAAAACAAAGTCTTTAGATTGCTTATAGGTTCAACAAAGTTCTTTATTAATGAAAACCAACAGGTATTTCAAGGCTTTCTTAACAGTCTATAGGCTCTTTCAATCTTGTCCACAGGGAACAAGCACTATCTTCATGACTGGTATTTTAACTAATGGGGAAATCCTTAACTTCTAATCTGGGCAGCCTGTCTTTGCCTCTGTTGGCTTGGAGCCCCTACACTCGGTACCAACTGCTTTTGGCTTCCGCGAGAGACCCTTACCAAGCAGAGCTTTGTAGACTTCCAGGGAAAAAGGAGTTCAGGTTTTGGTGATGGCTGGCTGAAGTCCCTCAGCAAAGGAGCTGTAAGGCTGTATGACCCTTGGCCAAGCTGTGGGGTTGTATCTCCCCGGCCAAGCTGTAGAAGACGAAGCTTTCTACAGGAGCTGTTGGTATTATGTCTTGCATGGAAAGCTGCTCTGTATGGACTGAACCAAAAAGGCTCCGATTCCCTCCAAAACCCCAAAAAGGGGGCGGGACCAGGGAACCTAACTATAACTGACAGGTGGCTTGCCCTATGATTGCAGCCAAAAGAAGCCACCTATCTGCAGAGTCCCTGAAACTTAGGACTATAACAAACATTAAATGCAAAGCAAACAAAATTGGAGTTCCTGGTACAGCTGTACCTGCACAGTATGAAAAATAAAAAGGGCTGATCATTACACTGGAAAAGAGGGAGCTGAAAGGGAGGCATGCGAGATGGGGATCAATATAGAGCAGGAATACCTCTGCTGTGAGGCAGGATGAGACTGTGGATTTCAGAGCACAATTAAAGGGAAGAAAATGGTCAATTATTTCCATTATGAGAGTTGCCATTTTGATTTTCTGCCTCAGATGCCACAATGCCTTAGGGCATCTCGACTATAAATGGCTGTGGAACAGAGGAGATTGTAGGAAGAGAATAAATAGAATGAGGAAAGGGTAAATATTAGGCCTGTCCGGTTTCGTTCGTTAATTCGTTAATTCGTTAAACATTCGTTATTTTAGGCATTTTTGAAGCGATATCAAAACACATTTCCAAACCCGGAAGGGTTTTAAAATATCGAACCGGCAACCCCCATAGATTTAACGAGCTTTCGCTCGTTTCGTTAATGGGGTGGAGGCTGCTGGAGTGCTGGTGCCAGTGGGAGCCAATCCGGCGCTCCCAAGCAGTGCACTGTGGGTCCGTGGCTGTTTGTTTTTGATTGGCCGGCGAGCCCTTTCAAAGCGGCTCCGCGCGGCCGTAGCTCATTGCTGCAGAGGGCGAGGGAGTTTGCTTTGGCTTGGCTAATGGCTAGCAACTGGATTGGATTCATTCCTTGCTGCTGTGAGTGCTGCTTGCTTCATTTGCTGTCTCTGCCTGTGTTTGGTCCACATTTGGGCCATTTTTTGGTTAATTTTCCATTTTAAAATATTTTATATTATTTTAATATTATTTTTAATATTATTTTAATATTATTTTTAATATTATTTTAATATTATTCTTAAAAAATAATCTAAAAAAGAAAAGACTCTTCTGTTGGTGTGTGCTCTCATTTGCTGTATCCTGCCTGTGTTTGGTCCACATTTGGGCCATTTTTTGGTTAATTTTCCATTTTAAAATATTTTTTAATATTTTTTAATATTATTTTTTAATATTATTTATATTATTTTTAATATTATTTTAATATTATTCTTAAAAATATTCTAAAAAAGAAAAGACTCTTCTGTTGGTGTGTGCTCCCATTTGCTGTCTCCTGCCTGTGTTTGGTCCACATTTGGGCCATTTTTTGGTTAATTTTCCATTTTAAAATATTTTTTAATATTATTTTAATATTATTCTTAAAAAATACAAAAAATATTCTAAAAATTCGTTAACATTTACAAAATTTCGTAAATAACAAAACTTTTTTTTGGAAAGTTTTGTAAATATTTTAAATATCGAAACAAAAAAACACCCCAATTACAAATCGATTTTAGAAACAATTTTTTTCTTGATCAAACAGGCCTAGTAAATATATGGTTTCTGGGAGAAAGGAGACAGATTGCGGTAGGACTAGAATTGGAAGCCCATGAGAAAATAGAAGGATGAATGTGGCCTTCCCAGAACTGTGGGATGTTTAGAGTCTTGCATCAACCAGCAATATCAGTTATATATTGAAACTGCTGCTCTAGTGAACAAAGATTTTTCTGAAAGAATCTAGTTCTTTAGCCAATGGGCAAAAGTTTTTCTTTCCCATGCGCCTTTAAAAAGAAAAGCTTACCAAAAGTGCATTGGTTTTTAATCATTTTTCATTTCTATGAAAATACTTCTGTCTATTACGATCTTCCATTCAAACACTTGAACTCCCTGGTTGTATCAGATCAAGGTTCATATCGGCTGCTTCCAGAAAGCACTTAAACACATGCAGAAGCGGGTTTAAGAAACCTGCTTAGGCATGCGTTTAAGACCACACACCACCCCTTAAATTGTGCTCTTTCTCCAGGGGGGTGTCTAGATGTCCTCCTGGTACCTTCCGGGAGGGCACTGAGACACCCAACTCCACCCCCCCAAGGTTCTAGATTAGGGAAAGCTAGTACAGGGAAACCTTTGGTCCTTCAGATATTGATGAATTATTCCCTCCAGTATCACTACCATTATTATTTTATTCAATTGTATCCTGCTACTTCCCTCTATTGGGACTTGAAGTGGCTTACAAATGATTAATACCAGATTCCACATCATTGTTGGGTTTGCAAAAGAGGTGGTAATAATAGTCCAACAATATATGGAGAAGCACACATCCTATAGCTGAGCAAAATTATCCTCACCTCTCAATATCGAATTCCTTTCCCCCCCTCATTGGACTATTATAACTGTTACTAATAGGCATGACAGACATAATGCTATTTAATTTATTTATCGTGTCATCAGCAACCAGACAATTGTATTACATTTTTAACAAACAAACAGACAGACAAAACACAAAGTTTGCAAGCTTGGTAGTTGGTTAAATGTCCTTTGACCAGCACCTGGCCCCTTGGAGTGCCTCTGGTGTTGCCGCAAGGAGGTCCTCCATTGTGCATGTAGCAGGGCTCAGGTTGCATTGCAGCAGGTGGTCAGTGGTTTGCTCTTCTCCGCACTCGCATGTCATGGATTCCACTTTGTAGCCCCATTTCTTAAGGTTGGCTCTGCATCTCGTGGTGCCAGAGCGCAGTCTGTTCAGCACCTTCCAAGTCGCCCGGTTTTCTGTGTGCTCTCATTTGGTATCAGCCATTGATTGAGGTTCTGGGTTTGAGCCTGCCACTTTTGGACTCTCGCTTGCTGGGGTGTTCCAGTGAGTGTCTCTGTAGATCTTAGAAAACTATTTCTTGATTTAAGTTGTTGACGTGCTGGCTGATATCCAAACAGGGGATGAGCTGGAGATTTTACTGCCTTGGTCCTTTCACTATTGGCTGCTACTTCCTGGCGGATGTCAGGTGGTGCAATACCGGCTAAACAGTGTAATTTCTCCAGTGGTGTAGGGCGCAGACACCCCGTGATAATGTGGTATGTCTCATTAAGAGCCACATCCACTGTTTTAGAGTGGTGAGATGCGTTCCACACTGGGCATGCATACTCAGCAGCAGAGTAGCATAGAGAAAGGGCAGATATCTTCACTGTGTCTGGTTGTGATCCCCAGGTTGTGCCAGTCAGCTTTCTATTTAAATTATTAAATGCTATTTTATTAAATTATTAAATATTAATATTAATATTTAATTAATAAATATTTATTTATTATTAAATTATTAAATGCTATTTAATGCATTTGCATATTCTGTGGGGCTTTGCTATAATATAGTGAAACCTGCATGTCTGTGGGGGATAAGTTCCTGGCTGAACCCAGTTACCTGAAATCATGGACATGACTGAACACCATTAAATTAGCTTACTTCCAGACTCAGTATACCATAGAGTTGTGTAGGATGCTGTAGAAGTGTCTTATCTACACATTTTCTAGGTCCTCCAGTGCAACTCTCTGATAATTTTCAGGAGGAACATGCCATAGGATTGGTATCCTCAAACTGCAGCTCTCTGGCTGTTTGCGTCTACAATTTCCAGAAGCCCTATTCAGCATATTCAATGGTCAGGAATTCTGGGAGTTGGAGGCCCAAACAGCTGGAGGGCTGCAGTTTGAGGATGTCTCCCATGGGATCACCTGGAGGACCTAGCAAATTCCTAGAATAACCATCGCTGACTGAAACTCTGGATATTGTTTATGGGGCCTTTGAATTCATTGTAGAAGGATGCTTCGATCCATCAGATGATGTTTGGTCACACCTGCTGCTGCTCTGTTCAGAAGTGCTACAAAATGTTCAGAGAAAAAGAGAGAGCTATCTCTCATCTATAACAGGTTGATGATTTCTTCCAAATAAACTTTAATGTCTTCTAAATTATGGATTCCATTGGAGCAAAAGAATTTAGAAAAGCAAGTGTGTAATCCAGAATACCTAAGTTACCACATGTGCTGGTACAGCTGTACCAGGAGCTCCAACTTCTTTTCCTTTCTATTGAGTGTTGGCATGTATTCCAAAGTTCCATGCATTTTGCAATAAGGTGGCTTCCCTTGGTTTGCAAGCATAGGGCCAATGACCCATCAATTATCATTATGTTCTTTAGTTTCGCCCGTTTTTCCGGGTAAAGGAGGGGAAAGGGGGATCTCTAGTTCAGTTCACACAGAGAAGCCTTTCGTACAGGATGTGAATCAGTTCCACCTGTAGAAAGCTTCATCTTTTACAGCTTTGCTGGGGGGATCCAGTCCCACAGCTCTACAGATAACTACAGCATAGCCTTTGTTGGGGAATTTAGTTCCACAACTCTACAGCCAGCCTTCGCTGGGAGTTGAAAGTCTTCTTTCCTCTTGGAAATCTACTAAAGGACTCGGTTTGGTAAAGACCACTCGCGGCAGCCATAAAGCAATTTGGACCAGGTGTAGGGGCCCACGCCAGCAGAGCTTAAGTCAAATTGCCCAGGGAGGGGTCAAGGATTTCCCTTGTAGGAGGAAGAAACAGTTTATGAAGAAAGTTGCCTGTCCCTTGTGGACAAGATTTAAGCAAGCCAGCAGTTGATTCAAAGCCTTGAACTATTTGTTTGATTTATTGAAGATTTAAGCAACAATAAAACCTTTGTTGAACTTTCTAAGTCTTTAAAAGAACTGGGGAAATCCAAAAGGCCTCTCAGCCAAGGCACCCCCGACGTCCCGTTGAGCATTCAGAAAACACGTCCTGTCTACAGACTCTTTCACAGGGCCAGCACGTGACAGCACACCACAACATTGCTACACTGCATGCTTTAGTCTCAAACTGCTAAAATCCAACATTTTAGATTTGAAAAAAAAATGATGTTCATATTTGTACTTATTCACATGTGAATATTGTCTAGACCTATGTTCTCTCAATTTGTGTAGCCTTGCTGAAATATCAGATTCTCAGGCCTGAGACTTACCTGTACTCTCTCAACTTAAGTTGTTTTGCCGAATATCCTTTTAGCTATCTTCCTTTCTTGTACAGAAAGTTGTTTTATGATATCATAGGTGTATTTATTGTTAGCCCAATAACTGTTTACCAGTCTTGCAATTGGGAATCTAGAAAGAGATATTTATTTATTTACCGTATTTATATACCACCTTTCTCAGCCCAAAGGCAACTCAAGGCGCTTTAGAGTCGGCACAATATGATGCCCCCAACAACATAAAATACAATTAAAAACATTTAGCATATAATATAAAAACCATATAAAACTAATAAAAACACAAATCCTCAGTGTCTCCTTACTAAAATCATTTTCCAGTCGCATCATCCAGGCGTTCTGTAGGTCTATATTTGCAAGTAACACTGCATTTGCAAATGCGTGCTCAAAAAGCCATGTTTTAACTTTTTTATGAAATTTTAGGAGGGAGGGGGCTGATCTAATATCCCCAGGAAGGGCGTTCAACAGCCGAGGGGCCACCACTGAAAAGGCCCTGTCTCTCATTCCCACCAAACACATCCGCGAAGAAGGCCGGACCGAGAGCAGGGCCTCCCCAGACGATCTTAGAGTCCTAGATGGTTCATAAGGAGAGATACGTTCGGACAGGTAAGCTGGGCTGGAACCATTATCTGTGGCTGAGTGGAGTTCTCATTTCTCTTTCCATGGAGAACTGAGACTAAGCCTCCTGGCAATTATATTTTGGTAGTTGGATTTTCTAAACTGTTTCAAAAGCCCACTCTACATAGAATTGATTGTAGTAATTTAATCTGGATCTTGGCTATGCAGGTAACACTTCCCCCATTTGGAGTTGTAGTTGAAGTATCTGATCAAGATCCTACTTTCTATATGACTTTTGTCTATCTTGACCTTTCTGCATGAACTGGCTTGGATAGCAATTCTCAGAATGCCTTAGTTAGCTTGAAACTTGTGAGAAAAGAAGGAAACTTTTCCCATATTTACTATTTATATGCCTTTTGTATAGTTATAATGAATTATAATTGAAAGGCACTGCTCTTTATTTTTCCTCTCCCCAAATACACAGCTAATCCCTTCTGTATTTTGATGACCTCTTCTATTGCCATTTCATTTCTGTGTGAAGCTTCAAATTTTTATGAGAGGGAAACAGCTCTTAGATTCACATACAATAGTTGTGCTATAGCTTTGAACTTTGTCGCTTGGAATGGTTAATGATAATCACTCAATGTTTATATTCCTTTCATTTTAACCACACGATGGTGCTGCCTGTACACTCCAGAGAGGCTATTCAAAAAGTAAGACTTGCTTAGCCCTATGAGGCCAGTAGCCCCATACCATTTTCTAGTGGATATCTGAACCACTCCATTCCTTTTGGTATGTCTAGTCTTTCCAGAGTCTGATGTCTAATGAAGAAAATTCAGACGTCCCTTCCCCTTGTAATAGATTATTATGGTGCACAATGTAGTAATACATTACTTTGCAGATGCAAAAGATGCAAAGATATTGCTCTGGCAACTGTCTGGATTGTATCTAGGGATTCCACAGGAGGTCTTGCTGGGAAATTTCTACTCTGTATGGTTGAATTTGGTGCTCATGTACATTTGATGGAGTATGTGAAAATGCCTGAAGACTCTTTGTCGTTTTTCTTGCAATAGTGTAATACAGATATCCCTCCCATCTTGGAAATCTTGAAGACATGCAGTGAAACAGTTAAGCATTTTTAGACACTAGATGTAGTCGTCTATCTTCCCTTCAATGTTTTATAGCTGCTTCTTCATGTGTGTTAGAGCAAAACATACAAAAACATTTGCAACCCCACTTTAAATATATATATCCCAATGTTGAGTTTCCATATGGAATTCGTTTGAATCAGTGAATTATCATGAGTTCACTATACAGAAATAAAATGGAATCTTACTAGCTGAATGATGAACACATTTTCTTGAGAAAAGGTGCCATTTTGTTGCTATAAATTGCTAATATAATTCTAAAGTGAAAATAAAATAGGGAATGAGCACTTGTAGCCATGTAAATTTCTGGACAGCTGTCCTTTGACCATTATTTTTTAATACAAATTAAAAAAGAGACTGGGGAGTCAGAGATACCTATTTCCCATTTTGGCTCCTCAAATTCACGGTCCCATGCTGGATTCAGCTAAAGCTTGGAAAGGTACTTGTTATAGTTTCATTAGTGATCATTTGTTGTAGATCAGGCAGAGGCTTATGATTTAACTGATGATTTAGAGAGGATTGTAGGCTTTCCTGTGACACAAAGTGATGGGCTCTCAGGTCTGGGAAATTATGGTTCTCCCTGCGAAACAATTGGCTCAGAAAGTGCAAGGCCTCAAGGCCAGTCAGAGGAGCCAGAAGTCGCAACAGCAGATAAGAATTCGAGTAAAGAGCTAAGTGATAAGGAATGTTCCCAGGAGAAACCACCTGTAGCTACAGAGATCAACAAAAGTCTTCATTTACAAATCAGAGTTGAAAATAGATTATGTCAGTCAAGCATCATGTCCCAAATGTACTTTACTAGAAATTTAAGATTGTCTGCACACCGCACCTATCTCAAAAAACAGATCCATTTCACCTGTCATGTCCAGCATTTTTTAAAATTTTAATAATTACATTTGGCCCGGCCTTAGTTTTAAATGCGTCGTGGTGTTATTGTCTAATGTTTACTGCTAGTCTTTTAATGTTTATTGTTTTGTTTTATGAGTTTATGAGTTTATTTATTGTTGTATTTGTTATGCTGTTGTTTTATTGATGTGTTGGGCCTCGGCCTCTTGTAAGCCGCACCGAGTCCTTCGGGAGATGTTAGCGGGGTATAAATAAAGGTTTATTATTATTATTATTATTATTATTATTATTATTATTATTATTATTATTATTATAAAGATTACATGAGAAAGTTGTGGAGAAAGACGTAAGGGAGATGTAATGCTTTCATGGGTGTCTATTAAACAACTTGTTAATGTTTACCTTAAGGGCTGTTCAGGCAACACTGCATTAGAATGAGAAGCTATGCCTGAGTTCTCTTGTTTCTGGTTCAAGTCAAGCCCTGGTTTTGGATTTTAATATCTTGGAAGTTTTCTATGTTCCTGTTCATGTATTCCTGTTCAAGTTTTTACTAGTTATACCTTCTTGCTTGTGAAATTATGCTGTACCTGTGATTTCTGGCTTTGCCTGGACTTTGCCACCTCTGAAGCTTTATGAGACATTTGGATTATTGTTTGGTTATCACGTATTGTCAAACCTTTTTTGTATTATATATCTTCATTTCTTATTCCTGCTTTTTATGTGTTTTACAATAAACTGTTAGCTTATATTTCTGGACTCTTGTGTGGTGTCCAAAAGTAAAGTAACCTGAACTTTTTAAATTATTTTAAGGAAATACACTTTAAGACAAATACATTTTAAAATAAATTTGTGGGCCTTTGGTATAAAATATATCCCCCCCCCCCCTCCAGCCATCTCTTCATCTCTTAACATCAACAGAGTATGAGGATCTGTATGGGCTAGCACTTGAATCCTCATCCAAGTGAGGCTATCTCACTGCCACTTCTAATGTCACTACAACATTGCAAAAGAAGTAAAGTTACAAACATAATGGAACTTAGGTATACCATCATTATTAAGAAAAGGAACTGTTGGTGTCCGTAAGTAGTTGCTTCAAAGCTTGGGATTATATCCTCTGAGAGGATAAAATTAATATACTTAAGATTAATGTCTTACCATGAATATTATATGTTAAGGTATCTCATTGTGTGTTCCTCAGGTTTATTTCTAGAAAAGTAATACTTCGTTCCAATAATTGATATCAGGGTCTTTGCTACCCCATTTTTCACTTTAAAAAATGGAACTGTCACTTTCTGAAAGGGGATTTAATTTTCCACATTTGAATTTGTATGATAATCTATATATCATGACTTGTAAAAATAATTAGTGTGCAGTTCAACTCATATACTCCTCCTTGGATAATTTTTGAACCAACATACTTAGCATCCATTTCGACCAGACTACTTTAGGTTGTGTCTGTTTAAGGAAAAAACATCTCCGATCATTTGGGTAGGGGATGAATTATGTTAGCTGTCTGACTTTTGCCTATTGCCAACAGAACCATTCAAGGTGTGGGAAAAAGTTTATGTCTTGTTTCTTCCTCTCCTGCTTTACTAGGATTGTTCAGCTGTTTTCTGAGTACTTCAGTCCACAGTATGGAAAGGTTGTTGTTGTTTTGTTTTTTTTAAGTAAAGCTTCCGAATCTCTTAGCCTTTGTGACCACTCTTTTTCTTTTGTGAGTGTTGGAATACAAAAAGTAATTTAATTTTTCAACTTTAATTTTTCACTTTATTAAAAATCATTGCACATTATATACAATATCATAATATATCACTACAATTTTTGTTATCCTCCCTCCCTCTATTCACTTTGTAAAAGTGTAAATAGACTTTTGCATACTGATTCCATGATTTTTAAACTCATGTCATGTCCTTTGTTTAATTTCCGTTTTGTGTATTTTAATATGTGTTCAATTTTTGTTATTTTATGTCATATCCTGTGTTTATCTCATATTATTTTTTATTTTTGTTATATTTTATTATATTTTATTTGATGTCTTATTGTATAGAGTATTATTTTTGCATTGTTGTTATTGCTTTGTTGTTATAAGAGTAGACAATGTGGAATGAAGTGATGGACTCTGAGTTAGCGAATGCTGAGTATGAGATTGGTTTATTGAGTGTGATATATAATGATTGTTTTTAATTGTTTAACTGGTTTAATTACTATATTATATGTTTATCTGTAATATTGTGTAGGCATCGAATTGTGCCTTTTGTAAGCCGCCCTGAGTCCCCCCCCCCCCCCCAGAGGGTTGAGAAGGGCGGGGTAGAAGTACACAAAATAAATAAATAAAAATTGTTGGGTTTGGCCTCATGTTAGGCGGCCCGAGACCCCTGGGGAGATGGTGACGGGGTATAAATAAAGTATTATTATTATTATTATTATTATTATTATTATTTTATAGAAATAAGTTTAATGTGTATATTTTATAGACATACATTTTAAAACAATGTTTTTACCTTGTTTATATGTTTTAATTATTCTGTAACCTGCCTCGAGCCAAGAGGAGAGGTGGGTAATAGGTGGGTAAGAAATAAAAGTATTATTATTATTATTATTATTATTATTATTATCATTATTATTATTTTATTGACACAAAGACACAGTATGTCATAGCAAACGAGATCTATATGCTGGATTTCGTATCACAAAATCACAAGTCGAACACTTCCCAAGCGTCTAGGACTGTGTGATGTATTTTCGAATGATGTGTGCAGATCCCAGTAAGGTGGCCTTTTGCAGTTGACAGATCGTGATTTTGTTCATGTTGATTGTTTCCAAATCCCGGCTGAGATCTTTTGGCACGGCACCCAGTGTGCCGGTGACCACTGGGACCACCTGTACTGGTTTATGCCAGAGCCTTTGCAGTTCGATTTTGAGGTCCTGCTAACAGTTTTTCTTGTTGTTTTTCCTCAATGTGACTGTCACCTGGTATGGCGACATCAATAATTCAGTCTTTTTTCTTTTCCACAATTGTGATGTCTGGTGTATTGTGTTCCAAAACTTTGTCAGTTTGGATTCGAAAGTCACACATTATTATTATTATTATTATTATTATTATTATTATTATTATTTGTCCCTGCCCATCCCTTCTGAACGAAGGCCCCTTCTACACTGCCATATAAAATCCAGATTATCTGTATTGAACTTGATTATACGTCAGCAGTGTAGACTCAGATAATCCAGTTCAAAGCAGATAATGTGGATTGTCTGCATTGAAAATGTGGATTATATGATTGTGTAGAAGGGGCCTAAGACCCCTTCTACACTGCCTATATCACAGGATATGAGCCTATATTATCTGCTTTAAAATGGATTACATGAGTCTTCACTGCTAGATAATCTGGGATAAGAAGGTAATCTGGCACTAGCTCCTAGGATATAGGAGCAGTGTGAAAGGGGAATGAGATACAGTTTAGAGTCTTTTTGGTTCATAGCCCACTAGATTAGGGACCTCATCATATTTACTGAAATCAGCATCCTAGAACGCTTCCACGTCATCTTCAGGATGGAGCCCCATGCCGGCCATCATACGACGTGTGACTTCCGATGGAGGCCCCTCACCAACCAGGGTGAAAGCATTTCCCCCCAACATGGGAGGCTTCCTGTGTTGTGTTGGCTCCATTGGGGCCTATCCGGGAGGGTGACGCTTCTCCCATGTGAGGGGGAAAGCATCAGCAAGAGGGAGCTGCGTGCGTGGTGACGGATTTACCCTGCTGCTCCCTCCCTTTTGTCATGGTTTTATGATGACCTCCTACATCACAATTCCACATTTGAAACATATACTTTTTTTTAAAAAAAGAAAGAATTTTCTTTGCTGCTAGTGCATAAAGTGTTTTTGTATTCATTCCCTTCATTGTTTCATTTCTTTAGAACTTTTCCTGATGGTAATTTTATTGCTCCCTATAAGCTATAAAATTACTGTTCTGGTTTGTCTCTTTTGTGAGCACAGTCACAGAGAACAGCTCAGGTAGAGTTTCTTTCTTTTTTGCTTGTTAAAATACTATGGAATGGGGTCTTTTTTATTTTGGTAGAATGCTGTGATGCTAGCTATTGAATAATGAATATGAAATAAGGACTCATAGAACCCTAGCCACAACATCTCTTATTTTCATTTTTATTGAAATATTTAGCTCTGGTTCATCTCTTTGAGGGTTATGGTTATTCCAGCATTTTCAAAAGAGAGAAGCAAACCTAGCTCGCTAAAACATCCAGTTATTAGTGTCTGAGTTTTTAAAAAGTTACACTGAAGTGCTGAAAAAAGACAGGTAAGCTTAGACTGAAATCTATATATATAAATTTGTTAGGGGCATCCAACGAGGAAACAAAACTCAAAAACCCCCCAACGAAACTTAACCAAAATTCCCATGCCCATAACACAACCCACAAGGTACAAACATATCTACTCAAAATGAAAAACAACACAACAACACACTCACAAAATGGCAAAACAACAAAACTCAAACCCCAACGAAACTTAACCAAAATTCCCATGCCCATAACACAACCCACAAGGTACAAACATATCTACTCAAAATGAAAAACAACACAACAACACACTCACAAAACGGCAAAACAACAAAACTCAAAAATCCCCCAACGAAACTTAACCAAAATTCCCCATGCCCATAACACAACCCACAAGGTACAAACATATCTACTCAAAATGAAAAACAACACAACAACACACTCACAAAACGGCAAAAGGATAAAACTCTAAAAAAAAAAACCAACGAAACTTAACCAAAATTCCCATGCTCATAACACAACCCACAAGGTACAAACATATTACTCAAAATGAAAAACAACACAACAACACACTCAAAACAGCAAAAAAACAAAACTCAAAAAACCCCAATGAAACTTAACCAAAATTCCCATGCCCATAACACAACCCACAAGGTACAAACGTATCTACTCAAAATGAAAAACAACACAACAACACACTCACAAAACGGCAAAACAACTGAGCATGCGCATTGGCGCCCAGCCACAAGTTCCCTGGCGCGCGCACATGCCCTTCCGGCCAACGTTCCCTCTGCGGAAACCATGCCCACTCCAAGCCCCGCCGCGCCGCTTCCCGCACACACACACACCCCTGCCGCACATACACACACAACCCCACACTCCATCACTCCCCCGCCGCCGCACACACACACGCAACCCCACTCCCCCCGCCGCCGCACACACACATGCAACCCCACACTCCATCACTTCCCCCGCTGCTGCACGCACACACGCAACCCCACTCCCCCCGCCGCCGCACACACACACGCAACCCCACGCTCCATCACTCCCCCCGCCGCTGCACGCACACACGCAACCCCACTCCCCCCGCCGCCGCACACACACACGCAACCCCACGCTCCATCACTCCCCCCGCCACCGCACACACACACGCACCCCCACGCTCCATCACTCCCCCACCCCAATCTTACCTCCTTTTACTTCACGCCACCTCCAACCCCACCCCGCCCCTTCCCGCCCTGTCAAAATCTAGGAAAGACAGGAAGGACGGAAAGAAGGAAGAAAGAGAAAGGGAGGTAAAGAAAAAGGGGGAAGGAAGGAAAGTTAGAGAAAGAAGGAAGAAGAAAAGGAAAGAAAAGGAAAGATGGAAGGAAAGAAAAGAGAGACAGCAAAAAAGAAAGAAAAAGGGGGAAGGAAGGAAAGAGATAGAGAAAGAAGAGGAGAAGGAAAGATGGGAGGGAAGGAAGGAAGGAAGGAGGGAAAGAAGGAGAGAAAGAGGGAAGATTGGCCACAGCAACACGTGGCGGGTAAAGGTTGTTATTTCTATTATTATTATTATTATTATTATTATTATTATTATTATGCTATTGTTCCTATGAGACCCTGGGGGAATGGGAGAGGTGTCAGGTCCCAGAGGCAATGCATTGCATTATTGTTATTGTTATGATGGTGGTGAAATAAAAGGAAATAAAAAGTGAAAGAAGGAAGCAAACAGGGAGGGAAGAAAGGCAAAGGAAGAAAGGGGGAGGGAATGAAGGAAAGAGAGAAGGATGAAACCAAGTAGTGAAAGAAAGAAAGAGGTAGAGAAGGAAGAAAGGAGAGAAATGGGGAGGAAAAGGGGAAAGGAATAGGTAGGTACCTCTCTTTCATAATAGTCCAGATATCTACCTCAACTTTGATAAGTTTTACTATAGGCCACAGCAACGCGTGGCAGGGCACAGCTAGTCCTTACTAAATGATGAACTACACCAAATGATCTTGAGACTGAAGCTTGGGAAAGTTTTTTTTAAAAAATGTAACTCTCAGAATCCCCCAGATAACATAGATCAGTAGTTCTCAACCTTCCTAATGCCGAGACCCCTTAGTACAGGTCCTCCTGTTGTGGTGACCCCCAACCATAACATTATTTTCGCTGTTATCTCATAACCGTAATTTTGCTTCTGTTATTAATCGCAATGTAAATATCTGATATGCAACATGTATCTTCATTCACTGGACCAAATTTGGCACAAATATCTGATACGCCCACATTTGAATACTGGTGGGATTGGAGGGGGGGATTCATTTTATCATTTGGGAGTTGTAGTTGCTGGAATTTATAGTTCACCTACAATCAATGGGCAGTCTGAACTCCACCAATGATGGAATTGAACCAAACTTGGCACACAGAATTCCCATGACCAACAGAAAATACTGGAACTGTTTGGTGGGCATTGACCTTGAGTTTGGGAGTTGTAGTTCACCTACATCTAGAGAGCACTTAAGCAATGATGGATCTGGATCAAAGTTGCCATGAATACTCATTATGCCCAAATGGTGGAGTTTGGGGAGAATAGATCTTGACATATGGGAGTTGCAGTTGCTCGGGTATATAGTTCACCTACAATCAATTCTGAACCCTGTCAATGAGATAATTGAGCCAAACTTCCCACACAGAACCCCCATGACCAACAGAAAATATTGTATTTTCTGTTGGTCTTTGGTGACCCCTCTGACACCCCCTCACGACCCTCCCAGGGGTCCCGCAGCACCACTGACATAGATGATAGATGAGCACCACTGACATAGATGATAACCTTAGACAGGATTATTTTCTTTGAAAGAAGGAAAAGATACCATGGCTAGATAGACAGACTGATAAACACCGAAATGTGACAGAAAAAGTAACTTTTCTTTTCTGGCTCCTTTAAAACCCTATCTGTTGACACAAGAAGATACTTATGGAGCACAAATGTTCATCAAATGTTATATATATTATAATAATAATAATAATAATAATAATAATAATAATAATTTCATTTTTGTATCCCACTTACATCTCTGTACAGAATACAAAATGGGGAACGCATGGTTCAAGAGCAGTATGTGTGAAAAAGATCTTGGAGTCCCCATGGACAACAGATTAAACATGAGCCAACAATGTGATGCCGTGGCAAAAAAAACCAATGGGATTTTGGCCTGCATCAATAGGAGTCTAGTGTCTAGATCCAGGGAAGTCATGCTACCCCTCTATTCTGCCTTGGTTAGACCACACCTGGAATACAGTGGCCAATTCTGGGCATCACAATTGAAGGGAGATGTTGATAAGCTGGAATATGTCCAGAGGAGGGCAACTAAAATGATCAAGGGTCTGGAGAACAAGCCCTATGAGGAGTGGCTTAAAGAGCTGGCCATGTTTAGCCTGAAGAAGAGAAGGCTGAGAGAAAACATGATAGTCGTGTATAAGTATTTGAGAGGAAGTCATAGGGAGGAGGGAGCAGGCTTGTTCTCTGCTGCCCTGCAGACTAGGACAAGGAACAATGACTCCAAACTACAAGAAAGAAGATTCCATCTGAACATTAGGAAGAACTTGATTGTGAGAGCTGTTCAGCAGTGGAACTCTCTGCCCCGGAGTGTGGTGGAGGCGCCTTCTTTGGAGGCTTTTAAACAGAGGCTAGATGGCCATCTGTCAGGGGTGCTTTGAATGTGATTTTCCTGCTTCTTGGCAGAATGAGGTTGGACTGGGTGGCCCATGAGGTCTCTTCCAATTCTATGATTCAATGATTCTATCCTTGAAGGGACTCAGAGTGGCTTACATGGGAACAAGCCCGCTCAACATAGTTAAAATATAGCACAATAAACTTCATAACACAATATCATAAAACAATATAAAACTAACAACATCATAACACAGTATAAAAACAACCATCAAGCAAACAACCAGTGGCCTGATATAGTAAACAATTACTGAGTTTAGACGGGCAGGCTGGTACAATCGATTGCGAGAATAGAGCTGATGGATAAAGTGCAAGAGCCAGATGAAAGAATTAGGAGTAGAAGGGCAATATGAAGTAAAACACTATATCTATGGGCAGGGGAAAGTGGTAAAGTGTCAGGACTAGATCTTGGGTCCTTCTAGTTTGAACCATGTATTTGATGCGGATTTTTTAAAGAGGTATCTGCTGAATGACAAGAGGGAATAGTGAGTGCCCTCACAACATGTACAAAATACTTTCACATCACCATGAAGTCATTGCTAGAGTGCCTCTCTGTCCCCAACCCCACACCATAAGACTTTATTCTGAAAGATGCACCTTATTGTTTAATAATAATAATAATAATAATAATAATATCAACAACTATTATTATTATTATTATTATTATTGACACAAAAGCACAGTATGTCACAGCAAACGAGATCTCTATGCTGGATTTCGTATCACAGAATCACAAGTCGGACACTTCCCAAGTGTCTAGGACTGTGTGATGTATTATTATTATTATTATTATTATTATTATTATTAGGTAGTGTCTAATGTGTGATCAAATACAAAAGCCAGCATAGTAATCTTGTTTGCTGTATAATAATAATAATAATAATATATTGTTGTGTATCTAATAATAATAATAATAATAATAATAATATATTGTTGTGTATCTAATAATAATAATAATAATAATAATAATAATTCTTTATTTATTTATTTGTATTCCACCCTATTTCTCCAAGGGAGAATGTAGAATGTACAATCATTTGTAATGCCAGTGTACACCAATACAGTCTATAGATATACATCTCTTATTAGGAGAGCCTTACAGTGGTAAATGTGAGCTGCAGGTGAGCCCTGGCTATCTCCAGAGCAGCATATATTCAATGCATAAAAGGCCTTGACCATCTGTAATTTTGAATTTCCAACTCATTAACCAGATCAATACAGTATACTACATTTACCCCTCCCCTCAATTGCACTATTAGTGTATCTTTAATTTGGCTGTTATTAAGATCTCTCAATGTGCAATCATTAGAAACTCAGAGGGGTCAAAATCCTTGCTGTTACCGCTGATTGGTGCACATGGAAATGTGCATGTATCCTAAATTCCCCAAAGTTCTCAGAAAAGTATTTTCAGGATGTTCTCGCCTTCCAAGACTGGATTGAGTCCTTTGAGAACTGGGCCAGAGAGCACCCATAAATAGAATAATAATGAATAAATCTAATAATAGGTACATTTGTAACAGCTCCACATATTATTATGACCAAGAGAACCAAAAGTCTTTGAGCAGATATAGGTGAAGACTGTTGAATGATATGGGATGAATATATTAGATGTCTAAATATATCACTTTTATATCCTTCTATATAAATGCATGGCTGCCATTTACTACCCCTAATCCCCTTAGGGAGAAAGGGTGGGATAAAAATAAATAAATAAATAAATAAATAAATAATAATAATAATAATAATAATAATAATTACTATTATTATTATTATTTGAAACACAACAAGATGGGTCCACAGCAGACACTCTGCTGGCTGTTGTATTGGATCACACGTCGGACACTTCCCAAGTGCTCCAAAACTCTGTCTGAATCCGGAAATCCCAGAATAGCTTGACTTGTTCATTTTCTGTAACTTTTTCCGGCTTGTGATCCCACCAGTTCTTTGTCGTACGCAGATGGTATTTGTGGCACAAGTTCCAATTGATAATCTGAGCAATGGTGTTATGCCTCTGCTTGTAGTCTGTCTGCGCAATCTTCTTGCAGCAGCTGAGGATGTGATCTTTTGTTTCATCTGCTTCCTTGCAGAGTCAACACTTGGGATCTGTTGTCGACTTTTCAATTCTGGTTTTTATGGCATTGGTTCGAATGGCGTGTTCTTGGGCTGCCAGAATCAGGCCCTCCGTCTCCTTTTTCAGAGTTCCATTTGTGAGCTACAGCCATGTTTTTTCTTTGTCAATTTGGCTCTCAATTTTTCCCAGGAACTGTCCATTGAGAGCCTTCTTTTGCCAGTTTTCTCTTCTGCTCTGGATTGTGTTTTTACGCTATTCCCTCTTTGTGTTTTGCACTTTAAGCAGTTTACTACTATTGACTTCCCTCAATGTTGGTTCTTGACTGCCTTTCACATAATCTGCCAGCCCATGTTTCTCTTCTTCTACCATTTGGATCACTTGCAGAAGCCCTCTGCCTCTTGATTTTCTGGGCAGGTAAAGTCTGCCGACATCACTACGTGGGTGTAATGCGTACTGAATTGTCATTAGTTTTCTTGTTTTTCTGTCCAGATCATCCAGCTCTGCTTGCTTCCAGTTCACAATCCCAGCAGTGTATCTAATGACAGGGATGGCTCAGGCGTTGATAGCCTTGATCGTATTTCTGCCATTTAATTTGCTCTTCAAAACTTTTCTGACTCTTTGGATATATTCATTGCTGATCACATTTTTCATTTGCCCATGCTTGATATTGTCCAACTCTAGATATTTATAGGCTTCAGGCTGATTGCACTTTATGATTTGTCTATTTGGCAACTCTATACTCTCACTGTGTGTAATTTTCCCTTTTTTTAATGCCACTGTGGCCAGGCCTGTAGCCGGGGAGGAGGGGGGTTAGGGGTTCAACACCCCCCCCCCGAAATTTTTCAGGTTAAAAAAAACCACCTGGTTTACTCATGAATTTTAACTAGTTAACCAAATCCCCATGCGAAGTCTATGAGACGCAAAAAATTAAGAGTCCCTCCAGAACTGCAAGCACTATCTCAAGCAAATCTTGACAATTAATTCATACTGTCATTACTTGCAGCAATAGCCGATGTAGCGGAGCAACCAAGTTGGGGGTGGAGTGGGTGTTGAATGCTCTAATTAAGGAGGCCAGACTTGGAGGTGGTTGACAGGGGCGGAGCTGCAGGCTATTGAAGGCTGCTCTGCCCCCTGCTGTGCTCTTTGCTTCAGCGTGCCCAACCCCCACCCCCCCCCGAAATTTCAACCCTCCCCCAAAAAATTTTCTGGCTACGGCCCTGACTGTGGCACATTTGTCTAGGCTGTATTCCATACTGATGTCAGTGCTGAAGATGATGATGATGATGATGATGATGATGATTATTATTATTATTTGATACACAACAAGATTAGTTCACAGCAAACAAGATCACTGTGCTGGCTTTCGTATTTGATCACACGTCAGACACTTCCCAGGAGCCCCCGGTGGCGCAGTGGATTAAACCACTGAGCTGCTAACTTGTTGATCAAAAGGTCACAGGTTCAAACCCTGGGGAGCAGCGTGAGCTCCCACTGTTAGCCCCAGCTTCTGCCAACCTAGCAGTTTGAAAACATGCAAATGTGAGTAGATCAATAGCTACTGCTCTGGCGGGAAGGTAACGGTGCTCCATGCAGACATGCTGGCCACATGACCTTGGAGCAATACATGGAGAGAGTGTTGCCAGATGCACAAGCTGGGTTTAGAAAAGGCAGAGGAACAAGAGACCGAATTGCCAATATCTGCTGGATAATGGAGAAAGGCAGGAAGTTTCGGAAAAACATCTATTTCTGTTTTATTGACTATTCTAAAGCCTTTGACTCTGTGGATCATAATAAATCGTGGCAAGTTCTTGGTGATTTGGGGATACCAAATCACCTTGTCTTTTACCTGAGGAATCTGTATAATGACCAAGTAGCAACAGTAAGAATTGACCATGGAACAACAGACTGGTTCAAGATAGGAAAAGGCGTACGACAGGGTTGTATACTCTCACTCAACCTATTCAACTTGTATGCATAACGCATTGCGCATTGTGCAATGTGCGGGGCTTGATGAATGCATGCCAGCCACATGACCTTGGAGGTGTCTACAGACAATGCCAGCTCTTTGGCCAAAAATGAAGATGAGCACCAGCCCCCAGAGTTGGACACTACTGGACTTAATGTCAGGGGAAAACCTTTACCTTTATCTTTACCTTTTGCATACACTTCCCAAGTGTTGTCGTTGTTGTTATTATTGTTACTACTCTTGTGAAGACAAACAAAGTACTATATTTGTGGATGCAGACACACTGAAGGCAAAATCTGCTTAATACCCTGACACAGGGTGATCAGGCCCTCCTTTCAGCCCACAAACATATAATGTCCACAAATGTGCTCACTAATAAACAAATAAAGGTTTATAACCACCATTCAATCAAAGTTAAGCTCTTAAGTCCTATGAATTTTAAGAAGAAACATTTATACATGCACGTAAATCTTTCCTCTTATCTTGAGTGGAGGTTGAATACATTTCCTTCTTACTTTTCCCTGATAGGGAAAGAATTCTAGAAAGAAATGTGTTCCCTACTGACTGGTGCTCTGCACAAGCCAAACATCCCCCTGCAATGAATGAAAGAGATGGCTTACCAATTTCAACTTTTAAACTATTCATGCTCTGAAAGAGAGAACAAGCCCAGTGGTGACAGCTGGTCCCCCCAGTAGGTTCATGCTGAGAGGAAAGATGTGGTCTTGGAGGAATTGCCTTGGCAAGCTTTCAGTGCCCCGCTCCCCATCCCACTGATTCCTGGGCTGCCTGCAAACACCACCTTTATAATTAGAAGCTCCTCACCTGCTGGGCTCTCCGCAGAGATCAAATGTTTCCCTTCAGCTCCGGCATCCTATAGCTATGTGTCTGCATAGAATACAAAGCGCCACTTAACAGTAGCACCTCATGCACCACATGAAAAGCTCCTGGAAACATGGCCTTTCTCTGGAACCAGCAATCAAGAGACTTGTTGCTTGGGAAATGTGAAAAACCTCGCGGTGCAAGAAATAATCAAATGACATCCTTTGTTGAAATGCTTGGCTGGAAGGCTAGAGGGAATTCAAATGAAAACCAGTCTGCGCTTTCCCTGATTGGTGGGTCTATTTGCTTCATATGTAGAAAATGTTTCTGCACACTATTTGGGGGATTATTTTTTTCATTTAGAAGACTATATTCCCACAGTCTATTGGGATGCATGCTGGGACCAGAATGAAAAAAAACAAAAATGAAATTGGGGCGACTCACCTCCTCTCCAGTTTATGGCTCTCTCTTTATATATATAAAATATCCCTTTGCAATCTGCCACCATGTCTGTCATTATCATTTCTCTCTGTTTCTCGCTTTCCTTTCAGTGGGCAGTTTGAAGTGAGGCAGTTCATTCCCACCAGAGATCCGAACTCTTTTCTTATAAAATAGTGCTTCGTAGACTATTTGATGTAGCACAGCTATGTGCCAGGGACTAGTACCATATTTTTGTCTTATTTTTATTATATTTGCTTAGTTTTCAGGAAAGTTGTCAGACTTGCAAAGACTTCCTAAGATGAAAGGGGAATTATTTCTTGGCCGTGATTTTGTCCATTTCCGTTCTTGATCCTGGCTTTCATCCTAATTATGCTGGCTTGTTTTTATTAAAGGTAAAGGTTTTCCCCAGACACTAAGTCCAGTCGTGTCCGACTCTGGGGGTTGGTGCTCATCTCCATTTCTAAGCTGAAGAGCCGGCATTGTCCATAGACACCTTCAAGGCCATGTGGCCGGCATGACTGCATGGAGTGCCATTACCTTCCTGCCAGAGCAGTACCTGTTGATCTACTCACATTTGCATGTTTTCGAACTGCTAGGTTGGTAGAAACTGGGACTAACAGTGGGAGCTCACGCTGCTCCCTGGATTCAAACCTGTGACCTTTCCGTCAGCAAGTTCAGCAGCTCAGCTGTTTAACCCACTGCGCCACCGGGGGCATCTTGTTTTTATTAAGAACTAGCAGTCCCCTGCCATGCGTTGCTGTGGCCAAACCTGGTGATCTGGAAAATAAAGTAATGAGAGTGTTGATTTCTAATATATGTGATGTCTTTATGCTTGTGGGTAAACAGTATTTCTTGCTGTTTCTTTGACAGTGTTGATGTGGAGATTGTCTGGTTTGCTTACTCTGGAATATACAACATATAATTGTCCTTCTTTAGGGGTTCCTTTCAAATCGATGATACTATATATCTCTCTGTGTGAATCTGTCTATATCTATGGCTGGATGGCTCTTTGTCAGGAGGGGTTTGATTACATTTTCTTGCCCCGGTGAAGGGACTTGGACTGAATGGCCTTCTTTATTTTCTGTTGTTCATGGGGGTTCTGTGTGGGAAGTTTGCCCAATTCTGTTGTTGGTGGGGCTCAGAATGCTCTTTGATTGTAGGTGTACTATAAATCCCAGTAACTACAACTCCCAAATGTCAGTGTCTATTTTCCCCAAACTCCATCTGTGTTCATATATTAAATATGGAATATTTGTGCCAAGTTTGGTCCAGATCCATCATTTAGAAATGGAGATGAGCACCAACCCCCAGAGTCGGACACGACTAGACTTAATGTCAGGGGAAAACCTTTACCTTTGACTTTGATATATATAGGTGAATATCTGCCTCAATTACACCTTTCTTCAAATTAACGGACAATCAAGATAACCACTGCCAAGCATTATAACCTGGAGAAAAGACCTTCTCTTTCCCTTGCACTCTTCATTTTGTGGATATTATCCTCAGTGAGTTAGCCCATTGAATTAACCAAGATTTTTGAGACAGCCCAGTTCAATCTTCTTGCCTTCTGAAATTTTTAGTTTTATAACAGAAGCCATTTAATGCATGAGGGACCCTAGGATCTAGGGACAGAGTATGGGTGTGATGAACAGAATTTAGTCCCAAGACATTAGCCATATAGATGGAAAATCTGTATACCCCTTTGTGATTGTTTAGGTTTAGTCTCTCCCTTTGGTCGCCTCCTCTCCGGTCCTGTAATAATCATTAATGTTTATGTTTCCTAACAGATTGCTCCTTATTGCCCTCCTGCTGTCTACTTTGTGAGCCTTGCCTCATTACACCACATGCCTATGCCGAGATGTTAATCTTGCCAATGTCTTTGACTGTAAATCCTGTATAGGGTCAAAGTATGTAACCCTTTTTTGTTTTGGGGAATACGTCACCTTTTTGAATGATGTCTGAGCTTTCACACCAAATATATTTTGGCCAGTAGCCACTGCAAATTCTGTGATTCCTATGTGATCTCCTGCCATGACAAGTTACTATCTTTCAAAACTGGTGTAGTAGCAAGAAGAGAGGAGATAGCCATGTTTGCTTTTGTACAAGTATCCCTCGTTCATGTCCCATAAAAACAAGAATTATGTGTACATGTGTTTAACTTTTACATCAAAAGGACTGCATGGGTAAGAAGAAATCGATTTCTTTATTACATTTATTTCCCAACCAATAGGCAAGGCTCCCTGGGAAGTTCACAGATATTATGGAAAATGAAAGTCAGAGAAGGTCACAGTTCCAAATATAAGATGCTTATATGAACTAGTCTGTCTCTCCACTACAGTTTCTGGCCTTTTTGAATGCATGGGAAGGGACATAGCAGTAGCAACTAGGGGTGACTGGCCCTCTGAAATGATGCTGGCATCATGTCTATAGAACAACCCTTGAGTTACTTGGAGGAGGAAAACAGTGTGAAATAGGAGTTGCTTAATCCATTTTCTGCTTATCTTCTCGCTCATCTATTTCCCTGTATTTTATTTCTTGTGGGAAGAAAATAAACGTGGGGAGACCATTTTGGGTGGAGAAATGGGTGGGAAGAGGTTTAAGCAGGCCTCCCAAATGCCATCCCTTCCATGGCTCCTTTTCAGGAAGTGTATGTATGTCCTATGTCTATTTAGGACCGCATCTCTTTCTACAAACCGGTGCAGTCTCTGAGATCAACAGGAGAGGCCCTTCTCTTGGTCCCACCACCATCTCAAGGACGGTTGGTGGAATGAGGAAGAGCACCTTCTCTGTGGTGGCCCCCAGCTCTGGAATGCCCTCTCAAAAGAGATTAGATTAGCCCCTACCCTTTAATCCTTTCGTTCCAACCTGAAAATGTGGGTGTTCAGACAGGCCTTTGACCTTGAGTAGGCTGAATGGGCTCATATGAAGCTGACACTTGGCACATTGTGAATTGACAGCAGTTAGTTTTATCTACTGTTGTTTAAAAAATGTAATATTTTGGTTTTATGTTTCATGTGTTGATGTGGGTTGTTGTTATTTATTTATTTATTTCAAACATTTGTACCCCATCCATCTCAACCCCTGAGGGGGGACTCAGGGCGGAATGATTCCATCAGCGTTGCCTCCAAAAAATCTTGCAAATCTCTTGAGAAGACAAGCAGACAAATGTCAGGGCTTCCCACCAAGAACTGGGAAGCCCTGGCCCTTGAGCGCTCTAACTGGAGGTCAGCTGTGACCAGTAGTGCTGTAGAATTTGGAGAGGCATGAATGGAGAGCCAAAAGAGAGAAATGTGCCAAGAGGAAGGTGTATCAAGCCAACCCCGACCAGGACCACCACCTGGAAACCAATGTCCTCACTGCAGAAGAACATGCAGGTCAAGGATAGGGTTCCACAGTCATCTATGTACCCACCACCAGGACACCGCACTTGGAGGACAATCTTACTCAGACAACGAGGGATCGTCTAAGTAATTAAGTAAGTAACAACGGCAGGAATTCAATGCCAGCAACATACAGAACACATTACAATACAACATTACACAGTAGATAAAACATTAGGTTAAAAAGCATTTTAAAACATTACTATTAATCATATAGCCAAATCCGAGTTTGATTTAACTACCAACGACCCAGTCCAATGCCTATCCATAGTCAAATCAATTGCTATCAAACCTGCTGCCCGAAAGCCTGGTCCCAAAACCATGTTTTGAGCTTCTTCCTAAAGGAGAGGAGGAATGGTGCTGACATAATTTCACTGGGGAGTGTATTCCACAGGTGGGGAGACACCACTGAGAAGGCTCTGTCTCTTGTCCCCGCCAAAAATGGCGGTATCGAGAGTAGGGCCTCCCCGGACGATCTTAGATTCCGAGGCAGGACGTAGAGGGAGATATGTTTGGACAGGTTATAATTTTTATAATTGTATAATTATAGAATCATAGCATTGGAAGAGACCTCATGGGCCATCCAGTCCAACCCCCTGCCAAGAAGCAGGAAAACTGCATTCAAAGCACCTCCGACAGATAGCCATCCAGCCTCTGTTTAAAAGCCTCCAAAGAAAGAGCCTCCACCACACTCAGGGTCAGAGAGTTCCACTGCTGAACAGCCCTCATAGTCAGGAAGTTCTTCCTAATGTTCAGATGGAATCTCCTTTCTTGTAGTTTGAAGCCATTGTCCTCCAGGGTAGCAGAAAACAAGCTTGCTCCCTCCTCCTTATGACTTCCTCTCACATATTTATACACGGCGATAATGTCTCCTCTCAGCCTTCTCTTCTTCAGGCTAAACATGCCCAGCTCTTTAAGCAGCTCCTCATAAGGCTTGTTCTCCAGACCCTTGATCGTTTTTGTCACTCTCCTCTGGACACATTCCAGCTTGTAAACAATTATAAAATTGTTATAATTTTGGGTTGTTGTAGGTTTTTTCGGGCATGGTCTAGAGGCATTCTCTCCTGATGTTTCGCCTGCATCTATGGCAAGCATCCTCAGAGATAGTGAGGTCTGTTGGAACTAGGAAAAAGGGTTTATATATCTGTGGAATGACCAGGGTGGGACAAAGGACTCCTGTCTGCTGGAGCTAGGTGTGAATGTTTCAACTGACCACCTTGATTAGCATTTGATAGCCTGACAAAGCCTGAAGCAAACCTTTGTTGAGAGGTGATTAGATGTCCTTGTTTGTTTCCTCTCTGTTGTTGTGCTGTTGTAATTTTAGAGTTTTTTAAATGCTGGTAGCCAGATTTTGTTCATTTTCATGGTTTCCTCCTTTCTGTTGAAATTGTCCACATGCTTGTGTATTTCAATGGCTTCTCTGTGTAGTCTGACATGGTGGTTGTGAGAGTGGTCCAGCATTTCTGTGTTCTCAAATGGCTTTGTCAGGCCATTATATGCTAATCAAGGTGGTCAGTTGAAACATTTACACCTAGCTCCAGCAGATAAGAGTCCTTTGTCCCACCCTGGTCATTCCACAGATATATAAACCCTTTTTCCTAGTTCCAACAGATCTCACTACCTCTGAGGATGCTTGCCATAGATGCAGGCGAAATGTCAGGAGAGAATGCCTCTAGAACATGGCCATATAGCCCGAAAAAACCTACAACAACCCAGTGATTCTGGCCATGAAAGCCTTCGACAATACATTGTTATAATTTTATGTGACTTGTTTTATACTTTTGTACCGTTTTTACCTATTGTATGTTATATGTGCACCTTGGAGTGCCTTGTAAGCTGCCCCGAGTCCCTTCAGGAAGATGGTGGTGGGATATAAATAAAGATGATGATGATGATGATTATTATTATTATTATTATTATTGGCATCCTTTTGAGATCCAAAGCAGACATGTCTGAAGCATGATTAAATACTTCTAAACAATTCACACACATTTCTATCCCATATATTGTCTAATCTCTTACATATTGTGCAGCCTGTCCCACTGCAGTTGTCCATTAAGGGGTGCTGTAAATACATAAGATCTGTTTCCCGGTGGGATGTGGTATTGCTGGATAGGGCTAGTGAGAGAAGTGCCTGCTTCTTCCCGTTTTGCTCTCATTGCCAGCCTCTGCCTCCAGCAGTTGCTGCCTTCTTGTTAACTCTCCTGCTCCAGGAGCGACAAGCCTCCCTCCTTAAGAAACACAACCGAGCTTCCACCATTTTAATTATTCATCTTAGGGAAACAAAAAGAGATTCATTAAAGCATGTTGCTTGTACCACAGAGACCAAAGATATCTTCCCCTCCCGATAATTAGTTGTTGAAACAGGCAAATAAAAGTATTATTGGGATTTGTCCTGCTTATTTATTTATAGGCCATATACAAATATGCCATTACATGGTTCTGTGCTTGTGCTGTAGCTGGAGGAGGGTAAGGCAAGGAAAAAAAAGACACTGTGGTGAGGTTGTGAGTTCACGGGTAGGCTAAATAGGCCAGGATTTATGTATTTTAAGGTTCATTTATTTATTTTCCTGCTCTCTTGTGCACTTTGCCACCCTCATGTGTCTTACTCTTTCTGTTTGTTGAATATGGGTGCCTGCATGCAGATAGCCTTAAAGAGTAAATGAGTGGGAGGGAGTAGTGCAAAGTAGATGAGAGCTTCTGATAATTATACAGACTCCCTACCTTTGAATTGAAACATTGGGAGACAGAATTGAGAATAATTAATTAACATGCACAAATGCCATCAGGAAACCTAAGCAGCAGACAGCAAAAGGCGAATATGTGTCTTAATTCAAAGAGAGCAGTCTTCTGCTTAATATTTATTTATTTCCTATATTTTTACCCCGGTGGCGCAGTAGGTTGAACCCCTGTGCCGGCAGGACTGGAGACCGACAGGTTGCAGGTTCGAATCCGGGGAGAGGCAGATGAGCTCCCTCTATCAGCTCCATCTCCTCATGTGGGGACATGAGAGAAGCCTCCTACAAGGATGATAAAAACATCAATTCATTCGGGCGTCCCCTGGGCCAATTCTCTCACACCAGAAGCGACTTGCAGTTTCTCAAGTCGCTCCTGACACGACAAAAAACAACAACAAAACAAACCCTGCCCTTCTCACCCCCGAGGGGGGACTCAGGGTGGCTTCACAAAAGCATCATAGGATGCCGACATCATAAAAACAATCAACAATCAGCAATACATTAAAATATTAAAAACAGTAATTAAACAATTGATTAAAATCCTGTTAAAATCAGAATCCAAAATCCAGAGTCCAAGGTCCAGTCCGGGTCAATTCATTGTCTTAAAACTTCTTTTATTTGCTGTTATTACTGGTCGAACGCTTGGTTCCATAACCAGATCTTAAGTTTCCTTCTGAAAGACAGGAGGGAGGTGGCCAATCTGGTGTCCCTGGGGAGGGAGTTCCACAGACGAGGGGCCGCTGCAGAGAAGGCCCTGTCCCTCGTCCCCACCAGTTGCATTTGTGATGGCGGTGGGACCGAGAGCAGGGCCTCTCTAGATGATCTTAAATTTTGTCATGGTTCGTAACAGGAGATACGTTTGGACAGGTAGTCTGGGCCAGAACCATTTAGGGCTTAAAACGTTAAAACCAGCACTTTGAATTGTGCTCGGAAGGTGATCGGCAACCAGTGGAGCTGGCGTAACAGCAGAGTTGTGTGCTCCCTGTATGCCGTTCTGGTGAGCAACCTGGCTGCCGACCGTTGGACTAGTTGAAGCTTCCGGGCAGACTGTCAGAGGACTGTTCTCTGACTGAAGGTCCAGGGTTTTTGGTGTTAAAAAAAACATTTAGAAGGGAGAGCAATAGAAGACTTGAAACTACCAAGTGACAGATTAGTACCTGGACAACAGGCTCAGCACAGACAATTTTTACCTATGTCATGATCTTCCCCGCAGTGATTTTTATTTCCCTTTAAATTATACTAATTGCTTTCATGTTTCCGCGGACACATGGAGAGGCATTAATTAACCTTGGTCCTCCATCCTTTCATTTGCAAGGAAAATGTCTTCCTTGTTGCTGAAATATCACTCCCTGACTCCCTTTATATGCATATGTCAGAATTGGCATATTGAATCCCAAAACCCATCTACCCCTAATCCTTACAGAAATCAATTTGCTGCCAGGATCCCCTTCATCCTCATTGATTGATTCACAATTACAGGTGACTATTTGTTTATCTTATTTGCAATGTAAAAGCCTGCATTTGATAACATTTTAGAGCATTTTTCCTAGGGGTCAGCTGGATTTGCAGAAAAATTGTGGCTTTGCCAATTTCTTTGTCACACACTTTCCTCAGATATTCTTGGCAAAAGAAGAAACAGGGAACAAAAAAACTGTGACTGTTTAGGCCTTGGTTGGGTTGCTTTTCAAACAAAAATGCTGGTTAAGGATGTTGAACTGGATCTTTGTAGTATCCAGATGGTAATGGTGCAGTAAACATAACAATCTGCCAATAACAGATATATTTATGTGTGGATGGAGGAAAAGTGAAAATGGACATCGATTGTAAAATAAGCCCAACCTCAAATCGCCCAAGGAGCAGTAAGCTCCAATGAGGAGTGGGAAACTGGTGACTTTCCATGTTATTGTTCTGCAATTTCTTCCACCCCTGACTTTGGCTGTGCCAGTTGAGGCAGATAGTAATTGGAGTCAAACAATAACCATGGGTATAGGATCTTGCAGACAAGTAGTCAATTAGTTTCCCCCTGATGTGTTCCAGTGGTGGTAACCCAGTTGTGATGATGGTTTGTGCTCAGGATCACCTTTGAGAAAGCAGTTGCATGCTCAGCATCACTTTTGAGAGTTCAGTATCAGAACCTTATAATTTGGGTCTGCCTCCTGTACATGTGAATTTTTGTATGACTATTAGGGTTGGATAAGTTTGTACAGAAAAGACTGAAATTTGGAAAGAAATATATAATTTTGGACATCCAATGCAGTTTTGAACCCTGCCGGAAAGGTGGGGTGGGGGGGGGGGGAGGAGAGATCCGAATTTGAACCACTTACCACCCCCCCCCCCAGAAATATTCTATAATGTTCGGATGTCTCCCAAAATTATTTTAATTTTCAGAGCCATTAAGCAACTTTAGTAAAGGCAAGGGAATTTTTAAAATCTCATGACCTCCAACAGCGATGCAAGGACGGAAGCGGTGGGCATGGTTAATCATGCCACAATGCTTGCCTGCTCATTAGCCAAAATGGCTGAAGGTCCCAAAAATAGCTGTCTGTAGCAGTCTTCGTCTAAATATAAAATAAACTGTTTGAATCTCCAAAGGAGTCTAAAGAAGGCAGCAAAGCAATAAGCAACTTTTGCAAAGCCAAGAGATCATACATTGCTTAAAAACCAATCATTTTACTTTTGCCTGATTGCCATGAACAAGGCACTGGGGTAGCCAGCCACAGCTAGCCAGCTCTTTACAGTCAGTAAGTAATGATACAATAAAATGATCGATTGCATCTGCAAAATGGATTAAACAGATGGATGTGTCTTGAGGGTCCCCTCCAACTCAGTAGAGGAAGCAAATGGATGTCAGGGGAGTTTGGATGGTGCCTTTCTGCCCAGAAGAAGGGGGTCAGTCTAGATGTCCCTTGATGGGGTCTGTACTATGATTTCTGTTCACCAATTTAACAGAGTTTGTGCCACACAAACAAAGTTTGTAATGAAATTGTAATGAAATGAAAGGTAATGAAATTTGGTGAGCTAACAGTGGTCCATGTGTTCTACCACTGTAGCAAGTTTCATCAAGATTGGTCTAAAAATGAGGGAGAATCCCTTGAAGTTTCCCCAGTGCTGTTTTTTCCCTACTGTGCATGCATTAACGAATTGATTCGGAAGTTTCAGAAGTTTTGGAAAGTTTCAATTTTTCTTTTTGGAAAAATGCGGAAGTGACTTTAGAATCGAACCACCAGCGCCCCTACATCCGAAACGCGTTTTGAACTATTTTTTTTAATCAACCAAGCCTTATGACTATACAATTTCAGGATACAAGAGAAAACTCAAATGTCTGAAGACTTTCACACAAACCAGTTTTCCTTGACAGCATGCACAGGAAACATGTTCCTAGATTAGCAGTCTATCTGATGTGCTAATTTTCCATTTAAAGGGATTTTTCTCCCTTTCCACTTTCAATTGAAGTGGTAGTCCAAGTATATTTTTGTGCTCATAAGACCGGGAGCAAAAATTCTTCTCAGTTCTAAAACAGGATTACAAAGCAAAAGAAAAAGAAAATGAGTACCTTTGAAAAACCATGCCGAAACACTAATTCTCACTGTGCTGACTGAAACAATGAGAAATATTGTAGACCAACATGTGTCCTGGGTTCAAGCTTGGGAAGTGGCTAGATAAACATTTAAGCAATGCACACGATCTGCTATTGACCCAAAATATGTTGTTCCAAAACATGATAAATGTAGGGCACCTCTGAACAAATGATTTCCTAGTTATTTTCTTTTGTCTCATAGAAAGCATTTTTTTACATAATTGCCAAATCTTATTCCTTGAAAAATCCTTCAGATATAATCTTTCAGTAAATCAGTGACTTGGATACCTTTATTAGATTTATAACTGTTGCTATGTCTCTATTTGCTTCTTTCTATTTTTCATGTTATTTTTCAAAAAATAAAACATTGACACATACCTTCTTCGTATTGACACATTCTCTCATAATAGCGGAGAACTGCCTCTCTCTCCCATGGGGAGAAATGTGCCCCCCCACCCTCTGTTTGACTTGACCGTGATTATATTTTCCTTTGATGCTTAGTCCAGGCAATTGCAGGGAGAGATTTGCTCTAAAATGTTTGAATTAGAAACATAACTGGCACTGTATACCACTGAATTGTAGAAAGGAAGCGAGCCAAGCAATTTCAGGAGGAGCCAATAAAAGAGCTTTTTAACAAATAACATTTTAATTAACCCGCCATAGATTGTCCTCCTGTAGAAGAGCTGCTCTTCTTAATTGAAACGGCAGTGATATTCCATAAAGGTTCCCCTCCCTCCTTAGTTTGAGAGCAGCAATAGAATTATTTATAGGAGCTGTAATTTGAGTTAATGGCAGAGACGCTACTTTTATTGGTACATTGAGCGAGCAGTCCATTAGCTTTTAGGCTTTGACTATTGATTATTAATATTCATATTTGTTGCTGGGCTTATTTTCCAATTGTCTTTTAATGTTCTAGGGACACATTCCATTCAATTTTCCAAAAAGTAAATCCAGAATGTCTGTATTGACTGCCAGAAATGTGTTCTGAACAGATACAGCTGAAAGTGAACCTTAAATTACCAATTTTATAAACTGCAGCTCTAGTGAGTAAACTCCTATGGCTAGGAAGCTATTGTCTTTAAGGGTAGATTTACCAGTAGATGGTCCTCAAGTGGTGCCTAGTTTGGCAGTTATAACACATGAGTGGACAACGTTTTTTCTCTTTCCTGTAGGGAGCCTTTACAGTAGTAGGTGAGGCCAACAACAACAACAACAACAACAACATTTTTCATGTCAGGAGCCACTTGAGAGACTGCAAGTCACTTCTGGTGTGAGAGAATTGGGCATCTGCAAGGACACTGCCTGGGGACACCCGGATGTTTTGATGTTTAAATTATTGTCGAAGGCTTTCATGGCCAGA
This sequence comes from Anolis sagrei ordinatus, assembly GCF_025583915.1. Taxonomy (NCBI): domain Eukaryota; kingdom Metazoa; phylum Chordata; class Lepidosauria; order Squamata; family Anolidae; genus Anolis; species Anolis sagrei. The sequence continues at coordinate 37,412,132 of NW_026847660.1, forward strand.
ATCACTGGGTTGTTTTAGGTTTCTTTTCGGGCTATATGGCCATGTTCTAGAGGCATTCTCTCCTGACGTTTCACCTGCATCTATGACAAGCATCCTCAGAGGTAGTGAGGTCTGTTGGAACTAGGAAAGTGGGTTTATATATCTGTGGAATGACCAGGGTGGGACAAAGAACTCTTGTATGTTGGAGCTAGTGGTGAATGTTTTAACTGACCACCTTGATTAGCATTTGATGGCCTGGCAAGTGCCTGGGGCAAGTTCTGATGTTTTACTATCCTTGTGGAGGCTTCTCTCAGGTCCTGCATAGGGAGCTGGAGTTGACAGAGGGAGCTCATCCACACTCTCCCCAGATTCGAGCCTTTGATTTGTTGAAGGGGCTCCAATAATAATAATAATAATAATAATAATAATAATAATAATAATAATAATAATAATTTATTTATTTATTTACTTTGCTTATATAGCGCTGTTCTCAGCCCGGGGGCGACTCACAGCGGTGTACAACATAGGAAGAACAAAATTCAAGACACAGTATAAAACAATTCACAATCCAACATTACACAAAAACATCGTCATTACTACGAAAACCATTCAGCGTCGTCTCATTGTCCAAACCACAATCCAGTATCATTTCCGTTGTTCCATTCCTATAGTCATTACCAATCATTGCACTTCTTGTTCGAACGCCTTCTTGAACAACCAAGTCTTTAATTTCCTGCGGAATATCATCAGGGAAGGAGCCAGTCTAATGTCCACGGGAAGGGTATTCCACAGCCGAGGAGCCACCACCGAGAAGAATGTTATTTTTATATCCCGCCTCCATCTCCCCAAAGGGACTTGGGGTGGCTTACATGGGGTCACATAACCACATTTTTACTTTCTTCCTGAATGTCAGGATGGAGGGATCTGCTCTAATTTCACTGGGGAGGGGCCACCACGGAGAAAGCCCTGTCTCCCACTCCCACCAGTTGCACTTGCAAGAGAGGTGGAATTGAGAGCAGGGGCTCTCCAGAAGATCTTCATCTCCGAGGTGGATAATAGAGGGAGATACATTTGGATAGGTAAGCCGGGCTAGAACCTTTGAAGAGATAAGAGCCCAGTGGCTTTTCATTTCCATCGTCTTCATGCCTTTCTCTAGGAGCCGTGGTGGCGCAATGGGTTTAATCCTTGTGCCAGCTAAACTGTTGACCTGAAGGTTGGTGGTTTGAATCCATGGGATGGGGTAGGCTCCTGCTTCCCATGTTCCAACTTCCCATGTGGGGACATGAGGGAAGCCTCCCACAGGATGGTAACACATCCGGACGTCCTCTGCAGATGGCCAATTCTCTCACACCAGAAGCGACTTGCAGTTTCCCAAGTTGCTTCTGACATGATTTTAAAAAATCCTTTCTCTTTCCATACTTAGCAGATCTTTAGTCCCTTCAGTTGCTCCGATCATTGTATAAAGTGGTTCTGCTTGTTCCGTGGCTGCCTTTAATATCACAATACAGGGCAAGTAAATGAGGAAAAGTGGCAACAGCACTGCTGATAAAGACCTTTCTTGAGTAATCTAAGGATCAAATAGTGGGTCATTCCTGCAAATCCCACTGCTTTAGACTTAGTTTCATGCTTATGGGTTGGGAATTATGTAAGGGGATTGTTAATACTCCTCTCTTGTCAGATTTGGCTCTGGGACCTTTGGCCGCTGAGTTATAGCCTGAAATGCCCATGTGGCTTCACACAAGGTTATTTTTGGCACTACATCTTTCATTGTCTACCGCCGCCTCTCTGTAGGCTTTGTGTGTTGTTCCTTTTATTACAGTTTTAGGTGATCATTATGCCATTATAAAGTTTTTATAGCTGTATTGTTCAATCATTGTGATTGCAAGCTGCCTTGGGACCTTTGCTGGCCAAAAGGCAGGCTATAAATGTGAACAAAGGAATAAATAAAGTTCTGCTCCCTTTGCAATCACTTCAAAGATGGAGCAAATTAAGAAACAAAATCCTGCCATTTGCTTCAGCTGCAACCACACCTTTGATAAGACATTAAAGACAATGGGCAATTGTGTCAGTTCGAAGGGGTATTTTCTGCTCCTATATCCTTTGGGGGAACGCACAGACTGCTAAAATGCCACCGAGCCAAATGTAAACTTAATGTATCTGGAAATCAGCTTCTAGTTTTGAGAAGCATATTTTGTTCTTCCAATGTTACACAATCAGAAGGGAATCTACAGTTCATTTGAAAGACATGTGGCTGTTTCTGAAGCCTTCTAGGACAAGTGGTTTACCCTTTTACATGTTGGAAATTGAACAGTCAGGGACATCAGGGCCAACAAAAACATCTTTGTGGAACTATATTGGGGTCACACTTCCCCCATCCTTGTTCTACTACAAGATGACCAGTTCACATTACAGATACACATTTTCATCCACGCTGAACTATCCTGTTGCCATGGAGATATTTTGTAACCATTTGTGAGAAATCTGACATGACATCTTGCTATTCTTTTTGTTCCTTTGCCTATTCAGTTATGTTTTATCTGTCTCTGCTGCCACCCTGTTTCATTTGGGTAAAATGAGCGGTCCTCAACATGTAGGCTGTGAGCTGCATGCATGCACCCTTCATCCACCTTTGCAGTTTCCAAAGACCCCATTAATCCTCCCATCAATCAACATTTACATTAAGAAAAAAGAAAACACCAACATTCTCCTCCAAATCGAACCTCCAAGAAGTATAATCTCTCTTCAAAACAAGGCTGCCCTCCACTTAAAGCTCTGTATTAACACATTGCTGCTGCCATAGCTGATTCAACGACAACTACTATTGTGAAAACTAGAAGTGGACTTCTAGATTTTTTGATAATTGTTTTAATAATAGTAATATTTCAATTTTAATAAAAGTAAAGTGAAAGTTTTCCCCTTGACATTAAGTCTAGTTGTATCCGACTCTGGGGTGGTGGTGCTCTCATTTCCATTTCTTAGCATAGACACCTCCAAGGTCATGTGGCCGGTATGACTGTAAGGCGTGCCGTTACCTTCCCGCTGGGGTGGTACCTATTGATCTAATCACATTTGCATATTTTCGAACTGCTAGGTTGGCAGAAGCTGGGGGAACTCACCCTGCTCCTTGGATTCAAACCGCTGACTTTCCCATCTGCAAGTTCAGCAGCTCAGCGGTTTAACTTGCTATACCACTGGGGCTCTTCCATTTTAATATTTAAATTTTAAAGATTTTGAAATTGCATAGTTTATGAGCCTCTTTGTGTCCGAGTCATGGGAGAAAGTGGGATATTATTATTATTAGAGAAATGAGGAGAGTAATATGATTACTATTATTATTCTTTGGAACACAACAAGATGAGTCCATAGCAAACAAGATCACTCTGCTGGCTGTTGTATTGGATCACAAGTGTCTAGGACTGTGTGATGTATTGGCGAATAATGCGTGCAGATCCCAGTAGGGTGGCCTTGCTGACAGATGGTAATTTTGTCAGTGCCGATTGTGTTTAAGTGCAGGCCAAGGTCTTTATGCCTTCACCCAGTGTGCCGATCACCACTGGAACCATCTTTACTGGTTTGTGCTAGAGTCTTTGCAGTTTGATCTTTAAATCCTCATATTGTGTCAGCTTTTCCATTTGTTTCTCTTCAATCCTGCTGTCGCCTGGGATTGCAACATTAACGTCCATACTTGGTTTTTTAACACGATCATGAGGTCAGGAGTATTGTGCTCCAAAACTTTGTCAGTCTGAATTCAGAAGTCCCAGAGTAGTTTGACGTGTTCATTTTATGTGACTTTTTCAGGCTTGTGGCCCCACCAATTCTTGTTGCGGGCAGATGGTATTTGTGGCACAAGTACCAATGAATCATCTGAGCAATGGTGTTATGCCTCTGCTTGTAGTATGTCTGCACGATCTTCTTGCAGCAGCTGAGGATGTGATCTATTGTTTCATCTGCTTCCTTGCAGAGTCTACACTCTGTTGTCAGCTTTTCAATTCTGGTTTTGATAGTATTTATTCTAATGGCTGGTTCTTGGGCTGCCAGAATCAGGCCCTCCGTCTCCTTTTTCAAAATTCAATTTGTGAGCCACATCCATGTTTTTTCTTTGTCAATTTTGCTCTCAATTTTACCATTTACCATTCCTATCTCCTATTTCTGTGGAGCATGAAGATCCCAATGGAGGAGGGCTGGATATTCAAAATAGTATGGGAGTCAGGGGTGCTGTTGCAGTATTGGCGCTGAAGCTAGGCTTTGGCTAGGAAGCTGCTGTATACTGAGTCAGGCATTAGTCCATCTATCTCAACTCCTGGTGGCACAGTGGGTTAAACCCCTGTGAAGGCAGGACCAACAGGTCACAGGTTCGAATCCCGGGAGAGTGCGGATGAGCTCCCTCTGTCAGCTCAGCGAGGAAATGATAAAAGCCTCCCACAAGGATGGTAAAACATCAAAAATCCGGGCATCCCCTGGGCAACATCCTTGCAGATGGCCAATTCTCTCACACCACAAGCGACTTGCAGTTTCTCAAGTTGCTCCTCACACACACACACACAAATCTATCTCAGTATTATTTATACTGAATGGCAGTGGCTTTTCAGGATTTCAGCTGCCAGGAATTGATCTTGGGATCTTCAACATGCAAAGCAAGTAAAATGCAACTGAAGTCTACCTCCTAAAATGGAAAGTATATTGTCTTCTATTGAATATATTTCCAAGTCTGCAAATCTTATAGGCAAGAGATGTAACATTTAACAAAATAATTGTATCCTGATTCTCTTTTTTGTCAGTCATTTATTTACCCCTGACAGTAATTCCCAATTGCTGTGTGTCTCAGGAAAACTAATGTGCCCTAAGAGAACTGCTAAAGTAATATACAAAATAAATTAAGCATAGAAATCTTCCCAGAAGTCCACCTTACTCTCCTATAGGAGAAGACTGACTCTCAGCATGATTTACTGCTCTAAGGTTGCCTCCTTGCAATAACTCTCTATTTAGGGACAGGAAGTAATCCCCCCCCCAAACTTTGCACAGATGTGATTGGAGCATTCAGTTATATTTCCCATATAAGCTGGAAAACTACTGCATTCTGTTAGGCCATTGGGCTTGTCTTTATGAGCTTTCCTCAAGCAGGATGACTCCAGATGTGTTGCCTATAACTGCCATTGTTCCTAACCACTTATCTTGCTGGCTCAAGCTAATATTAAGAATGCCTGAAAGTACCCAAACTGCAGAAAGCAAGTATACCCTGATTACATGAATCTAAGAGAAAATGCAAAACCTGGAGATGTTTATTTATTTATTTATATATTATTTGAACTTATATGCCGCCACTCCCCTGGGGCTCGGAGCGGCTTACAAGAATGGCTAAAATCTAACAAAATTTAAAAGCAATTTAAAACAATTTAAAAACAGCATTATCAAACATTAAAAGCCTGTCGAAACAGGTATGTCTTACATGCCCTGTGGAAAGCTGGTAAGTCCCGCAAGGCACGGACTTCAGGTGGCAGAGTATTCCAGAGCGATGGTGCCACTGCTGTGAAGGCTCTGCGTCTGGTTGCTGTTAGACGCAAGGTCTTGACACTGGGAATTTCCAATAGATCTTGGTGCTCAGAACGGAGGGATCTCTGGGGTTGGTAGGGGGTGAGGCGGTCCCTCAGAAAGACCATGCAAGGCCTTAAAGGTGAGTACCATCACTTTGAAAGTGATCTGGTGCTCAATTGGTAACCAATGTAGCTGTAGTAAGATTGGCGTTATGTGGCATCTCATTGGAATTTCCGCAAGAAGCCGAGCAGCTGCATTTTGTACCAACTTGAGCTTCCGGATCACCAACAGAGGAAGGCCAATGTAGAGGGCGTTACAGTAGTCCAGTGTTGACATGACCGTGGCCTGGATCACCGTAGCTAGGTCGTCCCTGGACAGGTAGGGGGCCAACCGTCTAGCCTGCCGCAGATGAAAAAAGGCAGTTCTGCTAACGGCGGATGTTAGGAATGAAACTTTAGCACAGTAGGTTAACCACCAGCTGCAGTAAATGTTGCCAATCAAAAGGCTGGTAGTTTGAAGTCCGGGTGGGGGTGAGCTTCTGGCCTTAATCCCTGCTTCTGCCTACCTAGCAGTTCAAAAGCAAATGTGAGTAGGTAAATAGGTACCGTTTTAAAGCAGGGAGGTATTTAAGGGTCCCATAAGGAAATGCCAGAAACATGCTGCTGGTTCAATCAAGGTCTTATGAATAAAGGTCTTTGACGGGGAAGATGGAGTGACAGCAGCCCCCCCCCCCCCCGATGGCCAGAACTGAGCACAAGCCTCTAAGATGCTGAAGATGGGAAAGGATCTATCTATCTATCTATCTATCTATCTATCTATCTATCTATCTATCTATCTATCTATACAGTTGTCTGTCTTATCAGTATATAACAACATTGCTGTATGTGTGTTGTGCAATCCACCCTGAGTCCCCTTTGGGATGAGAAAGGTGGAATATAAATACTGTAAATAATAAATAATAAAATACTTTTTGTTTCATAATAGCTTGCCTGTCACTTCTGTGTGAGTCACCGATCTAGGCTTCGCTCCTTTCAGTCATGAAGACTGTTGCTGTTAAGTTTTTTTATAATGCGAATGCCTGAATATGCAAAGACACAGCATTAACAGAGTGCTTGGAAACAGACAGGGTCTCTGGGAGCATGAAGGAAAAAAAAACAGGAGAATAATGCAAGCAAAAGGTCTTTAAAACCTCTAGGTCAGTCTGCTGTTTCAAAAACAAATACAGCCTCCCCCAAATCCAAACACATGCAAGTAAATAACAATTCGAGAACACCAGGATAATAAAAAACAGTTTACTCACAAAATCTTGTATGAGGAGATCATACAGGTCAAATCTTGGGTTTCATGTAATCCAAAATATATCCAAGGTGTTACAGTAAGTCATAGCAGGATCAAGTGTGTGTTAAAGAAAAACCTTATGATGTTAATTATTATGTGCAGCTGGTAATGTAGGTCAGCCAGCATGTTTGGGCCACACCCAGTGGGTTATAACTGTATGGATTTTAGAATACAGTTTGGAGAATCAATATGCTACTCTGAGGAAGAGAAGCAATATGCTGTAATACTGCTATGCTCTAACAAAGATGCTCTTTGCTATGATAGCCATTTACAAAAGGTTTGTTTTGCTCTCTCATTTTAATGAAGATGAAGAAGCCTTATTCTGTGTTACTTACAAGGACTATGTAAGTTTGTTGCAGTGTTTGATTTTGTATGCAACACTGCGAGTTTATTCCTCTACTGATAAGAGTAACATTTTTCTGTTCCTTTTCCCTCTTGCCTGTGTGTCTTTTGCATGGGACTTGGCTAAAATCTGCTTCTGTGCAACACAGGGAACTACATTTGGTCTGATGAACAAATGTAGCATGCAGCAACGTGCAAAAGGAAGAACGAAGCAGGAGAGAGCTAATACTAAGGAAGAAAGCTGGAGAGAACAAAAAGACAAAAAACCAGGGGTCCTTTTATACCTTTCCTACTTCAAAGCAGGAGCCTACATGAGAGACAGCACACATCCTATGTTCTGAGATCCCAGCGTGCAACTTTATGATGGGTCATAAACTGTTGGAACTCAATGCATACGTGATTGTAAACCAATCCAATAGTTGCCTCATGTAGGAATACACATGTGCATGGGGTTGGAGGCTTCCAAAATATTGATGTGTTTATTCCTTTAAGTTTCATTTTGGAAAGAGTTTAAAAGTGACTCCAAGTAGCCAGCCTGTGAAAATTTAGTAAGATAGTTGCTTTGTTTATGTGGAAGGGAAGTCCTAAATTGGGAGGGAGGGTTATTTCATTTCTTTTCTCCTACTCAAAAAAATTTGGAAGCAAGATGTATGAAAATGAATAGCACACATCACAGGCGTATCCCCGGGCAAGAAAGCTGCAAAGTTTCAGAAGGATAGGTGCAAGCTAGGGAAGTATACTTCTTGAGAACAGAGGCGGCCCTAGGTAATTTTCAACGGTAAGCAAACAGTATTTTGCCCCCCCCCCCCCGCAAGCAATCACTGATATATATTTTCTGTTCGTCATGGGAGTTCTATGTGCCATATTTGGTTCAATTCCATCATTGGTGGAGTTCAGAATGCTCCTTGATTGTAGGTGAACTATACATCCCAGTAACTACAACTCGCATATGTCAAGGCCTATTTTCCCCCAAGAGTGCCTCAAGAGCGCCCCTGGGCAAAATCAACTATACTGCAAATGCTTACTTTGCATAATGGGTTGAGCCGCCCCTGCTTGAGAATCAGTTGAAAGCTTTTAAAAATAATGATGCGTGATGACATCGATAGACTCGCTTGGCTGTTTTCTAGTTCCATCCTTACTCCACCCGTAAATAAAGTTTGGAAAGTTATTTTTTAAAGAAAAATAGTTGCTTCCAAGTTGTGGAACTCTCTCACATGGGAGGCTCATTTAATCTTCTTCCTACTTTCTACTGTCATAGAATCATAGAGTTGGGAGGGTCCTCATGGGCCTTCTAGGCCAATCCCCTGCCAAGAAGCAGGAAAATCGCATTCAAAGCACCCCTGACAGATGGTCATTCAGCCTCTCTTAAAAGCCTCGAAAGAAGGCACCTCCACCACACTCCGGGGCAGAAAGTTCCGCTGCTGAGCAGCTCTCACAGTTAGGAAGTTCCTCCTAATGTTCAGATGGAATCTCTTTTCCATGTTCTAGTCTCCAGGGGCAGCAGAAAACAAGCATGCTCCCCCTTCCCCTTGACTTCCCCTCATATATTTATATGTGGTCATCATGTCTCCTTTCAGCCTTCTCTTCTGCACTCTAAACATGCCCAACTCTTTAAGCTGCTTCTCATAGTGCTTGTTCTCCAGACCCTTGATCATTTTAGTTGCCCTCCTTTGGACACATTCCAGCTTGTCAACATCTCCCTTAAATTATGGTGTCCAGAATTGGACACAGTATTCCAAGTGTGGTCTGACCAAGGCAGAATAAAGGGGCAGCATGACTTCCCCAGATCTAGACACTAGATGCCTATTGATGCAAGCCAAAATCCCGTTGGCTTTTTTGCCATCGCATGACATTGTTGGCTCATGTTTAACTTGTTGTCCACGAAAACTCACAATCTTTTTTCGCACATTCTGCTGTTGAGCCAGGTCTCCCCCATTCTGTATCTTTGCATTTCATTTTTTCTGCCTAAGTGGGTATCTTGCATTTGTCGCTGTTGAATTTCATTTTGTTGTTTATGGCCCATCGCTCTAATCTGTTAAGATCATTTTGAATTCTGCTCCTGTCTTCTGGTGTATTGGCTATCCTTCCCAATTTGGTGTCGTATCAAGCAAATACTTTTTAAAATTCAAGCAGAACTTTGACTCTTAAGGGACTGGTTAAAGAATCGTTTATTGGGGTGAGTTAGGCTTTTATTTTTTTAACTGGATTTTAACGTGTTTTAATTTATGTTTAAATCATGTTTAAAACTTTTGCATGAAATAGATTTTATGTTCTTTGCTTTCCCTCATTCCAAAAGAAAGGTGTGGGTAATAAATAGATAAAAAAGCACATGTAATGACGTATGGAAGTCCTCTGTAATTGAGCACTGGTAGAATGATATTACTGAATACAATGACATGCTGAATCTCATGGTACAACTAGGAACATCTCTCATCATGCAACAGTAGAGGTGGCATTGCTCCAGTATCATCTTGTGTCGTGGGCAAGGATACTCCTTTGTTGAAGTAGCCACGTCTTTCAGGGTGTCACCTTACCCCAGCCCATTGTTTTCCCCTTAGCTCAGTTCTGAGCTTTTTTTTATCATGTCAGGAGTGACTTGAGAAACTGCAAGTTGCTTCTGGTGTGAGAGAATTGGCCATCTGCAAGGACGTTGCCCAGGGGACCCCCAGATGTTTTACCATCCTGTAGGAGGCTTCTTGAGCCCCCTGTGGTACAGTGGGTTAAAGCACTGAGCTGTTGAGCTTATTGACCGAAAGGTTGCAGGTTCGATTCCGGGGAGCGGCGTGAGCTTCCACTGTTAGTTCCAGCTTCTGCCAACCTAGCAGTTCAAAAACATGCAAATGAGAGTAGATCAATAGGTACCACTCTGGTGGGAAGGTAACAGCGCTCCATGCAGTCATGCTGACCACATGACCTTGGAGGTGTCTACGGACAATGCTGGCTCTTCGGCTTAGAAATGGAGATGAGCACCACACCCCAGAGTCAGACACGGCTGGACTTAATTTCAGGGGAAAACCTTTACCTTTTTACTTAGGAGGCTTCTCTCATGTCCCTGCATGAGAAGCTGGTGCTGACAGATGGGAGCTCACCCTGCTCCCCGGTTTCAAACCGCTGACCTTTTGGTCAGCAGTTCTGCCAGTTTAACCCATTGTGCCACTGGGGGCTCCTACAGTTCTGAGCTTAACCTTGCACATCAGGGCTTCCTCTCCTCCACCTTGAAAAAAGCGACTTCTCTCAATTTTTGTTGTCTGTCCTGCTTTATTCACAAAAAAAGTTTGTAAATAGGATTTTTACACCTCTTTCCCAACCTAGTAAAGATTCATTCACATGACAATTTAGATCTTCAAAGCACTTAAGACACATTAACTAATTATCATCACAGCAGCTGTCAATGCAAGATGTTTGATCTCATCTTTTTCCACTGAGAATGGAAGAAACTGAAGTTTTGCTTTCCCCTGCTCCTCCTTTTCACAATATTTAAGAAAACTTGCTCAGGGCTTTAATAAATAAAAAAGCGGTGCAGCATAGATTCTTCTTACAGACTCAAAAATAGCAATCAAAGGAAAAGAAAGAAAAACAATGTCCTTTGAAGGGTGGGTGGTTGCTGTCCAGTTGCCAGAGAGACAAATGATTTTCGGCGACAGCATGAAAGATTTGATTCTGTTCCCAGAGAGCAGCACAACTCAATTGTGGCTGGACTTCATTTGACTTTGGGTGTTACAGATCGATGGAGGAATGGTAAACTTCATAGTGCAATTGACAGGTGTTTCAGAAGAAACTTGAATGCCACTTCCAACTTATACAGTAGAGTCTTGCTTATCCAACCTTTGTTTATCCAAAATTCTGTATTATCCAACACAGTCTGCCTTCTGTCTGGATCCACAGGTGAAGGAAGTGGAGTGTATATTTATCTGTGGAATAATGTCAGAGTGGGAAAAAGAAAGAACCCATGTCAATTTTGGTGCTAAATTCGTAAATACAGTAATTACTACATAACATTACTGTGTAGTGAACTACTTTTTCTGTAATTTTTCTGTAAAACATAATAAGGAGGTATTAAGGAAAAGCCTATTAAACATGAAATTACATTACGATTTTACAATTTGTAAAATCATAATGTAATTTCATGTTTAATAGGCTTTTCCTTAATCCCTCCTTATTATCCAACATTTCGCTTATCCAACATTCTGCCAGCCTGTTTATGTTGGATAAGCAAGACTCTACTGTGTATTATTATTATTATACACAGTTATTATTATTAATGATTACATTTATATGCCACCCTTCCCACCCCGAAGGGAACTCAGAGTGACCTACAAATCATATGTGCATACAATATATTAGCACAGAACAATATTAGTATTATATATTACTATATTGTACTATACTACTATACTGTAATATTATTTGTAATATTACATGTAATATAAAATATATAATCATTATATTGTATTATTTTATTGAATTACATTATAATATTATCAATATTATATGTGTATAAAATATATTAAAGTATTAGCACAGTACAATATTATTATTATATATTACTACATTGTATTATACCACTATACTGTAATATTATTAATAATATTACATGTAATATAAAATATATAATCATTATATTATATTGTATTACATTATAATATTATTATTGATATTATATGTGTATACAATATATTATATTATTAGTACAGCACAATATTAGTATTATATATTACTATACTGTACTAAACCACTATACTGTAATATTATTAGTAATATTACATGTAATATAAAATATAAAATCATTATATTGTATTATTATATTTAATTATATTATAATATTATTATCAATATTATATGTGTATACAATGTATTATAGTATTATTATATCTATATTGTACTATACCACTATACTGTAATATTATTAGTAATATTACATGTAATATAAAATATATAATCATTATATTGTATTATTATATTGAATTACATTATAATATTATTATCAATATTATATGTGTATACAATATATTATATTATTAGCACAGCACAATATTAGTATTATATATTACTATATTGTTGCTGGAGGGGAGGGGCTGATGACCCAGAACATCAGTTGGTGCTGGGCAGGCCCGTAGCCAAGATTTTGTTTCGGGGGGAGCTGAGTTTGATTTGGGGGGGGGGGGGGCTGAGTCTGAGTGAAAGAGGGTCTACCCTAGCAAACCTTTCATATCGTTATCCCAATACCCCATGCATATGGGATATATTGAGCATGGTGATCAGATCATGATATGAATAGCATAACAGTTTAAATAATGTACCAGTAAGGCCTTCTCGCGGGCCACCATGAGAATTTTTTTGAGGGGGCTGAATCCCCCAAGACCCCCCCCCCCCCCCCCCCCCCCCCCCCCCCCCGGCTACATGCCTAGTGCTTGGGGAAGGTATTTGGTACTGTATTTGGACTTGTGTATTTGAACTTGGAGCTGGGGGTGGTGATGGTTGACAGGGAGCTCTGGCATGGGCTGGTCCATGAGGTCACAAAGAGTCAGAAGCGAATGAACGAATGAACAACAACAACATTTGGACTTGGGTATTCAAACACAATACGTCCCATTTTTCTCAGAGTTTTGTCTGTTCATTCGAAGTAGCTTGCAGTTCTAAAATCCGCAATTCACAATAAGATCAAGAATCAATGCTTTGAAAAGAAAAGAAAAAACAAAGCAAAACAGTAAAAGCATCCAAAAACTCAGCTAGCAGCAGCATCCAAAATGCAATATCCAGATAAAATGGATCAAGAGCTGACTGATGTTCCATCAGATGAAAAACTGTTCTGGTCTTCTAAAGAAAAGAGAAATCTGGGCAGGTAAACTCTCTGTATAAAGAGACTGCCATCATAAAGAAAGCTGTAAAATGTACAGCCTTTGTCCCTGACATCTGCGAAGGAAGAAATACAAAGAATGGGCTCCTATGATGGTTTAAAGAGAAAACATTTGGGAGGAAGCATTCCTTGAGGTAACCTGATCATATCCATGCAGGGATTTAAATGTTGAAATAGCATTTCAACATTTAAGATGGAGCTGGAAAGAAACTGGTAAACAGTGCAGTTCCCTGGGCATAGGGTAGGATCCCTTTGGCAACGAGCTCTCCAGAGCCTAAGTAAGCATAGGTATCCTGTTCAGATGGGGAATATGCAACCCTAAAAAATTTCCATTAATCTATTGTCGAAGGCTATCATGGCTGGAATCACTGGGTTGTTGTAGGTTTTTTCGGGCTATATGGCCATGTTCTAGAGGCATTCCCTCCTGACGTTTTGCCTGCATTTATGGCAAGCATCCTCAGAGGTAGTGAGGTACCTCACTACCTCTGAGGATGCTTGCCATATGCAGGCGAAACGTCGGGAGAGAATGCCTCTAGAACATGGCCATATAGCCCGAAAAAACCTAAAACATTCCATTAATCTCATTGAACTATGAGACTAATTTCAAAAGTCTTCTATAAGTGATGAGTTCAGAGTCCTAGCAAGAGTACTACATCAATTATCAGGAAAGAGAGAGAGAGAAAGAGAAGAGGTGACTGCGGGTGAATCTATATGAAGAAGACCCAGACTCAACAGTCACCAGTGAGGCAATGGGCTAAACCCTTGTGCCAGCAAAACTGCTGACCGAAAGGTTGGTGGTTCGAATCCAGAAAGTGGGGTGAAGAGGTAACCGTGAGTGAATCTATATGAAGAAAACCCAGACTCAGCAGCCCCCAGTAAGGCAATGGATTAAACCCTTGTGTCTGTGGAACTGCTGACCGAAAGGTCAGCGGATTGAATCTGGGGAGCTCCCATCTGTCAGCTCCAACTTCTTATGTGGGGACACAAGAGAAGCCTCCCACAGAATGGTAAAACATCTGGACTTCCCCTCGGCATGGCCAATTCTCTCACATCAGGAGCGACTCGGAGTTTCTCAAGTCGCTCCTGACATTAAAAAAAAATCCCCAAAGTCACTTATTGCTGTTCTGATTACATTTGCTGGTTCTCAATGAGTATTGTGGATCTTTAACTGTTAAACTATGGCTTCAGGGCAATATGGACAATGGGATGGAGTATGATTCAGACCGGTCTGGACAGTGGATGGTGTTGACAGGGATCAGTGCAGTCCAGATCAGTGCAGGAAAAGGGAATGGATTATGCCTGTGTTGGTGTGGCCAGTCCCAGCCAGACACTCTCCTCCTTCCTACTCACAAATTAGGCATCCTTTCAGAATTGGGCACCTGCAATGGCAAACCGCTCACAAGGAGCTTTGTGTCTAGTTGGGAGCAGTGGTGGTGGCAGGGAGGATGAGGTGGCAGGGAGGGTTTATGCTCTGGACTAGGCTTGAATTTAATGGCCAATGTAGACTTTCCCTATCTCCGCTTTCGGTTATAGCCCCATCCCACATCTGACAGATTAACCTTGGGGGAAGGGGCTGTAGCCCTCAACAGAAAAAAATGTAGATTGAGCATCTTTGGTGATGCTGAACTCTAAACTGTCTACAGCTTCTGAAAATATATGTTCTGAAGTCAATTCCATTTAAAGCACATTCCAGCAATTCCAACTGGGCATTACTGTGACTTGCATCACTGTTGCCAGATTTCATTTGATAACAGTATATTTCTGTTTAAATTTCTTCATTTGTCAGCAAAATGCAAAGTAAATGAAGACTGTCAGAGGACCAATGTCTGAAGGGTAATTTTTCACCAAGAAAAAGTGATCAGAAATGTATACACTTTTTCAGCTGAAGTCAGGCATGGGTCCACATGGCTGCCATGTGCAAAACATAAAGCATTTGTATTGTCGAAGGCTTTCATGGCTGGAATCACTAGGTTCTTGTGGGTTTTTTGGGCTATAGGGCCATGTTCTAGAGCAGGGGTCGGGAACCTTTGGCCCTCCAGCTGTGGTGGACTTCAACTCCCACAATTCCTTGAGGCTCGGCATTCGCCCCAAAGGCTTATCTTGGCCCAACGAGGTTTGTTTGGCTCTTTTTCATGGAGGACGGGCAGCAAAGGGGGAGATACGAGCGTAACGTAGCTGTGCAGATGGCGAGGAAGGATGCGGAGCCTACAGACTGGCCTCGGAGGGAGAGAGCGGGCGGAAACCCCTGCGGGCAACGCGCCTCCTCGCCGCTTAAACAGCGCAGAGCCCTTTCCCTCCAGCCTTCGCCTTCCCTTTTCCCCGACAAGCTCTGCACGACGTCACTCAGCCGGCGTCGTTGCTAGGGAGGGGGTCCATGCGGGGCGGGTGCTAAGGGCCGAAGCGGCGAGGAAGCGCGTTGCCCGCAGGGGTTTCCGCCCGCTCTCTCCCTCCAAGGCCAGTCTGTGGGCTCCGCATCCTTCCTCGCCATCTGCACAGCTACGTTACGCTCGTCTCTCCCCCTTTGCTGCCCGTCCTCCATGAAAAAGAGCCAAACAAACCTCGTTGGGCCAAGGTAAGCCTTTGGGGCGAATGCCGAGCCTCAAGGAATTGTGGGAGTTGAAGTCCACCACAGCTGGAGGGCCAAAGGTTCCCGACCCCTGTTCTAGAGGCATTTCTCCTGACGTTTCACCTGCATCTATGGCAAGCATCCTCAGAGGCAGTGAGGTCTGTTGGAATTAGGACAATGGGTTTATATATCTGTGGAATGGCTGGGGTGGGGCAAAGAGCTCTTCTCTGCTGGAGCTAGGTGTGAATGTTTCAGCTGACCACCTTCATTAGCATTTGAAGGCCTGGCTGAGCCTGGGAAAATGTTCTGTTGAGAGGTGTTAAGATGTGCCTGGTTGTTTCCTCTCTGCTGTTTTGCTGTTGTAATTTTGGAGTTTTTTAATACTGGTAGCCAGATTTTGTTCATTTTCATGGTCTCTTCCTTTCTGCATGAGGTCCCCTGGTACCTCTTCATGACTACAATCAGGGCATATATTCCAGTCACTCTTTTATGTTTGGAGTGAATGGAGCATGCCTTTTCAAAATACGCTATTAATAAAAAAAAACCCCATCCTGACTAAAATTGGGATGGCAGGCAGCCACCCCAAAGGCCCCCAATTTACCCCTAAAAAATCGTGCCTAGTTTGGTCCAGTGAATGAAAATACATCCTGCGTACCAGATATTTACATTACTATTCATAACAGCAGCAAAACGACAGTTATGAAGTAGGAACAAAACTAATTTTATGGTTGGGGGTCACCATAATATGAGGAAGTGTATTAAGGGGTCGTGGCATTAGGAAGGTTGAGAACCACTGCAATATCATCTAATTTGATAGGTGGTGTCTGATTAGAATCTCTACACTGGCAAGGGACTTTCATATCACCTTTTTTACTCTTTTAACTTGAGATGTCAGGAATTTTCTACAGCAACCCATGCGCTTTGCTCTTGAGCTCTAAAAGGTAGACAGGTCTTGAAAAAGGAGCACAGGTATCTAACTCCATGTGTATGAATACAAAATACCAGATCATAGTTTATCTCCCCTTCAGATGACAACTGCCACTCCAGTTAGTAAATTGCTGCTGAATGTGTTTGAGTAACAGCTATTCTGTAACAAGTCTCTTATGGGGTCCCTATTGCTCTAAGCTTTACAAATGGACAGGTGTTCTTTCTTGTTCCCATTCCAGTGGTATCCCCAAATGACCTATCTCAGGGAAAGGAAGCCCACTTGTATGAAGGGAAGTAAAAGGTTACACATCACAGGAATAAAGGACAAAGTTATTTCCCATGCCTGTGTCTAAGTATGAATGTCAGGGTTTGTCCTTTCTTTGGTGCCCAGGGTGAAGCTAATGCACTCTGCTCCACAGAACTCAGTGGGAGGCACTAAGAACTGAGCCATTCCCTAATCTGCATGGCCCTGCCTTGGGTTCTGCTTCTTCATATGACACTGAAGTGTGACAGCATCCTGAGAAATGGCTTTTTAAAAATACATTGATGATGGTAATTGAATTTGACTAGCCTTGGCCTTAAAAGACATTTCTAGAATTCCGGCTGTATTTTTCTAAAAACCAGCCAATCCTCCTTTTCTTTCCAGACACCATCAAAGCCTTTGGCTTTCCATTTGTGTGTGTGTTTTTTAAAAACTAAGATTGTGCAGGTACAACTGCACCAGGAGCTCCAATTTTGTTTGCTTTGCATTGAATGTTTGTTGTAGTCCTAAGTTTCAGGGACTCTGCAGATAGGTGGCTCCTTTTGACTGCAATTATAGGGCAAGCCACCTGTCAATTATAGTTAGGTTCCCTGGTCCCACCCCTTTTTGGGTTTTAGAGGGAATAGGAGCCATTTTGAGTTCAGTCCACACAGAGAAGCCTTTCACACAGGACATAAGACCAAGAGCTCCTGTAGAAAGCTTCATCTTCTACAGCTTGGCTGGGGAGAAAGGTCCCATAGCTTGACCAAGGATTATACAGCCTTACAGCTCCTTCACTGAGGGACTTCAGTCAACCATCACCGAAGCCTGAATTCCTTTTTTTCCCCTGGAAGTCTACAAAGCTCTGCTTGGTAAGGGTCACTCGCGGAAGCCAGAAGCAGTTGGTACTGGGTGCAGGGGCTCCACGCCAACAGAGGCAAAGACAGACTGCCCAGATTAGAAGTTAAGGATTTCCCCATTACTTAATGTACAGTTTATGAAGATAGTGCCTGTTCCCTGTGGACAAGATTGCGAGAGAGCCAATAGACTATTAAGAAAGCCTTAAAGTACCTGTTTGTTTTCAATAATAAAGAACTTTGTTGAACCTTTAAGCAATCTAAAGACTCTGTTTTAAGGAAATCCAAAGGCCTTTAATCTGAGGCAGCGTCCCCGTTGGGCACACAGAATTTATGTCCTGTCTACAGTCTTATGCACAGGCCCAGCGTGCGACAGCACAAAGATCTCTCTTCTTACTGGATGGACCTCTATCTTGCAAATCTCTTTTCAGCTCCCCAGATATCACATTTACTAACTTTCATCTCATACCCCCCAAATATTTACCTGCTATTGATTTTTTCTTGGCCAGAATATCATTAACCGACATTACTTGGGGTTATTGATTGTGGAGGGACCACTAGATAGCTATTTATTTCATAATGAAGACACAGAGCAGAGCATATTTGAAGAAAACTTCATTAATCTGCAAGAAGAGAAGGTGAAATTGAGGGACTAACACTTAACAAGGCCATGATTAGTATCAAGGGAAGGAAAGTCATTAAGTACTTAGCTTTTGGCTCAGTTGTTGGACAACATGGGCGTTTGTCCAGGACACCAGCCTGTACTGGGAAGCCTGAGGCTAACAGCAGTACAGGTAGCTTTCCGTTATAGTCACCTGTTTTTCCTTCTCCAGGGCAGGAGAAAAGCTACAGTTCCTTAGCAACCACAGGAACAGGATGCATTTACTTGCCAATTTTCCAAAGTCAAGAAAAAGGAAATTAAAGCTCCTGCACACACACCCATCCTTGTAATGCGGCAATGAATCAACTAGTGTACGTATCTCAATATTAGGCTTTGTTCAGATCAGTTTTATAACACTCTGATATAAAAGAAAACAAATGAATGCTGCATCTCCTGGAGAGCAGTGTCTTCGGAATAGAGCTTTGAAAAGTTCCTTTTTTAGACTGCAATTCTCAGAATCCCACCCCATGCCTACTCCCCCAAAATGAGTCTGCTTCTAATTTCCTAATCAGAACGTTATTGGGTTGTTGTAGGTACCTCACTACCTCTGAAGATGCTTGCCATAGATGCAGGTGAAACGTCAGGAGAGAATGTCTCTAGAACATGGCCATATAGCCAGAAAAAAACTACAACAACCCAGTGATTCTGGCCATGAAAGCCTTTCTACAATACACAGAAGGTTATTCTTTCAAAAGCGTTGATGTGAGTGGACATCCAGATGGATCATGTCCTGCATACCGTACCTCAAGAAGTCTGACTTGGCCATGGTAGTCCGTGCCTTAGTCACCTCCAGACTGGATTACTGCAACACACTCTACGTGGGGCTGCTTTTGAAAACGGCCCTGAAATTGCAATGGGTACAAAGGTTGGCAGCCAAGCTACTAACTGGAGCAAGTTACAGGGAGCAGACAACCCCCCTGTTGAAATAGCTCCACTGCCTGCTGAAAAGTTTCTGGTCCCAATTCAAGGTGTAGGTTATTACCTACAATGCCCTGAACGATTTCGGTCCAGGCTCTCTTTGTGATCACATTTTTCCCTACGAACTTGTGCGAGCTCTAAGATCTGCCAAAGAGGCCCTTCTCTCGCTCCTACCTCTGTCACAAGCACAGTTGGGGGGGGGGGGGGCGAGGGAGAGGGCCTTCTTGGTGGTGACTCCCCGCCCGGCTCTGAAACTTTCTCCCTAAGGAGATTAGATTAGCGCCTATCCTGTTCACTTTCTGTAAAGACCTAAAAACATGTTTGTTCTAATGTGCCTTTGATTAATCAGTTCACTAAAAGAATTGGCCCTTCTAGCTATAATTGTATTCTCGACTCTTGCACTTTACTGATGCCCCTGCCCTGGAGGTGTACTGTTCTAATCTGACTTGGCCCTCCAGTCTTAACTTATTATCTGTCTCTCACACTTTGCCATCAGCCCTGTTCTGACAGTTGTATTGCATAAGCTTTTCCCTCGCCCCTTAGCTTGGATATGTCCATTACGCTCGGCTACTGGTTGTGGTATGACGAATAATGTTTTTGATTATGTTTTTATGGTATGTATCTTTATCATGTTAGGAGTGAACCAAACAGTTGAATTTCATTTAAAAAAACACACACAAAGTTTGCAAACTTGGCATTCTATTAAATGTCCTTTGACCAGTAGCTGGCCACTTGGAGTGCCTCTGGTGTTTCTATAAGAAGGTCCTCCATTGTGCATGCGGCAGGGCTCAGATTGCATTGTAGTAGGTGGCAGACCTGTAGCGAAGGGGGGGGGGGGTGGTGGTAGGGGTTCACCCCCCCCCTGAAATGTTTCAGATTTTTTAAAAAACCTGGTTTACTCATGAATTTTAACTGGTTAACCAAATCCCCATGCAATGAGATGCAAAAAAATAAGAGTTTCTCCAGAACTGCAAGCACTATCTCAAGCAAATCTTGACAATTTATTCACACTGTCATTACTTGCAGCAATAGCTGATGTAGTGAAGCAACCAAGTTGGGTGTGTGTGTGTTGAATGCTCTCATTAAGGAGGCCAGACTTGGTGGAGGTGGTTGACAGGGGCGGAGCTGCAGGCTATTGAAGGTTGCTCTGCCCCCTGCTGTGCTCTTTGCTTCAGCGTGAGCTAGGAGGCAGGTTTCAACCCCCCCCCCCGCGAAATTTTCAACCTCCCCCCCCAAATTTCAACCCCTCCCGAATTTTTTTTCTGGCTACGGCCCTGGTGGGTGGTCTGAGATCTGCTCTTCTCCACACTCGCATGTCGTGGATTCCACTTAGTAGCCCCATTTCTTAAGGTTGGCTTTGCATCTCGTGGTGCCAGAGCTCAGTCTGTTCATTGCCTTCCAAGTCGTCCAGTTTTCTGTGTGCCCAGGAGGGAGGCTCTCATTTGGTATCAGCCATTGATTCAAGTTCTGGGTTTTGGCCTGCCACTTTTGGACTCTTGCTTGCTGAGATGTTCCAGCGAGTGTCTCTGTAGATCTTAGAAAACTATATTTTTATTTAAGTTGTTGGTGTGTTTGCTTATATTGAAACAGGGGATGGGCTAGAGATATCACTGCCTTAGTTTTGTATATGTATATGTATTTTTATTGTGTTATATTTTAACTCTGTCTGATTGGGCTTGGTCCCCATGTAAGCTGCCTCGAGTCCCTTTGGGGAGATGGTGGTGGGATACAAAAATAAAGTTGTTGTTGTTGTTGTTGTTTTTATTAATTTTAATATTATGTCAGATGTGTCTGCTTCCTGTTACGATGGCCTTGATTTTTCTGCTCCAGTGCCTTTAATTCTTGCATACACACTTTACCTGACCTGCACATCATTTTATGATGGAACCGTTTCTGCTTCAACCTCTCTTACTCCTTTCTCCAAAACATTTATTCCCTGGTTCTGTTGCCATGAGTAGGGGATGAAAGCACTTTCTGTAAATATAGAGGCTTTCTCATTTTCAAAAGTTGGCACACTTCATACTATTATTGAGCCGATAAATAAGACCAGGCCCTTGCTGTTGCCCTCCAAGCTTCCCTTCTATTCCAGATTCTCTTTTCCAATTTTTCCTCTAATGCCCTCCATGATGACTTAACCAATCTTGCAGGCGCTCTCACCACACACAGCTTGGAGCAAGGAAGCTAATCGCATCTCTGCTGCACATAATATTTTCCCAATCTGATTTCAAAGGAAATGCTATTGATCACCCCCATCCTGCCAAGACCTCTGAATGCACTGCCAAGTGGGAGACCTGCTTTGCATTCTGTGTGGGCTCTGCGCTGCACCAATTTATCTGGGACATGCAGATGGGGAGGAATTAATCCTACCCTATGTGGTAAAAATGCAGTAGTCTTTCATGATGATGTGGTAGGCAAGACAGAGAGTGAAAGCAGATGTTATATTCAAAGCTAGTTCACAGCAGTTTCCTTTCTCGCTTGTACTGTCAGTCTGGCTCCCTCCCGGCTTCCGAGTTTAGATGACAGATTAATATCCTAGCATAGGAGAAGTGTGCAGGCTTAATATTAGTGGATTCCACTTTATTTTTTTTGCAGAACCCAGGACTTCCCAGCAAAGTAACCTCTGCATTCAGGGCAAATCTAATTTATCACAAGTAGCAGCCTCATTCAATTTGTTTTTGTCTTTTAAGAAGGATGGCTTAAAAAACAAGACATTTTTGGAAATCATTGGCTTTTTATCCATTAGGGTTCTTTTCCAGCTGCCAGAGAAAATAAACATTCTGTCACAATATTTGGTATCAGAGGGTGCTTCCAGACAGAGATTTATTGCGGGCAAAAATGGGTTAAAGTAACCAGCTTTCGCCCACATTGCTGTCCGCACAGGCACCCAAAGGAAGCAGACTTTCCCATCACCTGTTCGCACTGCCACATGGTAACTACTGTGCTGGAATGGGGACAAACCAAATCCCGCCCTAAAAACTTTTAAATAAAATAAAAACTTACAGGGCTGCATTATGTCTCTCTGCAGGCTTCCTGGCGCATACCCATGTTGCACCATATTTATTTATCGTGTCAGGGGCAACCAGACCATTGTATTACATTTCTAACTGAACAAAACAAACAGATTAAAAAAACACAAAGGTTGCAAATTTGGTAGTTGATTAAATGTTCTTTGATTGGCACTGCATCTCGTGGTGCCAGAGCACAGTCTGTTCAGCGCCTTCCAAGTCGCCCAGTCTTCCGTGTGCCTAGGGGGGAGTCTCTCATTTGGTATCAGCCATTGATTGAGGTTCTGGTTGAGCCTGTCACTTTTGGACTCTCGCTTGCTGAGGTGTTCCAGCGAGTGTCTCTGTAGATCTTAGAAAACTATTTCTTGATTTAAGTCGTTGACGTGCTGGCTGATACCCAAACAAGGGATGAGTTGGAGATGTCACTGCCTTGGTCCTTTCACTATTGGCTACTACTTCCCGGCGGATGTCAGCACCATGAAGGAGGAGAGATTTGGCTCCCCTGCCTCCTAGCGCAATATTGGTATGCACCAGGAAACCTACAGGAAGGCATAATGGCACCCCGGTATATTTTTCTTTTATTTTAAAGGTTTGGGGGGATTTGGGGAGAGGGTGGCTTCCCCTTCCCCAAAGAAGCAAGTTGGCCGTGCAGATTGACCCCTCGGTAGTCAGCACTTTTAATCTTGTACCCATTACTCTGGCCTGGCCCAGTTCTATTGTGCTTTAGTGTATTGTTTATTGCCTGTTGTTCATTTTGCTTTCTTTTGATTTAATTGTTTGATTTGCTTAGATTGTACTGTCATATTGTGTGTTGAGGCCTTGGCCTGTGTAAGCCGCATCGAGTCCTTCAGGAGATGCTAGCGGGGTACAAATAAAGTTTAATTATAATAATAATAATAAATAGTCCCCTCGGTACTCTTCATAGGGCCCATACTTCATTAGACCCGGTTCTTTCAGGAAAACCTGGATCTTATGGAGTATCTAATTAATTCATGACAAAGCAGGATTGTTTTGATGCCTCTGGTAAAAGCGTGGGAGCTTTTGCATTTTGGGTCCTGGCAGGATGGGCCCTCAAAGTATGACAGTGGAATTATTGCATGAACCCCTCCTCCTCCAATTTGTGCACAGCAAACCCATTTTCTACATAGGAAGCAGTTTATTTTGCACAAGAAATCCATTTTCTTTACAAATTCAGAAGTGTGATTTTTTTTTTGCACAAAACTCATTTTCTTGACAGAATTATTCCTGTACAACTTCTAATGCTCAGTGCTCTTGCTGGTCTACCTGACAGGCATCATATTTGTTGGGGAACCCATTTTTAACTTGGGAACAAATAATTGCAAATATTCTTTGCATCCTAAGTGTAGCCTGCAGTGCTTGCTGGCAAGGGAGATGGGATAGATTAGTCAGCAAACCCCTTTACATTTGCCTACATTTGATCAGCTACAAAGCCTGATCTCCAGGTTGGGATGACTGAAGTTGATATTACAAATCTCTATTTATGTTACTATAGTTGAGGGCCATTAATACAGATGTAATACTGGATAGCAGAACTGCAAAAACACCTGATCAAAAGTAACTACTTTTTGCATGTCCAGGGATTAATTCCACTTGGTAAAATGTATGGATCTGGATCAAGGCACCAACTGTTGATCAATGATGAAGCTGATCTCCTGCCTGATGCCAGAACTCTTGGGATGACAGGAAAATTCATGGTGGGAATTCCCTGCATGTTCCCCATGTCCCCTGGGGTTCAATGCATGTGTCAGTCCCCCAAGCTGGACTTCTACTGCTCCTATCACCATGAGCTTCTTAAGGGAATTTTACTTGTTATTGTTGAACAATTATGAATCAAAAATTCTTGTAAGTTACAAGGTCTATCAGTAGATATGAATCCAGCATCTATCTCCTCCTGTTCAGATAAAGCAAATGTCAGAAATATTAAAAATTAACTAGGTATTTTTCATTACAAAAATGTGAGCCAAGCACCGAAAGGGTTAAATGAATGCAATGACTCTGCCAAAGCTGCAGTTCTATATAAGCAGGTGTGCCTTTAGCTTAGTAGCCATCAGTCAGAGGTAAACCTCAGTGGGAGATAGGTCTCAGTCTGTGAGAAGGCCTCAATATGTGAGGAAGGTCTTAGTGTGAGAGAACACCTCAGTGGGAGAATAGGCCTCAGTGGTAGTAGGCCTCATTGTGGGGAAATAATAATAATAATAATAATAATAATAATAATAATAATAATAACTTTCTTTTTATACCCTTTCTCTATCTCCGGGAAGGCCGGAGGCCGGGAAAACATAAATTTAAAAAATGCAATAAAAATTAAAAATCAAATCAAAATAATCAAAAATAAAATAAACACATCACAATAACACAACACAACATCATAAGAACAACCCCTAAGCTCAGAGTGTGAGGTAGGCCTCATTATGAGAAGGCGTCCCATGTAAAGCTCCAGTGTGAACGTGCTGGTACAGCTGTACCAGGCGCTCCAACTTCATTTTCTTTCTATTAAATGTCTGCATGCATTCCAAGGTTTCAGGCATTCTGCAAAGGTGACTTCCCTTGGTTTGCAATTATAGGGCCTGTTCAAAAGACCCATCAATCATTGTTAAATTTTGGTTCTGTCCCTTTCCCCAGGGCCCTGGGAGGAGAAGGAGCCATTTTTAGTTCAGTCTTACAGAAGGAAATTAAGCTACAGGACGTAGACCAGCTCCACCTGCAGAAAAAGCTTCATTTCCTACAGCTTCTGGGGTGGGTGGGATAGTCCCAAAGCTCTGGCTGGGGACTTACAGCCTCTCAGCCTTACAGCATCCGGGGGGAAACAGTTTTACAGACCCAAAGAACTCCAGCTAGAGAATCTGCAAAGCCTTGACTGGTAGGTCTACTCAGGACCCAAGACATAGTTTGGAACCGGTAGTAGGACCCACATCAGCAAAGCCTAGATAGTAGATTGCCTGGGAGAGGTTAAAAAAGGGTATTCCAGTTCTCAAAGCCAGTTGCCTGTCCCTTGTGGACAAGATAAAGAAAGCCACCAGTCATTTGTATGTTGAAGATTGAAGAAGTATTTGTTTAATTTGGTCAATAAAAAAGGATTTTGTTAAACCTTTCAAGCCTCTAAAGACTCTTCCAGAGGAAAATCCTTAGGGCCTCTCTATCAAGGCACCCTGACTTTTCGCTGGGCACAAAGTGCACGTCCTGTTCAAAAGACAATTATTACAGACCTAGCGCGTGACAGCACAGTGAAGGTTAATTGTGTCATGGAAACCTTGTTCTTGTAACTTGTGCATGTTGTTTTGCTATAAAGAAAAGACTCCTATGGAAGAGATAACATTGGTCTGTGTGTTTTTGTTCTTTTTATTACTTTGGACTACTGGTGCTGAGTCACGCTGCTGCTAATAAGTTACTCTGCTATACATTCATGGGGAGGGTCTTTTGTTAATGAGCCGACTCATCCAACATCAAATACTAGAATTGCTCTGAATCTTGCTTGCCAGCCCATTTTCCTGCCTTGTTCTTTTTACAGCTTACCCAACTATACATGCTTCCTAAAAATTTTTTAAAGCAGTTGCAAAACTGCTATGGGTAGAAAAAACACCTTGGTGACGTAAGAGACACTGGCTAATCACTACTATCTACAGTTGGCACAGATGTTGTCTTCCGTTTTACTAAAGCCTGGAGAGAAAAAAAGTCTACTTTTGAAGATAACAGAGAAAGGCTGCTTTCCCCACTGCTCTACTGTGCTTGCGGTGTATCTAGCTATGTGAGATGCCATTTGGAAGCAGACATAAAATACAACTTGCATTTTGTAATCCCGGATAGACTTCTGAGGGAAATTCCCTCAAACCAAAACCAGAGGCAGAATAAGACATCACATTGTAGTTTGCCCTTGAGTAATTCCTATTTTAAAAATAGACTGACTGCGGTGGTAGTGTGGGGTGGGCCAACACGGTGCAGTGAGTCTTTATTCTGCTTCCGTTCTGATCAGAATTTTTTGTTCATACCTATGGGAGCGTTCCTTGTAGTGCAAATAGCAGGAAGCCTTATTATTATTATTATTATTATTATTATTATTATTATTATTATTTATTAACACAACAAGATGTGTCCACAGCAGACAAGATGACTCTGCTGGCTGTTGTATTGTATTGGATTATTATTATTATTATTTAATTATATTTCTGTATTAATAAAATTCCAAGGTAATATAAATGATTTGCAGGTTAGGTTTAGAAGCATAGAATAGAGTTGTAAGCATAAAAATACTCAGTGGCAAATTTCAAAGTGACTATCAGGATAGTCTCCTTAGCCAGAGCACCAACATACAGACAGCTATGTTGATTCATATGAACAAATTAGTTCTGTCATTTATTAAATCAATTTCTACAACACTTAGTGTGTGTAAGGATATTTGCAGCTGATGGAATGTGCTATGTGCTAACAGTTTTCTTTACTAGGAACAAGCCTTTTGTAAGATTAAGGGGACTTCGCAGTCAGTGTTTCTCAACCTTCCTCATGCCGTGACCACTTACTAAAGTTCTTCATGTGGTGACCCCCAATCATAAAATTATTTTCATTGCTACTTCATAACTGTAATTTTGCTACTGCTATGAATCATAATGTAAATATCTGATATGCAGGATATATTTTCATTCACTGGAACAAATTTGGCACAAATACCCAATATGCCCAAATTTGAATACTGGTGGGGTTTGGGGGATTGATTTTGTCATTTGTGAGTTGTAGTTGCTGAGATTTATAGTTCACCTACAATGAAATTGCATTCTGAACTCCACCAACCATGGAATTGAACCAAACTTGGCACACAGAACCCCCATGACCAACAGAAAATACTGGAAGGGTTTGGTGGCCATTTACCTTGAGTTTTGGAGTTGTAGTTCACCTACATCCAGAGAGCACTGTGGACTCAAACAGTGATGGATCTGGACCAAACTTGGCATGAATTCTCAATATGCCCAAAAGTGAACACTGGTGGAGTTTGGGGGAAATAGTCCTTGACATCTGGGAGTTGTAGTTGCTGGGATTTAAAGTTCCCCTACACTCAAAGAGAATTCTGAACCCCACCAACAATAGAATTGGGCCAAACTTCCCACACAGAACCCCCATGATCAACAGAAAATAATGGAATGGTCTGGTGGGCATTTGACCTTGAGTTTTGGAGTTGTAGTTCACCTACATCCAGAGAGCACTTTGGACTCAAACAATGATGGATCTGGTCCAAACTTGGCATGAATTCTCAATATGCCAAAAATTAAACACTGGTGGAGTTTGGGAAAAATAGCCCTTGACATTTGGGAGTTGTAGTTGCTGGGATTCATAGTTCACCTACAATCAAAGAGCATTCTGAACCCCACCACTGATAGAATTGGGCCAACATTTCTAGAGAACCCCCATGACCAACAGAAAATACTGTGTTTTCTGATGGTCTTTGGCGACCCTTCCGACACCCCCTTTGTGACCCCCCCCCAGGGGTCCCCACCCCCAGGTTGAGAAACACTGCCCTAGCTGCTTTGCATAAAGATAATAATATATTGTTGCTAGGAAAATGAATTTCCTTTTCACCTATTGTGAGGAATCCACTAGGATTCAGAGATATAGATAATCCTAGAATGTATAGGTGATGATTTCATCATCACTTGCTAATGAGGGGTCTCTGCACTCTCTGGCTCTACTACTTTGTTATATAACAGAATTCAACCCAACGAAAATAATGTCAAAATAACACCAAAACAAAGCAGGAGCACATGAGCAGGTGCTGTCTTTTTAAAACTAACAAGCTGGAGAGAATATAAAGGTATTTGCCCAGTGCTCAAAAAGATCATAGTGTATGCATTAAGGAAGCCACGTTGGGGAAAGGTGAACTACATGACAAACACAAGCGCAAATTATGGGGCAAAACTCATGTCTGGCTTGTTTGTTATCCAAGTTTTTGTAAAGGCGACAAAATTCCTACTGAAAAAAAGTATTTTTCTTGTGTGTAGTTTGCCTTGCTTTGTCTTAGAACAAATGAAATGTCATGTTCCATGTTTGGATCGTGAAATGTAAAATGTTCTGTTTTCAGACTTTACACTAATTAGTGCACCATGGTTACAAGGGTGCCATTATTCAGTTTCCTTGTGTCTTGAAAATATAGTATTTATTTTAGGATATATATTTTTGTCCCCTGATTTGAGAAAGAAATGTATAAATGCCTCCTTTCAGGCCTTTATGGAATATCTTGAGTCAGATGTGTTCCAAATTTCACCTCTTTCTAATAGTTAACTGTCAGAGTTTTAGGGTATAATTTGAGCGCTTCATGTTGCGAATAGGTGTGCAAATGCCCTGTGCTCATATTATCCTGCTAGTCAGACATTGCTGAGCTATGTGTTTAAGAAATTGCAGGTCTCTAGGTAATGTAAAAGTACCCTATCAATTTTGCTAACCTCCTGTCTGCAAGAAGGAGCAAGCTTTTTTCTCTTAAATATATTGAACAAACAGTGAACACAGAAACAGATTTTTCTTCCTCTCACAATACCAATAGTCAGGTTCATCCAGGAAAAAATGAATTGTCCATAGTTTCAGGACTGACAAATGAAGTATTTTCGTACAGCCCACCATTAATTTATGTAATTCATTACCGCAGAGTGCCGTGTGGCCCACTAGCTCAGGTAGCTTTAAAAAGAACTTAGAAAAAAATTATAGATTTGTCTAATACTACGATCAATAGTCGGGAGAGCCAAATGGAACTCTTAAGTACTCTAACCAACATTAAACTAACAGCAGACCTCTGGGTATACTATGTCAGGTTAAAGGCTTTCCATATTTACTCAGCCTCCAAAATACTGGGAAATTGCACCCGACAAGGGACGTGTGTTAGTTACACAATACACCTATTAAGAAGGCATACCATTGTGTGTTGCAGCTAATTCCAGTATCACTGAAATAGATACTAGGAATAAGTATCTCTCACACTTACAAACCTCATAGGATAGAACCACTGCTTCCCAAGTCAGCAGAACACAAACAGGAACACACGTTTTAAAGCCAGGAACAGAACTTTGTCATTATTGTCACTTTTTACAGGCTGCCTGGCCATCTATCCAGACAGATTTGGTTGTGTAATTGTGGCATCAAACAACCCAGAGCTGTTCCTGGATTACATGTGGTTTTTCCCATTAGTCAACTGCATCACCTTGGCTCTCAGTATTTACATTCCTCTCCAACACATCCACGTCCCAACAACCAGTAGTAAGTTTTTGCCATAAACTGTACACATGTCATCAGCATACATCTAATGAGGAACCAACATGTATAACCTGGCAACATCATCCTGTTGTTTCCTGGCACAAATAAACCATGAAACCTGTCTGCACAGATGGCCACACAAAAAATCTGAGCAATTATAGTAATGATGACATTCTGTTCCTGGTTTGAAAGTATACCATTGTACTTCATTGTATACCAATTACTGTGAAAGTACTTGTTGTACCCCAGGAACTTCATTTTTCTGTCACAAACTTCATTAAATGGGTGAAGGATGAAGTTCCTCTTCCCAGGACAAAGTTTTTGCCTTCTACTCAAGTGTCACCTTCTTATTAGGAACTGACTAATCAAAAGTATCAAAAACCCAGGAACAAACCAAGATCAAAAAATCCCAGGATATCTGATTGCAGGGACATACAGACATGCGAAGATCCGGATACTCAGCTAAAAACTGTGATATTCCCATACTTGGAAATCTCACGTAATCTTTGTCCTGGCCAGAAAAAAATAACCACTTTTGTTGTGATTATTTCTGGGTTTACAGAGAATGGCATCTGGCCATCGTCCTCATTGCTGTGGGAGCTCCTGGGATAAAGGTACTGTCTGGAGGGGCCCTCAAGCTGAAGTTACATTCCATATTATAAATGATAGAGGCTAGGACAGTGGTTCTCAACCTTCCTAATGCTGCGACCCCTTATTACAGTTCCTCATGTTGTGGTGACCCCCAACCATCAAATTATTTTTGTTGCTACTTCATAATTGTAATTTGCTACTGTTATGAATCGTAATGTAAATATCTGATCTCCAGGATGTATTTTCATTCACTGGACTAAACTTGGCACAAATACCCAATACGCCCAAATTTGACTACTGGCGGGGTTGGAGGGGTTGATTTTGTCATTTGGGAGTTGTAGTTGCAGGGATTTATAGTTAACCTACAATCAAATAGCATTCTGAACTCCGCCAATGATGAAATTGAACCAAACTTAGCACGCAGAACTCCCATGACCAATGGAAAATACTGGAAGGATTTTGTGGGCATTGACCTTGAGTTTTGGATTTGTAGTTCACTTGCATCCAGAGAGCACTGTGGACTCAAACAATGATGGATCTGGAACAAACTTGGCATGAATATTCAATATGCCCAAATGTAAACACTAGTGGAGTTTGGGGAAAAATAGACCTTGACATTTGGGAGTTGTAGTTGTTGGGATTTATAGTTCATCTACAATCAAAGTGCATTCTGGACCCCATCAACGATAGAATTAGTCCAAACTTCTCACACAGAACTCCCATGACCAACAGAAAATACTGTTTTCTGATGGTCTTTGGTGACCCCTTGCTACCTCCCTGGGGGTCCCGACCCCCAGGTTGAGAAACACTGGACTAGGACAATAATGATCAACATTTAAAACACGCATGTCAAACACAATGCCTGCGGACCTCCACATCATTGAGGCGTTCAATGCCAAGGAAAAATAATAATAATAATAACAACAACAACAGCAACAACAACAACAACTTTCCATCTCCCCGAAGGGCCTTGGGTCGCCTTACATACAGCACAATGTACCTGGAACAACGCATAAAAAACCACAATACAATAAAAAATAAAACTACAAGCACATAAAACAATTATTTAAACTCAATAACCTATGGTGAGAACTGTCATAAAACATGGCTTACATTTATACAGTCTTACAATTACAAACAGCCCTTTGAAGGCAGCCATAAGGCTGCTGTGACTCCCCGGTGAAAATGAGTTTGACACCTTTGATCTAAAACAATTAAATGAAATCTCTATGTGTAACATGTATTTTAATACAGCAAGACAGAATGGCAGTTGCTTGTAGAAACCTAGGAATGAAGTTCACAGAGAGAGAGATGTGACTGAAATTCGGATAATTCTGTAGTTACTTGATTTTGAATTTTAGTGATTCACCTTTTTCTTCCAATAGAATGTTAGAATTGTAAGTGATCTGAAAGGTCATGTAATCTAACCTCATTAATCCAAGAAAACCATTAGTACAGCATCTCTGTGTGGGAAAACCTCGGATAAAAGATTGTCCACCCTTTTCCAAGCTAGTCTGTTTTATTATCATGTAACTTTTAATACCGGAAATGTGATCTGGGTATTTACTCTAACCTCCTTTTCTGATCATTTGGACCTGTTCATCTAAGCCTAGTCGTCTTGAATAACAGAATATACATTTGCTCCATTATATGATGATGTATTTTCAGCTATTTGACCATTTTATTGTTCCTTAACAACCCCATCCCTCTGGTCCCTCCCCAACTCCTAATCAGTCCCACTAAATGAAAAGAACTAGGAAAATAAAGGAAATTCAAAAAAAAAATCAACTATGATGTCGATTAGGGGAGGAGGAACTGAGATCTGCTCCTGCTTGCTTTCGTGTCGGGTGGGTTTTTGTACCAGAAGGGCCCTTACTGTTACGAGCTCCTTAAGTACCGAAGGAAACAGAGGAAATGAAATCCACACACAACCCTAGTGGGCAGTCCCCTACCAAGCACTGACATTTCTATCCCCAAATCCTACTGGGATGGTATTTTTTTAAAAAATAATGTAATGATTAGAAATACTGGAAAATCAAAATATCATTGTTTTTCCTGGCATTTCTCCTTCATAATATTCTTGGTGTTTGAAGTTGCAGTACTGCTAGCTTTTTAAGTTTTGGACTTCTGTGATGGAGAGTACTGAGATTAGGCAGAGAGCTCAGTTTCCCTAATTGGTGTCTAGTTATGATCAGTGTAGTAGCAGGATTATAGGAAGGAAAGGCAAGAAAGAACAATGTGTGAAGGGGTCTTAGAAATGATACAATTTGTTTTCTAATGGAATAGGACACATGGATGTATGACTTCCTCCACCCACGTGGGATAACGTTCTTAGTGTAGTGAGTTGTCATCACACTGTTGCTTTCTATATCAAAACAAACTGACTGTTCATTCAGCCTTCTGTTTTTGAAGCTTCCCAGTAAGCAAAGTCAAAGTGATACAAGTTGCTTGGATCCCATTTCCCATTTCCATGGCTGAAGATGGAACTAACATACCCAGCTCCAGTGTGTTACCAGGAACCCTCGGTGGCGCAGTGGGTTAAATGGCTGAGCTGTTAAACTTGTTGACTGAAAGATCGCAGGTTCGTATCTAGGGAGCGGCGTGAGCTCCCGCTTTCAGCCCCAGCTTCTGCCAACCTAGCAGTTTGAAAACATGCAACTGTGAGCTCAATAGGTACCCCTCCGGTGGGAAGATAACAGCACTCCATGCAGTCATGGTGACCACATGCCCTTGGAGGTGTCTATGGCCAACGTCGGCTTTTTGGCTTAGACATGGTGTTTCATCTTCCAGGAGCATAATTTGCATTACCTTTTAGTTGCATGGGATAGTGTTCTTTTGCATTTCCCCACAGCTGCACCCTGGAAGTTAAACAGTATCAGTGTCTGCAAAGCCAGCCTGCAGGCCCTTTTGCAGCTATTGGTTTAGAAAGTATCTCTTTGGGTGTAGAGACTGCCCTTTTTCCAGGGGATGAGATCTCCATTTTGGAATCTCCCCTGCCTCCTTCAGTGTAGAGAAAGAAAGCTTCAGATATGCTGTTGGTCAGGCAGGTAACTCTGAAAAATTCATTGTAAGAACGGTTGAGTTATATAGATAAAGAAGCTAATTGGGATAGATAGAATAGCAATTGAGTAATTGAGCAACTGGATTATAGATAGCAATTGAGATATAGAAAAGTTATTAAATAGTATTGAGAATTACTTCATCTCCAAAGCTAACCTTGAGCTATAGATAGGGAAAAACCTGTTTTTTCTAACCATAGCAGCTCAGGGTTAGGGTGAAAGGATCCCAGGATATTTTCTACCTTTTGGGGAAAAGTTACCTCAGTAACTGAAGGAAAGGAAAGAAAGATCATCTCTATAGTTTCACCAACTGACTTTTGTTTGTAACTTTGACAAGCTGTGCCAGGTCTGCAAGGACTTTGAGAAATAAATATTCTGTTTTGATGTTCCAAACCTGAAGTGGCCTCAGTTGCTGAGAATTTTTGAGCTTCTAAAGAAAGACCCCCGCGGTCTGCCCAGACAAAGAGAGAAGCACATCTTAATTTTATTTTTATATGGTCTGGGTGTGACGGCACACATGGAGATGAGCACCAACCCCCAGAGTGAGGCACGACTAGAATTAATGTCAAGGGAAACTTTTACCTTTATCTTAGTAAATGTTAGAAATGTGTGCATAATTTTGGGACATTTGTGATATGTGGTTGTTTTGTAGGAATGACCAAAAATACTGGACTCAGATACAGTATATATTATGGTGAAACCAGAATTTTATTTACTGGAAATGGTTGATGTCATTTAGAAAGAAAATTTGAAAGATTACTACAATATATAATAGCTGTAGTAATATACTCAGAAGGAACAAGTTATCCCAATGTAACAAGAATGATGAAGATCTGCAAACTGCTAAGATGGATAAACAGACTGTGTTGATTAATTGCAAATTTTTGATTAACTTCAAGAAAGACTGCAATTTGTTCATCACTTTTTGCAACAATGATGGGAGCGAATGTCTGGCGGGAAGATAACGGCGCTCCATGCAGTCATGCCAGCCAATGTCCTTGGAGGTGTCTATGGACAATGCCGGCTCTTTGGCTTATAAATGGAGATAAGCACCCACCCCCAGAGTCAGACACGAATTGATTTTATGTTGGGGAAAACCTAACCTAAAATCTGTTACCACTTACCTAGCTGTCTTGGAATTTTTGAAGAATTGTAGTCAAGGTGTGCTGTCGCACACTGGGCCTGTGCATAAGACTGTAGACACGACATAAATTCTATATGCCCAACGGGACGCCGAGGCTGCCTCAGATTAAAGGCCTTTGGATTTCCTTAAAACAGAGTCTTTAGATTGCTTAAAGATTCAACAAAGTTCTTTATTAATGAAAACAAACAGGTACTTTAAGGCTTTCTTAACAGTCTATTGGCTCTCTCTCAATCTTGTCCACAGGGAACAGGTACTATCTTCATAACTGTAACTAATGGGGAAATCCTTAACTTCTAATCTGGGCAGTCTGTCTTTGCCTCTGTTGGCGTGGAACCCCTGCACCCGGTACCAACTGCTTCTGGCTTCCGTGAGTGACCCTTACCAAGCAGAGCTTTGTAGACTTCCAGGGGAAAAAGAACTCAGGCTTCCGTGATGGCTGACTGAAGTCCCTCAGCAAAGGAGCTGTAAGGTTGTATAACCTCAGCCAAGCCGTAGAAGACGAAGCTTTCTACAGGAGCTGTTGGTATTATGTCCTGCATGAAAGGCTTCTCTGTGTGGACTGAACCCAAAATGGCTCCTATTCCCTCCAAAACCCCAAAAAGGGGGCGGGACCAGGGAACCTAACTATAATTAACAGGTGGCTTGCCCTATGATTGCAGCCAAAAGAAGCCACCTATCTGCAGAGTCCCTGAAACTTGGGACTATAACAAACATTAAATGCAAAGCAAACAAAATTGGAGCTCCTGGTGCAGTTGTACCTGCACACAGGGTGTTTGTAACTATAACTGCAAGCAGGAGAAATGATCAACATATACAATTAAGCTGTGCTTGTCAAAATGTGGGTGTTTATATGCCACTGGCTCCCAGAAGCTGAGGTCTTTAACAACAGAAAAAGGACCTCACTCTCCATCCTGTCTTGCTTGCCTTACACTCAATGATCTGGCTTTCCAGTATCAGGATCTGAATAGCTGAGCTCAGATGGCCCATTGGTCTGGAGCAAGAGAATAGTTCCTGTTTCCTTCAACTCTGAATTATTTATTCATGGAATGCATTGCACAGTTCCTGCCTCTGCTTGGGAGTGAGCTCTGAGCCCTACAGCATTTAGCAGACATTCGCCTCCCTTCCTGAGTCACTACAGCTGACACAACCTATCAGCCTGAACAAGACTTCCCTCTTAGTGCCTGCTGGGAATGAAGAGACCCAAAAGTGAAGAGAGAGGGAGGGGGAGGGAGGGATTTTCTAAAAATATTTTCTTCAGGAGTACTTCAGGATTAATGGATTTTTTGTGCCAATGATTCTTCAAGGTTGGAAATGTTGGTTCCAGCACTTTTTTAAATTTTGCAACAAATTGTAGGTAAGGATTGAGGATGAAGGGAATAAGCTTGACACATATACCAGCTTTGCCTTCTGCTGTCAGACGGTGCAAGGCTCTATGTTTTAGAAGAAAACTCATACATGTAGTTTAAGAGAGTCAGAATGCCTTCTAGTGGTTAGACTGGGAAAATTGGGATTCAAAGGCCCTCTTCGACTGAAGCTCTTGTCAAGGAGAATGTACAGCTGTGATCAAGGTTAGTTCAATATCCTTTTCAGAAGGTGCTTTTGAGGTTTTTGGAAAAAAATATGCAGACCTGGGAGTCAGAAAATCTCTAACTCTGATTCCTACAGAATCACAATCAATAATTGTGTACAAGTGGGATTTGTATGAAAATATTGTCCACATAGCTTGAAAATGTTATTTATTTTAGACTAAAACTCTCAAATCTACCTAGCCAGCATAGCCAGTGATGGATTCTGTAGCTTCGTTACTTGGGTTTGGATGAGAATATTTTAATAAATCAAATGCAGAAATAATCCTTAGAATGTGGTCTTTAACTACCACTATTCACTTTTTGACATAATCACCAGATAATTGGATACATTTCTACCAATGATGAACAAGTTTTCTGAAGCTGTCATGGAAGAAGTCGATGCACTGTTTCTGCAACCCATTGTGCACAGATCTTCCAATAGCCAAGCAAAGCAATAATGTGACCCATATGTTCTTGTGAAACGCCGATTATGTTTGAAATTTCTCTCTGAGTGATACGACGATTATTTCTGAATCAATCTGTCAACCTTTTGCTTGTGAAACTCGGTGGTTGCTGTCACAGGACGTCCAACTTTTTGTTTGTCACGCAACTCAGATGTTCCCACCTCAACATCTTTAAACTTACTCGCCCAACGATGCACAGTACTCACATCAACACAATCACCATAAACAGCTTGCATTCTCTGATTAATTTCCTTTAGGGTGACACCTTCTGCTGTCAAGAATTCAATGACTGCACGTTGCTTAAGTCGCATTGACTGACCATCTGAGCATGGTTCCATATTTCGCACTTTAACAACACAACCGTTCAATGCTATGGCTTCCTGCCAAAACTGAACTGTAGAGGAGAGTCTACTGAAGAAGCCAGTACCTGCCGCATCCGTTGAGGAGTTACGAAAGTAGAGGCATTACTTTTTCATTCAACCTTCATAGCTTGTTTCAAGGCACCTCATTCCATTCGTCCACATTTTTAGATCCCCAGTTGAAGACCATTGAGCACAGGCACATCTACACTGTAGAATGAATTCAGTTTGAAACTACTTTAACTGCCATGGCACAATGCTATGGAATCATGAGAACTATAGTTTTACATAGTCTTCTCTGCCAAAGAGTTCTGGTGCCTCACTAAACAACCACTCCCATGATTCCATAGCCTTGAGTCATGCCAGTTAAAGTGGTGTCAAATTGTTTAATTCTGCAGTTTGAATGCACCCCATGTGCATTACTTATTGGGGTCACTTTTGTGGGGATGAACTTTATCTCTTAATGTGTAAATCAGAGATATCCTGTGAGTATACTGATTCTTCAATTTTGTTTCTCTGCAGTTAAGGTGGATTCTAATATATATATGATGCTGTCCTACCATACAAGATTAATGATTGCTGATATGCAGCTGTGAATAATTTGCCCACCATTGCTTGGATTTACTCTTAGATGCCAGAGTCCCAATAAGGCAGTGGTTCCCAACTTTTTTTTTGACCAGGGACCACTTTGACCAGGGACCACTCGCCAACATTAGTACTAAAAGGGTTACAAATCAGTTTTTGGTCAACTTTAGAATCGGTTTGGTTATTTGGGGAGCTGATTCAGAAAATTGCATTGGATAAACCACATCAGCTCTAGTTTCTGATAGAGAACATATGCCATCCAGTAGTCGCTATTCGCTTGCCCACAAAAAACCATATTTAATAAGCCTCAGCATTATAAGTAGGTTTTACCAGATCAGTTGATCTTGTTGCAATAGTGTAATAACTGTGAGGCAGCGGATCATATTTTAGTTCTTGTGGACCACTGGTGGGCCATGGACCACAGGTTGGGAACCACAATATAGTCTCGATGGATGTAATCTTGGCCCCTGGTTTCTCAGTGTTGATCGAATTTTACAATTCGTGCAGCCTGAGGCTATAGACAAAATACTTGGAGAGGTGTACTGGGCTCTTTCTGGGTAATTAAACAGTCCAGAGAACTAGCTGAGCATGTTAATGCCTCTTTACATCAAGACAGGATCCTAACATGTCTGAAGGAGTCTCTGGTAAGATCTGTTTTGAAGAAATCGTCCATGGAGCCTACTGTACTTCATACCAATTTCCACATATGGTTTTTGAGCAAGGTACTACATCTTGTGGTGATTCCTGAGCTCCAGGGGTTCCTAGGTGAGGCAGACGGCATAGATCCTTTTCAATCTGGTTCCGTGCTAGATTATGGGGTAGAGACAGCTTTGGCCACTTTGGTGGATGACTTATTTTGGGAACTGGACATGAGGAGTGCTAGTTCTGTTGGACTGTTCAGCGGGTTTATAATAGCTTCAACTATGGTTTCCTTTTGAATCACCTCTCTGTGTGGGGGCTTGTAGGAAATGTTTTACACTAGCTCCATTATTTTGTAGCTGGATGCCCTTAGATAGCAGTTCTGGGAGATTTCTGCTTGACTTTGTGGCCATTTTGGTTACCATATCTGTTCCATCTAAGGGTTCCTCTGTACCATCTGCTTCTGATACTCTTGGCATTCAGCTAGAGGTGCTGTGAATCATCAGGTTGTTCTTTCAACCTGGAGCCCCCCCCCCCTTCCCCTGAGCTATTGTATCTCCCACAGGAATCTTCCAAAGTAATTCAAATTGGTTCTCCATCAGAGAGGGATGTGCGAACCCCACCTCTTCCAAGATGAACTGACCCACCTAAATTGAGCTTTACAGGCCAATGGATACTCCACCACAGACATCAGAAGAGCTGCAAGACCCAGAACAAGTCACGAGAGTAAAGACAAAGATCCACCCAGAGAAAAAGTGTTCTTGTCATGCATTAAGGGAACTACTGACCCCATAGGGAGGCTGATGAGAAAACACAACATACAAACTATCTACAAACCCACTAAGAAAATTCAACAAATGCTACATTTAGCAAAGGATAAGAGGGATCATCTCACCTCTGCAGGAGTATACCGTATACTATGCAGCTGTGGACAAGTCTAGATAGGGACCACCAAACACAGCATTGGCCAGGCACAAATCAAGGAAAATGAAAGGCACTGCAGACTACTTCAACCAGAGTAGTCAGCCATAGTGGAGCACCTGATGAACCAATCTGGACACAGCATCTTATATGAGAATTATTATTATTATTTATTTGCAGCATTTATATTCCACCCTTCTCACCCCGCAGGGGGCTCAGGGCAGATTACAGTGTACACATATATGGCAAACATTCAATGCCAATTTTGACATACAACATATACAAACATACACAGAGGCTATTTAACTTTTTCTGGCCGTCAGGGGAGCTGTCGCTTTCATCGTCCATCTGCGACACTGATGAAGTACTTCCGCATTCCCCACATGCTTTTTTGCTGGAGTGCTTTGCTGGAGTCTTTTTTATGGCCTCATAAATTAGTTAATTTAGCCTCCCCACACTTTAAGGTGGTACCTAATTTTCCTACTTCACAGACGCAACTGTCTTTCGGGTTGCAAAGGTCGACAACAGGCTACACACAATTGGTTGGAAACCCACTCCAACCTGGGCTGGCTTCAAACTCATGACCTTTTGGTCAGAGTGATCTTAATGCAGCTGACACTCACACAGCTGCGCCACAATCCCGGTGCACAGAAATGCTGGACCACTCTAACAACCACCATGTCAGACTACACAGAGAAGCCATGGAATTCAACAAGAATGTGGACAATTTCAACAGAGAGGAAGAAACCATGAAAATGAACAAAATCTGTCTATCAGTATTAAAAAAAACCCCTCTAAAAGCATATCAGCAAATAAAGACAGGGGAGCTCCAGAGAAGAAACAATCAGGGACAGCTAATCCCCCCTCAACAAAGGATGCCCCCAGGCAGTAAGAAGACATACCTTGAGAACTGCTAGGCCATCAAATGTTAATCAAGGTGGCCAATTGAAACATTCACACCTGCCTCCAACAGACCAGACTTCTTTCTCCCACCCTGGACATTCCACAGATACATAAACCCAATTTTCCTAGTTTCCAACAGACCTCACAACCTCTGAGGATGCCTGCCATAGATGCAGGCAAAACGTCAGGAGAGAATGCTTCTGGAACATCACCATACAGCCCAGAAAAATTACAACAACCCAATGTTTCTGGCCATGAAAGCCTTCAACTACACAGAGAGGGACATTGTTGATTCCTCTTCTGTTCAGTTAGAGGTTACTTATTGCAGTGACCTCTGTTTAAGAAGTTTCATCTTCAGTGCATATTTTGAAGAAGGATTTACCATCTGTTCCCCCTCCACCATGTCATTTATGCCATCACCAATCTCCTTCCTCATCTGACATCTCCCGTGTCACCAATCAACTAAACTCAATTCTGACATAAAGCATTTCTTCTCAGAAATATTTCCAGACTCTTCAGCAGATGTTTATTGGGTCTCTTTTCAGTGGTAACGTAAGAAAAAGCTTCGGGGAACTTTGTTCCCTTCCCCCATTGCTCAGCTATTCTTATACATCTGTCAAAAGCCATTACAATTCCTATATTTTATGGTGCAAAGTTTTCATGCCCAGCTCCATACTATCATTTCTTGCAATATTAACTTACTCTCAAACCCTGGCTGAATACCATAGTTCTATCATTTTTGAATATTGATCCCAAACCTCTAGTATACATGTCGAGATAGTCAGTGCTTTCAATGAATCACACTTACATGAGCGTGAATGATACATTCAGCATTGAACTTAGAATGCCAGACCTGTATTTTCATGAGATCTGTCATGTGCGAGATCTGAGTGAACTAGCCCAATGATACTTTAACACTGTAACATCCATATTTGTCCATTTATTTAGCAGATTTATATTTCATGGTTTGACTGGAGAACAGTATGTGGTGCTGAATGACGGTTTGTATGACTTCACCTGTAGACTCTTCACCTGTCAATACTTCATTTACAATAAGGGATATAAAGAATATTTGAATTTTTTCTCCACTTCGATAACTAATGATGTTGTGACACAGTGAGACACCCTGCCACACAAGGTGAAGTTTTTGGGGTGTTGGGGGGGGGGGGGGGGGGGAGTTTTGTTGAAGATATGCAAAACACTGATAGGATGAGAGATTCTGGCACTTTTACTCCAAAAGTGCTGGATGGCCATCTGTCGGGGGTGTTTTGAATACAATATTCCTGCTTCTTGGCAGGGGGTTGGACTGGATGGCCCATGAGGTCTCTTCCAACTCTATGATTCTATGATTCTAAGTGACTTTTTCAAATTCTGCTCACATATGAAAGGTCCTGGGGTCAGCCACTGCCAATTAGAAGGACCTTGGGAATTGGTGCTGTGGTAAATCTTGAAATTCATGAAGTTATTATGACAGCCCCTGGGATCATGTCCCAAAGAGAATCTATCATAACATCCTAATGTTTAAAAATAATGAAAATAGGCCTATCTCACTCCTATGTCATCTATATAAAGTATATGAGAGGTTGAACACTGTGAAAGCCATCCACTACATGGCTACCAGCCTCCTCCCAGTGGACTCAAATCAAGGAAAAGCTTTATGAGAACTACCACTCCTTATTTAGCCACCTGTGCTCCTTCTATTTTTATCAGTTTTATACTAATTTATACAATGCTTTTGATACGAAATGAATAAATAACATCCTAATGGGTAATACATTTTTTGGCCCTGTCTCCTGTTCTTGAGTAGGAGAGGGAACCCTAGAAGTCTATCTAGCTACTGTCACCACTATTTTAAACAACATGACTCATATTGTTTAAAATCTAGTGGGAGTTAGTGAAGATTTCAACTTACATTTTTTTTCACTTCTGACTCTTTGGAAACATTCATCCACTTCTCACAAAAGATATATGAGGAAGGGCACATGAAGGGAGTGTGGAAATTCACATTATTTGCTTTGAACTGGATTATATGAGACTGAACTGCCATATAATCCAGTTCAAAGCAGATAATCTGGATTTTATATGGCAGTGTAGAAGGGGCTCTAGATTAATGACAATAGTTGCTCAGGAAGAATCCTTGTTAGTAGCTTTTCTTGTATTACTTTATTTCAGTGTGCTGTGTGGCAGGCTTCTGGCTATATTTCAGGCATTGCCAGGCCATCAAATGCTAATCAAGGTGGTCAGTTGAAACATTCACACCTAGCTCCAGCAGACAAGAGTTCTTTGTCCCACCCTAGTTGTGAAGTCTCGGCCTGATTATTTCCCTGTTTGCCTGTTGGATTGTTCCATTTTGCCAAGGTTAGGGGAGAAGCTTAGATTCCCCCTAGAGGCCGAGCTTGGTTGGTGCGGCCCATTCTGACTCAGAGCCAGAATGGGCTGGTGATAAAACTTCTTATGGCATTCTTTGTTGGTCATGTTGTTGTTGTTCATTCGTTCAGTCGTCTCCGACTCTTCGTGACCTCATGGACCAGCCCACGCCAGAGCTCCCTGTCGGTTGTTGGTCATAGCTTGAAGTTAGATAGCCAGATAGTGTCTGATCTGGCCTAGCAATTTGAACAGGCCATCCTTATCACATATTTGCTTTAGAGTTTATAGTATTTGTAATAAAGAATAGATAATATTTGCCATAGAATAGTTATATTTGCCAAAGTTTATAGATTATAGATTAGAATATATTTGCCCCAGAGTTCATAGATAATACATGTTTCATAGAATAGTTATATTTGCCTTATAGATAGATAGTACAGATATACATGCCCCATAGATTATAGATTATAGTAAATGTTATATAGAATAGATAGTACATGCCCCAGAATTTATAGAATACTTACCTCATAGAAATTATAGTTTGTTATCTCAGAGTTTATATTTCACTGTTCTAACACCATCATAATCAAACTGTACTTTTATACCTTGATTATTCAGTAAACAATTGTTGAATTTAGTCTTGTCTGTAGAGTATCATTTTTAGGGGCATTAAAGTAATTTAGGGCATACCGATGGTCACTGGGAAAATAGCCAGACACATTTAGTTTCTCATTAGATCTTCTGGGTGTGCCATCATACTAGTCATTCCAAAGATATATAAACCCATTTTCCTAGTTCCAACAGACCTCACTACCTCTGAGGATGCTTGCCATAGATGCAGGTGAAACGTCAGGAGAGAATGCCTCTAGAACATGGCCATGTAGCCTGAAAAAACCTACAACAACCCATATTTCAGGTTATTCCTGCCCATTTTGTTGAAGGAGAACCCTTACTTCTGTCACAGAGCCTTGTCTTGGGGACCGCACTGCCAAATGGACCACTAGTCTGATTCAGCATAGCGCAGTGTCAGCTGAGAAATGTAAGGGAGTCAAAGCAGGGAGCAGAAAAAGTAAGGACTAGCGATGAACAAGATTGGAACGAAAGGGGTAGCCATTGTCAAATAGCTTATACTGTGAATATTTGCTCATAATACCACAGCCATTAAACAGGCAAATCCATTGATATGAGAAAGAAACTCAAGTGGCGAGCATTAAAATGCCATTTCATATGTCTATAATGCAGCCACATTACAAACATTGTGTATGGGTGCAGTTGCCCTGTCTCCAAAATAATATTCTCTCTTAAAGCAGCAGAAGTCAAGGTCATCCAGTGAAATTAACCAGGAGCATGTATAGATAGAATGAAAAGAAACCAATGTATTTGTGCCACACACAATAAAGTTGTGAAATCAATTGCTTCAAGCACAGATGGCTTTTAAAAGGATTGGGCAGACTCATGGAGGATATCTCTAGCAATAGCGATTAGCCATAATAGCTAAGAAGAAAATGGCCAGGGGGCTCAGGGGATGAAATACTGATGGGAGCAGTGCTGGCGATAAATACAGGGGTGTGTGTGGTTGTCTTGTAAGTTTGTCAACTCTGCAGCCAGCCACACAATGTACTGGGTTAGATGGACATTTGAGCTCTCTAGTAAGGTAATTCTTACATTTCAGCTTGCTGTAGCCACTCAGTAAAAACTAAATAAGTTTTTCAATGAGTAGCCAGAAGGAATCCAACATGGACAGAAAATCTGAATTTCTAACTTTCTGCTGAAAATGGTGCAAGCTTCTGGCATCATCAGACCCTGAACTAGCATTCCCCCTCTCCTGGTGAATACATAATAAAAGAAGAAAATGTTCTAATTACGCAATGGAGGAACGGGCTGATCAGTTTTCTTTTCTACAAAGTGCTGCTTGATTTCTAAAGGTGTAAAAGGGTTTTATTTCAGACACACACCTTCAACTAGAAGTGTGTTCCCTAAAAACAAATAGTTCTAGTGCTTGATCACAGTTCTATCACATTGAAAAGCCATGACATTGAAAGTCAACAAAGGTTCAAAGTTGTTGCTTAAGTAAAAACCAAGATGACATTTACAATTTATATGATATAGTAACAGAAGTTTGACACTACTTTAATTGCTGTGATTCCATCCTATGGGATTCTGTGATATTCTATAATTCTGTACTCTGGAGGGTGATTAAAATGATCACGGGTCTGGTGAACAAGCCCAATGAGAAGCGGCATAAAGACCTGGGCATGTTTAGCCTGAAGAAGAGAAGGCTGAGAGGAGACATGATAGCCATGTATAAATATGTTAGAGGAAGTCACAGGGAGGAGGGAACAAGCTTGTTTTCTGCTGCCCTGGAGAATAGGACATGGAACAATGGCTTCAAAATACAAGAAAGGATTCTACCTGAACATTAGGAAGAATTTCCTAACTGTGAGAGCTGTTCAACAGTGGAACTCTCTGTCCCAGAGTTGGTGGAGGCTCCTTCTCTGGAGGCTTTTAAGCAGAGGCTGGATGGCTCATCATCATCATCATCATCATCGAGAACCATCATTTCCCAGACTTGAGAGCCCATCACTTTGTGCCACAGAAAAGCTCACAATCCTCTCTAAATCATCAGCCTCTGGCTGATCTACATCATCAAGACAGGAGTTTGGGATGGATGTTATTGACCCAACTCAGCAAGACTGGGTAATAATAATAATAATGATAAGTTTGAAATGTTTTAGCATCTTTTCTCAATCCAGCCTACACACCTTTTCACTATAAACACATAAAAGCGGATACGTAAGAGGACAGCGTATAAAACGCTGAGAAGAGCAGTATACAAATAAAGTAAATAAATAAATAAATAAATAAATAACAACAACAACAACAACAACTTTATTTAT
Organism: Anolis sagrei ordinatus; assembly: GCF_025583915.1. NCBI lineage: Eukaryota > Metazoa > Chordata > Lepidosauria > Squamata > Anolidae > Anolis > Anolis sagrei. The sequence goes on from NW_026847660.1 coordinate 37,457,100, forward strand.
ACCCCGAAAGGTATAAATTGACCGAAAGGTCGCAGGTTCAAATCCGGGGAGCGGTGTGAGCTTCCACTGTCAGCCCCAGCTTCTGCCAACCTACCAGTTCAAAAACATGCAAATGTGAGTAGATCAATAGGTAACACTCTGACAGGAAAGTAACGGCATGCCATGCATTCATGCTGGCCACATGACCTTGGAAGTGTCTATGGACAACGCCAGCTTTTCGGCTTAGAAATGGAAATGAGCACCACATCCCAGAGTCAGACATGACTGGACTTAATGTCAGGGGAAAACTTTTACCTTTACCTAAAATAAAATACAGCAAGCAAATAATAACATCAAAGTAAAATGCAAACAATAGAACAAATGCAAAATAAAATGGTAGAGGAATTAAAACACAATGGGCAGGACAAATGCAACGGGGTAAAGAATTTATAAAAACCCTGGATGAGATGAATGAATTGAATAATATGTCTGAGGGGAGACTGAGAATGGGTGAACGAGAGAAGATGCCTCAAGAGAACAGATCTATATTGGGGCGGACATAGTATGGGACTTTATGTTGGGGTGCTTTGAATGCAATTTTCCTCCTTCTTGGCAGTTGGTTGGACTGGATGGCTCACATGGTATCTTCCAATTCTATGATTCTATACATGGACTTGAAGTTTGGAAAAACTGGAATTCAAATCTACATGCATCCATGGAAAGCCATGCTTTCTATTTGGCGAGGTCACATTCTCATGGGCTTAGAGGAAGGCTATGGCACACCTCCGCTGAATAAATTTTGCCAGGAGAACCCCAGGATAGGATTAATTTGTATCACCTTTAAGGGACATGATGACAACTGCCAGATTTAAGTTACGGCAGAGGGAAAATCAGAGAAACGCCTAGGTTGAAGGTAATCAAGTCTTACAACTTCTCCTATTGTGCTGTACAGTTCATAAAGGTAAGATAAAGGCAAAACAACATAAACACATGGAACAAGTCTGCTCCCACACTTTAGATTTTATGAACATTCAGTTCAGTTAACTCCACAGAAAAGGAACATCTGACCCACATCCCTAGAATTCTCAGAGCTTGGGAAAGTTACTTTTTGAACAAGCCATCATCATCTGCAATCATGTTTACTGGAGGATTCTACATTGTATCATGTGTGACTGTCTGGGAAGTCAATATTACATTCCTTTTTTCCAGTGTGCAGATCTTTGTTTCACAGCTATAAGAATCGAAGAGCGAAGACCACGTGGACATTGGAAATTCAATGGCTTCCTATCTCACATGGCTGCCATGCTGTAATCTTGGTCTCTAGTAGAAATTGCCTCACCAACATTAAATTCAAACTTCATTCTGGGCATCTTGCCAAACTCATTAATACTGTTTAGTATTTTATTAGTAGTTGCATTCTCAGTGATGACTTTAATCCCTGTAATTAAAGCGTCTCCTGCTGTGGTCATAGGATACAAGCAATAGAAATTAGGGATATATAATACATTATTTTCACAACTTCCTCGCTGTACTTCCATACACAAAACATTTCTTTAGCTGATAATTTACTTTGTAAAAACTTTATGAAGTAAAGAGTGTGTGTGCGTGTGTGTGTGTGTGGGGGGGGGGGGAGGAGTTTGGGAACATAACAACTTGGAGAAGTAGGATAAATTGTGGGAGATGTGGAATTCTCTTCTACCCTGAAAGGAACTTTTCCCCAACAGACAGAAATTCAACAAAAGGTTCATGTTTGGAAAATCTACCCTAGTTGACCTTTGCTGATTGAATTTGAAACTTTTATAAAGCACAGATATTAGCTTGCCAGGATTTCTAAAGCCTGATGGACTAATGGTGAGGGATTTTAAGGGTTGCAACCCAAAAATAGTTGGAAGTTCACCATTTTCTCACCTTGCTTAAACAGAGCTTCTATCACTCTATGTGTGTGAAAGAGAGACTAGCCATATCTGTTATTTCAGCTCCACTGGCTGCACAATTCAAAGTGCTGATCTTGGCCTATCAAGCCCTGTATGGTTCCGTCTCAGCTTACCTGTCCGAATGTATTTCCCTCAACATCCCGCCTCGGAATTTAAGATTGTCTGGGAAAGCCCTGCTCTTGGTCCCGCCCTCTTCGCAAGTGCATTTGGTGGGGATCAGGGACAGGGCCTTCTCGGTGGTGGCCCCTCACCTGTGGAATGCTCTCCCTAGCGAGATTAGCTTGGCTCCATTCCTTCTCTCTTTGAGAAAGAAGCTCAAAACATGGTTTTAGAATCAGGTCTTTGGACGGTAGGCCTGGCAGGATTCATAATGTTGGAATCTTTGACTATGACAGGCTTTGGACTGGGTTGTCGGTTGCTGAATCAGAGTTTGATTCAGCTACATGATAATAATAATGTTTTAAATGTATTTTAATCTAATGGGCAACTTGGAAGGCGCTGAACAGACTGCGCTCTGGCACCACGAGATGCAGAGCCAATCTTAAGAAATGGGGCTACAGGGTGGAATCCACGGCATGCAAGTGCGGAGAAGAACAACCCACTGACCACCTGCTGCAATGCACCCTGCTGCAATGCACAATAGAGGACCTTCTTGCGGCAAAACCAGAGACACTCCAAGTGGCCAGATACTGGTCAAAGGACATTTAATCAACTACCAAGTTTGCAAAATCTGTGTTTTTTAAAAATCTGTTTGTTTGTTTTGTTCTGTTAGAAATGTAATACAATGGTATGGTTGCTGATGACACGATAAATAAATAAATGTATAATGTTGTACCTAATGTGTTGTATGTTGTCGGCATTGAATTGCTGCCATTGTAGGCACCGTGAGTCCGGGGATTGAGAAGGACGAGGTAGGAATGTTGGAAATAAATAAATAAATATTTGGGGCAGAGGCACATTCCATATGCATTCTCAACTAGCTTGTGGACCAATCTCTTCCTCCCTCAGTCCCCTTTCCCCAAATCCACCACTGTATCCAAAACTAGTGCTTTCAGCTTTTAATTCTCATTACCCAAGAAATATGTTGGGTCGAAGCTCCTTCCTTGGAAGCTTTTAAACAAATGCCAAATGGCCATCTTTCAGGAGTATTTTGATTGTGTTTTTCCTGCATGGCAGGGGGTTGGACTAGATGACCCATATGGTCTCTTCCAACTCTATTATTCTGTGATTCTGTTTAAAATGACCACAGCCTTCCACACCAGAAGCAACTTGCAGTTTCTCAAGTTGCTCCTCACACACACACACACACACACACACACAAACCTGGTACTCTCATTATGTT
>NW_026847660.1:37465354-37672854 GCF_025583915.1 Anolis sagrei ordinatus
AAAGGTAAGGGATGATAGTGTCTACGGTTCAAAAACATGTGAAATAGCACACTCCCCCATCCCACTCCTGGTGTGTCATTTCTGCACACTGGGAGAGCCGGCTGAGGCTTGTAATGGAGACTGGGTAAGTTTTTATTAGGGGTCTGGGGGCTTGGGGGGAGGGGGGCTCCAGACATTCTCTTGGGCTAATCTGGACACCCACCCCAGAAGGTGCACACTTTCTGGGGTGGGTGTGGACTGGCCCCCAGGAAAATCCACATTTTTAAACGTGGATTCTTCTGGGAAAAGGTCTGTCTGGATCCAGCCTGGGAAGAGAGATAAACTGGGATGTTGTAGGATGTTATTACATGACGCTTGTAACCCGCATTGCAGGCTCCCTTGGCATGAATAAAAAAACTTACCAATCTTCAGGTTGCATTTAAACTGCTTTTTAAAATAGGCGAAACTCATTTTAGAGCTGCTCAACATACATTCAACGAGTGCTATAAAGCATTATCAGCCATTACAGCAATGTGAAGCTGCTTCTGTAGCGATTTTGGGTCCATTGACATCTATTGTGACCATGTTGAGGGTAATTGGTTGCAATTCCCTATTCCCTTGTAAACTGGCCCCTCTGGTGGCACAGCTGCTGAACTTGCTGGCCAAAAGTTCGGTGGTTTGAATCCAGCGAGAAGTGTGAGCTCCCGTTGTTAGGGCCAGCTTCTGCCAACATAGCAGTTCAAAAACATGCAAATATGAACAGATCAATAGGTACCAATTCTGCGGGAAGCTAATGGCACTTCATGCAATCATGCCAGCCACATGTTCTTCGAGATGTCAATGGACAACGCCGGCTCTTCAGCGTAGAAATTGAGATGAACACCACCCCCCAGAGTTGGACACGGCTAGACTTAATGTCAGAGGAAACCTATACCTTTACTTAAACTGCTTAAACTGCCAGTAGGCTGCCAGACAAGGCATCTGATTGCAAAGCCAGAGGTTTCCCTCTTCATTCAGTCTCTTCCGTTCTTAAAATTCAGGTAATTGCACTGGTCTGTAGCTTTACCATGCTGCTGATATGGGTTTCCCCTCTTAATTAAACCTTTCCTTGCAAGATTGTTTTGCAGACCATCCCACTTGTGCATTGTTTTGCATCAGCAAATAAGGTTTCAAAATCAAAACTTCCTTGCAAAATAAACAAAATGAAAACACTTTTAATTGCAAAATGCTTTTTGCATTGCTTGTAAGGATGGCGCTTTGGTGTTTTGAAAACCTGGAAGTACAGAGATGTGTGGCCCTTGATAGATACTAGCTAGGGATGTAACGCAAGCTCTTGGATCTTCTGAAGTTGCCCACCTCTGCTTTAGTTAGAGCTTGGAAAAGTTAGAATTTGGTTCCATAACTCCTAGAATCCCACTTACTGAGCAATGTAATTAGCCCTCTACACTGGGAATTCTAGGAGCAACAGTCCTAACTTTCCCCAGCTCTAGCTTCGCTGTTGTGAATTATCCATGCCGAGGAAAGAAAAAGATTACAATTCTTTTGGCCTCAGTTCTTAGCTTTCCAAAGACCAGCACTACATAACATTTGTAGGAGCAGTGTGATAGAGGTGTATGGAAATAAGAGTACTGATACATTCTGACAAATGTCAACTCTTAAATGGGGAATAACATATGTCAAACACAAAACTTCAACTGTGTGACATGTAACTGACAGCACAATCAGCAGTGGTGGATTCCGGAGCAAAAAGATTTATTCTTGGCTTTCATGTGTTCATTTAGCTGTTGGTAAAAGAGGAGAATATTATGAATGGTGATCTAAGCAGGTACACTGAACTTGTGGCCTTCCAAATGTTGCTGAAAATAGATTTTTTTTTGTCATCCCTGACCACACCAGCTGGGGAGCTGGAAATCCAACTCCCTTTGGAAGACAACAAGTATGTCCCCCAAAGTTTTATTTATGAGAGCAAGGCATCAGTGTTTTTCACTTCTGTTTATCTCTCCTAGCTACAGCAAGTAATAGAGTTTGAAACTGCAGGTGAAGTTTGCTTCTGGTATCCACAAGGACACCTGATACCAAGAATTTGGGGCCTAAAATGTAATATCCTATTATGGCAAATGTAGTGACTACTCTTCAAATCAGTCAAAAAATCAGGCCTAATGAGTCTTAAGGGAGGATAACCAAGCTGTGTACTAGGAGGGAAAAAATTCTGAGAACGTTTCTCAAAGTCTTGCCAGGTGTATCAGCTGTATAGAGAAGAGGAATGCCTACTCCAATTTGCAAGATGAGCTTGCCAAAGAATATAATGGCTGAGCCTTCTCTGGTCACAGGCGTTAGTGACGATTATAAGCCTTAAAACTGAAGACATATCTGACCTGGGAGCACAATGATCTTGGAAATTCTTCAGTGGGTGCAAAACCGAAATGAATGGAAGATGCCCACAAGCGTGGTACATTGAATTTTACAATGATAATTTTCTTAAGCAAAATTTGGAAACAACACAGCACTCTCATACAACATTTTTCCTTAAAGCAGTGGTTCCCAGCCTGTGGTCCATAGACCACCAGTGGTCCACAAGAATGAAAATATGATTTGTGGCCTCACCATGACTACACCATTGCCTTGAAATCATGTGGCAATGAAACTCTCCTATAATGCGGAGGCAATGGGGATGTCGGGAGGGGGGAGGCTGACTATCCACAAAAGATTACTACTACCATATCAGCTCTAGATTATTAAATATGATTTTCTGTGGGTGAGCAGATGGCAACTACTGGATGGCATATGTTCTGTATCAGAAATTAGAGCTGATGTAGTCTATCCAATGCCATTTTCTGAATCAGCACCCCAAATCACCAAACCGAATCTAAGTTTGACCAAAAACTGATTCGTAACCCTTTTAGTACTAATGTTGGAGAGTGGTTCTTGGTCAAAGTGGCCCCTGTTCAAGTGGTCTTTGGTCAAGTAGTCCCTAGTCAAAGTGGTCCCTGGTCAAGTGGTCCTTGGTCAAAAAATAGTTGGCAACTACGGCCTTAAAGCCATGAGTTCTAAAACACTTCTGGATTAAAGACTACTTTACTGCCTAGAGCAGTGGTTCTCAACCTCTGAGTCCCCAGATGTTTTGGCCTTCAACTCCCAGAAATCCTAACAGCTGGTAAACTGGCTGGGATTTCTAGGAGTTGTAGGCTAAAACACCTGGGGACCCACAGGTTGAGAACCACTCGCCTAGAGGGCAAGGCAAATGGGGAGGGGGCATTCTATGCTCTCTAGAGATGGAGTTTCAAAGTATAGGGGCAGCCACCAAGCAGGTCCTCTCATATTCCCACCCTACTAACTAAGCTGATGAAGTTGAAGTGTTTTCCTGTCAAACTCAAGGTCCAGGGTGAATTGTATAGCAATATTTCAAGACTTCACTCCCTGTTATTCCTAATCATTGAAATTCTGGCAAAGCTTGATACGATTGGGAATCTAGTAACATCTGAAGTATTATAGGTCATCCAGATCTGTCCCAGAGTTCATTTCCTGTGTTAATTAGTAATTATTTTCCTGCCTCAGATGCCAAAATGTCTCAATGGCTCCTGATCATAACATTCACAGCCCATCTACAATTGAACTTCAACTTTTTTAGAAAAAGAAACTCACATTTCTTCAGCAAATGCCATTGTTAGAGCCACTTTGGTGTAAAGTATTTTAATATAAGTGAGGTGTAAATAGATCCATCTGTACCCAAAGATTCAAATGTGTATGCTGAGCTCACTAGCATTCCTTTTGTTTGTCAATTACTCTCCTAATTTGTGTGCAAATGGAAGCCAATTTAAAAATGTCAGTAATTGTTCTGCAGGAGAATAATTAGAACTTGTCTCAGCCAACTCAAAGCTGATGGCCCAGAAAAGAAATACTTTGGGAGAAAGAGGCTGAAGAGATGTTTAGACTGCTCCATGGAAATCAATCCACACTGCTAAACCAACACATATATTGATTTTAAAACACTTTACTTAACTTTTTTGCAGGTAAATTATTTTTATGTTGAGTGGGGCAAGTGCATTACGTAAGTAATATGGCCTATAGCAGCATAATTTGTCCCAGTTGTTTTCCCTAAGGGAAAACATGTGCAAGGGAAACCAAAGAGTCTCAGGCCATGTGTATACTGGTTTCCAAATTCAAAACACCATATTGACAGTCTTCACAATGCACAGGGGTTTCTGGTGTGTATCTCAGATTTTTTTTTTCATTTTAAACTAATGTTACCCTATTTTGGGCATGGTTCGGAAATACTCTGGAGTTTATTTGGGGTAGAGTGGACAGCTGGTTTGAAATCTGATATTATCAGATATTCGTGGCATGATATTATAATTGACGTGACAGACATAGTTCAATTTCTTTTCTTTCTTTCTTTTCATGTTGGGGTGACTTGAGAAACTACAAGTTGCTTTTGGTGTGAGAGAAATTGGCCATCTGCAAGGATGTTGTCCAGGGAATGCCCAGATGTTTTGATGTTTTACCATCCTTGAGGGAGGCTTCTCCCATGTCCCTGCATAGGGAGGTGGAGCTGACAGAGGGAGCTCATCCACACTCTCCCCAGACTTGAACCTCCAAATTGTAGGTCTTCAGTTCTGTTGGCACAAGGTTTTAGCCCATTGCACCACCGGGGGCTCCAGTGTCCAATAACTACTTATGACATTTATGCAAACCCAATTCCAGATAGTAGGACTACTTCAGCTGCCTAGTGAAAAAACTGAATTTACATCCAGATCAACTTGTTGCCCATGTAGGGCCACAGAAATGAAGACTCTTTTTTAAAAAGGCATGTTGACTAGACGGTGTTATCCTGATAGTACCACCAGTTTATGGCTATAGTATGGGCTGGCGGAAATGTAATAATCAGACAATGTGTTGAAGGCTTTCATGGCCTGAATCCCTGGGTTGCTATGAGCTTTCTGGGCTATATAGCCATGTTGTAGAGCAGGGGTCCTCAAACTAAAGCCCGGGGGCCGGATGCGGCCCTCCAAGGTCTTTTACCCGGCCCTCGCTCAGGGTCAACCTAAGTCTGAAATGACTTGAAAGCACACAACAACAACAACAACAACAATCCTATCTCATCAACCAAAAGAAGGCCTACACTTCCCATTGAAATACTAATAAGTTTATATTTGCTAAAATTGTTCATCATTTTAATTATTGTATTGTTTTAAGTGGTTTTGCACCACAAATAAGATATGTGCAGTGTGCATAGGAATTCATTCTTTTTTTTTCTTCAAATTATAATCCGGCCCTCCAACAGTTTGAGGGACTGTGACCTGGCCCTCTGTTTAAAAAGTTTGTGGACCCCTGTTGTAGAATGTTCTCTCCTGACGTTTTGCCTACATCTATGGTGGGCATCCTCAGACATCTTTGAAAGTGATTCTGTATCCTCCTTACCCCTTTATCTAATGAGGCCATTTCAAGCAATTATTTGGAAAGTGGCTGAATCAGCCAGGATTTCAAAAACAGAAGAAAGCACACAGCATAATATTGACACATCTGGGTGGCACTGACTATACTAGAAAAAAGTTATTCAGCATCACAAGGCTGTTGTCCTCCTACTTCAGATCAGATCTTGGAGATGGTACAAGAGTTGAATGAAAAGTAATGCCTCCACATTTGTAACTCCTCAACAGATACAGGCAGTACTGGTATGCGGCAGGTACTGGCTTGTTCAGTAGATTCTCCTCTACAGTTTCATTTTGTTGGGAAGCCTTAGCATTGAACGGTTGTGTTGTTAAAGTAAGAAGTATGGAACCTGCACAGACGGTTGGTCATTGCAACTTAAGCAATGTGCAGTCATTGAATTCTTAACAGCAGAAGGTGTCACCTCAACATCTTTAAACTTACTCACCCAACGATGCAAAGTACTCACATCAACACAATCACCATAAACAGCTTGTATTCTCTTATGAATCTCCTTTGAGGTGATGATGAATCTCCTTGCATTCAACCCTCGTACATTATTTTTGCTCCATTTCATATAAAAAGTCCCATTAATGAATTTACTAATCTTTTTCATAAACTAAAGTGGCTATAGGACGTCGGAATTCCTTGAAAGATTTCAGTGCCAGAGGCTTCAAGGCAGCTTCTCAAAACCTAAGCAATATTTTCCCAGTCAGACCTTCCAAGATGCCAATTGACATGCTGGAAAGCAAAGCAAAGCAAAGCAAATCAAAACATGGATGGATTAAAAATTTACAAACACCGCAACACAAGAAAGATATCTATCTTCATGCATAACATGGTACAATGAAGATATACATCTACAAGCACAAGCCTTCCAGCACTGTATTTATGAAGCATTGTAATGTGCATGCTTCTAGCATATATTTGATGATGTGAAAAGAATGAATAAAGGTGTTCAAGTCTCTGCTTTGTATTTTGTACTTCACTTTTCATCCTGAATCAATTAACAGAGAGAGACGGTAACAAGAAATTTTTTGGCTTTAAAGAATGTTTCAGTCTTTGTTTTGGGATTTTTTTAATATGTTAAGTTATGTATGCGTCGACATCTCTTGGGGAAATGGTCTCGACAGAAGGCGGCTCAGTATACATAGAAGCACCATGTGGCCTAGATAAACAGTCAAACAAATCTCCTTGCACTTCCTAGCTCCTACATAATAATAATAATAATAATAATAATAATAATAACTACAACAATAATAACACTTTATTTATATTCCACTTTTCCCACCCTGAAGGAGACTCGGTGGATCACACTACACATACATAGCAAACATTCAGTGCCGCTTTGTATAGACAATATACAGACAGACAGAACAAAAGGAGGTGGTTTGTTTCAGCGGTTTTTGGTGCCATGGAAAGTTGGGCTCGAGTCCAGGGGGTGCTGTTACTCTATCCTCTATGACAAAGAGCCACCAGGACTTCCTCCTTCCTTTTGGTTGCCCAGCATTTTCTGATCTTTCTTTATGGCATCGTAAAACACTTCCCCTGCTTTAGGGGTACCTAATTTCTCTAATCACAGCTAAAGCTGTTTTCTAATTGCTTAGGTAAACAATGAGTTAGGCTGACAGATGGCAGCTCACACCAACCCGGGGTTTCGAATTTGTAACATTTGGTTGATAGATCTTATAATTGCTGGTGATTTACCAACTGTGCTAAACCTCCAGTTGGAATCCTGGAGATCTCCAAATATTGCTGGACTGCAAGTTCCAGCACCCTTGGCCAGCATACACAATGGTTTCCATTCCATTTCCATTCAGCAGCATCTGGAGGGCTGAAGTATTCCTACCTTTTTATCCCATACAGTCAGAAGGAAGGTGGGAAGCCTCTCAACAAGATGGCTGGATATCAAGCTTTCATGCCTTCCAGCATCGCAACAATGAAAAGCAGGACACATATGACCAAGCAATATCAGAACATGGTCAAGAAGGGGAAATAGAGCTTAAAAGGTTAGAGAGCTGGGCCAAAACTAACACAGTGAATTTCGACAAGAAAAAATGTAGGATAGGCAGAAAACATGAAATGTACAGATACACAGGATGGGTGAAGCCTAGCTTGACAATAATACATGGGGAAAAGATCTTGAGAGTCTTAGTGGACAACAAGTTGAACATGAACCAACTGTGTGATACAGCAGTTATAAAGCCAATGGGATTTTGGTCTGCATCAAAAAGAGAATAGTATCTAGAGGGAAGTAGTGGTGCCTCTCTATTCTGTTTTGGTCAGATCTGAATTGGAATAATGTATCACCACAATTTAACAGAGATGTTGAATGTATCCAAAGGAAGCAACTAAAATTGCCAAAAGTCTGGAGACCATGCCCTATGAAGAGTGGCATAAAGAGTTGGGTATTTAGCCTGCAGAAGAGAAGGTTGAGAGGAGACATGATCACCATGTTTAAATATTTGAAAGGCTGTCATAAGGAAGAGGGAACAGGCTTGCTTTCTGCTGCCCTTGAGACTAGGACCAGAGCAATGGTTCAAGTTGCAGGAAAGGATATTGCACCTGAACATTAGGAAGAACTTCCTGTACGAGCTGTTCAACAGTGCAACTCTCTGCCTTGGAGTGGAAGCTCCTTTCATGGAGGCTTTTAAGCAGAAAGTGGATTTTCCTGCATGACAAGGGGGTTGGACTAGATGGCCTAAGTGGTCTTTTCCAACTTTATTATTACATGATTCTATAATGAAGAATTGTGGAGAGGCTCCAGCAGTTTGCTTTTGTCTAGGTCTTCGGAGAAGAACAAGATTTTACCACTTATTCTCCCTCTTGTTAAGCTAATTGAGTGTGAATTACATTTTTGCTTTGAAAAAAATCACAAGATAAAGAGAGTGAAACGAGCAATTTAAAAGCTTCTGAAAAGTGGGACAACAGGGGATTAATCAGGATTGTCCTTGCCAAGTAAGGGCAGTTAGTATGAGCTTTCCTCACATCTCCCAACATACATAGAAATCTAACTGTCTGGGGAGGACTTTAGGGCTGAGATTAAAGGGCTCACTCAGCAGAATAGGTAGATTGATCCCCGAAAGTAACAGAATTGGTTCATTGCTACCGCCCCCCATTCTGCCTTGGTCAGACCACATCTGGAATACTGTGTCCAATTATGGGCACCTCTATTGAAGATCGATGTTGACAAGCTGGAATGTGTCCAGAGGAGGGACACTCAAATGATCAGTGGTCTGGAGAACAAGCACTATGAGGAGCGGTTTAAAGAGCTGGGTATGTTTAGCCTGCAGAAGAGAAGGTTGAGAGGAGACATGATGAATGCCATGTATAAAATGTGAGGGGAAGTTAGGGAGGATGGAGCAGGCTTGTTTTCTGCTGCCCTGGAGACTAGGACGTGGAACAATGGCTTCAAACTACAGGAAAGGAGATTTCACCATAACATTAGAAGGAATTTCCTAACTTTGAGAGCTGTCTGCTCCGGAGTGTTGTGGAAGCTCCTTTTTTGGAGGTTTTTAAGCAGAGGCTGGATGGCCATTTGTCGGGTGTGCTTTGAGTGCTGTTTTCCTGCTTCTTGGCAGGGGGGTGGACTGCATGGCTCACAAGGTCTCTTCCAACTCTGTGATTCTATGATTCTATCTTCAAGCAAGTGTATTAGTACACAACACCATCTACAGAGTATCAAATTTCCTAACTGTACAACTGAAACCAAACATTAGCCAATATCTAAAGGCCGATATATGTCTTCTTTCTGGGTTCAGCCCTACCAACGTCCTTCTCCCTTTCCCTTCTATTCATAGCCATTTCTAATCCTATTTTATCCCCTGTGAAAAGGGGGGAAGAAAATGCAGACAGTAAAGAGAAAAGATTAAAGCTGTCAGTCTTACCCACAGGCCCATCTCTGAGCCATAGGAAAACACATTTCCCTCCTCCTGTTTTTCTCCCCTTTTCCCTGGCTGTGTAAGCTCTGAGAAGCCAAAAGGAAGAGAGCTCATGTTCACTTCTTCCTGATTGTGAACTGGAACATTTTTGTCCAGAAGAATGAGTGTCACCAGTAACTTTATCCCATTGTTTAAAGGCAGGGTTCAGCCTTGAAAAACAGAATTTAAAACTTCTGAGGATACCTGCCATAGATGCAGGCGAAACATCAGGAGAGAATGCTTCTGGAACATGGCCATACAGCCCGAAAAACTTACAACAACCCAGAATTTTAAGTTAGACTCAAAGTGTATCTAGATAATTTCTCAAACCTACATAAACTATGTAGGGAAAGCAAGTGTAATGAACATATATCTTGTCAGATGTTAGATTACAACTTCTCAGTCACAGCCAGCACAGCCAATAGTGAGTAATGTTGGGAGCTGTAAAGTGATAGCATCTGAAGTGCCACACTTTCCCCATTTATGATACATATCTAGAGAGAGGGAAAGCAGATGACCACCTCCATTTTTACAGAAGAAGACGGAGTAGAGAAACAACCTGTTTTGCAATGCAGCACTTCAGAATCTTAGTTCAGAAAGTACCTTCCTTTTATGTTTTGCAGAGAAGCACATCATGAACAGATGGAAAGGGAGAGGTTCTGGCACCAAAGGATTAATATGAACCGTTTCTGTTTATGATGACCTAAGGAAACAAGATAAAGTACATGTTGCGAGAAATATAATGCAGTGTAATTATGAAGAAATAAAAATAGAGCTGCATGCAAATTCCATATCTTGTGTGAAGAGGATTATTCGCTTTTGGCTACGATTCGCAGGAGTTGCAGTTCAACAATATCCAAAAGGCTACAGGTTGCCCATCCCTGCTGTCCAAAATTGCTCATTTTCAAAGACTTACAAGATCTATTTTTTATTTTAATCAGAATTCACAGTAACTTAATTTGAAGAAAGGTTCACAGGATCCTCATTCCAGATGTTATTGTCAGTATAAGGGCTCAATCTGGTAATGAAGAATAAAATAAACCATGCCTCTGAACATCTGCTGAGGGCTGTCTCATTGCTAAGTAAACATGCAATTTCTTGATTTAATATCAGTTTTATTGGAGAACACATCAAATCTTTCAATTCAAATAGAACCTTTTTTATTCCTCCTTTTTGCTAGGTATTTAAATTTAAAGTACAGATAATCTTAACCAGCATGATGGAGTAATTTAAGTACAGGACTGTGGCTCTGGAGACTAGGGGCCCTTCCACACAGCCCTATATCAATATTTCGGTTTTATTGACTATTCTAAAGCCTTTGACTGTGTGTATCATAATAATTTGTGGCAAGTTCTTGGTGGTATGGGCATACCAAATCACCTTGTCTCTCTCCTGAGGAATCTGTATAAGAAACAGAAGGTGTTCAGGAAGAAAGAGAGGAGATGTTAGCAATCAACATGTGTGTGTGTGTGGCCATATGTTGCTATTTTACTAGCTTGTGATTGCACAGGTCAAAGCTGTCATAGCCATCTGCTTGAAGACCTGGAAGGTTGAGGTTTGGGGACCTTCCACACAGCTGAATAAGATCCCACATTATCTGCTTTGAACTGGAATATATGGCGTTGTGGACTCAGATAACCCAGTTCAAAGCAGATATTGTAGGGTTTTCTGCCTTGATATTCTGGGTTATATGACTGTGTGGATGGACCCTACATTGTATAGTGGTGGCAGAGGAAAGACTTCATGAGACTAAATTGTTGCCCTGCATTTAAAAGCCAGTGTGATTCTAAGCTACATCAATAGGTGCATGGTATATATATTAAGGAAAATAATATTATTTATACTGCCTTGGTCAAGATCTCTCTTGGAATACTGTGCCCAAATCTGGGCACCACAATTGAAGAAAGACATTGACAATGTATCATGCATACAGAAGAGGGAAATCATAATAGTATAAGGTCTTAAAATCATGCCTTATGGTGAGTGGTTTAGGAAATTGGGTATGTTTAGCCTGGGAAAGAGAAGGTTGACATGATATCATATGGATGGTGGGACAAGCTTGCTTTCTGCAGTTTCAGAGAATTTGGGTCCTTCCACACAACCTATATGCCAGAATATCAAGGCAGAAAATCCCACAACATCTGCTTTGAACTGGGTTATCTGAGTCCACACTCAGATAAAGTGGGATTTCCTGCCTTGATATTCTGGGATATAGGGCTGTGTGGAAGGGCCCTAGAACACAGGGCAATGGATTCAAACTAAAGCAGTGGTTCTCAACCTGTGGGTCCCCAGATGTTTTAGCCTTCAACTCCTAGAAAACTTAAAAGCTGGTAAACTGGCTGGGATTTCTGGGAGTTGTAGGCCAAAACACCTGGGGTCCCACAGGTTGAGAACCACTGAACTAAAGGAAAAGAGATTCCACCTCAATATTAGGAAGAAAGACCTAGGCGTGAGAGCTATCCAGTGGTGGAATAGGCAGTCTAGGAGTGTGCTGAAGTCTCTTTTTCTGGAGATTTTCAATAGAGGCTAGTTGGCCATCAAAAGTTATCTGATTGTATATTCATGTACAACAGAATTGGGTTGGACTGGAAGGCCCTTGTAGTCTCTTCCAGCTCTGTGATTCTATTACTCTATATACAAACAAGCCTCTACAGCATGATGCTACTCCCAGTCTGGTCTTCCTCCCACTCAGCTCTACTGTAAGAATAATTTCTGCAGTGAGTTTATAGGAGTTTGCGTTTTATAGCTTCCTGATGCCTTGATTCCCAGCAGGTAAGTTCTTAGTAGGCTTAAAAGGAAAACAGATACACTTTCCTCTAAAAATAGGTACAGATTTTTTTCTGCTGTGAAGAAAGCTTTGTTGAGCCTTTGCCTTATTAACTGTTACATATACCTACCTGAGGCTCATTGTTTACAGATACTGTCTTATTAAATCCTTCAAATATTATTTGGATTTTTTTTTTAAAAAGGGAATCCATTGGTGACTAGTTGTGTTAGATTCCCACCCCTCTAGGTGCTCTTACTGCCTATTACAGGGAAAACCAGCTGATCCCCAACCCATCTAAAACACAGACATGTGCCTTTCATCTCAAGAACAGAGAAGCATCCCGAGCTCTGAAGATCACCTGAAGGAATCCCACTGGAGCATTGCAGCGTACCCAAATACCTGGGAGTCTCTCTGGACCGTGCTCTTACCTACTAGAAGCACTGCCTGAACATCAAGCAAAAAGTGGGTGCTAGAAACAATATCATACGAAAGCTGACTGGCACAACCTGGGGATCACAACCAGGTACAGTGAAGACATCTGCCCTTGCTACTCTGCTGCTGAGCATGCATGCCCAGTGTGGAACACATTTCACCACACTAAAACAGTGGATGTGGCTCTTAATGAGACATGCCGCATCATCACGGGGTGTCAGCGCCCTACACCACTGGAGAAATTACACTGCTTAGCCGGTATTGCACCACCTGATATCCGCCGGGAAGTAGCAGCCAATAGTGAAAGGACTAAGGCAGAGACATCTCCAGCTCAGGCTCAAACCCAGAACCTCAACCAATGGCTGATACCAAATGAGAGACTTCCCCCTGGGCACACAGAGGACTGGGCGACTTGGAAGGCGCTGAACAGATTGCGCTCCGGCACCACGAGATGCAGAGCCAACCTTCAGAAATGGGGCTACAAAGTGGAATACTTGACATGCGAGTGTGGAGAGGAGCAAACCACTGACCACCTGCTGCAATGCAACCTGAGTCCTGCCACATGCACAAGGGAGGACCTTCTTGCAGCAACACCAGAAGCACTCCAAGTGGCCAGATACTGGTCAAAGGACATTTAATCAACTACCAAACACACAAATTCTGTATTTTGTCTGTTTGTTTGCTCTGTTCTGTTAGAAATGCAATATAATTGGCTGGTTGCCCTGACAAGACAAATAAATACCCCTTTGGGTAGGTTTGTGGCATGAATTCATGACTGCTATAAGGAATGGCCAGCTGTCATACTGTGTACCCCAGGCGTCCTTAACTTTTGAAAGAGAGGGCCAGGTCACAGTCCTTCAAATTATTGGAGGGCCAGATTATACTTTGAAAAAAACATGAATGAATTCCTATGCACACTGCACATATCATTTGTAGTGCAAAAAACATCTAAAAACAATACAATAATTAAAATGAACAATTTTAACAAATATAAACTTATTAGTACTTCAGTGGGAAGTGTGGGCCTGCATTTGGCTGATGAGATAGGATTGCTGTTGTTGTTGTTGTTGTTGTTGTTGTTGTTGTTGTTGTGTGCTTTCAAGTTGTTTCAGACAGGTTGACCCTGAGCGAGGGCCAGGTAAATGACCTTGAAGGGCTGTGCCCAGCCCCCGGGCCTTAGTTTGAGGACCCCTGCTGTAGCCAGTTGCTTTTAGATAGGAATGGCTAGCATCTGGTTTCCCCTGAGTCTGATTAAGTTTGGAAGTCTCTATGCCGATTCAAAAAGATGGAGCTTTGCAAACTTACTGTTGAGATTACAGTTACCAGAAGCCCTTGGCCAACATAGACATTGGCCTTGTTAACTGGAGGATTTAATAATTCTAGTTTCAAGAAGTAACTTTTCCATTTTTTTTTAAAAAAAACTGTCACAATGAGTCTCATTATGTCATGTTGACAATTGTCTGTGCTTGATAGCAGCATATTGCAGTTTTTGTATAATTATAGGCTATATAGGTAAAGGTTTCCCCTGACATGAAGTCCAGTCATGTCCGACGCTGGGGGTTGGTGCTCATCTCCATTTCTAAGCCAAAGAGCCAGCGTTGTCCATAGACACCTCCAAGGTCATGTTACTGGCATGACTGCACGGAGTGTCATTATCTATATAAATAAAAATGTAATGTTCATTTGTGGGATTAACAGAACTCAAAAACCAGTGGGCAAAATGACATCAAATTTGGACACAAGACACCTAACAACCCAATGTATGTCCTTCACTCAAAAAAACTGATTTTGTCATTTGGGAGTTGTAGTTGCTGGGATTTATAGTTCACCTACAATTACAGAGCATTCTGAACCCCACCAATGATAGAATTGGGCCAAACCTTCCACACAGAACCCCCATGTGGGCCACAGCAACGCGTGGCAGGGGACGGCTAGTATAATATATAATAATATATTGTCAGGTTTTACAATGTATTGTAATGTAATATAGCTGAGTCATGCACTGCTAATGGGTTTCTATTGGGAATGTTGAGTCATGCATTAACTGTATATAGAACTTCATTTGGGGAATGTGTTCTGGCCTAGTCCAGGTGATTGTGAATGATGCAATCCTGGGTTTGAGTTAAGTCAATTAGTTGGTAACCAATCAGTGATTGCTATGTGTAAATGAATTGTATATAAGGAAGTCATTTACAGTGTATATTTCTCCTTGTGCTGTGATGCTGTTCGTTGAAGGCTATATGTAATTAAAAGAACCTGTCTGCTAAGACAAGATATAACTGTATGCTGTGGTAAGTTTGTAATATCATCTAGACTGGGGGAAAGACAATGGTAAAAATGACAATGGCCGGGCATGTGCTCAAGTGTCTGTAAAAGGTTCCAGCGTGGCTGCAGGAGCAGTTGACTGAAAATACTGTGCAAGAAGAAGCTACTGGAAAGCGCTGAAGTTGTGTAACTGATCTGCTGCAGAATTGTGAAGTTAATCTCAACATATATAATATATAATAGCTTATTCTTTTTAAAACTCTACTTTGCTATTTTAATTTGGAATTATAGCCTTCTGAGGTACACTCATACATGTCACTTTCCCAGGTACTCCACACAAGGGGTGAATATAGCTGTATTAGATGGTTTGCTTTATGCTGCGGATGGGATGTAAGCTCTTAAACTGTTCTCAAAAGGAGAGGTGAAAAAAGAAAGGAGAGTGAATGTGACCTGCTTTCCCTTTTTGCTTTCCAATCCAAACAGCACCACAACTTAACAGTGCAAAATCCCAGCGCTGCATATATTCTTATTGATCTAGAAGGCGCCGTTAATCTCAGGCACTTTAGAAATATCCCCGGAAACATCAATATTGGTATTTCACTCATAAATGCCATTTCTATTTCATATAAACCACAGCAGCTCTCGCCTTCAGAAATAGTTTTCCGTTCGATTAGATCCTTTGGGTAAGAAAACCGTCCATGTGGGTAAACTTGTTTTGCCCTATTGACCATTGAGTAAATGTGTCATGAGCAGTGGATTTGTGAAAGCTCAGTGGAACTTCCATGCTCAAAGGGAAGGCATTTATTTATTCTCTTTCTTCCAAAGAACTCAGGGCTGTGTGTGTAGTACTGCCTAGGATGGTCTCTTACACATCATTAAAAAAGAGGGCAGGAGAAGGCTTGAGTTTGCATACAATTTGCACATACTAGTTTAGATGCACAAATACTACATTTTAGGAAAATTAAAGTGGCAGTAAAAATGCAGTGCCTCATCATAATGGAGCAGGTGTTGTCTACAAAAGTTTCAAAATTAGTTCTTTTTAATTGCCTTATTTCATTCATGGCATTTTGCATGAGATCCATGTATTCCATCCTCCTGTGTTTTCTGACTGAGTAGATTAAGATCTTCCAGGGAGGTCCTGCTCTTGGCCCCACCGGCCTCACAGGTGTGGCTGGTGGGGACGAGGGACAGGGCCTTCTCGGTGGTGGCCCCACAGCTGTGGAACTTCCTCCCGAGTGAGATCAGGTTGGCCCCCTCCCTCCTGACCTTTAGGAGACAACTGGCTGTGGAACCAAACATTCGGCCTATCATGTTGTTGTTCATTCATTCAGTCGCTTCTGACTCTTCGTGACCTCATGAACCAACCCATGGCAGAGCTCCCTGTTGGCCTTCACCACCCCCAGCTCCTTCAAGGTCAAGCCAGTCACTCCATAAATGCCATCCATCCATCTTGCCCTTAGTTGGCCTCTCTTCCTTTTTCCTTCCATTTTCCCAAGCATCATTGTCTTCTCTAAGCTTTCCTGTCTTCTCATGATGTGGCCAAAATACTTCATCTTTGCCTTTAATATCCTTCCCTCCAGTGAGAAGTCAGACTTTATTTCCTGAAGTATGGACTGGTTGAATCTTCTTGTGGTCCAAGGCACTCTCAGAACATTCCTCCAACACCACAATTCAAAAGCATCTATCTTCCTTCGCTCGGCCTTCCCTATTGTCCAGCTCTCACATCCATAGGTGACTACAGGGAATATCATTGCTTTTACTATGTGGATCTTCGTTTCCAATGTGATGTCTCTCTCTACTCTTCAGCATTTTATCGAGATTGGTCATTGCTCTCCTCCCAAGAAGTAAGCATCTTCTGATTTCCTGGCTGCAGTCAGAGATTTTGACCTCACAATCTCTGAGGATGCTTGCCATAGATGCAGGTGAAACGTCAGGAGATAATGCCTCTAGAACATGGCCACACAGCCCAAAAAACCCTTCAACAATCCAGTGATTCCAGCCATGAAAGCCTTCGACAATACATAGAGATTCATTTCTTTTCCACTATCCAGGAGAGGGCCCCCAAATCAGAAGTACAACGTCTTGCCGTTCCAAAAGACACATTTTGCTCTCCGCAAAACAAGGGTTTGCTGGTTGCAGTGCAGCGGTACGAGTATTTTGTGTGTTCCTTCGCCTCAGTGGTTACAATGTAATCATGGCCCTTGTTACCCGGTGCATCCTGCCATAGCACAGGCTTGCGGCTTCCTTGTTTGCAGAGCATTAAATCATCCCATGGGGGCTGGTGTGGTTTCGTATTTCTGCCACCGGGTGCTGTTGCTTTTATGGTAGACTACGTTTCTCAATGGTAGATTAAATTTTATATCATGTCACCTCAATACAGTAGATGTTACCAGGTTTGCGGCCTCTGCTTACATGGTAGAAATGCTTGGGAGTTTTTGTTTTTGCTTCCTCCACTTCTAGGCAGGTTTCCAAGACCAAAAGATGAGGATGAATTATGCAAAAAGGAGGGAAGGAAAAATGTTCCATAGCGTTCTTTGTATTTTGACTTTTCCTCTGCCAAAGACATGACTTCATTTGTCAGGAAAGGGCCAGCCATTCATATAAACCTATGGTGTATATTTTAAATTGAAAAGTAACTCACTTAAAAAAGTGCTGTGATTTGAGCACACAACTTATGTCCTACAAAGTTACTTTCATATTTTTACAGCTTGCTAAAAAATAATTCCTTCAGAATAATTTATTTAGCTTTTTGTGTGTGTGTCAGAAGCAACTTGAGAAACTGCAAGTCACTTCTGGTGCGAGAGAATTGGCCGTCTGCAAAGATGTTGCCCAGGGGATGCCCGGATGTTTTATCATCCTGTGGGAAGCTTCTCTCATGTCCCTGCATGAGAAGCTGGAGCTGTCAGACAGGAGTCGAAACCGGTTGTGTTCTCCATGCTCATCGTTTCAACATATTGTTTACAAACTGAAAGTTTATGCTTAGAATACACATTGTTTAAGTTAGGAACTACTTTGTTATACAGAGCATTACCATTGTAATTGCATATTTTGAGTGTATTTCACCCAATATAAGTCTACACTGTATATAACGATTTATTTACTATTGATAGTATATATCTTTGTGCTTGTGGGTAAATACCCTTTGTGGGCTGGCCTTTTCCCCTGCATGCCTTCTTGATTAGGAAGGAAGCAGAAGGGCCGATCCATGAAAGGGCAGCCCAGCCTCCTTGAGCATTCACTAGAATCATAGAATCATAGAGTTGGAAGAGACCTCATGGGCCATCCAGTCCAACCCCCTGCCAAGAAGCAGGAAAATTGCATTCAATGCACCCCCGACAGATGGCCATCCAGCCTCTGTTGAAAAGCCTCCAAAGAAGGACCCACCTAACCGTAGTTTTGCCTAGCCCACATTTGACTAGTTTGTTTGCCACTAGGCTCCCACCATTCCCATGTGAGTGGTGCAAGTCTGCCAAAGGCTTGGACTGCCTTTTGTAGGTTGGCCATTCCCCTGCCTGCCTTCCTGACCAGCAGAAGGGACTGGTCTTGCACTTTGTGGATTGTCTCTTTCTCTGGCAGGCAGGAAATGGCTGATCAGCAAAGGGACAGTCCAACCCCTTCCATGGGCTGCAGAGAAACCCTTTGTGGGCTGCATATGGCCCACAGGCCATATGTTGTGTAGGCCTGGTCTAGGAACATGTAATTTTAGTTCTTTAGAGCAGTGGTTCTCAACCTATGACTCCCCAGGTGTTTTGGCCTACAACTCCCAGAAATCCCAGCCAGTTAACCAGTTGTTAGGATTTCTGGGAGTTCAAGGCCAAAATATCTGGGGACCAACAGGTTGAGAACCACTGCTGCAGAGTTTTGTTTCAATATTTTAATTAATTAATTAATTTCGAATATATTTACCCCACCCTTTTCAACCCCCTGGGGGGGGGGTCATGGCGGCTTCAAGCCAGCAACAATTTGATGCCTCTATGTACACATAATAAAATACATAACAAAACCAGTAATTATATATAGTTAAAAACATTATGTCAATACAATTAAAAACTACTAACAAATACAAGTCTGGTGGCTGTTATCTAGCCGAATTCTGTGGTTGGAGACTCCATCAAACATATCCATAGTCCATTACCATAGCCCCATGATGGCGAACCTATGACACGTGTGTCAACACTGACACGCGTAGTCATTTTCGATGACATGGCCGCATACAGAGAAGATGGGGCCACATCCCAAGAAGGACATTTCATCCTCGGCTCCTACACCAGCATTTTTCTATAATACCGAGATATATGGCATTATAGAAAAAGCAGGTAAGTTAAATAATTAGTTTTTGGTTTATTAAATACAGTTATATATGAAAATAATATATTTTTGTTATTAAACTATAAATATCATGAAATTATGGGTTTTTTCTCAAAGTGACACCCCACTCGGGTTATGCTTGGTTTTTTGACGAGTATTGACACACCAAGCTCAAAAGGTTGCCCATCATTGCCATAGCCATTGTCATCATTGCCATTGTCCGCATAGTTACCTGAAGGCCTGGCCCCACATCCACATTTTTAACTTCTTTCTAAAGGAGTGGAGAGATGAAGATGGCCTAATTTCCCTGGGGAGTGAATTCCACAGGCGGGGGGCCACCACCGAGAAGGGCCTGTGCCTCATCCCCACCTAGCTCGTTTGAGACAGAGGCAGGGCCGAGAGCAGGCCCTCCCCAGAAGATCTTAAGCTCCGAGATGGAACATAGAAGGAGATACGTTTGGACAGGTACACTGGGCCGGAACCGTGTAGGTTTCATAGTTCAATAGCTTTCATAGTTCAAACTATTGATGAATTGAACTTTGAACATCAATTCACTTGTTTCTGTAAGTCCTACAACTTTTTGAATCTTCATTCTTGTGGGTTGTTGTAGGTTTTTCGGGCTGTATGGCCATATTCTAGAAGCATTCTCTCATTCTTGTGTTTGGTAGAATGCCGAGACCTGAATCTCTGTGCAAGGAATCCTGTGTTCTAGGAGAGGTCCTGCTTTGGGACAGGGAACGACATGGGGTGAACTTTGCTGACTCCATCCTCCGTTGTCCTGCTTCTCTCTGTGGCTCTCTGCATGTCACCTTTCCTATTGCTCTGCCCACATGTCGTTGCCTCATTAGTCAAGTCCCTGAGTGTTTTGAAAGGAAGATTAAACACCCTGAGTGTAACCTTTTCTTGGGCTAATGATGTAAACTCCTCAGTGCACGTTTTGTTCTGAACTTTCATGTAGTTTAATGAATTAAAAACACCTGGCATGTTGCAAGTATTGGGGGAAAGGGAGGACTTTCACCTTCACAATGTTATATTTCGAAAGTTTTAGCACCAATACCTCCTGACAGGCATAACCAAGACAAATTATGATTTTTCTCTGACTCAGTATAAGGCTGTCTCTTAAAAAATACCTCTTGTAAATCTTCCAAGGATATAGATTATAACATCAAGTTGGTGGTACTGTTCCATGGGATTTTATTGGTGTCTACCTGTGATACTGTAATTCTAGATGTAGTATTGTGATGTAGAAGCAAACACCCATAGATAACCGATATTTTTAGTCATAGTATTTTAGTCATAGTATTTTGAAATTAGACTGGGGGGCGGGGACAGAGAAAAAATAGCAATGAGAAAGCCCAAATTTTTGCAGGGTGGAATTATCAGAAATGTCTGGATAAGAAGAACACCAAGAAATTTTGTATTCAGAGTGTCATATTATTAGTTGTCTTATTTGTGTCATGTTAAGCTTCTTTTTTACTGGAACTTTTTTTTACAGGGACCTGAAATGTAAATTTTTTTTGGTCTGAAGGAAAGTGCAGTTATGTTATCCATATCCATACATTTTTCATTTAGATTGCTGGTGAATTGGGAAATCGTTTTTCTTTTATTCAATTTACCCATATTGTATGTAACTAATTTATTTTATTGTAATTTTTTTGTAAACCAGAAGGCATATACATCCCCATCCTCACACATGTCTACAGCAGTCCTGGAACCATTTTGGATCACCCTGAAAGCAGTAGCCATGAAAAGAATATTCTAAAATATTTGAAAATTGATCCCCTCCCCAAACATGTTTTTGAATGTTGAAAAACAGTGTTGAGAAGAATGTTGAACAGAATAGAATATCCTCAGTTCAGGACTCATTAGGCACCTATAAAGCCTTATATGCTTTGGGTCTAACCTATCTTCGAGATCGTATCTCCTATGAACCGGCGCAGGTTTTGAGATCTACCAGGGAGGCCCTTTTCTCGGTCGCACCACCGTCTCAAGTACAGTTGGTGGGGACGAGCAAGAGGGCCTTCTCGGTAGAGGCCCCCCGGCTGTGGAATACCCTCCCTAAGGTATTAGGTCAGTCCCCACTCTACAAGGCTTTTGAGCTGGTTTATAAACATGACTCTTTAGACAGGCCTTTGAGCTTGTGTAATTTTATGGTCAGATTGAGAACCCAGCAACTGTTTTACCCCAGCACTTTGCTTTCTTGCTTGTAGATAGCCAGTTTTATTCACAGATTCTGCGTTTTATGAATTTTACATTTTATCAGATGGGGTTTATAGATGTTCGTTGGTTTTAGATTTATATTGTTTTATATGTTTGCATACTGTTGTCTTGAGTGCAGCACTTGGTAGTGCTTCTGTGAGCCACCCTGAGTCCCTTTTGTGGAGATGGTGTCGGGATATAAATAAACTTATTATTATTACTACTACTACTACTGCTGCTGCTGCTACCACTATTATTATTCACTTGTGATTGGGTGCAAAGATTAGCATGTTCTGTGCAGGAAACAGTCCTTTTCTGTTGAAAATAATATTTCACTGCAGAAAAATTTCCTGAGCAGAAAATGTTTTCTATCCTAATCAGCCTTGTGCAAATTTCACACAGACAAATTCCCAGTTACAGTTTTTGTGTGTGCAGAAAACAGCTTCTTTTTTTGCATAGAAAACTATTACAATTGGGAAATATGTCCTCTGCAGAAAATACTGTTTTCTATTCAAATCAACCACATGCAATATTTTACAGAATAAATCCCCAATTATAAGATTTTTGTACATTGTTATTAATATTTATGTGTTGAAATGTTTTTTTCACACAGAAAAATGCTGTTTCATGCACAGAAAAAGTTGATTTCTGCATAAAACTTCCATGTCGGTTTTCTCCCCAGAATAAGTCCTGATGTGCAAAAAGATCTTTGATAGCTGCATGGTTTTTAAAGACTTTCTTTCAGTAGGAAGAAAACTGCTGAAATTGTTCATTTCTACCTCTGAAAAGAAATACTGAAGAATTATAGCCTTCATAAGCAGTTGTTCTGACTTTGTCTTGCAAGAGCAGATCTTTCCTCCTGCCTTTTGTCAGCATTATTTAAGACACCCTGATCATGCTTTTCTTCTCTGAGCATAATAGTCTCAGTAGATGAACAGGAAAATGTAATCGGACTCATGAGCATGAAAAGCCTGTGCACAAAACACAAAGAACTTTTCAATCCATCAAGTGAGATGCATTGGATTTGCAAACATCTTTTTGCCAATGGTTAAGTTCTAAATCGTTTCCATACAGAAAGCTGCAAAAGGTGCTTGGTGGGAATTAGGTTTATGCAGAAATTTCCTTATTCTGCCTTCTAACTTGAGGTTAGTGTTTTGCTAGGCAACTTCCATGGCTCTCATACCATTTGCTTTTTAGTAGCCACATCTCAGAAGTTTCCTGTCCTGGTCTTCCTTCTCTTTGCTGTTATTTATGTTATTGTCTGTTTAGTGTAGGCAGTACCCTTGCTTCCTATTTACAAGTACTCTCAAAGAGAAAGATAAGCAAGAGCAGTGAGAACAGTTAAGTAGAAGTGGGAAAGAAAATTGCATTAGCTAAGGTTTCCTTTACATCAGTGGTTCTCAACCTGGGGTCCCCAGATGTTTTTGGCTTACAACTCCCAGAAATCCCAACCAGTTTACCAGCTGTTAGGATTTCTGGGAGCTGAAGGCCAAAAACATCTGGGGACCCCAGGTTGAGAACCACTGCTGTACATGTATTCTTTCCGTAGCATGAACAGGGACTTTACTGTAGTTTTAAACTAAACCATCTTTCTCATTTCATTCATTTCATTCACTAGTCCAGTTGCCAAATAACAGTTTCATTCATCAAATGGCAATCTGGTCCTCAAACTGAAGCATTCACACAATAATCAAAGCCAAACCTTAATTGGTAAAATGGAACTTCAATAAATGGAACTTTTAAAATATAAATATAAATATAGCTCTAAACATTTCAGGACCTGCCTATCTGCACGACTGCCTACTCCCCTACGAGCCCACATGGTCCTTAAGATCTTCCAGGTATGCTCTTCTCTCACTCCCAGCCCCCGTCTCAAGCATGGTTGGTTGGTGGGGATGAGGGAGAGGGCATTCTCGGTGGTGACCCCCCATCTCTGGAATTCCCTCCCCAGGGAGATTAGGCAGGCACCCTCCCTACCCACATTCTGAAAGGAACTAAAGACGTGGATGTTTTGTTGTGCCTTCGACTGATGACCCCTATGACAAACGATTGTACAGTGATCTGTTTTCACCATTTAATCTGAATTGCTATATTACATCATTATTCATATATGTAAGTTAAACTGAGATGATCCTGTTCCTGTTTAATTGCTTTTGTTTTCATGATATCTCCTGTGCCATTTATGTTCCTATCCACCTTATTGAACTATTTACCCTTTAATCAATTTGTATGTTGGCCTCCTTCCCCCCTCCAAAATTGGTTTGCTGTTGCTTGATACTTGTTTATTATTGTTATGCTGTTTGTGCTATTTTAATTTATAATTTGCTGTTGTCTTTGCTTTTAACCTGTATGTTGCTTGGAGTTGTCCCCATGAAAGCCACCCCAAGTCCCCTTGGGGAGATGGAGGTGGGCTAGAAAAATAAAGTTCTTCTTCTTCTTCTTCTTCTTCTTCTTCTTCTTCTTCTTCGCAGAGTAGCCTCTCTGTACATATAACTTTTGGTCACACCTAGGAAACCCGTGAGCATATTATTCTTTTTTTCCCCTCTCTGCCTCAGAAGGAGACAAAAGCAATGCTCTCAAACCAATCTCACCAATAAAACCCAATCATAGCATTTCAATTAACTGAAAACACTTTGGAGGCATATAACAGTCATTTTTTGCATAACTACGTAACTCTTTTAGTCAAAATAGTTACATGCGGAAGTGGAAACATCTACTAGATTATATTTTTCCTTTGTGTTTGTACAGGAGTCGACACTCTAAAATAAACTGGTTTCACGTAAACAGTGGTTACACCTGATTTAATTCACTTACTGTACATTTTTTCTCATTTGGTAACTCTATCCCCACATGTTACTATTTCTGGTAGAGGATAATCCAATATCTGAAGAGCTCAGAAGATAATTTTCTGTTTGAAGGTCTCTTCTATGTGGAGAAGTGTGCACATCCATTTTAAAGCTCAAGAATCCTAAGTAGGAAGAGCAATAAAGGTCATGTCTGGACAGCAACTTAAACAGGCACACAAGTCTTGGTCTTTCCCACTCACCATGGTGAACTACATTTAATGCATGATAATTCTTTCAGTATCTGCATCCCCATGTATAGATTAGCATTGGCATATATTATGCAAAGTGAAGGAGAATCTGTTCTTTTTTGCCCTCTTCTTGGGTGATGCATACTCTCATCTGTGCCAATGTTACATGTAGGCACCCTAGCATGTGGGATTGTGTGGGGAGAGGGAAAGTAAACTTCTTCCATAATAGTTTGCACCCCCGAAAAGTATCATTTCCTCTGCTGCTCCTGCTGACTCAACAATTTGTAGCCTGTCAATGCAGTGTCAACCTGCAAGGCTCCGATAACAAAAATTGCAGCAGTCGGATGTTTTTAATAACGGGCGGGGGGGGGGGGGGCTATCCAGGGAAAGGGAGAATTGCTTAATCTCCGAAGTGTCTGCTTGCAAGTCACTCTTGCTTATCCTGACAGTGAAAATGAGCTTCCAGCTGTACATATTTTTAACCTGGTCTCCAGATAAAAACATAGTGAGCATTATATTTCTATTGCACTATGGATACCAGGGTCCCCTTGGAAACTTCCAGGGTTCCCCTTTGAAAAATGGCAAAGGTACATAACAGTCCTCTCTCGTAGAGCCATCTCTAAATAGAGAAGCCACTGAAATTCACAAGCATGTGGACAATTTCAGCAGAAAGGAGGAAACCATGAAAATGAACAAAATCTGGCTACCAGTATTTAAAAACTCTGAAAATCAGAACAGTAAAGAAAGAACAACGCTCAGAAACAGGAGAACTCCAGACAGGAAACAACCAGGGCCAGCTAATCACCTCCCAACAAAGGATTCCCCTAGGCAGGAAGCAGTCAAGCCTTGTAAGCTGCAAGGCTATTCAATGCTGATCAAGGTAATCAACTGCAATATTTACATTTGCCTCTAACAGACAAGAGTTCTTTTTCCCACCCTGGAAATTCCACGATATATAAACCTCACTTACCTAGTTTCCAACAGACCTCACAACCTCTGAGGATGCTTGCCATAGATGTGGGTGAAACGTCAGGGGAGAATGCTTATGGAACATGGCCATACAGCCATTAATTAGCGATTAATTTCCTGAGATAATCTCCTGTTTTGTTAACATCAAGATTTGAACCCAGAAACCATCTAAGAATTGTACATAAAATGTAACCAGAAGCTTACGTACCAGTAACTTACTGAAACCACCACGCATTTGTAGCAGAAGAAGTTTAAGCCTGTTAAATAAACGTTTTATTATTGTTAACACCTTATAACAGCTTCAGTGTGAACATTACTGTGATTTAAATCCTCTAAAGAAAACAAACACTATTGTAACACAAAAGGGTGTTACTAAATATACTCTCCACATACAACTCAGCCTGATGACCAAACAAAAAGGTGGTAGTGAAGACAATTGAAGAAACTGTTTCAAAACCTCCCAGTTCAGGCTTAATTCAAATATATATTAAATCGCCTCTTTCCTGTTTTGAAAATCCCCCTGCACTGATATAATTTGGTTGGCAGCTTGTGGGATTCACTATTTTACAATTCCCTGCTAAGTTCCTTATAATTAGTGACAATCGGCTGGTGTAGTTTCCACCCATATATATTCCTTATAATTGGTGGTATAGCGGGGCAGTATCTTTATACTAATCAAGGTGGCCAATTGCAACATTAACACTTGCCTCAAACAGACAAGAGTTCTTTCTGCTACCCTGGAGATTCCACAGATATATAAATCCCACTTGCCTAGTTTCCAGCAAATCTCACAACCTCTGAGAATGCCTGCCATAGTTGTGGGTGAAATGTCAGGAGAGAATGTTTCTGGAACCTGCAAAACTCACAGCAACCCATTGAGTCTGGCCATGAAAGCCTTTGACAATGCAATAGTCATATTTGTGAGCTAGTCACTGAAAATGGGTTTCAGTGAGAAGCTTCATCTCAAATCAAACCCAGCAGTTCACACATCCTCAGATGCACACTTCTCTTGCGTTCTACTGCCAAAGCCTGCCACATCCTGATTTTAAATTAGATCCAGTGAACATGAACCCACATTAATACAAGGAAAGGTAGCATACTGGTTCTCTCCTCTCCTCTCCTGTTCCTTCTCATTAAGGCATGTGATTAGTGCCTCATCACTGAGAGCAGCAGTGAGCAGGAATCTTCTTGTTAATTTCAACCAGGACAGGCATCGGTTTTAAATTCTAAACAAAAATCAAATGGGCATGAAGTGGTTGTTCACTTCCCATGAGATATCCCTGTTTCGGGCTGACAGCTTAATTAAAAATCAGGCAAATGGGATGCACCATTCTCGTCACATGGCATTTGCTGTAATTACCTTGCTGGGGGAAAAAATAAGCTAGGCTTGGAGTGGCATGTTAGGGACATGATGTTTTGGGGTCATGTTTTCCTCACTACAAACCTATTATTAATATATATTACTATCTGTACCTGCCACACGTTGCTGTGGCCAACCTTCCTTCCCTCTTTCCTCCTTCCTTCCTTCCTTCCTTCCTTCCTTCCTTCCTTCCTTCCTTCCTTCCTTCCTTCCTTCCTTCCTTCCTTCCTTCCCTCCCTCCCTCCCTCCCTCCCTCCTGCCTTCCTTCCTTCCTTCCTTCCTTCCTTCCTTCCTTCCTTCCTTCCTTCCTTCCTTCCTTCCCCCCTTTTCTTTCCCTTCCTCTTTCTCCCCTTTCTTCCTTCTCTACCTGTTCTTGGACTGCAACTCC
This sequence comes from Anolis sagrei ordinatus, assembly GCF_025583915.1. Lineage (NCBI taxonomy): Eukaryota > Metazoa > Chordata > Lepidosauria > Squamata > Anolidae > Anolis > Anolis sagrei. Next base: position 37,492,403 of record NW_026847660.1, read on the forward strand.
CAGCAGTCCTCCTGATCGATCTATCTATCTATCTATCTATCTATCTATCTATCTATCTATCTATCTATCTATCTATCTATCTATGTATGTATGTATGTATGTATGTATGTATGTATCTTATCTATCTGGAGGATTGCTGGGAGTCGCAGTCCAGGAATAGGAAATTGGCCATATGCAAGGACTGGGATGCTCTCAAAAAAAAAAAAAATCCAAGGAGAAGAAAGCTTGGAGCTTGGAAGCAGTGCATTTGAATCATCCTACTATTCTAAAGGGTCTGGTCTAGGGAATGCTGGGAGCTGTAGTCTGAAAAAGAGTGTGGATATGCTATTGTGTGTTTTATTTACCCAAGGGAGTTGTTTTTGTGCATGCACGTCTTTTTACTTTTTTGGCTTTTTAAGTCCCTTCCGCTGCGTTTTCCAGTGTTTTTATTAGTGATGGTCACAACCGAAAACGCAAATAGGTGTATTGTGACCAAATTTGGTGTCAATTCATCCAGTGGTTTTTGAGTTATGTTAATCCCACACATTTTTATTTATATAGATTAATAGATTACGGATGTTGTGCTATGATGATAAAATATTGCATGCACATAGAATATTGATAATAATATTATAATGTAATACAATATAATACTAATAATAATATAAGAATTATATATTTTATATTACATGTAATATTACTAATAATATTACAGTATAGTGATATAGTACAATATAGTAATATATAATACTAATATTGTGCTATGCTAATAATTATAATTTATTGTATGTGCATATAAAATTGATCATAATATTGTAATCCAATATAATACTAATAATAATACAATATAATACATGTAATATTGCTAATAATATTGCAGTAGAGTGATATAGTACAATATAGTAATATACAATACTAATATTATGCTATGCTAATATTTATTTATTTATTTACTTTGCTTATATACCGCTGTATCTCAAGCCCGAAGGTGACTCACGGCGGTTCACAAACAGTAAAAACAGTAGAAACAGCAGTGGTTCCATACAACATATAACAATTGACTTAACACATTATCCATAAATTACCAATAAGCAATTACAATGCACAATTATTACAAAAAACAACCGTACCCAATCTTCTCATCATCTAAGCGTAGTCCAGGTTCGTCGTCCATTGTTCCATTCCTATGTTCCATTACCAGATTGCACTAAATTACTCAAACGCCTGCACAAACATCCAGGTCTTCACCTTTTTGCGGAATACCATTAGAGATGGTGCTAGTCTAATGTCCGTAGGAAGGGCGTTCCACAGCCGAGGAGCCACCACCGAAAAGGCCCTATCTCTCGTCCCCGCCAGCCGAGCTTGAGAAGCAGGCGGGATCGAGAGCAGGGTCTCCCCGGAAGATCTCAAAGTCCTGGTGGGTTCATAGGCAGAGATGCGGTCAGATAGGTAGCTTGGGCCGGAACCGTTTAGGGCTTTAAAGGCCAACGCCAGCACTTTGAATTCAGCCCGGTAGCAGATCGGTAGCCAGTGGAGTTGGCGCAACAGGGGGGTTGTATGCTCCTGCGCTCCGCTCCTGTTAAAATCATGGCTGCCGAGCGTTGGACTAGTTGGAGCTTCCGAGCTGTCTTCAAAGGCAACCCCACGTAGAGAGCGTTGCAGTAGTCTAAACGGGATGTAACCAGAGCGTGGACTACTGTGGCCAAGTCAGACTTCCCAAGGTACGGGCGCAGCTGGCGCACAAGCTTTAGCTGTGCAAATGCTCCCCTGGTCACCGCCGAAACCTGGGGTTCCAGGCTCAGCGATGAGGCCAGGGTCACACCCAAGCTGCGAACCTGGTCTTCAGGGGGAGTGCGGCCCCATCCCACACAGGCTGTAACCCTATGCCCTGTTCGGCCTTGCGACTGACCAGGAGTACCTCTGTCTTGTCTGGATTCAACTTGTCAGCCACTCTGAGTCCCCTTCGGGATGAGAAGGGCAGCATATAAATGTTGTAAATAAATAAATAAATAAATAAGGTTGAGAAGAGGCAGTCTGGCCTTAATGAACAAGAAAAACACACATTTGTTCATTGTGTATCTAGTGTGCAACTCATACAGCTATTCTGTACGCACCATGGTCAGAGTCAGTTTAATGTGTATACTGCATTTGCCGCAAATATATTGTGCTCAGGGTTGTTCACAGAAAATAGACAATTTAACTGCAACTATAGCCATGTAGCCATAAAACCTAATAATTTTAAAGGCCACTACAATCTAACACTGACAGTTTACCAATTCACAGTTCATTTGAAGCTTGTCCAATGTTTAAATAAGTATTAAACATACTGATATGTCAGTTAGTAATATTCTGTGCCAGTAACATCTCATTATATCCCCGTTAAACAATCTATTCCGCAGTTCATATTGAGATTGTCGAACAGTGAGAAACCAAGTCCAATTCAAACAATCTTATAATAGTGTTCTTGTTTTGTGAGCAAAATGTCTTACAAGTGAGCCCCACTGAGTGCAATGGGACTGAATTCCCAAGTCAGCTTGCATAGCATTTCTGTCCACCCTTAAACTGAACTCATATTCTTCCTTCTATTTTCCTTCTTTGTCTTCTTCTTTGTATGGACTTGCTCCTTGAAACTGTAGGATATCCTTTTTTGTAATGTGTACATAATGTGTCTTGTAGACACTCATTATTATAGGCTACAAGGCTATCACTTGTGGCAAAATATATGATAGAGGTAGAGAATTGGGTGGATCTGTAAGTGACTGTAGAGACCTAGTCTGGATACATTTCCAGATGGAAAGCAGTCCAAACAAGGGTTTGCTTGACACATCTTCTTCTTGGCACGTTTCTCCCTTTCACCCTCTATCTGTGCCTCTTCAAAATTCACAACACTGTTGGTAATAGCTGACCTCCAGTTAGAACGCTGGAGGGCCAGGACTTCTTAGTTCTTGGTGTTTATTCCACTTTTTTAAAGCTAGTGTTAAGTCCATTTTTAAATCAAGATTTTCCATTCTTGAGCTGAGAGTAGAGTAACGGCTTTGAGAGTCGATGATCAGGCATTTGGACAATAGGGCCAGTCCAGTGACGTTGATGGAGAATCATTGCTTCAATGCTCTATATAATATAATACTTATTGATGGAGCCCCCAATGGCGCAATGGGTTAAACCACTCAGCTGCGGAACTTGCTGACCGAAAGGTCACAGGTTCGAATCCAGGGAAGCAGCAGGAGCTCCCACTGTTAGCCCCAGCTTTTGCCAACCTAGCAAATGTGAGTAGATCAATAGGTACCACTCTGGTAGGAAGGTAATGGCGCTCCATGTAGTCATGTCAGCCACATCACCTTGGATGTGTCTACAGACAACGCCGGCTCTTCCCCCAGAGTCGGACACGACTGGACTTAAAGTCAGGGAAACCTTTACCTTTTTATAATAATTTGTCTAAAAAGAATTAAGAGTTAAGTGATATCTTTTCTATGAGTCTTAACTGTTATAATATAATAATAATAATATAATAATAAGACACTGGTTCAATTCCATCATTGATGGAGTTCAGGATGCTCTTTGATTGTAGGTGAACTATAAATCCCAGCAGCTACTACTTCCCAATGACAAAATCAATTTTTTTGTGATGGACACTCCTTGGGTTAGTAGGTGTCTTTGGCGGCAATTCGTCCAGTGGTTTTTGAGTTATGTTAATCCCACAAACAAACAAACATTACATTTTTATTTATATAGATTTATTGAAAACCACGAAACAGTGAGTCCACCAAAAGCGAACCACAAAGTAGTGAGGGAACACTGTATTCAGCATTCAGCTAAATGTGTTTTGAAACATTTTTAGATATCTCCCAGAATTGTCCCTCTCATGGAACTCTGGGTGTTGTAGCCCATAGAATCATGGTGTTAGAAGACCACAAGTACCATCTTCTGTCAGTCCAACCCCCTTCAAAAAATAACTTTTCCAAAAGCTGCACTAAACTAAACTACAACAAATCCCCAGTTTGCCTTTTAATTTTAATCTAGGTGTCTTTTATTCTGGCTCTTAATTGGACATGCCACGAGTGCTTCTTTTGTAATGTTACCCTCCTTTACATTCTGGTGCCTATGGCTGGCTTACAGTCTACATCTGATCTCTGGTTACTGCCTTTCATATCTGACCTGACTTTTATAGGAGGTGAAGACTTCAAGAAGGCCATGTTTCTCAGAATCTCTCTTTCTTGCTTTGACAGTATCAACCTGACTGCTGCCCCTTCTGCCTTCAGTGTCCTTTCAGGCCCTTCATCTTCCAAACATGAATCTCCTGCAAAACAGCTCAAAAAGCAGGGCCAGGCTAAGCTCTTCCTGGACTGAAGCTGAAGTGCAGGAGGAGCCCCTACAGTGGCTGGCTGAAAGAGAGGGTGGGTGTGGAGATCACATTGGTGCCTTTGATACAATCTCTTGTTCTTTCTCCCTGTGGAGATTATTAGTGCTTCAGATGAAAAAAGAGAGCTTGTGTTCCCAAGTCTTTGAGGTCCTTGGAATTGTACTGTCTTCCTAACATATATAGATGCACATGCATTTCATTTCATAAAGCCACTAGCTGTATCCTGGCCACACGTTGCTGTGGCCCTCATAAAACAGGAATCCTGGACATGAAACAATCTGGGCTAGGGAACACCTCCCCTATGCCATCGCGCCTGGGGGCTATAACTCTTAGTGAAAGAGACATAGACGTGACATCTTTCCTCCAGGGGATTGCTTCTTGCCTTCCTTTAAAGAACTGGAACTCCCAAGGACCAAAAATACTGTAGATAACTCAAAATAGGTTTTATTGTTCACAAAGAGTTATCCCTTTAAGGCAATAAGCTGGAAGTTTCAAAGGGGGTAAAATATGCATTACAGTTTCTAGTTGTCTTGGATCCAAGGAGATTTTGCAGCTGGGAAGCTTTTCCTGTTCCCTCTTTTCTCAATGGCTGTGAAGGTCGGAACAAACACAACCCCCAGTCCAATTACCTATGTTGAAGGCACAGAGTCTTCCTTTTGATGCCAAAGAATCGGTTTGAAGGCACTTGGGTCTCCTCAACGTTGTCCGGGGGGATCTGGACATGAAGTATGAGTCCCAAGGGTAAAAACCTTAGAATTGGTGATGAGAGGTAACTTAATTAAGGGCTTTAGAGCCAAGTCTCTTTCTCACGTCTATTTGATAGAAAGTTTGATGGTAGAATGGAAAAGGAAAAGCTCTGCCCTCCTCCAGGAAGAGGTGGAGCCAAGCAATTAGGCTGAGGAAGCAATATAACTGGTGCAAACAACATTGATTGACAGCTATAAATAACCAATCAATCCAACTATGCATTTACAAAGTAAGCAAGTATGGGCATGTTATACAGTTTAAACCTTTGCACTTTAAAGTTCTACACGCAGGTGGCGCCACTCGGGCCATCACATCCCCACAAAGGTTTCCTGTAGGCAGGAAGGATTTTAAAGCTATTTTCACGGTTTTGGGTTTTTTTTATTTTTGGTTATACCGTGGGGTATGAAACATTTGGAGGCCAAATTTGATGTCAGTTAGCCCCATAGTTTGTTTTTAGCCTACTCACAACGCATAGAAGCTTTTTATATATTAAGATTAAACTGTTGTCTGAAGGAGCCGTCCATCATTATAGATTCCATTATTTCCTCTGGGTGATTAGGGCTCGTATTCACCTCCCATGTCCAAAGCATGAGCCATTGGGACAATAAAACGAAGGGAAATGGATGAGTCATTTAATTAACAGGACTGGGTGAATCACTCAGCAGCAAATGATTTTGTCTTATTTCCCCTTCACCGTAAACAGGTCGCTACTGGCAATGGGCATATTCATCAACTGGAAATTGTTCTGATAAAGGCCTACAGATCTTTCTAGTAGCAGATAAAGAGGGAAACATATATCTGAATGCTATAATTTCAGCCTGTAGCTTTCCATGATAGAGTGCCTCTTCACTAAAAAGCAACGCCACCTGCTTACAGAAAACATGTCTGTTGAGGAGTCCAGCCAAGGACCCTTTCTGAATCCAAATATGTAGGATGTTACTTTCTGCTCAGTCGGATCACTGGTACATTTAGTTTGATGTAGTCACAGCTGTCCAATTTTTAGATGGGGGTCTTCACCTCGCCCTATTTGCAAATTTCAAAGTACGATTCTGGAACCGAATTTGTGGGTTTTACAATTCTATGAACACACACACAGAGCGCCACAAAGTTTAATTTAGAAATGGAAAAGAAAGAATTGGTGATTATTTTACTCACAGTGGCAAGAATTATAATCACAAGGAATTGAAAACTGTAACTAATCTTACACCAGAAGCATGGTATAGGGAGGTATGGAACGCAGCCTTAAATGATAAATTATCAATAAAAATTATAAAGATAAAAAATAAAATTAAAAAGTCATATAAGATAAACAAGCAATACAACATAAAATCACAATAGTCGATCACAATGGGCAGGGCTAGTTGCAAAGATTAAAATATTTAAAACTCTAGGTGACATAAGTAGTGTAATGTATCTAGAAGGAGGTTCAGGTGGGACAAAACAATGGGGTTTAATTGCACTAGAGGGTGAGATAAAGTGCGTTCGAGGGCATTTTATGCTGGGTTTGGTCAAGGTCAGGGAAATATATTCAAATATATGGCAAAGGAAAGGATACTTGTTCAGGCCTTGGTGGTGGGGCTATGTTTTTGTAAAATGTTCAGTTTCGTGTTTTGTTTACACTGTAAGTGGTCAATGTATGTAAATAAAAACAACAACAATAAAAACTATTTAAAAACACACACGCACACAGAGGAAACTAGTCATGCAAACTCTATCTGCATTCAGAAGTGAATGCAGCCTAAACACTAGCTTAATTGGGTTGTTGTGAGTTTTCCAGGCTGTATTTCAACTCATAGCAACTCTGTGATTCCAGCCATTAATAATAATATAATAATAATAATAATAATAATAATAATAATATAAATTTATTCTTCTATCCTGCTTTCATCTCCCCAAAGGGACTTGGAGTGGCTTACATGGGGACCAAGACCAATATAAACAAAGTAACACAATTAAAACATGTAACAGTTAATTATATTAAAAACAGCAAACCCAATAAAATATAAAAGGTGGTGCTAGTTAGCATCCAGCTGCATTAAATCACTACTGACTGAGAGGTCATGAATTCGAAGCCAACCCAGGTCGGAGGAAGCTCCCGACCATTAATATTGTAGTTTGCTGTTGACCTATGCAGTCCGAAAGATAGCTGTATCTGTCAAGTCGGAAATTTAGGTACCGCTTTATGCAGAGGCTAATTTAACTAATTTACGACATCATAAAACTTCCAGCAGCGTGCAGAAGAATGAGGAAGTACTCCATCAAAGGACCTGGTGTCACAAGTGGACAGTGAAGCGGCAGCTCCCCGTGTGGCCTGAACCGAGTATACCATCATGAAGCCGGAAAAAGCTAGAATGTTAAATTGCCACCTTGTCTGTCTATATATGTTGTATGCCTAAATGGCATTGAATGTTTGCCATGTATATGTGCATTGTAATCCACCCGGATTCCCCTGCGGGGTGAGAAGGGCGGAATATAAATACTGCAAATAAATAAATAAATAAAACATCATAAAACATGAACCACCCAACAAACAACCAATAGCCGAACTAGTTGGGCAGGACAAGGGCTTGTGCAAACATAAAACTGTAGGGCCGGGCTGGGATTAAGTGCTGGAGATCCAAATAAAATATATGGGCTAGCTAACTACTATTCAAAAGCACACTGAAAGCCTTCAACAACACAGTAGCTAATTATTTGATCTGCTACTGTTGAGAACTAGGGCAAAGTTTCATGACACCACATGGTTCCATGTATTTTCAAAGAGACTTTCATGCTCAAATGCTGGTCGATACTTGCTGAATTGAACACTGTTTGTGTCTTAATATTTTCATTAAAATGTATGATGCAAGGCCAGAAAGTTATTTTTGTTCTTTACAATATGTTCTACTTGATCTTTATGAAACAAATTGCCTTTCTAACCAAGTAGTTTGGTTTCTAAATGAGAGATGGGAGGGAACAAAGCAGGTCAGAACACAGCTTTGAAAAGTTATCTTTTGGTTGCATGTTCCAGAGTCCCCCAATCCAGAATGGGGCTATGATTATTGGGGGGTTCTGGTAGTTACAATCTGGAACAAACTTTTCTGGGATCTAGGTCAAAAGCCACTATCATCTTTCTTAGAAACTGTCCCTTGTTCATTCAAAACCTGTTGGGACTAGTTACAAACTCATCCGGTGAGGAAGGTACTCTAGAAAGGCTAAGGGGCAAAACTGTTGAGTAAATTGCATTGGATGATTCATCTCTGTTATTTTAAAATGTTATTGTGGAGGGAGTCAAATTAAGGCTGCTCAAAATACTTGGACAACAGGCCTCATGAATATTTATTCCCCAAACAGATATGGAATGCAGACTTTCCATCCCAATGTCAGTTGCAGGAGACGGAGGCCCCTTCCACACAGCTGAATAAAATCCCACGTTATCTGCTTTGAACTGGGATATATGGCAGTGTGGACTCAGATAACCCAGTTCAAAGCAGATCTTGTGGGATTTTCTGCCTAGATATTCTGGTTATATGGCTGTATAGAAGGGCCCTGAGGTGTAGTCAAACAAGGATGAGAACAACCTCAATGTGGAATAGATAGGCAGTCCTCACACAGCTTACAAGCAGAGTACAAGACTGGCCACCTATGGTTATTCAATTCTGCTTGGAATTGGAGGTTCAGTAAAAAAAAATAATTAGGAGTAGGATAGAGTCTACCTGATCATGGAAGTCAAGCAGAGTCAGCCCTGGTTAGTATTTGAATGGGAGACCACCAACTAATATTTTAGTTGTAAGCTCTGTTTTAGAAGAAGGACCTGGCAAAACCATTTCTAAGTATTCTTTGCCAACGAAAACACAGTGGAATTCATGGGATTGCCATAAGTTGACATGCAGGTGCACAACCACACACATTACATTGGAGGCTAACTGAAATTTGTTAAACAGTTCAAGACTATTTTGACAAGGTCACTTCAGAATGTTGCAAGTCACTTCTGGTTTGTCACACACAGAAGACTGGGTGACTGCACTCTGGCACCACGGGATGCAGAGCCAACCTTAAGAAATGGGGCCACAAAGTGGAGTCCATGACATGCGAGTGTAGAGAAGATCAAACCACAGAGCACCTACTGTAATGCAGTCAAACCCCTGCCACATGCACAATGGAGAACCTTCTTACAGCAACACCAGAGGCACTCCAAGTGGCTGATCAAAGGACATTAGGTATAATGCCAAGTTTTTGAAAAAATTTTTTTAATACTTTAGAACTGTACCCTCAGTTAGCTTCTGATACAATAAATAAAAAACTTCCGAATAAGGCCCATCTACGTTGACAATTTAATGTAGTTTCAAATGAATATTGAAGAAAGTGTCTGCACTGGACCATCCCCAAATGACTTCAAATATGGTAAAAAAAATCCATGCCTACATTTTCACATAATGCAGTCACAGAAATAGAAAGAAATTTAGTTTTAATACATTGATGTTGCTTCAGCATAGAGTTGAACTATTGTGAAAGCTGCTAAGGTCTGTTTTGCAGTTGACTGCCTGGAGGAGCTGGTGTCTTTTCTTTTTTATTTTCTCCCTGACATCTACAAGGTATAGGAGAAAGGAGGAACTTATGTGCCCTAAGCTTGCAGGGTAGGCCACTGAAAATAGACTGTGTAACAGAAATGCTTCTAGTTTTGCTTCTCATTGCAACTTCTACTTATTCCAGGAAGCACCATACTTTGTCTCTTCTCCTTTAATGTTTACTTTTGGTTTTTATATAGTTATACTTTATATAGTTATTTATTATCTTGTTATCATGTTCACTATTTGAATGATTCTGATATGGAAATACTCTCATGTGTCTACAGCCATCTGCCTTTAAAAGAACTATCTTTTTTTGTTTCGGTAAAGATCACCTTTTGACTGTCTTTCTTTTCTAGATCTTCCTTAAGACCATAGGCTGGATTTGGGGATCGTAACAAATATTAATACCAAACTTTGCCACTTCAGGTGCACCATATTATCTGGCAATCACTGTTACTATTGTTATCATTGATACCTGTACTGTTATTTGTTGTTATTTGTTCATTCGCTTCTGAATCATGACCAGCCCATGCCAGAGCTCCCTGTTGGCCATTGCTACCCCCAGCTCCTTCAGAGTTAAGCCAGTCACTTCAAGGATACCATTCATCCATCTTGCCCTTGGTCAACCCCTCTTCCTTTATTCCTTCCATTTCCCCCAGCATCATAGTCTTCTCTAAGCTTTCCTTTCTTCTTACGATGTGGCCAAAGTACTTCAACTTGTCCTCTAATATCCTTTCCTCCAGTGAGCAGTTGGACTTTATTTCCTGAAGTATGGACTGGTTGGATCTTCTCGCGATCCAAGGCACTCTCTGAATTTTCCTCCAGCACCACAGTTCAAAAGCATCTATCATCCTTCGCTCAGCCTTCCTTATGGTCCAGGTTTCACATCCATAGGTTACTACGAGGAATACCAATGCTTTAACTATGCAGATTTTCATTGTGATGTCTGTACTCTTCACTATTTTATCGAGATTGGTCATTGCTCTCCTCCCAAGAAGTAAACATCTTCTGATTTCCTGGATGCAGTCTGCGTCTGCAGTAATCTTTGTGGCTAGAAACACAAAGTCTATCACTGCTTCCACGTTTTCTCCCTTGATTTGCCTGTTATCAATCAGTCTGGTTGCCATAATCTTGGTTTTTTGGATGTTTAACTGCACCCTAGCTTTTTCATTTTCTTTTTTCACCTTGGTTAGAAGGCTTCTCAGCTCCTCCTCGCTTTCAGCCATCAAAGTGGTATCATCTGCATATCTAAGGTTGTTGATGTTTCGTCCAGCAATTTTAACTCCAGCCTTGTATTCATCAAGCCCCGCACGTTGCATGATGTGTTCAGCATACAAATTGAATAGGTAGGGTGAGAGTATACAGCCCTGCCATACTCCTCTGTACTGTTATACATTCCCCATTTCTTGAATATGATATAAAGCCATAGACATATGCAATCACAAGTAGCTCACTGAACTAGAATCAGTCTGAATCCACAAGTTTACTGATCAAAGCCCTAGAGTCCTTGACAGGGAGCTGTGATTGGTCTCACAAATGCTGCAGGAAAGCGCCTCCTGGACATGACGTTACCACTGTCTCATTTTAATAAGCATTTGGACTATTTCTGGTAAAATTAGGGGCAAGGAGCAAAATCTAAATTGCTTCAGAAAGCTCCATACCATTCCACCTCAATTAGGTAGAAACAGGGCTAATGAACTAAATTGGGCAATTATGTTAAACGGGATAAAACTGAGCGAGCTGCTCATTTTCACAAAGAAATTCAACGGCAAATATATTACATTTTCATTTATTCTGCAATTGACCTAGTCACTGCTCATATTTCAGCTCTCTGGAAATTGACAACCTTTAGAATCTTTCAGATACATTTTATTTCAGCTGCTCGGAGCAGGCACACACATATATGTTGATATAGCAAATTCAATAGTCATATACTTTTTCAGAAAATGAGATGATGAGCAAGTGTTCTCGTGTTTTCCAATCTCCATAATTGGCTGCTCTGTTAAGTCTTAGGGGCTTGGCTAGCAGTTGTGGATCCAATAAACTTTCTAGAGAGAATAATTAAAATATGCCTAAGCAATGTCCAGCAGGTGCTTGCCTGACTGTTGCTTATAAGCTTCCAAATAGAAGATTTTGCCATTTTTCTATGTGGTTTGGATTTAAGTAACTCAGGAAATGTTTTGCAGCTACAATTGATCATGAATGAGGTCTGCAGTGAATCTGGAAACAGGGGGCTTTGAGATGTTTGGCATTAACCCAGCAGCGTTGCATTAGCAATGCATCACAACTGACCATATGAACCCAGCCCACCAGCAAGGAAGTCATTTTACAATAAGCTGCAACAGAGAGAATGATCCTTCTAAAGTCGGAGAGGAGCACCTGTGACCCTGAAAATGTTGGACTAGAGCTTTCATTGTCTTGACAATCTCTAGGGCTTGAGCTGCTCACCAATCTAAACACTGAAGGAACTGGTCCAGTAGGTCCTGCCATGGCATCAAGCTGTCTTCATCTTACCATGATTTATCAATTTGAAATATGAATGAGAAAAATCTGTTTTGGTATTAAGAACTACTGCTTGCTTGCCTATAGACCCTTATGTTTGCATATGCTACTTAGTGGCCAGTACATCAAGTGGTTCCTAGTTGATGCAAAATTTGCCACTCATACACACTGTCCTCTATATTAGATGACAACATACAATGGGTTTTGTAATAACCTTTTTTAAATACTTTGTCCCCATCTCCCCAAAGGGACTCAAGGCAGCTTACACATGGGACAAAATGTCCATAATACATAAGGCAAAAACATAAAAGCAAAGGTTAAAGGTGAAGTTTTGTGTCTGACTCTGGGGGTTGGTACTCATCTCCATTTCTAAGCTGAAGAGCTGGTGTTGTCTGTAGACATCACCAAGGTCATGTGGCCAGCATGACTGCATGGAGTGCCGTTATCTTCCCACTGGAGTGGTACCTACTCACATTTGCATGTTTTCAAACTGCTAGTTTGGCAGAAGCTGGGGCTGACAGTGGAAGCTCATGCCATTCCCCGGATTCGAACCTGCAACCTTTGAGTCAACAAGTTTAGGTGCTCAGAGAAAACACAATTAAATAAAACTTAGGGGTATAAAAACAGCAGCCTTAAAACTCAATTAGACAGCACACAACAAAAAACCAACAGCCAGAAATACTAAGATGGGCATGATCAGGCTGAACATATCCTCCCCTATAAACCATCAAGGACTTTAAGATCTTCCGGAGAGGTCCTGCTCTTAGTCCCGCCATCCTCGTAGTCGCGTTTGGCGGGGATGAGAGACAGGGTCTTCTCTGTGGTGGCCCTTCAGCTATGGCACTCTCCCCCAAATGAGGTTAGGTCTGCTCCCTCTCTCCTGACATTCAGGAAGCAACTGAAATCCTGGCTTTGGAATCAGGCATTTGCAGAGTGATGGATTGTACTGGTAAAGACTAAGAGTTATTGGACCACAATGGTTGGATTGAGTTGGATGACGTTTTTAACTTGGCGAACAGCCTTTTATATGTATTTTATAACTTATTTATTATGTATGCTGTTTTAAAATGTTATTTATTGTGTAGTATTGAATTTTTGCTGTTGTTAGCCATTCTGAGTCCCTCCACGGAGGTAGAGAAGAACGGGATATAAAAGTTCTAAACAAACAAATAAATAGATGATGTATACAAAGTTGAAACATTTTAGGAGTAACGACCAACTCCCAAATTAGTCTATATAACAAGTTGCAACGTGAAGTGGCAGTGCTAAATGCATGAGTGCTAAACGCAGAGCTTGGATGAGTTATGTTTTGGACTACAGCTCCCCAGTTCTCCCTTGCAGCACAACCAATCACCACGTTGATTGGGAGATTCCAGGAGCTTCGATCCAAAAAGTTGCTTTTCAAGCCCTAGCTAGAATGGACTATATTACTTTGGACAGAAGTGAGGAAAATACATTTTTAAATGCTCTCTGGCAATAAATCCACAATTCAAATGGATAATTTCCAGAGGTGATGTGCCCCTCAGCATGCTAATTTTCTATTTGCAAAGAACCATCCATCACCTCTTGGAACCCCCAAGAAATGCCTAAAGAGAAGGCAAGTAGTACCCCTCATCTGATGTCTTACAATTGTACATTGTACTACCTGGTCATTTTGTACTTCATCTCCCCTTCATTCTGATCTCTTTGTGTGTGATTCAGAGATGTGCTTCTTCCTACCCCCATATGGCATCAACCACAGTTACTTCATAAAGCCCAGGAACAAAGACATGAGCAAGCCTTGCTTGAAGTTAGTGCTAGAAGGTGTAGCGCCTGTCCCCTGGTGTTTGGCTTTATTGTTTCCTACAAAAGGAAACATCAGACATGAGTTGTGAGGCAGAGCAGGCCTCTGCAGTTGTGTAGCAGCAAAAATCTGCCTCAGGGATCTACAGCCCTCAAACCCAGCCCAAGGCAGAGTACTCTACAGGATACTCCAGAGGAAGAGAGCTTGTTGTTTGCATGTGAGCTTGAGCCTGTGCACCATAAGGAACCAGAGTCATCAGCTCCATTACCTTGTCAAATGTACCCAAGGAATCCCATGTCTCGACACGGAAACCATACATGGGCACCACCAAGAAATGCCTGAAGACAAGACTATGCTCATTTGAATGTTGTTTCTTGTTCTTACTTGCAGGGCTGGATAGACCCATTGTATAGGTATGCTGTATGAGTGCCAAGTATCTCCTTTGCCTGAGGACTAGCCAAGGCCCTGCAGAACTCTATTAGTGCTACTCAAAGGTGGAAGCTGTGGATTGGTCTACAAACAATTAGTTGACTGTTAATTTTGGGTATGAAGGAAAGAAACATAATTGGTTTTAAGGTTTTATTTTTTAACAATTGTTTTAATAGTTATATTTTTATTATGTGTGTTTTTGTCAACTAATTGTTGCCTATATATGTAAGCTGCCTTGAGTCTCCTATGAAGGGTGGGGTATAAATACAGTAAATAAATAAGCTAACAATGTATTGTTGAAGTCTTTCATGGCTGGAATCACTGGGTTGTTGTAGGTTTTTCGGGCTAAATGGCCATGTTCTAGAAGCATTCTCTCCTGACATTTCGCCTGCATCTATGGCAACAGACCTCACACCCTCTGAGGATGCTTGCCATAGATGCAGGTGAAATTTCAGGAGAGAATGCTTCTAGAACATGGCCATATAGCCTGAAAAAACCTACAACAAAAAGCCCAACTTACCTGTCTGAACTTATCTCCTCTTATGAACCACTAAGGACTTTAAGATCATCTGGGGAGGCCCTGCTTTCAGTCCCGCCTTCATCACAAGCACGTTTGGCGGGGACGAGAGACAGGGCCTTCTCATTAGTGGCCACTCGGCTATGGAATGCCCTCCCTAGGGAAATCAGATCTGCTCCCTCCCTCTTGACGTTTCAGAGGCAAGTTAAAACGTGGCTATTCGAGCAAGCATTTACAAATACAGAGTAGCTAATACGGGAAATCGAATGACCTGACAATGGAATTAGACAATGCTTGAGAATAATGAGATGTTGATGGTGTCACTTTTATTGTTTTTATGATGTCTTATACTGCTCAATGTTTTTTGTCTATTATCTTTTATGTATACTGATTTGTTGAAAACTGCCTTGAGTCGCCAATTGGCTGAGAACGGCGGTATACAAATACAGTAAATAAATAAATAAATAAATAAATACAACCCTGTAATTCCGGGCATGAAAGCCTTCAACAATACATCTAACAGATCTTCTTCTGGACTCATTCTCCCTTTGACATTCCAGAAACCTAGGGATTAATGATATATCTACCACCTCTCCTCCTCCTTCTTTCTCCTCACCACTCCACCCCAAATCCCCAAGTACTGTTTATTCCACCACCTGTCCTCCTTCTCCTTCAGAATCAGAAGAACAGTCCACAACAGAAGGGGCCTTCAGGCCCTTCCACACAGCCATATAACCCAGAATTTATTTTTATTTATTTATTTACTTTGCTTGTATACCGCAGTTTCTCAGCCCGCAGGCGACTCAACGCGGTTCACAACAAGAGCAAAAGTCAATGAAACAACATACAATATTTAAAACCATTAACAGCACAATATACAAAATAATGACACATCAATACAACACATTAGCATCTCATAACTAAAATCATGATCCAATTCGTCATCCATAAATTCCGTTTCCTATATTCATCGTTCATTGCACTATTTATCCGAACGCCTGTTCAAACAGCCAGGTTTTTAGTTTTCTTCGAAACACCATTAACGAAGGGGCTGATCTAATGTCCCTGGGAAGGGCAGAATACCAAGGCAGAAAATCCCACAATATCTGCTTTGAACTGGGTTATTTGAGTCCACACTGACATATATCCCAGTTCAAAGCAGCAAGTGTGGATTTTTATTCAGCTGTGTGGAAGGGGCCTTAGAGCTGTGGAGGCACTCTGTGTTCTGGATTTTTGTCTGAGGATACTGTCCAAGGTTCTGAAACCTACCTATGTGGATAGGATCCAATACTTAAGATATCTAATTTAAATTTCAAAACAAGGAGAGAATGCTTCTAGAACATGGCCATTTAGCCCGAAAAACCTACAACAACCCAATTAACAGTTGTAGTCAATGGACTCAAATAACGATGCTTGTCTGTGGCACATTAGGAGAGGAAATCCACAGGCCAACCTAAGAAGCAATGCAGGCAGCTTCGGGTATTTATGAGATGGGTGAGCAGGAATTAGGGTCATGCTGTGCCTCATCCTAGTACCCACCTCCACTGTCCCTTAGAAAGGCATATACTGGGAGTGAGCTTGACAGATGAGATTTAGAATTCTTCCTTCTAAGGTTCTAAATCATGGCAGACATTTATTTTCCCAGTATGGAAAAGGTGATTAAAACAGAGACATGGTGCAATACGCCTCCTCCTTGCTCTCATTTTCACACATTTCACATTCAAGCTGGAGAAGATGTTTCCATATGTTTTCCTCAAACCTGATACTTATTTTAGACAATGAACAGGCTGTTTCAGAAAGTGATGGGCTCTGCTGTGTTGGATTTATTGGGAGCAGTAGTTGGATGGTCATCTATCAGATACTGCAGTAGTGGGTTTTCTGTATCAACAGAGGTTGAATTAGATTACCTTTGAGGTTATCTCCAACTTTTTTTTAATTCTGGACTCCAAATGAGAATGAATTCAGGTCTGGCTCCATACAAGCTGTTGCAGCTGCCTTGTGTTCACCTTTTCCCACACAACTGGCTCCTGGTCAATTTCTTATTTTCTCAAATCTCTAAATTTGCTCTGATGAGCTGCTCTTCTGTTTGTTTTCCTCTACCACTCCTGCACTTTTTAACCTTTTGGTGCATGTACATTTTCATGCTCAGTACTGAAAGCACCTTTGAACTTCCCCCTTGCCATTTCAGCAAACACATGAAGAGGCTGGAATCAGGATGGAATACATAAGGCAGCTGTTTTAAAATCAAATGTATACCTTACACAACTAAGACTGCAAGATCTGATTTCTCATGCATAGAACTCCGCCCATTAGAAGGGTTAAATGATAATAATAAAACGTTATTTGTACCCCGCCCCATCTCCCCGAAGGGAGATCAAACATCAAAAGCACTCAAAGTGTCGCACATAAAAATAAAATTACATTGCACCAAAAATACATAAATTAACTGAATACAAACAATGGTTGACATCAATTGATAAAATTAAGAGTTTAAAATTTATAAAACACAGTCAGATCTGTGTGTTGTTGGGCTTCTTCAATCTTGAACTAAAGTGCCAAGCAAAAATAATCGATGCCATCACATTTTTTTTGTCGTGTCAGGAGCGACTTGAGAAACTGCAAGTCGCTTCTGGTGTGAGAGAATTGGCCATCTGCAAGGATGTTGCCCAGGGAATGCCCGGATGATTTGATGTTTTTATCATCCTTGTGGGAGGCTTCTCTCATGTCCCCGCATGAGGAGCTGGAGCTCATCCGCCTCTCCCCATATTCAAACCTGCGACCTGTCAATCTTCAGTCCTGCCAGCACAGGGGTTTAACCCACTGCACCACCGGGGACTCCGATGTCATCACATACAACTATAGTACACTACTCCAGGTCAAAGGCCCGCTTAAATGGCCATGTCTTTAGGCTAGACCAGAAGGTTTGGAGAGTTGGGGCTAATCTAAGCTCTGTAGGGCAGGCATTCCAGAG
Source organism: Anolis sagrei ordinatus (assembly GCF_025583915.1). NCBI lineage: Eukaryota > Metazoa > Chordata > Lepidosauria > Squamata > Anolidae > Anolis > Anolis sagrei. The sequence continues at coordinate 37,510,241 of NW_026847660.1, forward strand.
CCGGGGAGCCACCACTGAGAAGACCCTCTCTCTTGTCTCCACCTATTGCACCTGTGACGGGGGTGGGACCAAAATAAGGGCCTCCCCAGCAGCTCTCAGGGCCAGTGCCAGTACATGGAAGGAGATGCAGTCTTGAAGATAGGTTGGACCCAAAGTGTATAGGTGATAACCTGCAACACGCCCTATGTGGGGCTGCCTTTGAAGATGGTTCGGAAACTTGTTAGTTCAACAGGCGGCAGCCAGATTACTAACTGGGGTGGCATACAGGGAGCATATCACCCCCCTATTATGCCAGCTCCACTGGCTGCCAGTCCATCTCCGAGCCCAATTCAAAGTGCTGGTTTTGACATATAAAGCTCTTTGCAGTTCAGACCCAGTTTACTTGTCCGAATGCATCTGCCCCTACATCCCACCTCGCAATTTAAGATCATCCGCAGAGGCCCTGCTCTTGCTCCCATCAACAGTGCAAATGCAGCTGGTGGAGACGAGGAGCAGGGCCTTCACAGCTGTGGCACCCCATCTATAGAACGCACTCCCAAAGGAGGTAAGATCTGCTCCCTCACTCCTGACCTTTAGAAAAAAATCAAAATCATGGTTCTGGGACCAAGCCTTCGGACAATAGATGTATGCAGCTTTTAGTGGGACAAGGACTGCAACAGCGACTCGACTGATGAGATTGTTTTATGGTTTTAATAACTTTTGATATTTGGTGACGTACTGTTTTTAATATGATTTATGCTTAAAGTGTGGTTTTACTATTGTAGTTGTAAGGCACTGAATTTTTGCCATTATCTATGTGTAAACCACTTTGAGTCCCCCCAGGAGTGAGAAAAGCGGTATATAAACAAACAAACAAACAAACAAACAATAACCTGCACTTTGAATTGGGCTTGGAAACTTGTTGGGTTGCAAGCTTCTGCATTCACCACTGGAGGGATTTGTCCCTCCTGATGAAATCTTAAGATACTTGTACAGCATGTGCGCTACCTAGTCAAAAATTGGTACCCCCAGTGCTGTGCTTTAAGGGGATTGTTCCTGGCAAGCACTGATTCTAGCCAAAATAACTTGTATTCACATGACATTACCAATGTGAGAAATGCAAATAGCTATTTTCGTGGCATGTGCAAAAAACGCCTTAATGCTTCTCATGTTCTCTTGCTGAATTCCATTTGCTGGCTACTTGCCCAGCTGTCCATTTTACTGAGATCACTTTGAGTTTTTATGCTGTCCTGTCCAATCCAGTCCAATGAAGCTCTCAGTTTGGACCAAAATGATTTATGACAGCCCTGCAAGAGCTCTGTCCAGATCATGTGGGAAGGGAGAGCTAAATTGAGACAGGGCTTGGCAGAGGGAGCAAGAGAACTGCCTCTTAAGAACAGTGTCTCTGGTCACATTCCAAGTTATTCTTTTTCTGAGATAGTGAGAAAAATTCAACTTGTCTGCATTTTAATGCATGATCACCCAATTTGTACTTCTTGGACCAGAACTCAGATCCAAATGCAATTTGTAGTCAAAATCGCATATACTCCTAACATTGTATGTGATTCACACATCCACAAAAATGCATTCAAAATGTATACAACAAGAAGTGTGTACGAATTCACTTTAGTGAATAGAAGAGTGTGTAAAAATTGGACACATTTGAAAAATATGCATAGCATGCATGCATAAAAATGTACACAGAAATACATGCACATTTCCACAAGTAGGGTAAGGGAAATTTTTTGCAAGCTGATATATACCTGAGTTGAAATACATGTGGCAGTTTTTAAAAAGAGAGCCTTGAGAAGATTGGCGTTGACAGATTTATCCATCTTTATCTCAAATGTTGATGCCTAGTTCTCTACCCTCACCTAAATGTATAGACTTCTGGACTTAGTCTGTCTTCCCATTATGTGACAGGTCATATTATACCTTTTAAAATGGTCTTTGTTCCATTTCATCTTCCTAGTTGACAAAATTAGGATTTCAGTGTTTTGGTGAGCATGAGATGGCTAATCACAAACATTTAATTTCTCTCAGGAGGTAGTAGAAAACCTGATGAATCTAATAGGACAGATTGCACCCACACCCAACAAAGGCAAACAGCACAGATTATGTCCTTGGAGCTGTGTTCCCAACTCATACTGAGAGACATGGAACCTTGTTTGACCCCAGAGAACTCCTGTTACTGCTGTGTGAAACTATTGTAGGAAGTCAAACTACCTAAACCTACCTATTGTTGGAAGTCAAACTATTCCCCCCCCCCCTCGCCCCACTTTGAACTTCCTGGCAAAATGAAGATGTTCCGAACTTACCACTTCTGGTCCAGAAAACTGCATATACTATTGCTACGTTTATGTATTTCATGGATTGAATGGAGGTTGAGAGCATAATAAAGTCAAGAGTCAGGCATGCCAGTATATCCAAAGCATGACAGCCAGGGACAAAACAGAAAAGAGTGCTTGGATGTCATTCTTGTGTACACTTGTGACATCCTCATAGGTTGTCTCATCAAGTCAAGGTAGCCTGTTGTAGTCATAAGTGGAGACTGATAAAATTTTAAGTATCCTAGATACTACCGTTCTCATAATCACTATCCAAATTATGAAACCCCGATCCAAATTATGAAACTGAAGATCTGGCAGCAAGAATGTTAAACGTTTGTCCCCAAAACAGGATCGCTGCACAGGAGGCACTTACTCATTGCTATTTCAGCTCTTTGCCCTCCCAGTTGTACCACCTTTCTGATGTTTATTACACCGAAGAAGAAGAAAGTATTCTAGTCACAAAAAGGAAATGAATGCCAGAATAAGGTGTTTAAGACCATAGAGCAGTTGTGAAGCCTTCTTTGTGCTCATGTCTAAACTGTAATAGGGATGGTGGCCTAGAAATTAAATAAAGTAATAATAAAACATGAGGTCCAAATTATGAAACCATGGAAGGTACAGTTCATAGAAATGAAAAGCACTAGATTGTGGAATATACACCACTTTCTTCCATTCGAAATGGGGCAAGAACAACTTCCCACATCCTCAAAATAGAATGAGGGATACTAAGAGTTATTATTTAACAAAACATTATCTCATTTTTTCTTTCTTTTTTCTGCCTTTTTGCTGCCTTGCCATGTTGCTATTATTCCCTTTAAATCCAAATCTTACTCGTGTGTTTGCCAGTTCTCTACTACAGTCTGAGTATCCCATATCCAGAATTTCTAAATCCAAAATGCTCCAAAATTTAAAAAATGTCCACATAATGACACCTTTGCTTTATGATGGTTCAAATGTGCTTAAACTTTGTTTCATGCACAAAATTGTAAGAAATTTTGTGTAAAATTACCTATAGACTATGTGCATATGGTATATGTGAAACCAATTTTGTGTTTATTCTTGGGATCCATCTCCAAGTTATGCGTGTATGCAGAAATTCTAAAATCCAAAACACTTTGGACATAAAGCATTTCATATAAGGCAGGGGTCCTCAAACTAAGGCCCGGGGGCCAGATACAGCCATCCAAGGTCATTTACGCAGCCCTCGCTCAGGGTCAACCTAAATCTGAAACAACTTGAAAGCACACAACAACAACAACAACAATCATATCTCATCAGCCAAAACCAGGCCCACACTTCCCATTGAAATACTAATCAGTTTATACAGTATTTGTTAAAATTGTTCTTCATTTTAATTATTGTATTATTTTTAACTGTTTTTTGCACTACAAATAAGATATGTGCAGTGTGCATAGAAATTCATTCATGGTCCATTCATTCATGGACCTCACCTCTGAGGATGCTTGCCATAGATGCAGGCGAAACGTCAGGAGAAATGCCTCTAGAACATGGCCATATAGCCCGAAAAAACCCACAAGAACTGACATTCATGGTTTGTTTGTTTTTTTCAAATTATAATCTGGCCCTCCAACAGTTTCAGGGACTGTGACCTGGCCCTCTGTTTAAAATGTTTGAGGACCCCTGATATAAGGGGTACACATCCTGCATTTCTTTAGGTGCTCTTTATCACTGAAATGATTTATCCATCTCAACATCTACCATGCACTCATTGAAGATCATGTTTCAAAAGCTCGCAACAACTCATCGCTTTGCTCAAGACTTCCTCATCCGATTTGCTGCCTTTTGCTCTGGCACTTTGTACTTAGTGGCCCTTTTCCATTTGGTCTTCTTTCTCTTTAAACTGGAAGCCTCTGGGTAGAGGACAGCTTTTTTTTTTTATTAAAAATGGCTGCAGGCATCCAAATGTGAATGTTGAATATATTCTATAAATATTAAGAGGCAGTTTGGAGCTGCTTTTCCTCCCAATAGTGTGTCTCTCTCTGAACATTTTCCAAGATTGGTACCTTGCTGCCTAATAAACCTCTTTTATAATTATGGCATCTTAGAAAATATCTCCCTTTCCCCACCCCATACTGAAAATGAGCAATTGCAAAGGCAAAAACAAAACAGCATCATTAAAATTCACAAATCATTATGTGCAATACGGAGGAAACCAGCAGGCTGTGATGGGGACAGAAGTTAATAACACAGGGTCATAAAGGAAATGGTTGTAGACTCGTCTCCCCCTGCTGCCTTCCAAACTATAATCGGCCTCTGTTTGCAGTAGATTGTTACTTTGCCAGCCCATTGCAAAGACAGAAGGTACATTTGCTTTCTGTTTTCTGGCACTGTGGCTTAAATGGAACAGCTCTTGGTTCAGGTGAATTCAATACACATTTTGTTCTCTAGCCATGTTGTTCATTCTCCCTATTTACCAAATTCATTGCACATAACCACATCTGATTCTGATCTGCAAGAAAATCTCGGTATTGCTTCATCTGGTTTGCCTGCTTTGGACAATTCTTTCTTTTATCTTCTTTTATATTCTGCATAATTGTAATGCTATATATTTTTATGGTTATTTTTATTACATTGTTGCTATATGTTTATGTAAAAAGTTTTATTCACTTTTTTCTGGGCACTTTTGCACTGGAATTCTCTGGAAGAATGGTTCTTGAAACTTATTTAATGCATTCTTAGTCTGCTTTGAAGACTATATTTGTTTTCCCAGGTGGCTTACAATACAGGTTGACCTTTGTGTGCTCAGAAGCGATACATGTGGTTTATTTATTTATTTATTTGTAATTTGCTTCACTTGCAATACAATGTTTCACCCCCCAGCGGGGGACTCCAACATAATTATGGCAAAATTTAATGCCTCACATAAGGAAACCTAACATAATGTTAATAACATACAATTATTATCAATTAAATCATAAAACACAACATCATTTAACATTAAAACATGGAATTTTAAACATATCAATATAAACATTAAAATCACAGAATCCATTTGTAGTCCAGGCCATTCCAAATATCATATCTATTGCACATAATCCCTGACTATTCCTTGTATTGCTTACTGCCCAAAGGCTTGGTCCCATAGCCAAGTTTTTACATTTTTTTTCTGAAGGCTAGGAGGGAGGGTGCTGATCTAATTTCATTGGGGAGAGAGTTCCATAGCCAAGGAGTCACCACTGAGAAGGGTCTGTCTCTCGCCCCACTAATTGCACTCGCGAGGAAGGTGAAATCGAGAGCAGGGCCTCCCCAGATATCTTAATCTCCTTGATGGTTCATAGAGGGAGATACGTTCGGACAGATTAGCTGCACTGAAACCATTTAGAGCTTTATAGGCTAAAGCCAGCAATTTGAATTGTGCATGGTAACAGACTGGTAGCTAGTAGGTGGAAAGGAGTGGTAGAGTTGGACGTTATCTGCGTACAGGTAACATCCAACTCCAAAACTCCGGTTGATTTCTCTCAGTGGCTCCATGTATATGTTAAACAACATGGGGGACAATACTGAACTCTGCAGGACTCCACAAGACAAAGGCTGCAGGATTATAAAATCATAGAATCAAAGAGTTGGAAGAGACCTCCTGGGCCATCGAGTCCAACCCCCTGCCAAGAAGCAGGAATATTGCATTCAAATCACCCCTGACAGATGGCCATCCAGCCTCTGTTTAAAAGCTTCCAAAGAAGGAGCCTCCACCACACTCCGGGGCAGAGAGTTCCACTGCTGCACGGCTCTCACAGTCAGGAAGTTCTTCCTCACGTTCAGATGGAATCTCCTCTCTTGTAGTTTGAAGCCATTGTTCCATGTCCTAATCTCCAGGGAAGCAGAAAACAAGCTTGCTCCCTCCTCCCTGTGGCTTCACATATTTATACAAGGCTATCATATCTCCTCTCAGCTTTCTCTTCTTCAGGCTAAACATGCCCAACTCCTTAAGCCGCTCCTAATAGGGCTTGTTCTCCAGACCCTTGATCATTTGAGTCACCCTCCTCTGGACACATTCCAGCTTGTCAATATCTCTCTTGAATTGTGGTGCCCAGAATTGGACACAATATTCCAGGTGTGGTCTAACCAAAGCGGAATAGAGGGATAGCATGACTTCCCTAGATCTAGACACTATGCTCCTATTGATGCAGGCCAGAATCCCATTGGCTTTTTTTGTCACCACATCACATTGTTGGCTCATGTTTAACTTGTTGTCCACGAGGACTCCAAAATCTTTTTCACACATACTGCTCTCAAGCCAGGCGTCCCCCATTCTGTATCTTTGCATTTTGTTTTTTCTGCCTAGTATCTTGCATTTGCATTTGTCCCTGTTGAACTTCATTTTGTTAGTTTTGGCCCATCTCTCTAATCTGTCAAGATCATTTTAAATCCTGCTCCTGTCCTCTGGAGTATTGGCTATCCCTCCCAATTTGGTGTCATCTGCAAATGATCCTGCCTTCTAACCCTTCATCTAAGTAATTAATAATGATGTAGAATAGGATCGGGCCCAGGACGGAACCCTGCGGTGTTCCCTAACAACAGTTGTTCCCCAACAACACCTTCAGGGAATGGTCCTCCAGGAAGGACTGGAGCCACTGTAAGACAGTACCTCTGAGCCCCATTCCTATGAGGCATCCAAGGATACCGCTGAGAGGTCCAGGAGAACCAACAGGGACACACTCTCCGATTTTATTTATTAACTATTTCACTTATGCCATTATTTATTGAGGCCCCCTTGTACAAGCTACACCCTCTTCTTGGTATCACTGTCATTCATCCCACTAAAAATAAAAGGATTTGTTATTATCCATGGTTTCATGTATTCATATGAAATGCAGTAGCATGCCCCTCGTGGATATGGAGGGATGTACAGTATAAAACACTAAAATTAATAAATAATTCTAAAACATATTAAACTAAAATACTTTCAAAGTCAGCTAGAAAATACAAAAATGTAATTTCAAGTATTTAATGGCAGAAAAAATCAATTAAGAGCTAGAGAGAACAAATATGGAGCCAACCATCTCTGTATATCTATGTATTTCATGCAGCAATACCATCTCTAAAAAGTTCTTAATGCCTTTGTTTACTGCCCGTGAGCCTTTCTAATCTTAGTGAATGGTATTTAAATAAGAAAATAATCACATGTACAGCCTTTTTGTACAAAGTTCTAGTTGCAGTTCTTCTGGTTTCTTCTTCTTGAACCTTTTTGCAAGCTCTGTTTACATAAACACTGTCAAGAAGACTAGGGAAAACAATATATTTGGTTTGTTTTCCCTTATAAGAAGGCCATGCTTCTCTCTATCCACCTCCCATAGAATCATGTCTCTTTTCCTAAAAATTATGAGAGAAGATTTGCTTACAAACCAATGCTTTGTATTCCTGGAACAACTGGAATGAAATTTTCAGTCCTCAGCTCCAACTGCCAGATACTGTAACTGCTGTGCATTTCATACTGCTAAGTTAAAAGGCTGTCTATCAATCATCTGGTCCACACCTCTGCTTACATGTTCTGCAACCTTTGACAAATCCTGTAACATAATATGATAACAATGTCTCCTGTATCTTCTCATCCACCTTGTATACAGAGAGTAGAGGATGGATTTAACATACTATGTATACAGAAAGCATAGAGGAAATTTCCTTAGCAATGCACATAGTGAGCGCAAGGCTGAGATTCATGTCACAGATACAGAGGAATGGGAAGGGTCTCTCTTAATCCTGTAAGGAACTCAACAAAAAAGAGAAGGGTGATTTCCATTAATAGTTTAAGAAGAAAGGTCCAGAGAAAGGAAAGGTGGAGCAGTCATTCATACACTCTGTTTGTTGGAAGGCTGATAATATTTTTGTACTAGCTTGGGGACCCAGTAGTGTGTAACGGTATTTATTAGAAAATAAGCCAGTCTTTTCTTTTGTTTTTAATGAATGCTCCCATTAGAAAATGCATAAGAATGTGGGTGAACTACAGTTCCCAATATCGTGGGTCAATCCTTCCCAAATCCTGCCATTATTCAAAGTTGGCCATGCTGGGTCTGTGTGCCAAGTTTGGTCCCGATCCGACATCAGCTGGGTCCAGTCATATCTAGATAAGGGAGAATTACAACTCCCAGATTCCCAGGGCAGTCACTCCCAAACCCTGCCAGTATGCACAGTTGGCCATGTTGGTTCTGTGTGCCAAGTTTGGTCCATATCCATCATTGGCTGGGTTCAGTGCTCTCTGGATAAGGGCGAACTACAATTCCCAGATTCCCAGGGCAATCACCCCCAAACCCCTCCAGTCTGTTCAGTTTCTGATCAATTCCTCTGTGTTCGCTGTGTGCCATAGGGAAGGATAGGAAAGGGCTAAGGGAGGAGCAGAGGGCAGGGCCATGCAAATTCCACACAAGAATCCCTGGGATGACTTTCTGTGATGGTGGAAACACTATGAAATCTAGGATGAAATTGTCTCTGAATGAAAGCATTCCTTGGGTGGTGGATATTTGGAGAGGACATTGGCAGTGTTTGGGCTACATGTTCATGGTGCTCGCTATAACCTGCAATGTCAGTTGAGGGAGTCCCGTTGAGGGCTTCTCCGCACTTAGAACTATAGCCTGTTGTGGAGGCGGAGGCTGTCTGTGTAAGCCACATACCTCTGCCACATACACACACACATTTTTCACTTTTATTATGTGTATAGATAGATAGATATTAGTGAGAGCACACAGTCTCATATTACTTATACCATCATAGAAGTGCTCACTCTCTTCTAATTCTGTCCCCAGGTTTTTCACACTGGTTTCTCTCTTTCATTCTGCCTGGTGCACATTTGTCCTGTGATAACAACACTTTGTTTATTTCTTTATTTACGACACTTCTCACTCCAAAGGGGACTCAGAGCGGCTTACAAGATATGTGGCCATCCTTCCTTCTTTCTCTCCTTCTTTCTCTCCTTCTTTCTTTCCTTCTTTCTCTTCCTCCCTCCCTCCCTCCCTTCCTTTTTTCCTTCTTTCCTTCTTTCCTTCCTTCCCTTTTTTTCTTTCCTTCTATACTTCCTTCTCGTCCTCTTCCCTTCCTTCTCCTCCTTTTTCTTTCTTACTGAATTGAAACTCCCAGCAGTCCTCCTGATCGATCTACCTACCTGCCTACCTATCTCTGTCTATCTATCTTATCTATCTAGAAGATTGTTGGGAGTTGCAGTCAAGGAATTGGAAATTGGAAATACACAGGGATTTGGATGCTCTCAAAGAAATCCAAGGAGAAGAAAGCTTGCAGCTTGAAAGCTGTACATTTGGATCATCTCTTAAAGGGCCTGGTCTAGGGGATGCTGGGAGCTGTAGTCTGGAAGAAAGTTTGGATTTGCTATTGTGTGTTTTGTTTGCCAGGGGGAGTTGCTTTTGTGCATGCGCTGCAGTGTTGCTGTTTTGTTTTTGTTTTTTGCTTTTTTTGCTTTTTTACGTCCCTTCCACTGTGTTCTTCAGTGATTGTATGAGTGATGGTCACTCGTTTGCCTGATAGGTGTTTTGTGTCCAAATTTGGTGTCAATTCGCCCAGTGGTTTTTGAGTTATGTTAATCCCACAAATGAACATTACATTTTTATTTATATCGATTAATATTATATCGCATTACATTATAAAGTTTTCCAGACTTTATCCTCCTCACCCCTTTACCATTTCTCTTCTCTCATACCTTTTCTTTTCTCACTCATCTTTGTCTCTATCTCAGTGTTTGTTCAACCTTTCCATTTCCTAACTCTGCTCTTCACACTTAGCTAGTCAACAAGACAGGCACTCTTTCCTCTTAATTTCCCTGGGTTGCTGTATTGTAGTTTTCTCAATCTAGCCAGTCATATTTGCATACTATGCCAATTATGGCTCATTATGCAGATCAAATGGTGGGTCATGAAATGATTGCCAACCCTTAATATCCTAACTGCTGGTTTCCCATTCAGAAGAACTCGCTTCAAAATTGCTTTAGAGGTTGCAAATGGACATTTAGTTTGGGCTGTCTTCCTTGAACTCTTTGCATGTAATATAGGAGGATACACCTGGCAAGTGCAGGTGTTTTGTGCACCCCCATGACTCTTAGTCTTTATCATTGCTTGAAAATGCACCTGTGCCTTTAATAGCTGCACAAGATGCAAATATCTGACAGTTGTAGCTTTCCAAAGAATGAATATTTTGCACAGTTTCGGGTCCTGCTTGAAGCGTCCAAAATTACCCCAGTTGCGTCTGGGCTCAGTGCCATCCTCATTCTTATTTTAAAAAATGTATGCAATTTTCCCATGACAGAACAAGGCTCAAAGTGGCTTATAGCAACATCAGAAAAATGTTACATTATCAAATAATTCAATAACAACATACACAATTTATATAGTCATAATAAGCTACACAATTCACAGTAATTAACCGATACATTAAAATTAATTATTACAATAATGATGCAAAATAAAGTCTAGTACAATGCTGAAAAAGGAAGAGAGAACTCCAGCCAGCACCCTTTATGGCTTTTTATTTGTCAGGGTTACTGAAATAATTTCAGTGCTCAAAATACTTTTAAAATGCTAACTGTATATAATAATAGCAATGGCAGAAATAAACAATGGCTCTCTAGAGTACCATTCCTTTGAGAAAGAAGCCGCCTTCTCTTTTCATAAATGTTCCTCAGAACCAATTATCTCTTAACATGTATGGAATTCTTCCCACCTTTAACACAATGTTGCGTTCTTTTTAAAAAGTCAATGAGAAGTGCAGTCTGATAATGCAGAACTTGACATTAGCAGTAAGTACCTTCGAGTTCAATTGGGCTAACGCCTGAGTAAGAGGATATTAGGCTGAAGGATAAAGTGACTGAAAGAGGACCTTTAACTCCATCCTGTCCTCTCTCCCTTTTCTCCATCCTCATATAAATACTACCCTCCACACCCCAAAATACAAAAGCCTGTCATCCAACCAAGAAGGTGAAGACAGGAACACATATCAGGCAGTAAACATTCTGATTCTTCCTTGTTCTCTATTGTCTGCTTCATACACAATGCAAAACATTGATAGACATGCACATGCAAACGTATGAATATTTGGAATCAGAAAAAGATAATCCCCAATTCACCAGTTGTTCCAGCTGAAGCAAGACAGATATAAAGGGTTTTGTAGTTTGATCCTCCAGAGTCACACAATACCAGCTGCAATCTTTAGAATCCACCTGCAAGGTTTTCTACTCTTGAGGAGATAACTAATTGTTGAGAAGATCCATTATTTCCGTTCCTAGGATAGTTCACATTCCTGAAGACCACAGTAACTCACTGTGATACTGCAAGTTACAAACTTTCTGATAAAAACTATAAAATCAGGACAGTAAATAAAGAGCAACACTCAAAAAGCAGGGGAATTCCAGACAAGAGTCAATCAAGGCCATTGAACACCTCCCAACAAAGGATTCCCCCAGGCAGCAACCAGTCAGGCTTTATTTATTTATTTACAGTATTTATATTCCACCCTTCTCACCCTGCAGGGTACTCAGGGCAGATTACAATGTACATATACATGGCCAGCATTCAATAGACACACAACATATATAGACAGACACACAGAGGCTACTTAACCTTCCAGCTTTTTGATGAGGGTATTCTGGCCACCAGGGGAGCTGTCACTTCACTGTCCATTTGTGACACTGATGAAGTACTTCCTCATTCTTTGCAGGCTTGCTGGAGATTTTTATGGCATTGTAAATTAGTTAAATTAGCCTCCCTGCATATGCGGTACCTAAATTTCCTACTTGACAGATGCAACTGTCTTTCGGGCTGCAAAGGTCAACAGCAAGCTACACAAATTGGTCTGAAGTTCACTCCGACCCAGGCTGGCTTCGAACTCATGACCTTTCGGTCAGTAGTGATCTTAATGCAGCTGTCTCCCAGCCAGCTGCGCCACAGTCCCGGTGCTTTGAAGCTGCAAGGCCATTAAATGCCAATTAAGGTGGCCATTTGCAATATTCACACTTGCCCCAAGCAGACAAGAGTTCTTTCTTCCACCCTGGACATTCCACAGATATATAAACCTCACTTGCCTAGTTTCCAACAGACCTCACAACCTCTGAGGATGCCTGCCATAGATGTCAGGAGAGAATGCTTCTGGAAAATGATCACATAGCCCAGAAAACTCACAGCAACCCAGTTTCCAATATACAGATTCCTGTTAAACAGGATGTATAACTAGCCTATCTGCTTTCATGACTACACTCATTTCTGTTAATGTCATAATGACATCAGGTGGAAAACTTAGTTTCATAATTCCACCCTTCCTTTCTGAACACATTCTTCCTCCCATGTGTGTATGGCTTAATCCAATTCATGTCCCAACTAAAATCAATGTAACATAGGAAAGTGCTGACAACCTAATCCCATTCATTTCAATGCATCCATTCTAATTAAGACTAAAATTTAATTTAGTCTTTTGCAGCACCTGCCCATATGCCTCCCATTGTGCAACGGCAGCAATAATGCCACCAAAAATGGGCGAACAGTTTTGGACCTGGTGGCATTTCCTGACAAATAGATGTTTACCATCATTCCCTCCATACCCAGTGTAGCAAATGCAAATCCCTGATAAATAATGAAAGTGAGGCTATAGTCTCACATCATACACAGCCTCCTAAACACTCGTGTCAGGGGCTTGGACCTTAAGGAAGGATCATAGAACAATGGTGAAATATATGCTTTCCTTGAAGACTTATAGGATTGGTCCCTTGCATTTTGACTTGAAAAGATCTGAAGCAGGAGGTTTGGGAAATACCTCGATCCATCCATTGCCAGTTGGAAGGGGCCAGATGGACTGAAGTCTGGCTGAGGACCAGGCAATCTGCAACTTCGTATGTTCAGCGTTTCTCAATGGAAGAGGATCAATGCAAGCATCAGTCTTCCTAGCTTTCCAATTGTTTTTCATATGGGAATGAGGTGGAAGCTGAGTTGATGGGAACACTGCCTTGACTGAAATTGAATTTGCCTCCTTTCAGGCAAATCAGGTTGGCTGTTACATCAACACATTATCTTGTTTCTTTTCACAATGGTTGAGTAAATACAACTCCTGGGTCTGAGCGTTTGAGCGTGCATGTATGTTTAGTTATTTCAAAAGATTTATCCACATTTTTTATTTTTTTATTTTATTGCATCCATGAGAAATAAATTGTTTTGCTATCCTCTTCTGGAAAAAGATCGATCACGAAGGCAGACGGTTTTTCATTTCAGTATAATTGACATCTGCAGATGGTCCCCTTTGCCATTAAATAAGAATTACGAATGGGCTTCCCCCCCCTCAGAGGTACTTTGTAATTATCTCCTCTTTTAGTCTCTCCTTTGCTGCAGTCTTATCTGTTTGATTCTTTTTTCTGGTTCTCAATTTACATTTTGATGAAAAAGTCATAAATGGCAAGGAAATGAATGTGAGCACGCACTCTCCCCTCCTTTTCTCTCTCTCTCTGTGCTAGAAATCTATTGCTCCACAGTATCAAGTTTTAAAAGTTTACACACACTGCCTGTAGGACTCCATTTCCTACAAGCTGCTTAATTCAAAACCAAGCTATGCCATCAACCGAAGCTAAGAATCATTGCTTTAAAAAAGCAGTGTGTTACTCAGTAGATGTTAATTCCTTAACACAGTAATGACATATAGCAGTGGTTCTCAACCTGGGGTCCCCAGATGTTTTTGGCCTACAACTCCTAGAAATCCCAGGTAGTTAGCCAGCTGTTAGGATTTATGGGAGATGTAGGCCAAAAACATCTGGGGACCCCAGGTTGAGAACCACTGACATATTGTAACAGAAGATCATATTAACACATAACTGTCAATGTTATGCATTTTTATATGAAACATATAAAAATAACCCAACATGCAAAAATTAGCTAAAGTTTTCAACTTCAAGCTGAGAAATAGCACTTGGCTACTTTATGACCAAAATCTTATATTTTAAGACAGATCCACTGGATATTTCTCTATCCATTACCCACCTGTCCTGGCATCGTATTGGCAACCGAGATACAACTGAGAGTTATATTGGTTAATGTATTTTTTAAAAACATTGCTGAAGGAAGTATCAAGTACCTCCTTTTGTAACCCCCCAATCCACCATGCAACAATCCACCATGCATTGTCAGATGCAGTGATGTCTCTGGCTACTGATCAGCAACATGCTTTACTTAACACATTCTGTGTGCTCTTGGGAACTGAGGAAGGAAGACAGTGTTGCAGTAGGAGTTGAGGCTGCTTTTTCTTCCAGCCATCTATATAAATGAAAATGTAATGTTGGTTTGTGGGATTAACATAACGCAAAAACCAAATTTGGACACAAGACACCTATCAGGGCAATGCGTGACCATCACTCATAAAAACACAGAAAAACACTGCAGAAGAAACTTAAAAAGCCCAAAAATAAAAAAATACATTACAATGCATACACAAACACACATATATACACATATACACAAATATATACACACAAAGCACATATACACAGACAGGACCACAGCAACGCATGGCAGGGGATGGCTAATCTATATAAAAATGTAAAGTTCATTTGTGAGATTAACATAACTCAGAAACCACTGGATGGATTGCCAACAAATTTGGCCACAAGACACCTACTAACCCAAGGAGTGACCATCACTAAAAATTTGATTTTGTCATTTGGGAGTTGTAGTTGCTGGGATTTAGAGTTTACTTACAATCAAAGAGCATTCTGAACTCCACCAATGATGGAATTGAACCAAACTTGGCATACAGGACTCCCATGACCAACAGAAAACACTAGAATGGTTTGGTGGGCATTGACCTTGAGTTTGGGAGTTGTAGTTCACCTACATCCAGAGAGCACTGTGGACTCAAACAATGATGGATCTGGACCAAACTTGGCACAAATATTCCATATGCCCAAATATCAACACAGATGGAGTTTGGGGAAATAGACCTTGACATTTGGGAGTTCTAGTTACTGGGATTTATCGTTCACCTACAATCAAAGAGCATTCTGAACCCCACGAATGACAGAATTGGGGCAAACTTCCCATACAGAACCCTCATACTTAAGGCCATCCAGTCCAACTCCCTTCACCAGGGCAAGTTATCAAAGCCCTCCTGACAAAGAGCTGTCCAGCCACAGATAGATAGATAGTAGGCCTGGGCGGTTTCGTTCGTTAATTTTGTAATTCGTTAAATATTCGTTATTTTTCACAATTACAAAACGATTGCAAAACACATTTTCAAACCCGGAAGGGTTTTAAAATAACGAAACGGCATCCCCCATACTTTTAACGAGCTTCCGCCCGTTTGGTAAATGGGATGGAGGATGCTGGTGCCCTGGGAGCCAATCCGGCGCTCCCAAGCACCCAAGCAGTGCACCGTGGCTGTTTCTGATTGGCCGGCAAGCCCTTTAAAAGCGGCTCCGCGTGGCCACAGCTCATTTGTTGCGGAGGCGAGGGAGAAGAGAAGAGGTCCGGGAGGGCGGCTTGCATTGGGTTGGCTTGGTTGGTTGCTGGCTAAGCTTGGATTGGATTTATTCCTTGCTTATTATTCATTCCTTGCTTGGATTCATTCCTTGCTTGGATTCATTCCTTCCTTCGGTTTTTGTTAATTTGTTAATTTTCAATTTTTAAATATTTTTTAAAAATACCTGTCTTTTATTCTTAAAAAAATACAAAAAATATTCTAAAAAAGAAAAGACTCTTCTGTTGGTGTGTGCTCTCATTTGCCCTGTCTCGTGGCTGTGTTTGGTCCACATCAGGGCCAGTTTTTGGTTAATTTTCCATTTTTGAATATTTTTTAAAAATACCTGTCTTTTATTCTTAAAAAATACAAAAAATATTCTAAAAAGAAAAGACTCTTCTGTTGGTGTGTGCTCTCATTTGCCCTGTCTCGTGGCTGTGTTTGGTCCACATCAGGGCCAGTTTTTGGTTAATTTTCCATTTTTGAATATTTTAAAAAATACCTGTCTTTTATTCTTAAAAAAATACAAAAAATATTCTAAAAAAGAAAAGACTCTTCTGTTGGTGTGTGCTCTCATTTGCCCTGTCTCGTGGCTGTGTTTGGTCCACATCAGGGCCAGTTTTTGGTTAATTTTCCATTTTTGAATATTTTTAAAAATACCTGTCTTTTATTCTTAAAAAAATACAAAAAATATTCTAAAAAAAGAAAAGACTCTTCTGTTGGTGTGTGCTCTCGTTTGCCCTGTCTCGTGGCTGTGTTTGGTCCACATCAGGGCCAGTTTTTGGTTAATTTTCCATTTTTGAATATTTTCTAAAAATACCTGTCTTTTATTCTTAAAAAAATACAAAAAATATTCTAAAAAAGAAAAGACTCTTCTGTTTGTGTGTGCTCTCATTTGCCCTGTCTCGTGGCTGTGTTTGGTCCACATCAGGGCCAGTTTTTTGGTTAAGTTTCCATTTTTGAATATTTTCTAAAAATACCTGTCTTTTATTCTTAAAAAATAAAAAACAAAAAATATTCTAAAAAAAGAAAAGACTCTTCTGTTGGTGTGTGCTCTCGTTTGCCCTGTCTCGTGGCTGTGTTTGGTCCACATCAGGGCCAGTTTTTGGTTAATTTTCCATTTTTGAATATTTTTTAAAAAATACCTGTCTTTTATTCTTAAAAAAAACAAAAAATATTCTAAAAAAGAAAAGACTCTTCTGTTGTGTGTGCTCTCATTTGCCCTGTCTCGTGGCTGTGTTTGGTCCACATCAGGGCCAGTTTTTGGTTAATTTTCCATTTTTGAATATTTTTTAAAAATACCTGTCTTTTATTCTTAAAAAATACAAAAAATATTCTAAAAAAATAAAAGACTCTTTGGTGGCTGTGTGTGCATTTGTCATTTGTGTAGTTCCAACCAGTGCGCTCCTTTTGCCAACAGAAAGTGCTATAATACAGTGCTTGCTCATCATTTGTGTAGTTCCAGCCAGTGCGCTCCTTTTGCCAACACAAAGTGCTATAATACAGTGCTCGCTCATTTGTGTAGTTCCAACCAGTGCGCTCCTTTTGCCAACACAAAGTGCTACATACACTGCTCGCTCATCATTTGTGTAGTTCCAACCAGTGCACTCCTTTTGCCAACAGAAAGTGCTATAATACAGTGCTCGCTCATTTGTGTAGTTCCAACCAGTGCGCTCCTTTTGCCAACACAAAGTGCTATAATACAGTGCTCGCTCATTTGTGTAGTTCCAACCAGTGCGCTCCTTTTGCCAACACAAAGTGCTACATACACTGCTCGCTCATTTGTGTAGTTCCAACCAGTGCGCTCCTTTTGCCAACACAAAGTGCTACATACACTGCTCGCTCATCATTTGTGTAGTTCCAACCAGTGCGCTCCTTTTGCCAAACAGAAAGTGCTATAATACAGTTCTCGCTCATTTGTGTAGTTCCAACCAGTGCGCTCCTTTTGCCAACACAAAGTGCTATAATACAGTGCTCGCTCATTTGTGTAGTTCCAACCAGTGCGCTCCTTTTGCCAACAGAAAGTGCTATAATACAGTGCTCGCTCATTTGTGTAGTTCCAACCAGTGCGCTCCTTTTGCCAACAGAAAGTGCTATAATACAGTGCTCGCTCATTATTTGTGTAGTTCCAACCAGTGTGCTCCTTTTGCTCATTATTTGTGTAGTTCCAACCAGTGTGATGAAACGCTTCCTTCCCGGCTTTTCTAGTCGCAAGGGCCAAGTGCTATCGCGAATACCGAAGAAAGGCAGGGGACTGAAGATGAACACATTGACAAGAAGGGAACATTCATCCAACGAGATGGTTATTGAAACACCCACAGATGCTTCAACCAGCTGTGAGATGGCAGAACCTTCTTCTTCATCAGTTCGAAAGACTCTACGTTCAGATCCTGATGTCCTTCCAAGTACCTCTGATCCTACTTGTTATGAAGAGGAGGGCGAGGAGGCGGACGTGTCAGAGGAATGGGAGGAAGACAAGATGGAATGTGCTTCCACCACAGGAATTAGTGATCAAGAGGACTGCATGCTGATGGAGGGCGAGCTACAGAAACAACCAATGATTATACTCTCTTCCACAAACACCGACAGTCCAAACACGAGCATGAGTACATCTGAAGTGCCTAGTAGGGGTAGGCCGAGATCGCTCCTATGGGATCATTACAACGTCCATAATGAGAGGGCCACTTTGGCAGTTTGCAGGCGTTGCGGTGTGAGCGTCAGCAGAGGAAAAGATATGAGGCATCTTGCCACAACAGGGCTAAGGATGCACATTAAGAGACACCACCCAAATGTGAAGTTGGTCCTTCTTACTTAACTTGCAATACTGCTACAGAAATTAGTATGTATGCAATACTTCCCAGATAATTTTCAGAGTTTTTTCAAAGTGCAATTTCTGTTACTTTTTGTTACTTTTTCTTTATTTATTTCTTATATTTACTTTCTAAGTTTTTATAATATTATTTTTATATCTTAATAATTAATAATTTAATTTTATATATTATTTTTATTATTATTTATAATTATATTTTATAAATATTTTATAAATTTAATTATATTTTATTTAAATATTTATATTATTATTTATTTCATTTATATAATATATATAATAATATATTATTATATTATATTATTTTATTTTATATTGTATATATTATATAATTTTATATTATTTATTGTTATTATTTATTATTATTATTATTATTATTATTTATATTTTATTTATTTAAATTTTATTATTATATTATTGTTTATTTCATTATATTATTAAATTGACTCAGTTTTGGATACTTTATCTTATTACTTTTTTATTTAATATCTTAATATCTTGTTCTATTTGATTATTTTATTTGATTTATTTTATGAAATGATTTTGTTTATAGAGCATTTAGCATTGCGCATTTTGTTTATAGAGCATTTAGAGCATTTAGCATTGCGCCATTTTAACGAATCGATTCGTTATTATTCTAATAGCGAATTGATTCGTATTTAATAACGAAGTTTTGGAAGTCGCTTTTGCGCATGCGCAATCGCGTCCGCCGTTTTAACGAATCGATTCGTTATAACCTTAATGAATTGACCCCGCGCCAATAACGAAGCTTCGGAAGTGATTTTGCGCATGCCATCTTAACGAATCGATTCGTAAATATTTACGAAATTTCATAAATACCGAACTTTTTTAAGGGAAAATTTTGTAATTATTTTAAATATCGAAACAAAAAAACACCCCAATTACAAATCGATTTTAGAAACAAATTTTTGCGTTGTTACCCAGGCCTAATAGATAGCTATGTTTCACACATGCACAGATATAGTATCATAGATTTGAAATGGACCCCTAAAGAAGGACAACTATATGTTGCATGTTCTAGAGTAGGCAAACCAGACAATCTCCACATCAACACTGACAAACAAACAGCAAAAAACACTGTTTACTCACAAGCATAAAGAAATTACATATATCAGAAACCAACAATTTCTAATTACTTTATTTTCCAGATCACCGGACTGGGCCACAGTAACGCATGGCAGGGAACAGCTAGTGTTTAATAAGAATGAGCCTTAGTCTGTCCACCCCTTTAACCAATCAGTGATCGGAAAGATGGAGCTATACCCAGGAGTCACTGGGTATTATTATTGCATAGTAAAGGAAGGACCTCCACCTTCTCCCGCAGATAAGATGTATGCTTAACCAGTTTGACGTAAGATCTCATTTCATATCCTACTTCTCAGAGGCTACTGTATGTATATACACCACTGATATAAATGGATATAGGTCATGCATCACAGGGTCTTCCTTTGATTCAAGACTGCCTGGTCCCAGCTTGGCTGAAAGAACAGAAAATTTCAGAAAAGAGTGAAGAATGGTGGTAGCAGTGGTGGTGGTGGGGCTGCTTGATTTCAACCATTAGCAATCAGCACCCAATGAGACACCAAACAGACATACAACTCCCCAGTCACACTCTTCTCCACCATTGTTGATATATTGCTATATTTCTATTTTAATTATAGTGCTTATTTCTAAATTTCCATCTATACACAATTCGCACGATTAAATGTATTTATTTATTATTTACTAAATTTATATATCGCTTTTATCCCCCTAAGGGAACTTAAAGCAGTTTCCAACAATATAAAGGCAAAATTCAATTCCGGGCATACATGTGAAAACCAAAAGATAACAGCAAGACAATAACATATAAGTATATATTAACCTAACCAAATTAAAACATAAACATAAAATAACATTTAGACATAAAACATTCAAAATTAAATATCAATAACATTTATATTAAAACCCAGTGATAAACAATGCATGTCACATGCTCTAATTTCACTAGGGAGGGAGTTCTGTAGCCAAGGGGCCACCACTGAGAAGGTGGTGGCCCCTTGGCTATGCAAACCTGCCTTCTTATTTGTCCTCCTTTTTGGTGAGACATTTCCCAAACAATGCTTAATTGGTTAGCCTAACTCTCATTTGAACACCCGCCATTTTGTCCAGTCAGACGAGATGGTAAGAATTTTGTATACTAATTTTGTTGTTTTGAACAACAGCTAGCATATTGTTTAGTCTCACCTTGCACTTACCTGTTGTGATCAAAAGCTTGCTCTTGTTAATGCCATCAACACCTTCCTCTCACAAGCGATGGAAGAAATCCCTGAATCCTTTCTTGATTTGTGTTGATGTCTTGTAGTTCCCTGTAATCAGATGTTTAAAAAAAATAAAAGGGAAAAGAAAAAAAAAGAGAGGTGCAGAATATTGAGCAAGTCAGAAGCCATTAATGATGACATGCTGAGGTCTTCCTTTTGTTGCTTGTCTAAATTAGTAGCAACAACACAAGGCTTACCTTTGGCAGAGCCCTTGTTTAGAGGGCAACCTTCTTGTGTTGTGTTTCTGCAGACTATCCTGATGATATTTACAGGCTGCTAGTTTGATATGCACCATTCATCTCCAGCTGAGACTCTCTATCGTGCTTCAAATGCCCTGCCACTCACTTCCTTTTAAGATTGCCAGAACACGAAAAGGCCTTTGGTGACCCCCACAAAGGAATGGGGAGAAGGGAGAGAGAACAAACATCACATTCTCATGAAATGGAATGTGACAGGTTTGAAAGCAGACAAACTTTCTCCTGATGACCGTCCTCCAGCCATCCCCAACTGAAAAGGATTTCTTCTTACAAAATCTATATCTATATAAATAAAAATGTAATGTTCGTTTGTGGGATTAACATAACTCAAAAACCACTGGAAGAATTGACACCAAATTTGGACACAAGACACCTAACAACCCAATGTATGTTCTTCACTCATTTTTTTTGATGTTGTCACTTGGGAGTTGTAGTTGCTGGGATTTATAGTTCACCTACAATCAAAGAGCATTCCGAACCCTACCAACGATGGAATTGGGCCAAACTTGGCACACAGTCCTCCCATGACCAACAGAAAATACTGGAAGGGTTTGGTGAGCAGTGTCCTTTGGTTTTGGAGTTGTAGTTCACCTACATCCAGAGATCACTGTGGATTCAAACAATGATGGATCTGGACCAAACTTGGCACAGATACTCAATTTGCTTAAATGTGAACACTGGTGGAGTTTGGGGGAAATAGACCTTTACATTTGGGAGTTGTAGTTGCTGGGATTTATAGTTCACCTACAATCACAGAGCATTCTGAACCCTACCAACTATGGAATTGAACCAAAGTTGGCACACAGTTCTCCTATAACCAACAGAAAATACTAGAAGGGTTTGGTGGGCAGGGTCCTTTGGTTTTGGAGTTGTAATTCACCTACATCCAGAGATCACTGTGGACTCAAACTATTTATTTATTTATTTACTTACTTTATTTCTATACCGCTATTCTCAGCCCTCAGATGACTCAAAGCGGTGAACAACATCAGTACAAAATATCACAAACAAGTATAGCGCAATTAAAAACAATTATCACAATGATGGATCTGGACCAAACTCTACATGAATACTCAATATGCCCAAATGTGAACACTGGTGGAGTTTGGAGAAAATAGAATATTGACATTTGGGAGTTGTAGTTGCTGGGATTTATAGTTCACCTACAATCACAGAGCATTCTGAACCCCATCAACGATAGAATTGGGCCAAACCTCCCACACAGAACCCCCATGTGGGCCACAGCAATGCATGGCAGGGGATGGCTAGTCCACAATAAAATTGAAAATGCCTATGTATGAGTGTGGCTGGGTTGCCCACTTCCTCAAACAGCTTTAATCCACAGTGCTGAGGAGCCTCCAAAAGCCCTCTTTCCAATGACATTTCAAGTTATAGCGATCACCATGAACATGTAGCCCATCCCTGCCAATGTCCTCCTCAAACACCATACTTCCCACTACCCACAGAATGCTTTCACTTGGGGACCATTTCATCCTAGATTTTACATGCTTCCTCCACCACAGAGACATTCCAGTCTTTCTTGTTCTCTCCATTGGTGTGGAATTTGCATGATCCCACCCACTGCCTCTCCCTTAACCCTTTACTACTTTTTTCAACTCTGTCTGCAAAACAAACAGAGCAGAACTAATCAGCAACTAAACATACTGGAGGAGTTTGGAGGATTGACTCCACATGATGGAAGTTGCAGTTCACCCTGCATCAAGTCAGAGCACTGTGACCCATTGATAATGGGCCTGGACCATATTTGGCAGACAGAACCCCCATGACCAAAGAAAAATACTGGAGAGGTTTGGGGAAAATTCACCTTGATATACAGCCATTGTAGGTACTGGGATTTATAGTTCACCTGCAATAAAAGAGCACTCTGAACCCCATGAATGATGGACCTGTACCTAACTTGGCACACAGAACCCCCATGACCACCTGAAGGTAGTGGAGGGATTTGACAGGAATGATCCACCATGGTGAGAGTTGTAATTCATCCTGCAGCTGGAGAGCACAATGAACTCCACTGATGATGCATTTAGAGCAAACTTGCCCAATATGACAAACTTTAAGTATTGACAGAGTTTCAAGGGGTTAACCTGCCATGATGTCAGTTGTAGTTCACCCACAACCTTATACATTTTGTAAAATAGAAATGATAACCATGACAATAATTTGAAATAATTTATTACAGTCAAAACAATCTATATCCACAGATTCAATCAACCAGAGCTTGAGAATGTTTTGTTTCAAATCCAAAAAGCAAAATGTTGAGCTGTTTACCATTTTATGTAAGGGATGACATTTGAATATAATGGGACTTAAGTATTCATAGATTTTGGTGTCCATGGTGATTCCTTGAACCAAACCCCAGTGGATGCCGATGATCTATTTTAACTGTGGAAGCGACATGGGTTTGTTTTGTAAAACACCAATAACACAGTGATAATGAGGCTGTTTGAGGAATGGGCAGGGAAAGTGTTGCCTCTTTTAATAGGAGTTAGTAATAGGTGACTGCATGGGTTAGTCACTACAGAAAAATTTGCTAGCAGGTGGACACACTTCCTGTCTCATATTGGAGTGGAGCCTTTATTTAGCTACTTTTCATATTGTCTAACACTCTCCCTGTCCACAAATAGCCAAAGGGTAATAATTCTTTCTTTCTTTATTTAAGGTATTTGTATACCGCCTTTCTCAGCCTGTAGGTGACTCAAGGCAGTTAACAGGGTAAAATTCAATGCTTACAATATCATAAATACAATTAAAAAAATAACAAATAATAAAAATTAAACATATCAATAAAATATACATTCATAGTGTCATCTTGTTAAAAATGTTGTCCGGTCTCATTGTCGTTGTTCCATTTTCCTATGTCAGTTACTCTGCATTTGGAAACGTTTGTTCAAAAAGCCACATCTTGACTTTTTTCCGGAATGGCTTTTCGAGCAGGCCTTCCCAAATATGGCATAGATATTTGATATTATGGACAACTGACGACGCAACTGGACAATGATTGGATACGGAGACGCTTGATAATGTCTTTTAATGCTGTGTATGGTTTATATATTTTTTATCGCTGATAGTGTTTTAATAGTATTTATGATTGTTTTAATTGTTGTGACTTTTCTGGCATCAAATTGTTGCCTTTTGTTAACGGCTCTGAGTCACCCTTGGGCTGAGAGGGGTGGTATATAAGCGTAGTAAATAAATAAATAAATAAATAAATGTTAAAAGGGAGGTGGCCAATCTAATATCTATAGCAGGGGTTCTCAACCTTCCTAATGCCATGACCCCTTAGTACAGTTCCTTATGTTGTGGTGACCCCCAACCATAACATTATTTTCGTTGCTACTTCACAACTATAATTTTGCTCCTGTTATTAATTCTCTTGTAAATATCTGATGTATGCAGGATGTATTTTCATTCATTTGGCACGAATACTCGATACGCCCAAATCTGGATACTGGTGGGGTTGAGGGGAGGATTGATTTTGTCATTTGGGAGTTGTAGTTGCTGGGATTTATAGTTTACCTACAATATCAAAGAGCATTCTGAACTCCACCAATGATGGAACTGAACCAAACTTGGGTCACAGAGTTCCCATGACCAACAGAAAATACTAGAAGGGTTTGGTGGGCATTGACCTTGGGTTTTGGAGTTGTAGTTCACCTACATCCAGAGAGCACTGATGTATCTGGACCAAACTTGGCATGAATACTCAATATGCCTAAATGTGGACACTGGTATGGTTTGGGGAGGATAGACCTTGACATTTGGGAGTTGTAGTGGCTGGGATATATAGTTCATGTATAATCAAAGAGCATTCTGAACTCCACCAATGATAGAATTGGGCCAAACATCCCACACGGAACCCTCATAACCAACAGAAAATACTGTTTGGCGACCCCTCTGGCACCCCCTCATGACCCCCCCCCCCAGGGGTCCCGACCCCCAGGTTGAGAAACACTGATCTATAGGGAGCTGAGGGGCCACCGCCGAGAAGGCTCTGTCTCTCGTCTCTGCCAAACGTACTTGTGACGAAGGTGGTAACGAGAGCTGGGCCTCCCCAGATGATCTCAAGGTCTTAGATGGTTCATAAGGGGAAGATGCGTTTGGACATGTAAGTTGGGCCAGAACCATAATACAGTAAAGCATTCCCTCTCTTCATCATTAATACACAGTAGGAAATTGAGGAGTGATTCATGATTTGGAGATAACATTTCCAGGTTGTAGTCAATGCATAATATGTTTATACGTATCACATCTTTTGCATGGTGTGATGCCATAAATGTTTGTATATGGTGGAATGCTGCATATTTTCGCCTCGTATACCTAATTGTCCATGATTTAAAGCAGGAGATTCCTGGAGAAAAGGGGCTCTAAGTCAAGGAACTCAGTAGGGAACTATTAACCCAGCTTCCCCTTCCTAGTTGCCTGCTGGTTTTTTTGCAGTTATATTCCCTCTGATGTCTCCTTCCCCCTGCTTAAGGAGACCCTTGGCAGTCAAACATTTACATTATCTCTGCACTTTCCACTGCCACCTTTTCTCTTGAGGATTCAAAAAGGAAGAATCACAGTTTAAGAAGGGGCTTAGGATGAAGACAGAGAGATTACAAGGTGGTTGATGTGATGTTTTTGAGGTAAGGCATTTTAAGCTGCCTATGACTATATCGTTTTTTTCAAGACCAGCGTTCTTTGAGGGGCCACATCATTACTCCTCCTCAGAGACCATCTCCCCAGGTGTGGGTTATGCAGTGTTATGACAGTTTTTAAACTCTTTTAACAAACTAGGAGGAATAAGGGATAACAGTAAAATTATTGCCTTATGTAAAATGGTTTGTGAGATAATGTATGTGAAGTTCTTTCAGTGTTTTGAAGTCTGAAATTATTATTTTTAAAACATTTATAACTAATCTTCCAAGTTGTATCCCTTTGTAGATAGCAACACATGTCACTTCACTCCAGAATGTGGTTAGCATTCTGAAGAACTCAGCATATAATGTCTTTTGATGCACTTTATCTCATCCCTCAGTGAACTAAATCCCATTGTTTGTCCCATCCGAACCTCCCACCAGATATATCACCCTACTCATCCATCTCATCCAGGGTTTTAAAAAATCCTATTTGTTGTATTTGGCCCTACCCACTTGGTTATTGTTTTGTTATTTACGTTTTACCTTGTGTTTATTTTATATTATTTTCTTTGATTTTATTGTATTCTACTTCTTGTATTAATTTATGATTTTATGTTGTATCCTTTTGCTTTACTGTAACTGTTGGGCTTGGCCTCATGTTAGCTGCCCCGAGTCCCCTTGGGGAGATGGAAGCAGGGTCTAAATAAAGCTCTTCTTCTTCTTCTTGTT
The DNA here is from genome assembly GCF_025583915.1 of Anolis sagrei ordinatus. Taxonomy (NCBI): domain Eukaryota; kingdom Metazoa; phylum Chordata; class Lepidosauria; order Squamata; family Anolidae; genus Anolis; species Anolis sagrei. The sequence continues at coordinate 37,536,767 of NW_026847660.1, forward strand.
ATTATTATTATTATTATTATTATTATTATTATTATTATTATTATTATTAGCCAGTCTTGGGCCATGCCCAAGGCAACATCCATCCCAAACTCCTGTCTTAATTATGTAGATCAGCCAGAGGCTAGTGATTTAACTGATGATTTAGAGAGGGTTGTGAGCTTTTCTGTGGCACAAAGTGATGGGCTCTCAAGTCTGGGAAATGATGGTTCTCTCTGTGAAAAAACTGGCTTGAAAAGTACAGGGCCTCAAGGGCAGTCAGGGGAGTCAGAAGTAGCAATAGCAGATAAGGAATCGAGTGAATAGCTGAGTGGGAATTCACCTGTAGCTACAGAGATCAGCAAAAGTCTTTGATTACAAATTAGAGCCCAAAATAGATTGTATTGTTCAGAGAGATTACATGGGAAAGTTGAGAAGGAAATTCACAGGAAACAGAATGATATCATGGATGTCTAGTAAACAACAAGTTGTTTACCTTAAGGTCAGTTCAGGCAACTCTGTGTTAGAGTGAGAAGCTAAGCCTGAGTTCTCTCATTCCTGGTTCAAGTCTAGCTTTGAGTTTAGATTTTTATCCTGGAAGTTTTCTATGTTCCTGTTCAAGTTTTATTACTTATGCCTTCTTGCTTGTGGACTTATGCTCTATCTGTGATTTCTGGCTGTTCCTGGATTTTTCACCTCTGGAAGTTTAGGAGACATTTGGATTATTGCTTGCTTATCATCTGTTTTGCTAAACCTTTTTTGGATGATATATCTTTTTTTTCTTACTCCTAATTTTATATGCTTTTAATATATTTTTTACAATAAACTGTTTGCTTATATTCCTGGACACTTGTGTGGTGCAGTGGTCATAGGTGTTTCCAGGCCTGGAGTGCAACAGATGGCACTTTGTGTAGGAAGGAGTATATGGATTGCAGAAGTTGATTTGTGAGGAAAGTGGTGAGTGCTTCCCAGGAGACAGGAGACTGAATTAGTCTTTAGACCTGTTCTATATCTGTAGTAACTACTGTAACTGAAATATTACCAAAAGATATCTGTAAGTCAAAAGGAGAGCTCAGCTTGGGATCTTTGTGGGTGTTTCATATTCTCTCTTATAACCAGCATGGTGTGGAAGATATTATTAGATCTTTAGAATTCACACTCAGAGTGAGTCTGCAGATCTCGAATAGTTACTTTTCTGGGTTTACTCAGAGTTTAGTCATGGAATTCAGGGAGTTATAATTCATAAAAGCAATTTTCCTAGTTCTAGTTATACTCTTGGTTCAGCATTTGCAAGGTTGAACTCATAACTTACATAAAGATACACAAGAGGCATGTTGTCAGAATGTAAAGGTTAACATATTACTGATCCCAGGCTCAGTATTCCTACAGAAAAGGCTTTTCTAGACTGCTGTATAATCCAGGTTATCAAAGCAGATAATCCACATTATTTTCTTTGAACTGGATTATATGAGTCTACACTGCCATATAATCCAGTTCAAAGCAGATAATCTGGATTTTATATAGCAGTGTAGAGGGGATCTTAGACTGAAAAACTAAGGAAAGTATTAAGCTGTAACAGAGAACCTTGTCAGAAAGCTCCTCAGTTATTTCCATTCTTTTTGGCCCTATTAATACATTTAGAGGAGATTTAACTGTTTTCTTCAACAAAGTTAAGAAAGGTGTGTAATATGGGTTTAAAATTATTCACCACTTTTCTGAGCGGTTTTTCCTAAATAACAAGTTCAAATTTGAATATGAACTTACAAGTTTGCATTTCCTCTACTACAGTGAATTGTAAGTCAATTATCCTTCAGTATTCATTTTTCTCCAGTTTTTTTATAAAAGTCTGCAGTTTAAAAATGCATGAGTGCAATTTTTTTTGTCGTGTCAGGAGCGACTTGAGAAACTGCAAGTCGCTTCTAGTGTGAGAGAATTGGCCATCTGCAAGGACGTTGCCCAGGGGATGCCCGGATGAATGGATGTTTTTATCATCCTCGTGGGAAGCTTCTCTCATGTCCCCGCATGAGGAGCTGGAGCTGATAGAGGAGCTCTCCCTGGATTTGAACCTGTGACCTGTCAGTCTTCAGTCCTGCCGGCACAGGGGTTTAACCCACTGCGCCACCGGGAGGTCATTGTGAGTGCAAATGACACAAAGAAGTGTTATTTTACAGAAAATTGCTTGCAAAAATGGCGAAGTAGAGAAAATTGTGCACAAACTGTAGGAGAACTGCACATACAAATTCATATCAATTCCTGTCCAGATTTTAAAACTAAGTTTATACAGTGGTGTGAAAACAGAAAGACTGGAAAAATGAGAAAATAAAATGGTTGGATTTGTCAGTCTCCCATTCTTTCTTCCCATGGCTAGCTTTGATGGGGGTTGTGCCTAATCTCTGCATCATGTCTCACACTCAGCGTGTGACATAGATGTACACAGCATCCAGTCCCAGGAATATTGTGACAAACCCATCCCTTTCCACTTAACTGGATTACTTCTAATTCTGTTCTGTTCATGCTGCTGTGCATACATTGAGGGCAGGCAATAAATATACAGTAAGTGAATTCTAGAGGGCAGTCATATTTCATCAGCTAACTCAAAATAGTTGAGCATATGGTGAAAGGGGGTAGGAAAGAGAAGCTAAATAAATAAACCCACAATCTGTTGTTATAAAAATACATCAGAAGTGTATGTGTGTGTGTACGTACACAGCAGACTGTATTCCCTGCAGGGCATCTGAAGCTTTGCCAAAGGTTCAGATGGCTAACAGTTCCAAAATGCTGCTTACTCTCCCACTTCCACGCCCAGCCATGGAGGAATCGGCTGCCTTCCTTGCAATGAGAGCGCTCTAGTCATCAGGTGCTTCATTGGAAATGACAGCTGGCACTGTCACCCTCCTGGCCTGCTATTTCAGGAACAGAGATAAATCTGAGAGAGGTTATCAGCACAGCTCTGGCTTGTGGCTGATAACCTTGCAATGGTTCTGAAACAAAAAAGATGGCTTCCAACACCAGGTGTAATCACTGAACAGATTTCCTGCCTGTCACATGTACACAAGATGTCAAGTGAGGGGATGATGCTGACAATAAGGTTTTGTACTCTGAGAGATCTCTGGTTTTAAGACGACCAAGGCACATTTTCTTTCTTTGGAAAGCGTCCAACTTACTTGAAAATGGATGACAAGAAATTGTCCCACTGCAAGAGACTGATAGACTAGGGTCAAGCTACACCTTACCCAGCACAACTATAGCCCAGGAGCCCTCGTTGAAAAGGGAAAGCTCTTCTGAAAGGAAATGGCAAACTCCTACAGGTAGAAATAGGGTTTTTTTTTATTGTGTAAGAAGCAAATTGAGGATATACTGCAAGAAGAACAAGATGAACTTTATTTTTCTACCCAACCTCCATCTCCCCAAAGGGACTTGGGCCATGCCCAAGGCAACATACAATTAAAAACCAAACAGCAAAATATTAAAACAGCATAAGAATAACATCATCATAAACAATAAAACAAGCATCTTAAGCAACAACATAGTTGCTTCTGGTGTGAGAGAATTGGCCATCTACAAAGATGTTGCCAGGGAATGCCCAGATGTATTACTATCCTATTGGCTTCTCTCATGTCCCTGCATGGGAAGCTGGGGCTGACAGACAGGAGCTCACCCCATCTCGCGGATTCGAACTGCCAACCTTCAGGTCTTCAGGTCAGCAGTTCAGCCAGCATAAGGGTTTAACCCATTGCACCACTGTGGCTCCTATAGGGTATATAGAGAAATGATTATGTACGAGGGTTATCTGGAAAGTAAGGTTACAAGGCATATAGCTCTCACAGGGAATTTTCATGTGAGAGCTACGTGGTATCACTGTTGTGTAATGGGAAGGCAGCAGAAGTGAACAAGCAGTGCCAGTCGTCAGTAGCTCATCCATTGATGTTGTGGTGAAGTTTAAAGTTGGGTGTCCTTATTCCATTTCCTTCAAAGTGTGAAGTTCACACTGTAATATGCTACCTAAATGCTAAGGGCATGAACGCCGCTGCAATTCATTGCGAAATCGTTTCAGTTTATGGAGAGGATCTAACGTCAAGACAGCGTGTGACAAAATGGGTACGGCATATATTGTGAGACCATGAAGAAACTTCACAGAGCCATCCAAAACAAACGTGGGATGCTGACGGGCGGGAGCCTCTCTCCTTCATGACAATGCGCATCCGCACACCACTCTTGCAACACAGAAGTTGTTGACTTCATTTGGTTGGGATATATTTCTTTCCTGTTGTTTCTCCCACAATGTTGTCCTCATATTGCACTTCCCCCACCTTATTGAAGGCCTGACTCCACTGTTCCATCCCCTACGAGCTTCTCCCTTACAAATATACCTTTTTCATTGTTATCTCATCCAGAGTTTGATCATTTTATGTCATACATTTGGCCCGCCCACTGTGTTTGATTTTTCACTTTGTTATTTTTCACTGTTTTATTTTACCTGTTTGTTTTTGTTCATTCGTTCAGTCGTTTCCGACTCTTTGTGACATCATGGACCAACCCGTGCCAGAGCTCCCTGTCAGCTCTCACCACCCCCAGCTCCTTCAAGGTCAACCCAGTCACTTCAAGGATGCCATCCATCCATCTTGCCATTGGTCGGCCCCTCTTCCTTTTTTCCTTCCATTTCCCCCAGCATAATTGTCTTCTCTAAGCTTTCCTTTCTTCTCATGATGTGGCCAAACTAGTTCATCTTTTACCTGTATGTTTTATTTATTTTGTTGTGATGTTATTTTTTGCTGTTCTGTATTTATTTTGCTGTAATGTATCACTGGGCTTGGCCTCATGTTAGCCGCTCTGAGTTCCCTCTGGGGAGATGGTTGTGGGGTATAAATAAAGATGATGACAATGGCGATGATGATTATTATTATTATTATTATTATTGGGATATTTTAAGTCATCCCTCTCACAGCTCCGATCTCACACCCAGTGGCTATACTCTGTTCACTAAACTGAAAAAACATCTTGGTGGAAAACACTTTTTCGATGACGACGAGGTGAAAATCGAAGTGATGAACTGGCTGAGAAAGACGGAGGGAAACTCCTATGACACAGACATCAAAAACCCGTCCCACAGATGACAAAATCTATTGAACTGAATGGTGATTATGTGGGAAATAATGTAATACTTATGCTACAATCCATGTACATTTTATTAAAATATATTCATTCTTTGTATTTTAAAAAAATCTTGTAACTTTACTTTCCGGATATCCATCGTACATTAATCCTTTCATCCAAGCTGCTTCCCAGCTGCCTCATAGCCTCACCCTCTTATGATTTCAAACTTGTGAACAGTGCTTCTATAACTTTGGTCCTCCAGCTGTTTTGGACTTCAACTCCTAGAATTTCTAACCATTGACCAAAGCTTCTGTGAGTTAAATTCCTCTGTTTTGGAGGGAAAAGATGAAGAGCATGGAAAAAGTTATGAATAGCCCCCTTTCCCATGACAGCTCTGCTCCCCATCATGCTTTCTGCAAGCAGCTGATTTAGCTCTTAATCCAAGCCATAGTTCAGCCTACGGGTCTGGTTTATTTTTATGCCTTTTGGTTCCAGGGCTCAGCCTGAAAACACATGAAACAATATAAAGAAAAAATCTCTTTGAAAAATATACTGTGCCTCATCAGTGAGTGGTCTCAGCCATTTCCATCTTTAAAGTTTGCGATGCCTGCACATCTTTGACTGCAGAGTTTGGAAGGTTACTTTTAAGAGGGCTAAATATAGTGACACGATTCCGGATCATTCATCCCACTATTGCTGTGCTGTGGATGGTTTCAGCATGTCATAAAGGCACATTGTAACTTTCCAAAGTCTGGGTTTCAGTTCTGCCACTGCTCTTTCGTAAAACCTGAAAAGTTTTGTTCTTTGGATCTCAACTCCCAGGCCCCTCTTCCCCTAGGCACTTTAAGGACTTTACCACATTGAGCTGGGAAAGAGGGGAGGAAAGGCAGAACAATTAGTTTAAAGGAATGGGAACTCGTCTGGACAAAGTGTTTAAAATATACCTGTGCTTCTGATTTAAAAGAAAATTGTTTAAACTGTTACATCGTTGATACATAACACCAAAAAAAAATAGGAATAATGTATAAAAATGCAGACAATAAATGTTGGAAATGTGAAAAACAAGAGGTATCGTACTATCACATGTGGTGGACATGTGAGAAAACATCAGATTATTGGAAAACATCAGATTATTGGAAAACATCAGATTATTGGAAAATTATAAGGAACCAACCCCAGAGATTACTCTGATCTGAAGACCAAAATCCGCTTGCAGTCCCTAACATCTGGACCTATCATTTGCCATCTACTAGGCATAGAGCCTTCTTGATCGTGGCCCCTTATTTATGAAATGCCTTGTCAGTTGAAACTCGAACCATTCGAGACCTACTTGCTTTTCGGAAAGCCTGTAAAACTTTTCTTTTCCGACAAGCTTTTGATGGGTGAACAACCCGGGCTATGCCTGTTCTCGCTGCCTATTGTTATTGTTATGGTCATTTTAAAGCTAATTGTATTGTTTTTTCTGTTTTTGTAAACCACTCCGAGCCAAATTGGGAGTAGCAGTATACAAGTTGAATAAATAAATAAATAAATAAATAAATAAATAAATAAATAAATATTGAAAATTGACTTTCCAATGAGACCCAAATATCTTATAGGAATATATGATTCGAAGTTATTTAAAGATCTTAATGCTGATAAATTGTTCATTTTTTTTTGTTACCGCGGCAAGAATGACCTTTGCTAAGTTTTGGGAAATGAAGTTAATTCCCTTTAAGACCCAATGGTTGGACAAAATAATGGAAATTAAGGACATGGATAAACTGACATTTCTACTAAAATAAAGCAGTGGAAAAGGAATAAAAATGACCGATTGGATGGTTTTTGAAGACTATATTAATTTATTATTATTATTATTTTCTATTTTTGTATTTTTTCCTCTGGTTCTGCTTTCTTTTCAGTATGTGTATTGTGTTGTGTTGTGATTTATGTTACTTTTGGTAAAACGAATAAAAATTACTTTACAAAAAAGAAAGAGGGGAGGGGAGGAGAGTTGTGTCTGACTCCATTTAGTTAAAAAAACAACAACTGATGTTTACCACCCCTTGGTGTTTTTTTTTTTAAGAAACCTCAGTGTGTCCATTTGGGAGGCTGCTGAGATGAGAGGAGGGAGGGAGGGAGGAAGAGGGGTTAGAGATTTCAGTGGGGAAGGGGGACAAACTCTGCAATTTTGCTGTATGTGTTCTGGGGGGAAACGTGCTTATACAGTGTATAATACTTTTATAATCACATACAAACAAATTGTAAGGGGATACTTGCATCATTGCATAATGGCAGTCAGGCTTTGAAGCTGCAAGGCTATTCAATGCTAATCACTAATTGCATTATTCCCACTTGCCTCTGATAAGTTGGGGCGGGGGGGCATCTACAGTGTAGGGCCCCATCTACACTGCCATATACTCCAGCTTCTGAATCCCAAAGATCTGGATACTTGCATCATTGCATAATGGCAGTCAGGCTATGAAGCTGCAAGACTATTCAAGGTCACCAATGGCTAGCTACATTCTCACTTCTCACAGAGGATGCCTGCCACTGATGTGGGTGAAACCTCAGGGGATAGTGCTTCTGGAACATGTCCAGACAGCCCAAAAATGTGCTAGAGTTTAACTGAATTCAGTGGGGGTTGTTTCCAAGGATTTTAAAAAAAATTGTTTTGGCAAAGACCTAGGAAATGGCAGTGACAGAACTCTTCCTAACTGGGGTGGGTGCTTTAGCTCCTCCCACAACTTCCCTTCCCACATTTTCAACTGGGAGCAACAAATGCTACTTCATTCGAAATCTGGTAAAAAAAGTATGGAGAACTGAGAAAAATCAATTTCTTCACCTTATCCTGATGCCAGGCCCGTAGCCAGGATTTCGATGGGGGGGGGGCTAAGTTTGTTTCGGGTGGGGTGGGTGAGTCTGAGTGAAAGAGGGTCTACCCTAGCAAACCTTTTGTATCGTTACCCCAATACCCCCATGCATATGGGATATATTGAGTATGTGATCAGATCATGATATGAATAAACATAACAGTTTAAATAATGCACCAGTAAGGCCTTTTCGCGAACCACCATGAGAATTTCGGGGGGGGGGGGGGGCTGAAGCCCCTCAAGCCCCCCCCCCGGCTACATGCCTGCCTGATGCGTTGAGAAAGACTGCTTGCCCCTACATTTAAAAGACTGAAAAACTACACTTTAACTGAAACTTTAACTGAACACTTTAACTGAAACTTTAACTTTAACAACACTTTAACTGAAGACCGACAGGTCACAGGTTCAAATCCGGGGAGAGGCGGATGAGCTCCCTCTATCAACTCCAGCTCCTCATGCGGGGACATGAGAGAAGCCTCCCACAAGGATGATAAAAACATCAAATCATCCGGGCGTCCCCTGGGCAACGTCCTTGCAGATGGCCAATTCTCTCACACCAGAAGCGACTTGCAGTTTCTCAGGTCGCTCCTGACACGAAAAAAACCCCCCAAACTAATGTAGTAATCCTAGTAGATGCCCAGATTTTAAGTGTAGATTTAGTGGAATTTAACTAATGCGGTAAAGTCCTAAGAAAGTTATTCTTTGACTGTGGCTCACAGAATCCCCCAGTAAGCACGATCACGGGATTCTGGAGATTGCGTTCCCAAAAGTAACATTTTCAAACTCTGCTTTTAGAATCTCGCCACTGCCTTCCACTTTGGTACAGATAAAAGCACACAGCCTCATTCTGGGTTTTTGTATTCATTCCTACCACCCCATTGTGCTGCCCTTGACAGATGGGAGAGTGATTAGAATGCTCGGAGGCTCTAGGTAAATTGCAAGAGAAGACACACAGTGCCTGGGGAAGGTAAAGGATGGAGGGGAGGATTTCAACAGCCACAGTAGAGTGAAGAATAATGGGCAGGAGATAACAAAGGAGTACGGAGGGCGAACAGCCAAGAGAGTTCCTCGGCAGCGAGATCTATTGCAGTGAAGTTATCTCTCCCATGAAACATTGAAAGCGCCATCGCTAGACGCTCCTAAAATACTCCAAGACAAAGTGTTGGAATAAAGAGTGTAAGAGAACCCCTCTATAATTGTGGCAGGAGACGTTTGAGCTGCCTCGCTCAGTTATCAGCATCAGCTGTTGCTCAAAAATGGATTTTTAAAAAATCTTCTATATTAAGCAAAAAGCTGGACTGACCTGTGACGCATGGAAGCAAATGTTCTCTTAAAGCAGAGGCAATTTATGCCAGCTCAGCTTCAGCCAAACACTCTGACCTCCCCTATGTAATGGACTGCCAGGCTCTTGACAAACTCCACGCCTCCATCCTGGGTTTTGAATTCCCAGACAGATTGGAAAAAATAATATTGAGAGGCTTATCAACCCCCTGGAGGGCTGTGAAAAATAGCTGAGAGGACAAGTTCTGTTCAATGGGGTGAATAGTCTTGTTTTATTTTCAGTCCAAAGCTAGGTGCTTTTGTGAAGCAAGAGCATGATACAACTTGTGAACAGTGCATCTCTAAGCATCCATCCGTTTCCATATCTCACCACTGAGCATCACAACCAATCTTTCCAACTTTGTGACTAGGATTAGGATATCTAGATCATGGAGACAAAATCTGAGTCAGATATTAGTAATTTAAATCCTAACACTAGACAGTTCTAAAAGGAAGTTTATCTATATAAATAAAAATGTAATGTTTGTGGGATCAACATAACTCAAAAACCACTAGGAGAAATGACACCAAATTTGGACACAATACACCTATCAGGCCGAGTGACCATCACTCATAAAACACTGAAGAGGGTTAAAAAGCCAAAAAATGAAAAAATACATTACAATGCATGTGCAAAACCATGCATACATGCAAACACACATATATACACAAACATATACAGTGTTTCCTCGTTACTTCATGGTTCACTTACCATGGACTCGCTATTTCGTGTTTTTTTTTAAAAAAATTAAGTAACGAGGGAACACTGTAGCAAGGAGGGAAGAAGAGTTGCCCGCTTGCCCTCTTTACCTTCCTCTTCCTCCTCCTCATCACCGCCTGGGTGACACCTCTGCTGCCTCCTCAATCGCAGGTCCCAAGTGGCGGCAAGAGGCCCAGGCAGCAACGGGGAGGAGGAAGAGAAAGGCGAGGAGGGGAGGGGGTGTTCCTACGTTGCAGTTTTTCACTTATTGTGGGTGTTCCTGGAACAGAACCCCCGCGATAAGTGAAGGAACACTGTACGCACACGCACACACACACACACACATATATATACACACACACAAAACACATATACACAGAATGGGCCACATCAATGCATAACAGGTTGATCATAGAATAATAGAGTTGGAAGAGACTACATGGGCCATCTAGTTTTAAATAAAAATCAGGTTGAATTTCCCCAATCCAGAAGGCATCTACTCAGTTTGAAACATTCTAGGTTGGGACCTTGGCAGTTAAAGCAGTTCTATCTGATGGAAAACTGGGATTTGCAGTATATCGAGGGGTCTGGAATTATCTGCTAGAGAGCTCTACTGCTATAGTTCACTGGATTGCACAAGATGGTTTTATGACATTTAAAGTAAAATCAGACTGTTATACTTGTTTCATGAGAATGCCATCCTGGGTACAACTATAACATTAGTGGCCATACTAAGATAGGACAGTGGGATTCGTTGTCCAGTTTTTTTAAACAGCCCCATGTTCTTGTGCACCAGCTGTGCCCGTTCCTTGGGAAATCACACTTACATCCAGAATAGATTACTGCAATGCACTCTACATGGGGTTGCCTTTGAAGACTGTTCAGATGCTTCAAATAGTCCAACGAGAGGCAACCAGGGTAATAACTGGGGTGGCATACAGGGAGCACACAACTCCCATGTTACATCAGATCCCCTGGCTGCCTGCTACCGGGCACAATTCAAAGTGCTGGCTTTGGTCCATAAAGCCCTAAATGGCCCTGGCCCAGTTTACCTGTTCAAACACGTCTCCCTTTACAAACCACTGTGAAGACTAAGATCTTCTGGGGAGGCCCTGCTCTCGGTCCTGCCACCCATCACAGGCATGTTTGGCGGGGACAAGAGACAGGGCCTTCTCAGTTATTGTCCCCCCAGTTATAGAACTCCCTTCCTGGAGAGATTAGATCAGCCCGCTCCCTCCTGTCCTTCAGAAAGATGGTAAAAACCTGGCTGTGGGACCAAGCCTTTGGGACAGTGCAATAAGGCAATAATAGGAAACCCACTCTGCTGACCGGAGCAAGCATGGTGTTTTGAGATGGTTTTAAACAACTGATTTTAAAGTAGATATAACTGATTTTAATGTTTGTGCATATTTATAGTTTTTTTTATTTCCGGGTATGGAATGTTTGCCATATCTATGTTGTGCTCCGCCCTGAGTCCCTTTCGTGGTGAGAAGGGCAGAATATAAATGTTTCAAAGAAATAATAAATAATGTTGGGCAAGGCTGTTTTAAAAAAAACCCTCTGAAAACTTAAATACTGTATGTCTGATAAGACCGAAAGGCGGTGTGAAAAAAAAGAAGGTAAAGCAGCTTCTTGCTTTTAAAAACAATGACTTCCATTTCTAAAAACTGTCAGGGACAGAAGACTTATTTGTTTGATAGATATATCCGGTGGAACCTACTTTTATACCCTAGGCTAGGTGATAATGTATATTACTTCGGACTAAACTCACCATTTAGTATTGGCCAGCGACTTCAATGGCTTAGAATATTTATTTTTATGTCTCTCTGTATGTGCTTTCCACTGTTAGCAGAAACAAAAGAAATATATAAAATGCACAAAGTAGGCCAATTTGCTAGATTTATACTGCTAACACATCTTATCAATTTCGGTTGGTTTATACTAAGCATGAATGAGCCTGGTTCCAATCGCAATCTACATAGGTTACAAAATTGATTTGTTCTTGGTGCAAATTTCTTTTCATTTTCTTTTTTCCTTCTTCTTATGCACAAAGCAAACATGGTCCTGGATTATCTTTGCTGACTAGCTCATGTGATGCAAAGAATATAAACCTGGGCAGGTTTGAGTGACACTGGAAGTGGCAAACAGTAAGGGAAAATAGCAAGTTAATTTCCTCATATGCATCATGGGAGACTAGGCAAGTGACATCTTAATGATACAGAAATGAGAAAGGAATAGGAAACTACAAATCGGCTCAGTGAGGGGGTTGCCTCAAAGCTTGCAATATCACTGGGAAACAAAATTAGATTTCTGAATCTGAACGAAAAACGAGAATATGCATGGCAACATAAGCTATAAAATGAATGACAGACACATTGTAGTTACTCAGTAGCTTCCCAACTCTGTTACAGATCCCACATTTGTAAAGCTTGACAATTCAATTTAGGTTCATCCCAGGAATCTGCCAGTACAGGTGCAGGAAACATCTCACGCCGTCTTTCTATTAGCAAGCTTGTGAATATGTTAATACCACAGATCATTTTGTTTTTAATGCAGACTTAAATTAACTCACCATGGGTCACTGGGAATTTTGTGCAGGTGCGTTAGTGGGCAGGTGGAGAAAGGACAGCTCGCACTACTACTCTTCCTCCACTCCTCTAATAATAAAGGGCATCATTTTCGAAAAAGGAACTGAGAGGGTGGGTTTCCATATTAGCCACATAGTGCATGTGGGGTAGGGCTTCAGTTTCTCCATAGTTAACAGTGTAAGTTGTGCATACTGTTAGCCTAAGATTTTGTGTATTAGTGCTACGAATAACACGTAGACATGTTTACAAGCATGTTTTAATTGTACATAATATTAATATGTTTACTGATGAGTAACTGTCGCAAGGGAACTTGATGAGTTTTATGGCTCAGTACTTAGGCAAAATGCATAGGAGGTGAAAAGAGATAAAATCTGGCTCTCATATCTTGTAGTTAGTCAGAAACGACTGAACAAATGAACAACAACAAACAACAACAATCAGGAGATTGGACACTATAGCCCAGTTTGGGCAAATCCAGACCCAGGAGCCGGATGCAGCCCCATGGGCTCTTTTCTCAGGCCTTCATCTCTCTCTCGCAATCATATCCTTCCTTGCATCTCTCCTTCCTCCTTCCCTCCCTCCCTTACCTTCCTCCCTTCCCTCCCCCTCCCCCTTCTTCCTTCCTTTCCATCCTTTTGTCCTTCCTTCCTTCCCACTTTCTGCCCTCCTTCCCTCTCTTTTTGTCCTTCCTTCCCTCCTTCCTTCCTTCTTTCCTTCCTTCCCTTTTGTCTTTCCTTCCTTTTCTCTTTCCTTCCTTCCATCCCTCTCTCACTTCCCTTCCACCCTTTCTTTTTTCCTTCTTCCTTTCGTTCTGGGGGAAGTTTAGCTAAGGCAAGGTAAAGAAGGAACATGAGAACCATGTTTCAAGATTTAAAAGGGTGTCCCATTGAGGAGGAGGGGGCAAACTGATTGTCTGCTGCTCTAGAGACTAGGGCACAAGGGAGCAATGGGTTCAAATGGCAGGGGAAAAGATTCAACTGAAAAGATTAGGAAGAACTTCCTGGAGAGTGGCATGGGCTGCCTGGGAGCGTGGTGGAATCTCCTTCTCTGGAAGCTTTTCCACAGAGGCTGTCTATTGGGAGTGCTTTGATTGTGCCTTCTTGCATGGCAGGGGTTGGACTGAATGGCCCTTCGAGGTCTCTTCCAACTCTAGGATTCTATATCTGGAGTAAGCAATATGGGGGTCTGATGGATACACTTTTTCTCACCCATCCGCCATCTCATCCTGACCAAGGCTAACACTTTTGGGATCCAAACTTCGTCCGTCTTTTCTTCACTTTGTACCTCCAAAAGAGGCACAACCTGGGGATCACAGCCAGACACAGTGAAGACATCTGCCCTTGCGCCGTGCTACTCTGCTGCTGAGTATGCATGCCCAGTGTGGAACACATCTCACCACACTAAAACAGTGGATGTGGCTCTTAATGAGACATGCCGCATTATCACGGGGTGTCTGCGCCCTACACCACTGGAGAAATTACACTGCTTAGCCGGTATTGCACCACCTGACATCCGCCGGGAAGTAGCAGCCAATAGTGAAAGGACCAAGGCAGAGACATCTCCAGCTCATCCCCTGTTTGGGTATCAGCCAGCACATCAACGACTTAAATCTAGAAATAGTTTTCTAAGATCTACAGAGGCACTCACTGAAACACCTCAGCAAGCGAGAGTCCAAAAGTGGCAGGCTCAAACCCAGAACCTTAACCAATGGCTGATACCAAACGAGAGACTCCCCCCTGGGCACACAGAGGACTGGGCGACTTGGAAGGCACTGAACAGACTGCGCTCTGGCACCACGAGATGCAGAGCCAACCTTCAGAAATGGGGCTACAAAGTGGAATCCTCGACGTGCGAGTGTGGAGAGGAGCAAACCACTGACCACCTGCTGCAATGCAACCTGAGCCCTGCCACATGCACAATGGAGGACCTTCTTGCAGCAACACAAGAAGCACTTCAAGTGGCCAGATACTGGCCAAAGGACATTTAATCAACTACCAAACTCACAAATTTTGTATTTGTCTGTTTGTTTGCTTTGTTCTGTTAGAAATGTAATATAATTTAATATAAACAAACCTCCAAAAGAAAAGAAGGAAGGGAAGGAAAGGACAGGGAGGGGGCTTGGGGAGAACCCCCTTCCTCCCAGTCTGCCCACCCTGCTCTGGCCTGCCATGTGTCCCCCAAGTTAGAAAGTTTGCCCATGCCTGCTATAGCCCTTCTAAGCCAAAGCAGCAATCCAAGGGCTAAGACAAAGATTTTTTTCTATTACGAGCAACCTAATATATGTTCACTATTGGAGATTTTGCTGAGAGCTGCATGCATGCAAAGCAGATGCCCTACCATTGAGCTACAGCCCCACTTTCAGGATTTATGGGAAGTGAAGGAGAAAGAAAGTGACTTGCCGAAAGCCACCTAGTGGAGCCCCATAATGCTGTCTATACAATAAGTTACTAGGTCCATGAATACTGAATCTATCCGCTCATGCTAGGGCTGAGCTGAATGTTCATGAGTTTCTATTTGCACTTTGATGCAGTTTCCTTTGATTCACCACAAATGGATTGTCATGAGTTTTAAGGCTCCCCTGGCTATCACTAAAAGTTCTTTAGAAGAATAGTGTCAGCATAGGCAACACAATCTTATGCATTTCTATGCTGAATTAACTCCTACTGAGTTCAATAGTATTTACTCCTAGGTCAATATATGAATAGGATTGCTGTTCCAGCTAAAAATAAGCAAGCTATATACAAACTGAAGATATTTATTTATTGTTTTTGAAAGTCTTTAGTTTTCATTTCTGCAGGCATAGTTGATAGGGTTTGGGGCACAACTCAGGAGAGCTCTTGAGCTTTCTAGACAAGAGAGACCCAAAACTCCAGGTTTGAACACATGTGCTGGATGGAAAAATTCTAGGAGTTCTGAACTTGGGTCCTCCCAACAGGGGCGGCTAACCCATTATGCAAAGTAAGCATTTGCAGTATAGTTGATTTTGCCTAGGGGCGCTCTTGAGGCGCTCTTGGGGGAAAATAGACCTTGACATATGCGAGTTGTAGTTACTGGGATGTATAGTTCATCTAAAATCAAAGAGAATTCTGAACTCCACCAATGATGGAATTGAACCAAATATGGCACACAGAACTCCCACGACGAACAGAAAATATATATCAGTGATTGGTTGGAGGGGGGGGGGGGAACACTGTTTGCTTACCATTGAAAATTACCTAGGGCCGCCTCTGCCCCCCAATCCTAATGTAACACACTAAGCCCCTCCATCAGAGCAGGCGTGGGAATCAAGTGACCCTTCAAATATTGTTGGATGGCAGGCAGGGCTGTAGCCAGAAAAAAATGGGGGGGGGGGGGTTGAAACTTTTTAAAGCAAATCATGAAAAAATAGTTCTATAGCACAAACTAATTTAAATAGCGTGGTTCATTCTATATTTTTATATAGACTTAATAGACTTAATTGTTTTATATAGACTTAATTAAATCATTTTTCTATTTTAGTTACAAAGTTTCAAGCCTTAAAATAACTGAAAATGACTGTTAATTGGTAATGTATAGTTACAAAAGAATATTGCAACATCTGTTAAAAACTGTGTCAATACCGTTGTAGTTTTTTTTTCGGGCTATATGGCCATGGTCTAGAGGCATTCTCTCCTGACGTTTCGCCTGCATCTATGGCAAGCATCCTCAGAGGTAGTGAGGTCTGTTGGAACTAGGAAAAAGGGTTTATATATCTGTGGAATGACCAGGGTGGGACAAAAGACTCTTGTCTGCTGGAGCTAAGTGTGAATGTTTCAACTGACCACCTTGATTAGCATATAATGGCTTGACAGTGCCTGGAGCAAACTTTTTTTGAGAGAGGTGATAGATGTTATTGTTTGTTTCCTCTCTGTTGTTGTGCTGTTGTAATTTTAGAGTTTTTTAATACTGGTAGCCAGATTTTGTTCATTTTCATGGTTTCCTCCTTTCTGTTGAAATTGTCCACATGCTTGTGGATTTCAATGGCTTCTCTGTGTAGTCTGACATGGTGGTTGTGAGAGTGGTCCAGTATTTCTGTGCTATCAAATAAAATGCTGTGTCCAGGTTGGTTCATCAGGTGCTCTGCTATGGCTGACTTCTCTGGCTGAAGTAGTCTGCACTGCCTTTCATGTTCCTTGATTCGTGTTTGGGCAATGCTGCGTTTGGTGGTCCCTGTGTAGACTTGTCCACAGCCGCATGGTACACAGTAAACTCCTGCAGAAGTGAGAGGATCCCTCTTGTCCTTTGCCGAATGTAGCATTTGTTGGATTTTTTTTGGTGAGTCTGTAGATAGTTTGTATGTTGTGTTTCCTCATCAGCTTCCCTATGCGGTCAGTGGTTCCCTTGATGTATGGCAAGAACGCTTTTCCTCTGGGCGAATCTTGTCAATACCCTTTGACAGAAATCAGGCTCCATTGATAAACTTCAGTGGACACTCAAGAGTGCAAGTCCAGTCAGTCTTTCTTGCCCCATTGAAGAAGAAGAAGAAGAAGAAGAAGAAGAAGAAGAAGAAGAAGAAGAAGTTTATTTTTCTACCCCGCCTCCATCTCCCCGAAAGGACTCGGGGCAGCTTATATGGGGCCCAAGCCCAGGCAGAATACAATTAAAATAAAGCAATAACAATTCAAACAGCATAAAATAGCATAAAACAACATAACAAAAATAGCTAGCAACAACAATAACAGCAGACTACTTTTGGAGGCGGGAGGAAAACCACTACGTGAACTAGTTAAAGGATAAAGTGGTTTAGTAAGATAGATGACAATGTATAACGGCATAGGAAAAATCATGGAAACAGAGCCAATTAATAGGATCAGTTTATATAATATAGGACATCAGATTGAATGACAATTCAAGTCATGATACAGGCCATTTGTCATAGGAGTCGTCAATCGAAAGCACAACAAAACATCCATGTCTTTAATTCCTTATGGAATGTGGCTAGGGAGGGTGCCAGCCTAATCTCCCTGGGGAGGGAATTCTAGAGATGGGGGGCCACCACCAAGAATGCCCTCTCTCTCGTCCCCACCAACCGTGCTTGAGACTGGGGTGGGAACAAGAGAAGGGCATCCCTGGAAGATCTTAAGGACCACGTGGGCTCCTAAGGGAGGAGGCGGTCACGCAGATAGGCAGGTTCTGAACCGTTTAGAGCTTGTATTGGGACCGGAAACTTATCCGCAGCCAGTGGAGCTGTTTAAATAGGAGGGTTGACCACTCTCTGTAACTTGCTCCAGTTAACAATCTGGCCGCCAATCTTTGCACCAGCTGTAGTTTCCAAACCGGCTTCAAGGGCAGCCCTACATAGAGTGCATTACAGTAGTCGTTCTTAAATATGTTTTCAAACATTTAAGAGTTGAAAATGACCTATATACACATACACACACACTTTCAATTGGCATATCTAAAAATCAAGATCAGTGGCCCATACATATTGTCAATTATTTTTAGAAACTACATAAAATACCTTTAATCTGCTACCAAATTATTAAAAAAATACTTGATAACTTAGGAGAAATTAAAGAAAACACAAATTATCACAGTAATTGCATTAATATTTAGACATTAATATCAGACTGATAAGTTACTCTAACCTTAAAAGAAAATTATAAAATGGTAATTTGTTAGGTTAATCATTATGAATGCATGATTGAGACAATAACTTTCAACAAATCAATTGAAATGGATAAAAATAAGTCTAAACTGTGGTCTTTTAAAAATAATAAAATAAAATAAAATGTTAAGCCTATTAATTTTGAATTATTAAAAAGAAAATTTAAAATTATTTTGAATTATAGATACAAGATTTTTTTTAAATCAGTTTTAAAAAAGTTATCTTCTACAACCTTTATGAGGATGTGACTGTAGTCAGGATGGTGAGCTGCATGCAGTCACAGTGAATGAATGCTTGATGCTTTGGGTGAAGAAACTTCCATCAGCTTGGATAAAAGGTGTTGGCTAGGCACAGCTTAAGATCTTTTTTAGAAAACAGGCTTTTTGGACTCTTTTAGTTCTATTCATCAACATATAACTAGCATGGTAAACTAAGCCGTACTGTGAAAAGGTCAAAAGCCAGTACAAAGAGGATCTTGAACTGAAATCTAGCTCGCTATCACTTGCCTCAAATCATCTCAGGTGGATTTGTAAGTGGAACCTTGAATCCTCTTCAAAAAGTAATTGGAACATAGCTTTCATACTCCATTGTAGCTCATGTACAAAAGGAAACTCTTTTATATCTTTATAGTTCGTGGCTTTAATGTGCCTGTCATAAAAGACCCATCTGGACCAAAGCACTCACATAGGTAATTTATGGATGGCACGTATTAGCAGTAAATCCACAAGTCAGCTATTCTTTTGGCTACTAATTCATCTGTTCATGAATTTCAGTTATCACATTCCCCCATCTTGCTTGTCCCAATTCAGCATGGGGCTAAAAGACAATTCACTGATTGAAAGAGATGGGAAACTGGGTTAAAGCACCTAGAAGTTTAAAGATATAGCAGGGAGAAGCTACGATCAAAATACATACTGCATATCTCTAAAATATTGAGATTATTTATTTATTTATTTCGAGCATTTGTAGCTCATCCTATCTCAACCTCTGCAGAGGGACTCAGGGCAGCTAACAAACTAGCACCCCATGGTGCCCACAACTGAAACATAAATATACAATTTAAATAACAATATAACAATAAAATAGTATAAAACAGTTTAAAAACAATCAAACAGTCAACAGTCACCGGTTTAAAGTCATCGTCCAAGGAGCAGTCAGTCAGTTCCATAAAAGCCGTCAGCAGGTCAACCTAATCTACTAAGGCCTGATCCCATAGCCAGGATTTCATTTGTATCCGAAAGGTCAAGAGGGATGTAGCAGATCTAATTTCACTTGGGAGGGAGTTCCACAGCCAAGGGGCCACCACAGAAAAGGCCCTGTCCCTTGTCCTTACCAAACGCAATTGCGATAATGGGGGGACAACGAGCAGGGTCTCTCTGGATGATCTCAGGAGCACTAGGTGGATTGTAGCGGGAGATACGTTCGGACAAGTAAACTGGGCCAGAACCATTCAGGGCTTTATAGGCCAAAGCCAGAACTTTGAATTGTGCTCAGAAGCTGATAGACAGTCAGTAGAGCTGGAGTAATAAGGGCATTGTGCGCTCCCTGTACCCAGCTCTGATGAGCAACCTGTAGTTCTGTGAGTTTACAGATGACCGTTCGAAGAACCGCAGTTGCTGGCATCAGTACTTTTCATCAGTACTTTTCTGTTCCAACGAGGCAGCTTGCATCCAGACTCCTGTATTGCATACCTGTGAAATGTGGTGACCTTTTATCTCCAGGGTTTTTTGAAATGAACACTTTATCTAGATCTATGTCAATCTGGCTACAGGCTTAGTTATAAGTGAAAGATGGCTTTAGTCATCCTCAACCAGGACCTAGACAGGAGATATGTGTCTTGGTGGTTTTGCTAGATCTCTCATTGTCTTTTAGTATCATTAGCCATGATATCCTTTTGATTGCCTCCTTGGAATGGACCTTGGGGGCATAGGTTTCCAAAAGGTCATGCTGGGAAGGTTTAGTTTGACTCCTTGGCAGTTTGCTGTGGAATCTCTTGGGGTTCAATTTTGTTATCCATGCTTTTTTTGTGCATGTGTGGAGTTTGGGGAGTTAACTGTCACCAGTATGCTGAAACTAGGGCTGGGCGGTTTCGTTCGTTAATTTCGTAATTCGTTATTAATTCGTTATTTTTTTGATAACGAAGCGATATTGAACCATTCAGGAGCAACTAAAAACAAAACAAATTTTTCCAATTCGTTTCGTAATTGGTTTGAAATTGTTTCGTAATTGTTTCGAAATTGTTTCGTTATTATTTCGTTATTATTTCCGTATGTCTGGTGCAAGTTTTATAGTCGTTGTTGGTTTTATCAGTGATAAAAAAAAATTATCACACCAACAGTCAACAACAGAGGGAGAGGGAAGCTTCAGAAGTTCCCCCTGTCCCATTTGGAGGGTTTTTTAGCGTATTGCGCAATCGCGTCCGCCATTAACGAATCGATTCGTTATTGTTTCGAAATTGTTTTGTAATTTCCGAAATTTCGTAAATATCGAACTTTTTAAAAGAAAAATTTCGGAATTCTTTTAAATAAAGAAACACAAAAAACCCCTAAAAACTAATCGAGTTTAGAAACAAATTTTTCTGTGGTTGGACAGCCCTAGCTGAAACACCTAAGTGTTTCCTTCTTTCCGTCCAAATCCCTAAGGAATCTGCTTTAGTTTTAAATTAGTGTCTGTCAACAGAAATGAACCGGATGAGGACACAATACATAAATGTAATCCAAGCAAGACAAAAGTGCCTTCTAATCACTGGAAAACCAGATCAGGGAATAAAAATTCAGCCTGTTCTGCATGAGGTTACATTCCTGTTCTCAGGTTTTTGCAGCACAGCGTTAAAGCTAGTGCACCAAATGTATCCATTCATAGAGATGAATTAGCCACAGTAATGCATGCCTTGATTATATTCCAAAGTGCTGAGAAACTTCAGGTAAACAAAAGAGCAGAAACCAGACTATGGAATGGAGCCAGCTCCAGCAAGCACACAGCTCCTATAAAACCAAATGTGATTTGGAGCTAGGCTTTCTAGGAGAGCTGCCTATGCATCCTCATGGAACGCCTTCTCTCAGTTCTGTCACCTTCACAGGACCATCTATTGGAACATGAAAGAGAGCACCTTGGCGGTTGCTCCAGAGCTTTGGAATTCCTTCCCTACGGAGGCTAGGATGTTGTCCTCTTTGTTGTCCTTCCATTGGCAGGTTAACATTTTTGTATTCCAACAAGCTTTCAGGCACTTGACAGCAAGGGCTTTTAATGGTGTGCTGTTCTATGCCCTTTTATCCTTAGCCTTCTAATGGATTTTTAATAGTTTTAATTACATAGATAGTTTAATCACAGGAGGCATATAAGTGAATTAACGTGTGTAATAAGAACAGGAGCAAGAAGAATATGCTAATAAATATAGTAATAACAATAACAGTACCAATTACAGGAATGCTCTGTGTCCTAAGGTCTGCTCTTTTAACTCATTTCATTTTCTCTTCCCCACCCTCCATGTTAGTGATCTAATAGAACTGGTCATCAGCATATAATATTATGTAATTATCACAATAGCGTGTTGTAATTCACAAAGGGAATTCTTAAAGTACATATCTCCAACAAGAGATATGTATTGCAGCAACTGACCTCATATACAGTATTTATTTATTTACAGTATTTATATTCCGCCCTTCTCACCCCACAGAGTGGATTACAATGTACATATACATGGCAAACATTCAATGCCATAGACACACAACATATATAGACAGACATTCAGAGGCTTATTTAACAATCCAGCTTTTTCATGAGGGTATTCTGGCCTTCATAAGGGTATTCTGACCACCAGGGGAGCTGTTGCTTCACCGTCCATTTGTGACACTGATGAAGTACTTCCTCATTCTTTGTGTGCTTGCTGGAGATGTTTATGGCCTCGTAAATTAGTTAAATTAGCCTCCCCACATAAGTGGTACCTTAACTTCCTACTTGACAGATGCAACTGTCTTTCAGGCTGCAAAGGTCGATAACAAGCTACACAAATTGGTCAGAAGATCACTCCGACCTGGGCTAGCTTCGAACTCATGACCCTTTGGTCAGTAGTGATCTTAATGCAGCTGACTCCCAACCAGCTGCGCCACAGTCCCAGTCCTCCCATATTCAACCTTTGCTTATCCAACATTCTGTATTATCCAATGCAGTCTGCCTCCTGCCAGAATCCATAACTGTTTCAATACATTGCAATGTTTTGGTGCTAAATTTGTAAATACAGTAATTACTACATAACGTCACCAGGTACTGAACTGCTTTTTCTCTCAATTTATCATAAAAGATGATGTTTTGGAGCTTAATTTGTAAAATAATAACATAATTTTATGTTTAATAGGCTTTTCCTGAATCCCTCCTTATTATCCAACATTTTAACTTAGCCAACGTTCTGCCAGCCCGTTTCTGTTGAATAAGTGAGATTCTACTGTAATGCTATCAAAAAGAGTTGAGATTCATTGCTTTATGGGCAATGCCATGTTGAACGCCCCTCCCCTTCCTTCCCATGGAGAAGGATCTGGGAAAAAGACCACTATATTTCAGAGGAGATAACTGCCTCTTTGAATTGATGGCTTGGGAGATGAAAAAAATCAAAAGCTATTAAATATTGAGTCAGTCCTAATCATGGAAAAGAGAAAAGTCACACACATGGGCCATTGTCATTGATCTATTGTTTCCATCCTAAATATCTCAGTGTCACCTTAGACTGAACATTAGCATATAGGAAACACTGCTTGAACACCAAGCATAAAGTAGCTACACGCAATAACATCCTGCGAAAACTTACTGGCAGCACATGGGGTGCAGACCCAAAATTAATAAGAACATCAGCCCTAGTCTTGTCTTAATCAACTGCTGAGTGTGCCTGCCCTGTTTGGCACAAGTTTGCCCATGTGAAGCAGGTGAACATAGCATTGAACAAAACATGCAGAATAATTTATTTTATTTATTTATTTATTTGGTATGCTTGTATACCGCTGATATCTCAGCCAATACGGCGACTCATTGCGGTTTACAACATGTTAAAATATACAATTCACTTTAAGCATATATGATTAAAATTAAGAAAATATATAAAAAACATACATAGTATTGGGCCACCAATACAGATCGGGACATCTCATAGTTAAAATCGTAGTCCAATTCATTATCCTTGATTGCAATCCATGATCAGACAGACATCACATCGAAATCAATTGAAGACTTGCTCAAATAACCAAGTTTTTAGTTTTTTCCTAAATGCCATTAACGAGGTGGCTGATCTTAATTCAATAGGGAGGGCATTCCAAAGCCGGGGGGCCACCACAGAAAAAGCCCTATCTCTCGTTCCCACAAGCCGCACCTGTGAAGCAGGTGGGATAGAGAGAAGGGCTTCTTAAACCTACACCTGTTGATAAACTCTACAAGCTAGCTGGCATTGCCCCCCCCCCCCCCCGATGTGCGACGGGAAATTGCTGCTAAATGTGAGACCAACAACATTGTATTGTGCACAAGTAAAACATTTACAATCATAAAAACAATCTGAAACGCAGAACACACCAACAGAGTGTCTTAATCCACTACATGGCTACCAGCCTCCTCCCAGTAGACTCAAATCAAGGAAAAGCTTTATGAGAACTACCACTCCTCTTGGTGTCCCCCCAGCAACAGCAAGGGTATCCCTCTGGGCAGCTAAACCAGGAAATCCCAACTGGATGCCCCCCCGTGAGGGTCTTCCTCCAGGGGCAAACCAAGAATGGGCAACCTGGAAGTCCCTGAATAGACTCAGAAGTGGAGTGGGCAGATCAAAAGACAACCTGGCAAAATGGCACTACCTAAAAGAATCCCATACCTTGTGTGACTGTGGAGCAGAACAGACAACTCCGCATCTGTATGCTTGCCCACTGTGCCCTGCCTCATGTACAGAGGAGGAATTGTTGGAGGCTCAGACAATGCCGTTTCTGTTGCCTGTTTTTGGTCAAAAGATATTTAGCTGCCTGTGCGCCTTCTATTTTTATCAGTTTTATACTAATTTATGCAATACTTCAGATACAAAAATAAATATTGATTCAGAAAGCACCCTTCATCCTTTTGTGTATATTTCTCAATGTTCTTAATTCAACAAAGGAAAAAACAAACAAACAAAAAACCCACCAGTGCTTTAAAAAGAAGTCCATCCAATCAGAGTAGGTATTACATTCAGATTTAGATGTGCAATGAAATGGCAAGAAAATGTCCACTTTAAGCAGGGAATTTGATAAAAGGCAACTCCAGGTGGATTGCTCTGCATATCCAAAAACTATGCTCATCTCCAAGTGTCACTAAAACCTGTCTCTCCCTTTTTTGCTGTGCAAGCCATGTGCTTGGATTACCAGGTTTTCCTTAATGCTACCAGACAAGAGATTTCAAAAACAGTTCTTTTCAAGCACCTGCTGAAGAGTGTGCCAGGCTATGTGAGCTTGTGACCCTGTTTCCTCCTGAGAGTTACCTCTTTACATGAATCTTCTTGAAGTTGCCCACTGACAGCTTTGTGACTGTTATTCAGTCTCTAGCCCTGGTTATATCTAACTTTATGTTTCAGTGTCCTTTCTGCCTCCAGTGAAAAGCAGAATAACACAAATATCTCTGATTTTGTCCTCAGCTAAAGAATCTCAAAGCTAGAGACATGTTGAGTCTTGTTGCTCATATTTTTATATCAGATTCTCAAAAGCATGAAAACATTACTGCAATCACTTGGGAACAAAGGGTTATTTTCAGAAAGCTGAAAAGGTTACTTTCTTGGATTGGATTACAACTCCCAAAATTCTTCTACCAGCATGATGTCTGGATGCAGGCTTCTTAGAATTGTAGTCAATTGACAGATTAGAGAGATGGGCCGCAACTAACAAAATGAAGTTCAACAGTGACAAATGCAAGATACTCCACTTTGGCAGAAAAAACAAAATGCAAAGATACAGAATGGGGGACGCCTGGCTCGAGAGCAGTACGTGTGAAAAAGATCTTGGAGTCCTCGTGGACAACAAGTTAAACATGAGCCAACAATGTGATGTGGCGGCAAAAAAAGCCAATGGGATTTTGGCCTGCATCAATAGGAGCATAGTGTCTAAATCTAGGGAAGTAATGCTACCCCTCTATTCTGCTTTGGTTAGACCACACCTGGAATATTGTGTCCAATTCTGGGCACCACAATTCAAGAGAGATAATGACAAGCTGGAATGTGTCCAGAGGAGGGCGACTAAAATGATCAAGTCTGGAGAACAAGCCCTATGAGGAGCGGCTTAAGGAGCTGGGCATGTTTAGCCTGAAGAAGAGAAGGCTGAGAGGAGATATGATAGCCATGTATAAATATGTGAGAGGAAGCCACAGGGAGGAGGGAGCAAGCTTGTTTTCTGCTTCCTTGGAGACTAGGACTAGGAACAATGGCTTCAAACTACAAGAGAGGAGATTCCATCTGAACATGAGGAAGAACTTCCTGACTGTGAGAGCCGTTCAGCATTGGAACTCTCTGCCCCGGAGTGTGGTGGAGGCTCCTTCTTTGGAAGCTTTTAAACAGAGGCTGGATGGCCATCTGTCAGGGGTGATTTGAATGCAATATTCCTGCTTCTTGGCAGGGGGTTGGACTGGATGGCCCATGAGGTCTCTTCCAACTCTTTGATTCTATGATTCTATGATTCTAGTCCAAATTTTCCCCAGCATTTCTGTTTTATAAAACATGCATATGGATTTATTAACTGATTTTATATCATTGAAGCACTCAGCAGCCACTCACAGCTGAATATTTATGACTTATTATTTATTTAGTTTATTTCATATGTCCAGTGTTTTAAAAAGTACTCAAAATGTCCATGAAAAATATGCCATTCAAAGTGACCTCAATATTCCATTCTCAAAATTCTTAATAGTGAGGCAGTAGAAATCTGATTCTGTTACTTCACTCAGATTACAAGTGTGGGTAGTGGGAAGTCACATTTCTGAAAGCCTTTTCAGTAAAAAAAAATCATTAGACATAGTGAAATAACACATTAGCAAGAATTACATGTTGGCTTTTTTTAAAAAATCACCAAGGATGTGTTTATGCGAGTTTATGTTTTTGTTGTTTCTTAATGGTGATTGAAAACAATAGACTGGCATACTGATGTTCTGAATGCTATTACAGTCCATGTAACTTGTACAGTGGAAACAAAGGTGATCTTCACTGGCCTACTCACACTGACTGAAACCTGCACTTGATTATTCAGGTGACAGATGATGAACACATATGTGTGAAACAACTCCATGGCTCGCTACACAAATGAGCAGAAACTATGCCCTTTTCTTCACTCTGTGCCATTAAGAAGTTGTTGTATTCTGCTTCTAAGCCAGTGGTTCTCAACCTGTGGATCCCCAAGTGTTTTGGCCTACAACTCCCAGAAATCCCAGTCAGTTTATCAGCTGTTAGGATTTCTGGGAGTTGAAGGCCAAAACATCTTGGGACCCACAGGTTGAGAACCACTGTTCTAGAATCATGGAAGAGACCTCATGGGCCATCCAGTCCAACCCCCTGCCAAGAAGAAGGAAAATTGCATTCAAAGCATCCCCAACAGATGGCCATCTGGTCATACACAGTTACCAAAGAGCGAGCACAGAGATCAAGGCATCATAGAATCATAGAATTGGAAGAGACCGCTTGGACCATCCAGTCCAACCCCCTGCCAAGAAGCAGGAAAATCACATTCAAAGCACCCCTGACAGGTGGCCATCCAGCCTCTGTTTAAAAGCATCCAAAGAAGGAGCCTCTACCACACTCTGGGGCAGAGAGTTCCACTGCTGAACAGCTCTCACAGTCAGGAAGTTCTTCCTAATGTTCAGATGGAATCTCCTTTCTTGTATTCTCCAGGGCAGCAGAAAACAAGTTTGCTCCTTCCTCCTTATGACTTTCTCTCACATATTTAAACATAGCTATCATGTCTCCTCTCAACCTTCTCTTCTTCAAGCTAAACATACCCAGCTCTTTAGGCATCTCCTTATAGGGCTTGTTCTCCTGACCCTTGATCATTTTAGTCACCCTCCTCTGGACACATTCCAGCTTGTCAATATCTCTCTTGAATTGTGGTGCCCAGAATTGGACACAATATTCCAGATGTGGTCTCACCAAGGCAGAATAGAGGGGTAGCATGACTTTCCTGGATCTAGACACTATACTCCTATTGATGCAGGCCAAAATCCCGTTGGCTTTTTTTGCTATCACATCACATTGTTGGCTCATGTTTAACTTGTTGTCCATGCAGATGTCAAGATCTTTTTCACACATACTGCTCTTGAGCCATGCGTCCTCCATTCTGTATCTTTGCATTTCATTTTTTTTCTGCCTAAGTAGAGTATCTTGCATTTGTCCCCGTTGAACTTCATTTTGTTAGTTTTTGGTCCATCTCCCTAATCTGTTAGGATCATTTTGAATTCTGCTCCTGTCTTCTGGAGTATTGGCTATCCCTCCCAATTTGATGTCGTCTGCAAACTTGATGATCATGCCTTCTAACCTTTTATCTAAGTCATTAATAAAAATGTTGAACAGGACTGGGCCCAGGACAGAACACTGCTTATGGCACTCCACTCGTCACTTCTTTCCAGGATGAAGTTCTAAGTTCTTGGGAAGCAGGTGGCAACAGAGGCAGTTGCTTGGAGTCTAGTAAAGCAAAAGAGAGTCAATCAGGACCTTGGACAGTACACTGTCGAAGCTACTGGAGTAGATATCCACTTTCCCCACGAAGAGAAAAAAGTTCAAAGGCCTTCTGAAAGTCAACTAATCTGATTCTTCTGTTAGCCTGTCTCTCTTTTGAAAAAACTGTCTAGGTTTTTAAAGGACTGTTGCCCCTGCTCATAGGTGTGGGGATGGCAAATCCTACAATGGAAATGTCTTTTGTGTCAATGGAGTCTGTCCATGGAAGTGATTGATTGAAATATAGCTTTGTTCATCTGTGTTTTCTACTGAGCTTGTGGAGAGGATGAGGATATTGAAAATAAAGGAATTCACATATCCAATCTCAGTTATTGCAATAGTGAAGGTGCAATGTTTGTGCTTTCAGTTTTGTATGATCTCTTGCTGTGATAATAGGATGAAATGACAGCATGCTCCATTCCTTTTCTCCTCCATTTGAAGAGCCTTAAAACACTCCGTTTTGACCAACTCTTAAAACCAGCTCTTCAGGCCATAGTCACTTCTCAATGCATCTCCTTTTTTGGTATGCTTTTTGTAAGTTCTCAGGCAGGCTTATACCTTTCTTTGAGGATTGGGGTAAACATTGCAGATACATCTGTAAGGCTCAAAATATTTTTACAGCTTTAGCTGAAGAACAAGATGGTGCCTTCCACATGCAGAGTGAGAAGCAGACTAGCAGTTCATTCTTACTTCAAAATCGTGCCTTCCACACCGATAGTGCCTTCCACACTAATGACATAACAGGTTGTTTTTGGATGGTTAAGAGCAAACCAAGAAGCCTACATAGTCTTGTTCTTCATATGGAGGGGAAAAGTCAATGGGGTTAAGGAGGTGGGGCTGCTTTTTTGCCACCAATAGTTTAAGCAATGCATATATTTCCTACAGGTAGAATCTTTTAGTTGCCAGATCATTCACACTGGGATCTCCCAAATGAAACCTGGAAAAAAAAGATACACTTGCAATTAGCATCTGCAGATCCTACCTTTGGAGCATTTTTCAGCTGAAGCTTGTCCTCATTAGGAACTCAAATCACTGCTGTGTTTATGCAGTTAATGCACTGGGAAAACAGATAAATAAATGCTTGGATGAAGCTGTCAATTGGAGCAACTTCTCATGTTCATTGTCAGATTGGATTTGTCTCTGCATGGAACTCTTTTTGCACAGCAAATGTGCAAAGTCTAATAACATGCCTTCTTTTATCTCCTCACTTTGACAAGAACAAAACTGTGGAATCTGGCCTGCATTCATATAATGGCAATACAAAGATGTGCTACTGTGTTTCACAGAGTTGCCTGTGTAAGATCTTGAAAAGAGGCACACATCAAGGCCAAACTTTCCATGGAGCAACATTACACAATTGTTTGGATTCATAAATTCTGGAAGCGGTTCACATTTTCCTCCTGAAGTTTCTGTTTCCATGTGTTCCTAAAGAAACAAACTGCAATACTCTGCAGGACTATGTACTATAGTGTGTGATTACTGCATTTGGCAAAGATAGAAATAGATGAAGACCTGGATCAGTTTATGGGGAGCTTTAAAATTATAGTACAGATACTTTATGTCTTTGGTTCAGATAGACCTTGGTGAAATCATTGGATAGCAATGAGAGATTCTTTGATGTCAGCTTGTTATTTGTTTGTAAATACAGCTCAGTAAAACATCAACTAAGGATAGAAAAAATATGTCTGTTTTGCTTCCTACACTAGTAATGTTTTTTTTATGCCAGATACATTATTTCATCACTAACAGACTGTCATCTTCTGCGTATGCGTAGTCAACCTTTGAGATCTTCAGAGGAGGCCTTATTGGTTGTTCCAAAACTAAGAGACTACCTTTTTGCAACTCCATAAAAGAAGATCATAAAATGTTAGAGAAAAGAATCAGTTCTTTCTCCCAGCCTGGACATTCCACAGATATATAAACCTTACTTGCCTAGTTTCCAACAGACCTCACAACTTCTGAGGATGCCTGCCACAGATGTGGGTGAAATGGCAGGAGAGAATGTGTCTGGAATATGGCCATGCAGCCTGGAAAACACACAGCCACCCAGTGATTCCAGCCATGAAAGCCTTTGACAACACAGAAGAATTAGTGTTCATCTTTGAATGCTGCAGACAATGCGCCAAGGCATTTGTGCCATGGCAATTCCACTGAATATTTTTAATATTAAAATTATAATATTTAATTCTAGTTTTTAAAATATTTTAGATTGTTTTTCAAGGTTTGTACTTATGGAGGTTATTTTGAGATTTCATGATGTTAAGTAGCATATAAATTGACAGAATATCACATTTGTGACTGTTTATAAATGTTTGGTTAAAAGACTGCATAAAAGTTTATAGATATTTTTGGGCACATTTTCCCCACTATTTGCATTTCTCTAGATGGTTTAACCTAATAAATTCAATTTGGTAAAGCAGTTTCCTCACCTAATGCATACCATTTCCTATGATAGTCCCCAACGTATGCATTTTTGTATTTTTTTAATTGAGAAATAATATGTCAAAATTTGGAGAAATTTGAAAAGCAAAGAATAGTAGCATTTCAACTAACTGTTTTATTTGAGAAATGTCAATAGTAATAATACTATTAGACTGGCAGTTTATGTAAAAGACAGCCAAGAACCAACATTGATGCAAGTCAGTAGTAGAAAACTGAGTAAAGTGCAAAAGACAAAGAGTGAATACCATAAAAATGCAATGCAGAGCAGAAGAAAAAGCTGGCAAATAAGGCTCTCTGTGGACAGTTTCTGGGAAAATTTGACAAAATTGACAAGGGAACAACATGGATGTGGCTCACAAAGGGAACTTTGAAAAAGGAGTCAGAGGGCCTGATTCTGGCAGCCCAAGAACAAGCCATTAGAACAAATGCCATCAAAGCCAGAACAGAAAAGTCAACTACAGATTCCAAGTGTAGACTCCGCAAGGAAGCAAATGAATTGATAGATCACATACTCAGCTGCTGCAAGAAGATCGTGCAGATGGACTTCAAGCAGATATATAATACTGTTGCTCAGATGATCCATTGGAACTTGTGCCACAAATACCATCTTCCTGTGACAAAGAACTGTTGGGATCACAAGCCTGAAAAAGTTACAGAAAATGAACACATCAAACTACTCAGGGACTTGTGGATTCAGACTGACAGTTTTGGAGCATAATCCTCCTGACCTCACAATTGTGGGGAGGGGGGGGGCAAAGAATGGATTGTTGATGTTGCAATCCTGGGTGACAGCAGGATTGAAGAGAAGCAACTGGAAAAGCTTACATGATATGAGGATTTGAAGACCGAACTTCAAAGACTCTGACACAACAAATAAAGGTGGTCCCAGTGGTGATCGACACATTGGGTGCCATGCCTAAAGACCTTGGCCAGCAAGTGAAAACAATTGGTGCTGACAAAATTACCATCTGTCACAGCTCGAGGTGGGAATTGGGTTGGTTCATATGAAAATGTGTAATACACATATTTGTCTTCAGCTGTAAAAGCAATTCTGAAAATGCTGCCAACTCCAGGGTGGTCAAGTGGGCCTTAAAGATTGGGAAGTAAGCCTTATTTTGGTGGGGGATTGTATGTGTGTCACTAGGCATTCTGACTTTCCACATCAGGATTTCAGGCGTTCACAGAACATTGCACAAAACCAGCACAAAAGTGAATGTGTAAAGCTGCCATTAGCAGCAGCACAACAGAGAGAAAAAACAGAAAGGAGAGCAGAATGCATGGAAGATTTAGCATAGCCTTCAGGGTCATCAGAGATGATAAAAAGGCAGGCCAGCAAGAAAAAAAAAACAAGTTGGGCTCAGATTGAGGCAGGACTCATCTTTGGAAAGCATAGTAAACAGTGATGCTGCAAACTTTAAATTATTTTCTTTCTGAGTCAAATCTAGTAAGATCATAATTCTCGAATATATAATGATCCCTACCTTAGTAGCAATATACTTTAATGTTTTTCATCATTCAAACCAAGATCGATTATGAATTAATTTACATTTTCTGCACCTGCGCCATCTTCATGGTTGGCATGACTAAGCAGTCAAACTCTGCCATCTCTACACATGCTTCGTTGCTTGTTGATATAAACTTTCAGATTCTGAAGAAACATTTAAAAGTCTAATTTGCAATGCATATGTCTGAAATAATTTGACTTCAGGCCTTCATGTTTCTTTGCCAGTTTATGATTGCAGTGCAGTTCCAGGCATCAGTAGGACTAGAGTGTCTATCGAGGGAAGTGGACAGATCCAAACTGGAATATTGTGTCCAACTCTGGGCACCGCAATTCAAGAAGGATGTTGACAAGCTGGAATTTGTCAAGAGGGGGTGCCAAAAATGGTAAAAGGTCTGGAAATAAATCCTATTACAACCAGCTTACCGAGCTGAGTATGTTTAGCTCAGAAGAGAGAACGTTCAGAGGTGACATGATGGCCATGTTTAAATATTTGGATAGATGCCATGTTAAAGATGGCACAAGCTTGCTTTTTGCTGCCCCCAGAAGTATTCTAACCATGCAATTATTTACACATGACTAGTACTTAATATGTTCCCTGGATGACAACTTGACATTTAACAGCTCTAAAAGTTCAGATTAGGATCTCTTTGGATGCAATGGCTGTTTTAGCATGATTTAGCCAGACATGCTGCAGATATGGACAATGTTTAATTTGGAGGACCTGAAGCTTTCATGGACCAGACTACCCAAACTGGACTCTTCCTCTTCCTGAAAACCATAAAGTTGGTGTGTGTGTGCCCATTTCTTTTGGATACTCTTGTGTTGGCCTAAAAATAATGGTTACAAAAGGAGGAGCAACTCTCCATGCCAGAACGGTAAAGGATGGACAAAAGATGAATTTTGGGCAATTTGCATGGATTGTGCAGAGGAGTGGCCCCTGGAACATGTCAGTTCCTAACTTTAAAGGCTTGTTCTTTTCCTGGGGGGCTAGCAATTCTGTCTGTTCATACTTTGTAACACTGCCAGTAAACAAACCTTAGGAACCACAAGACCCCTTTTAGAAAGGATCTGATTTTTTGGGACAATTTCTCTGAAGTTGTGCTGTATTTTGGATGTTCTAGTTTGGGACACTCCCGCTCACTGATATCTTAAGCGTGTTCCACCTTTGGCTTTGGGTGTGGTTTTTGCTTTGGGTCCTATCCCCCAACAACTTGAACCTCCTTTCTTCTTAAACCAAAGGCTTTCTTTTCATCACTCTCCAACTTCTGTCAGCTGCCCACTCTGACCATGACATGGCAGTTGCAATTTGTCTCAGATTAAGTTCTGCCCAATCTGGTGTCACAAATTTGTTCTGGGATTGAAAAGAGTAAGGCGCTGAACCAAATTAGTGGATTTGTGGAGCCATGTCCACTACAGGCAGTCCCCGTTTTACAACCATCTAACTTACAAATTACTCATAGTTAAGAACAAGTGTAAGACAACAGGAAGTGAGAGAAATCTACTCCTAGGAAAGGAAATTCACTCCTGAATGAATGGTTTATTGTACCAGCCATAGGCCATCACATCACATAATATACAACCTTTAAAAGTACAATACAAGTACAATAAGCACTTCCAAATATAAATATTAAAACTTATTCAATATACTGTCTCTTTAAAATTATAGTAGCAGTGACATGATAACAATAAAAAATATCTGATTTGAGTTATCAGGGGGAAAAGGAGTCTGAACTGAAGCTTTATCATCAATACTTAGTAAGGAGCCCCCGGCGGCACAGTGGGTTAAACCCCTGTACCGGCAGGACTGAGGACCGACAGGTCGCAGGTTTGAATCTGGGGAGAGGCGGATGAGCTCCCTCTATCAGCTCCAGCTCCTTATGCGGGGACATGAGAGAAGCCTCCCACAAGGATGATAAAACATCAAATCATCTGGGCATCCCCTGGCAACGTCCTTGCAGACAGCCAATTCTCTCACACCAGAAGCGACTTGCAGTTTCTCAGGTCGCTCCTGACATGACAAAAAAAATCAATACTTAGTTCCATAAGAAGCAATTTTTTTCAAAATTCGAGTATCACAGGAACGGAAAATGAGGTGAAATATTCTGAACAGAGGCACAGACAGCAAAAGAAACATAAAAGGGGTGTGAACCCTATGCTGTCCAAAGCTATATATATTAGCTGGAGTTACACTTAAAATGTACCTGTTCTGACTTACTAACAAATTAAACTCAAGAACAAATCTACAGAACGTATCTTATTTGCAACTTGGGGACTGCTTGTACTTAAGTTCAGCACCTTGGACAGTTGCTTCAAAGTTCAGGCTAAAACTCAGAGCAGACTGGCACCAGACACCCTTACCATCAACTCAGCAAGCTTATCTTTTTATTATTTCTTGTTTCCCTCAAACTGAAGATTGTTTCCTGGCTTCAACATAAGCCCTGGCTAAAGCAAATTAATTGAATTCAGATTGTATCCAAAGGCTATCAAAGCTGATTTATTTTCCAGTCATCAAACCAAAGGACTGTAGAGGCAGAGAGGAGGGTGGAAGAGAGTGGTGTAATGGCATCTTTGGCATCTATGGCATCCGTTGGAGATGACCTACATATTCCCCTTCTTGCTTGGCCACCCATGAGCAACTGATGCTTTTAAACAGTGCCAATGAATCATTTATCCTCTGCCTCCCTTCCTGTGCCATCTGGCCATCTGGGCATCATGCACACCCACATACACAAGTGTATACACACTTAGGGAGTGTTTGATAGAAACACACAGACTGCCTGTTCTGAGAAGCAGGAAAGTGATTACTTTAGACTTAGTGGACATTTTTTGCCTGTCTGAAGGATCAGCTTGGTTCCAGACCCCTGGCCTTTGTCCTTATGTTCCCTGCTGCTTCCTTTTCTTGAATATGCTTGACATCACAGCTATGGTTCTGTGATTTGCTTTCATTCACTTGCCTATAGTTCTCTCTGTGTTTAATTGTTTACAAGATTCTCTCTTTCCTGCTGGCCCACCCAGAAATATTAATAGCAGAGGCAGGCAGTGATTTCTGTAGATCTTTGGTAAAGAATAATGGGATGGGAATGTATTGTCTTCTATTGCAGTTGTCTGTTTGAACTTCCTCACAAATATGCCAGCTGAGCTGCATATTCAAATGGTTGGGTTGGACCTTCATTTATGCTCAAATCATTATGGGAGACAGACCACAAGAAGTGCTTATAAATTTCCCAGGGATATCCAACCACAATTTAGAGTTCAAAAAGTAACTTGCACAAGCTCTGATCTTGCTGGTTGGCTGTTCTTAGAAAAAAAAAAGTGTTGGACAATAAGGGCAGAGGCAGTATGAATTAGTTTTATTAAACCAGTGGTTCTTTACCCTCCTAATGTCGTGACCCTTTAACACAGTTCCCCATGTTGTGGTGACCCCCAACCTTGTTGCTCTTTCATAACTCTAATTTTGCTACTGTTTTGAATCATAATGTAAATATCTGATATGTAGGATGTCTTTTCATTCACTGGACTAAATTTGGCACAAATACTTGATATGCCCAAACAGGCCCGTAGCCAGGATTTTGATTTGGGCGGGACTGAGTTTGATTCGGGAGGCGGGGGGTAGCGTCTGAGTGAAAGAGGGTCTACCCTAGCAAACCTTTTGTATCGTTACCCCAATACCCCCATGCATATGAGATATATTGAGCATGATGATCAGATCATGATATGAATAAACATAACAGTTTAAATAATGTACCAGTAAGGCCTTTTTGCAGACCACCATGAGAATTTCAGGGGGGGTGAAGCCCCCAAAGCCCCCCCCCCCCCCCCCCGGCTACATGCCTGTGCCCAAATTTGAATACTGGTGGGGTTGTGGGGGGATTGATTTTGTCATTTGGGAGTTGTAGTTGCTGGGATTTATAGTTAACCTATAATCAAAGAGCATTCTGAACTCCACCAATGATGGAATTGAACCAGACCTGGCACACAGAACTCCCATGATCAACAGAAAATATTGGAAGGCTTTGGTTGGTACTGACCTTGAATTTTGGAGTTGTAGTTCAAGTACATCCAGAGAGCATTGTGGACTCAAATGTTGTGGGAAAAGGTCTTTGAGTCCTCATGAACAACAAGTTATACATGAGCCAACAATGCGATGCAGTGGCAAAAAAAGACAGTGGGATTTTGGCTTGCATCAATAGGAGTATAGAGTCTAGATCCAGAGAAGTCATGCTACCCTTCTGTTCTGCCTTGGTTAGACTACACCTGGAATATTGTGTCTAATTCCGGGCACCACAATTGAAGAGAGATATTGACAAGCTGGAATGTGTCCAGAGGAGGGCAACTAAAATGATCAAGGGTCTGGAGAACAAGTCCTATGAGGAGCGAATTAAAGAGCTGGACAGTGGACATGTTTAGCCTGAAGAAGAGAAGGCTGAGAGGAGACATGATAGCCATGTATAAATATGTGAGAGAAAGTCATAGGGATGAGGGAGCAAGCTTGTTTTCTGCTGCCCTGGAGACTAGGACGCAGAACAGTGGCTTCACACTACAAGAAAGGAGATTCCATCTGAACATTAGGAATAACTTCCTAACTGTAAGGAGAGCTGTCCAGCTGTGGAACTCTCTGCCCCAGCGTATGGTAGAGGCTTCTTCTTTGGACGTTTTTAAACAGAGGCTGGATGGCCATCTGTCGGGGGTGCTTTGAATGCAATTTTCCTGCTTCTTGGCAGGATTGGATGGCCCACAAGGTCTCTTCCAACTCTATGATTCTATGATTATATCTGGACCAAACTTGGCACAGATACTCAATATGCCCAAATGTGAACACTGATGGAGTTTGGAGAAAATAGACATTTGGGAATTGTAGTTGCTGGGATTTATAGTTCACCTACAAACAAAGAGCATTCTGAAACCCACCAATGATAGAATTGGGTCAAATTTCCCACACAGGACCCTCATGACCAACAGAAAATACTGTGTTTCCTGATGTTCTTTGGTGACTCCTCTGACATCCCCCTCACATCCCCCCCTCCTGGGGCCCCGACTCCCAGGTTGAGAAACTCTGTCCTAAACTGTTACATTAATAGTGTGACTTTTCCTGAACCAGCATAGCTTCTTTTTATTCATGGAAAAGGAATGACACATATGGAAAGATCAGTATAGGAATAAAGAGTGAGATTAGGGGAATGCGTTTCCACCTGCCATTTAAAACAGCAGGTTAGAAAGCTTACAACTATGCAAGTATCATCATGGCACTGCAAAATGAAAGAGGCTGAGCCAAGGGAAGCAATCTAACACCATGTGGTCCTCAAGCAATCTGTCTATCAGGCATAGTGAGGCTTAAATTAGGAGTCCTGAAGGCCTGAGCCCTTTAGTTTTCCCTGATTTATTCTGAACTTGTTTCATGAGATTGTACTCCTTCTCAGAAGACCCTCAGGCGAATACTGAAAACATGAAACTTCAAAACTAACTGTGAGACTTCCTAGCAATCCTGTCCAGCCTGTGAACCCTCCTACCACCTCTACTTCCATGTGCCTCCAGTCTTTGGGTTTTGACCTTGCTGACTGTCAGAAGGAGCACTGCGGAATATTGCTACTAACATCTCTCTTCATGCTACATCTCCCAAGTTTAAAAGCAGAACCCACTGTTTGGGCGAATGCATAAACACCAATGTTATACCATTATATACTCGCAACAAATCCATGATGCCTGCATATAGCAAAGCCCTCTGAAGCAGAACTCCAATTACCAGACAGCAGCATAAGAATCTAACCAAATGAATGCAGTGAGGGAAATGAAATCATTCACAGTGGCAAATACAGAAACATCTGATTATAGTTCCCTTCAAGAAAGAAAAGCGTCTCATTCTGTTCTAAATCAAACCAATGCTTTCATCTTGTGTCCAGTTTCAGGAAGCTGTTCTGTATGTTCATTCTTTTTATGTCTAGCAACTATTTTTGGATTCTACATCCAATTTATTAATGGGCATCTTGGTGTTCGCATTTGTTTTCATGCGCTTCAGATGACAGCCAACGCTGTGACAGGTTTGTCATCTCTGCTGCCACAGCAAGTACAGGACGAGGTGCTGATCTCCCTTTAGGCTAGTCTTTCCTGGGCAAGGAACATAGC
The DNA here is from genome assembly GCF_025583915.1 of Anolis sagrei ordinatus. Classification (NCBI taxonomy): domain Eukaryota; kingdom Metazoa; phylum Chordata; class Lepidosauria; order Squamata; family Anolidae; genus Anolis; species Anolis sagrei. The sequence goes on from NW_026847660.1 coordinate 37,574,677, forward strand.
AGGATAACAACATTGGGGGCTTTGTTATGATTACTTGATGCTGTATTTTGATTTGGAGCCAACATATTCCTACAAATTTACCCTCTGAGTTATACAGGCAGCATTCCTCATTTAGGTGAGAGTAATGCCAAATCTAGAGGTCAGAGGTTGCTCTGTGCTTTTGCAGTAATCATGAATAATCCTCCCTCTTTCTAAGAGGATTTCAAGGCAGATTTACAGCAAAAATAAAGAGTGCAGTGCAAGAGAGGTAGGTAAATATGGGTGGTCACAAATTTAATTGCCAAATCAGGTTGAGATCAAGTTATGACGTGGTGAAAAAAGGGAAGCTGTTTCATTCCCAATATTGTGGTGGCAGCAAGATAATGTTTGGATCAGAATATACATATGGTAGACCAAACAGTATCCAGTCTGGGAAAAACAAGAGCTGCAGCAAGAGCAGCGTTTTTCAACCTGGGGGTCAGGACCCCTGGGGGGGGATCGCAAGGGGGTGTCAGAGGGGCCACCAGAGACCATCAGAAAACACAGTATTTTCTGTTGGTCATGGGGTTTCTGTGTGGGAAGTCTGGCCCAATTCTATCATTGGTCGGGTTCAAAATGCTCCTTGATTGTAGGTGAACTATAAATCCCAGCAACTACAACTCCCAAAATGTCAAGTCTATTTTCGCCAAACCCCACCAGTGTTCACATTTGGGCATATATTGAGGATTCATGCCAAGTTTGGTCCAGATCCATCATTGTTTGAGTCCACAGTGCTCTCTGGATGTAGGTGAACTACAACTCCAAAATTCAAGATCAATGCCTACCAAACCCTTCCAGTATTTTCTGTTGGTCATGAGAGTTCTGTGTGCCAAGTTTGGTTCAATTCCATTGTTGGTGAAGTTCAGAATGCTCTTTGACTATAAGTCGCAGCAACTACAACTACCAAATGACAAAATCAACCCCCCCCCCCCACCAGTATTGACATTTGGGTGATTTCGGTAATTTGTGCCAAATTTGGTCCAGTGAATGAAAATACACCCTGCATATCAAATATTTGCATTACAATTCATAACAGTGGCAAAATTACAGTTATGAAGTAGAAACAGAAATAATGTTATGGTTGGAGGTCACCACAACATGAGGAACTGGCATAAGGAGGGCTAAGCACCATTGAACTAAAGGCAGGCCACAGAAGCTAATGCCCAAATCCACAATTTATCCCTCTCCCTTACCCCATCCTCCTAACCCCCCCCTTTTCTCTCTCTCACTCTGCAGTGCTTGTTTTCTCCCCCACACCCAGGCACACCAGTAGTGACATAGCAGCATGGCATGTGCAATACCATCCATTTGTCCAGATTTGAATAATTCTCTATTGCCATACTTTTTCAGCTCATTTTATAATGCCCCAATTTCTTTTGCTTTCTATTCTCCCCACTCTGCCTTTGTTCTCAGCTTGCTTTAGTTAAAACAAACTGAGTTCAAAGTGCAAAAGTAGTTTGTACTCTCAGCAAGGGGGAGAGGTGAGTGTGCAGATTTGTTTTCCTTCCAAGTAGGCTCAAGCAAAAACTGTACTTTGTGTGTTCTTCCTCATTAAAAACTTTGGCATCTTTGACCATGCGCTGAAGTTGCTTGATCACATGTATCCACTGTTTCATCTTGGGCATGCTGGAGGATATGTGTGCATACTGCCATGCAAATTTCTTAACTGGCAAGCTCATTATATCTGCAAGGAGCAGTTGAAAAACCTCAGGGGAGGCAAAGCATAGATGTCACCCAAACACAATAAAACATCCTTCCCGACTCCAGAGAGTGATCAGTCTAAACCTGGGGGAAAGTACCAAACAATACAAAGTTTATATAGAGAATGGATGGCTTGCACCAGTTGCTCCACCATAAATAGCATTGTGGGCTACACGTCATTATAAGACTTGCCCACATGTCATGAAATACCTTGAGATTTAGGCTTGAGATAGTTCACTGAGTCTTCTGCCAAACAGTAGCTCAGTAGGGTTAGAAAGCTCAGCACTGGTCCCCCCTCACCACAACACACCCCTTCTGTGGTAGCACTGGAAGTGGAATTTCCTTTGTATCATGGAGACTGTGTATGTTTTTAGATTCTGAAATACAAGGGGTGTTCATTAAAGATTTCCCGTGGCCCACTTCTATTTATGTGGCTGTTGAAACTTATTATACAGTTCAGATTCAAAACAATATTATATGAGTTTGGTACAGTCTCTCTAAAATGGTTCTTGCGTCGAGTTAAACATGGATCTGCAGCCCACGATCGGATTCAGCCTTACTCCAGGCCTTCCTCTGGTGGAAAAGTTATAAACTTGATACTTGTTCCCCTCAGAGATACAGATTTTTATGTTGGATGGGATAAGATACTCTGCTATGTGTTTGATTCCAATTGCGAGTAATTGCGAGTAATTATTTATTTTCCATTTTGTATATAAGTTGGATATTTTGTTGTATTTACTAACTTGGGAACCCATTCATATTCCACTTCTATTTATCACAGGATGCTGAAACTGCACATGTGTAATGATACAAGTCTCTAGAGGTTACGTGCCAATTTACAATTCAGAACTGATAATGGTCTTGATTTTACAGGTGTTGAAGTGGTGCGAGATTTCATAATGGACCCAGTGGAATACAGAGTAGTAATCAAGTTCCTTTATTTGAAAGGCCGCACACCAAAGGAGACGTTCGATGAGATGAAAGAGGTTTATGGTGATGATTCCCCATCATATGATGCTGTCAAGAACTGGATTCATTAATTCAAATGTGGTCGGACTTTGGTGCAAACAGCTCCAATTCCAGATCTACCCCACTCTGCTATTGATGAACACACCATCCAGGAAGCGGAGGTCACCATTTTGGAAAATCACTGCATAACCATTTGCCACCTAGCTCAAAATGTCAAGATTAGTGTTAGGTCTGTGTAAAAAAAAACCATCCAAGACCCTCTTCACTCGTTGGGTCCCCCAGCTGCTCACACCTTTCCAGAAGCAGGAATGAGTTGAATGCTCTCAGACTCTATTGACAATGTATCATAGAAACGAGGAGGACTTTTTCAACAGATTAATTGCATATGATGAAAACTGGGTCCATTACTGTGTCCTGAAACTAAAGTCCAGTTGAGGCAATGGAAACATCATGACTCACCACCTCCAAAGAAGGCATGTGCCCAACGCTCAGCAGGCAAGGTCATGCTCATAGTATTTTGGGACTAGCATAGAGTAGGATTGATGGATTTCTTAGCAAAGGATATCATGATCACTGGGGTATACTATGCTTCACTGCTGCAGAAATTGTGGGAGGCCATCAAAACCAAGAGATGTGGCATGCTCTCCAAAGGTGTTCACCTTCTGCAAGACAATGCATCAGTTCACAACTCACATGTTGCCCAAATGAAAGCATGCTCCTGTGGCTTTGAAATTCTACCGCATCCTCCTTATTTACCTGACTTTGCACCATCGAACTTCCACCTCTTTCCAACAACCAAGTTATTTTTGATGGGCAAGCATTTTTCAGATGATGAGACTCTGATTTCCAAAGTCACAATGTGGCTTTGGAGCAACCTGTCGACTTCTACAAGCAAGGTGTTTACAGTTGCTTAAAAAGATGAGAGAAGTGTGTGTCCCTAGGTGGCACCTATGTAGAGAAGGACTAATAACTGTGCCAAGTTTCATTGCTCTCAGTCCACAGGAAGTGAGTCAGGGGAAATCGTTAATGAACACCCCTCATACAACTTTTTGGCTGGATGTATTTTTCAGCAATCGTACTGAGATAATGGGACAAAACTAAATGTTTGGTAACAGTTAGAGCGGAACCTCAGTGATCTGCGCCATATTTTGTTTTCCTCCCTGTATAGTAGCAGAGGTAGAACAAATTTTTTAGAATACAGGCATTTTCTTAAAACAGAATTTGGATTCCTTTATCACTCTATGTCTGTGTATATCGATAGATATGCACATCTTTTATCTCTACCACACATCTTGAATGCATAAGTATTGTGAGGTGAACAATTCAATCCATGGATGCATACTGTTTGAGCTGCTTTGTACAAGCATAGGATCTAGAAGTAAAGCTTTCCCTAAACTTTAATATTTCAGGCTCAGTGGGTTTTTTTAAACCATCCAACACAGAGAAAAAATGTGAATGTCAGAAAGCAGGGTTTAACCTACTCTTCTTCCAAATTTGTTATTTCCCAATGGGCAGTACGTTAGTTTCCAGGTAGAACATCCAGGCACGTCCCTCTCCACCTGTAGCTTGAAGTGGTACTAAAGAGATACACCACTTGATTCTACTGAAGGAATATTAACTGGCCCATAGGCTTTTGTCATAGCTCTGATCTGCTAGCTTCAGTTCTAGCAGAATTTGTGTTCTTTTGGAGTCTATTTCACTGGCATACATCCCTCATGAAAAGAACTGGTCTTTTTAAAGCTAAACTCTACCCAGAAAAGAGAGCGGTACGGAGTGGCTGTTGGATAAATATTTTCCAATGTGTCTCTCCCATCCCCCACAGCATGCAGGCAGCATTTCATTTCACAAGTGGATTATCATAAGTATTGTGCCATTAAAGAAGTATTTCTCAGATCTGAGCATATTGAATGAATCATATGCATTCAGTTGCTCTGAGTGGCCTGTGGATGAAAGCTCCAAGCTGACCTTCGCTAACCACCCCTCTGAGCTTCTTTCCTGAATACTTATTAGCTATTTACAGATGGAAGCACACTGGCAAAATAACTGGCTGTTTGGCCAAGTATCACATTCTCGACCTACGGTAGCTGCTGCATGACCTGAGCTGACCATTGGCAAGTGTTCCAATGAGAAATGGCCTTCAAAAAGTAATTGCAGTTATTGGGTTGCTTTGAGTTTTCCGGGCTGTATGCCCATGTTCCAGAAGCATTTTCTTCTGATGAAACCATCAGGCCCAGTTAACACCTCCCATCAAAGGATCTCCCAAAGCAGGAAGCAGCCAGGCTTTGAAGCTGCACACCAGTTCCCCCTCCCACAATGATACTTGAAGTATGTCTTTGGTTGTTGCTTATTATGTCTGTTTTATTATTATTATAATGTTGTTTTAGGCTGTTTTATATTGTTGTTATATTTTATATGCTATGTTTTTAACTTTGTGTGATTGAGCTTGGCCCCAGGTAAGGCACCCTGAGTCCCTTCAGGGAGAGGGAGTCAGGGTATAAAAATAAAGAAATAATAATAATAATAATAATAATAATAATAATAATGGCCATTCAATGCTAATCAAGGTGGTCAATTGCAACAGTCACACTTGCCTTAAATACAAAGGCGGCCCTAGGTAATTTTCAATGGTAAGCAAACAGTATCCCCCCCCCCTCCCAATCAATCACTGATAGATATTTTCTGTTCGTCGTGGGAGGTCTGTGTGCCATATTTGGTTCAATTCCATCATTGGTGGAGTTCAGAATGCTTTTTGATTGTAGGTGAACTATACATCCCAGTAACTCGCATATGTCAAGGTCTATTTTCCCCCAAGAGCGCCTCAAGAGCGCTTACTTTGCGTAATGGGTTGAGCCACCCCTGCTTAAATAGACAAGAGCTCTTCCTTCCACCCTGGACATTCTACAGATATATAAACCTCACTTGCCTAGTTTCCAACAAACCCCACAACCTATGAGGATGCCTGCCATAGATGTGTGTGAAACGTCAGGAGAGAATGCTTCTAGAACATAGCATACAGCCTGGAAAACTCACAGCAACTCAGTGATTCTGGCCATGAAAACTTTCAACAACACAATTGCAGTTATTATTTGAAGCCTGCCAAACCTGTTATTTGCCATTATAATCACAGTTTTTAAACAGTAGTTCTTTGATTTCCAGTTTCTTCAAAATAAAGTTATTTTTCAGATATCTTTTAAAGTAACAAAACCTGAATGTAGCAACGAAAAGCACAGAGCAAAACAAAGCTTCACCCATGAGATATTTCTCCACAATCATTTGGTGAGAATGTCTTCCTACAGCAATCGACTCTTAAAAAGTTACAGTTGCACTACTAACAGAGGGCCATATTTATTTATTTATTTGGCTGACAGCCTTAATATGACTTTAATATATGGTACTTGTCATTATGGAAGAAAGGTTTTAACTGTGAATAAACTATTATTTGCAATTAGTTACCTTGAGAATCAGTAAACAACCTGGGCCTACACACAGACTTGTAGCACTGAAGGGGGGCTTGTAATCTAATTGACCACCATTCCCCAAGCCACAATTGTCCACATTCTGTTTAAAGACTTCTGTCAAGGGAGATTCTGTTCAATTCTATTACATACTCTAAGCGTTGAGAAGTTTGTTGTTGTGCGCAACCAACATTTACCTCCATGTAACAAGTCCACTGCACCAAGTTGTGCTTTTCAGGGTAGATTGTTGTTGTTCATTTGTTCAGTCATCTCTGACTCTTCGTGACTTCATGGGCCAGCCCACGCCAGAGCTCCCTGTTGGCCGTCACCACCCCCAGCTCCTTCAAGGTCAGTCCAGTCACTTCAAGGATGCCATCCATCCATCTTGCCCTTGGTTGGCCCCTCTTCCTTTTACCTTCCACTTTCCCCAGCATCATTGTCTTCTCTAGGCTTTGCTGTCTCCTCATGATGTGGCCAAAGTACTTCAACTTTGTCTCTAGTATCCTTCCCTCCAATGAGCAGTCGGGCTTTATTTCCTGGAGGATGGACTGGTTGGATCTTCTCGCAGTCCAAGGCACTCTCAGAACTTTCCTCCAACACCACAGTTCAAAAGCATCTATCTTCCTTCGCTCAGCCTTCCCTAAGGTCCAGCTCTCACATCCGTAGGTGGCTACAGGGAATACCACTGCTTTGACTATGCGGATCTTTGTTGCCAGTGTGATGTCTCTACTCTTTACTATTTTATCGAGATTGGACATTGCTCTCCTCCCAAGAAGTAAGTGTAGATTACTACCCTTTAAAAACTACTTCAAGCAAGAGTACCATACATATTTGAAAGTGAATGTATAGACTTACTGGCTTTGAAGAATGGTTACCTTTGGGTGCTCTTGTTCATTACAATAAATTCTTCCTCTGACAATGATTTAAACTTTGCCAGATACTTGACTGATTGTTGCCTGAGAACATCACCTAGTGAATTAACTCCAGCAATGTATCTCGCAACCTTGTTCTTTACATGGGAGAGAGTATACTTTTCCCACACTACCTGAGGAAGAGTTTGCACAGGAAAGCTGTGCATTTTTCTCTGAATAGAAGCTGTCTCTTGGATTTATGTGAATGGCATGCACTCAGCCATAGGCAGACAATGAAATGTGAGCCAGGAAAAGAAGAGAAATACAGGCCATTTCACATGCTCAAATTGGAGTTAGTTGGCCAATTTGGGTTTTGTTTTGTGTTTTTGGTCTCCTTGTTTAACGGAGTAAAAGTTAGTCTGGTTCAGCCCATGGAGGTTCCTCAGATATACCACAAGCCAATTTTCTGTCCTTACCTCCAGTCAGTAAAAGAAGCAATTTAAAGCCTGCAGTAAGATGAATTTTGCTTTCCAGGTATGGGACATTTTGCATGGAACAGAAGCTCTGTTGCTTTAATAACTTAAATCCAGTCTTACTACCTCCTAAAAGAAGGTGCTCCAGGAAGTTTGAACAAACCAAACTCATGAAAATCTTATGTTTTATTGTTATACCAGTAACTTTTCTGTGTTCTTCATTTCCAAGCTGAGGAGGCTGCGTTGTCACCTCCTGGTCGTGTGAGTGTCTTAAGCCTATCCTGCAGAAGTGGTACCAATTTATCTACTCACATTTGCATGTTTTCAAACTGCTAGGTTTGCAGGAGCTGGGCTAACAGCAGGAGCTCACTCCATCCTGCAGATTCGAACTTCCGACCTTCAGGTCAACAGTTCAGCAGCACAAGGGTTTGACCCATTGTGCCATGACAGTCCTAGAATAAAGTCCTAGGTCCTGCTTCCTGTCCCACATTACCAACATTCTTATACTCCAGTAGCATAGGAAAGTTACACAAAGTTACTTTAGGCAGCCTAATGCTGTCCATATGTGTAGATGGTTCAACAAGGCTTGCTCCCAAGTAAAGGTAAAGACATGTAGCATCTCAGGAGCTATGCTCTGAGATTTCTCTATCAATCTATGTGAGCTTGACTCATAGTTGACATCGCACGGTGAATTATTATTATTATTATTATTATTGACACAAAAGCACCATATGTCACAGCAAACAAGATCTATATGCTGGATTTCATATCACAAAATCACAAGTCGAATGCTTCCCAAGCGTCTAGGACTGTGTGATGTATTTTTGAATGATGCACGCAGATCCAAGTAAGGTGGCCTTTTGCAGTTGACAAATCATAATTTTGTCGATGTTTATTGTTTCCAAATGCCGGCTGAGATCTTTTGGCACGGCACCCAGTGCGCTAATGACCACTGGGACAACCTGTACTGTTTTATGCCAGAGCCTTTGCAGTTTGATTTTGAGGTCTTGATAGCGGCTGAGTTATTCCTGTTGTTTTTCCTCAATGCGACTGTCACCTGGTATGGCGACATCAATAATCCAGACTTTTTTCTTTTCCACAATTGGTAATAATAATAATAATAATAATAATAATAATAATATGGACATTTATATCTGCCCCTCTCACCCCCAAAGGAGACTCAGAGCGGCTTACAGTCAGCTCTCATGAGATGCCACATAAACAATAGCAATAAAATCACAATTAAAACATTATCTAAACAATAAATTAAAACATTCATTTAAAATCTAACAAATCCAAGACCAAATCCAAATCCACATCCAAAGTCATAGTCCGAGGTCTGTCTGTTGTCAATCAAAGAAATAGTACGCATTATTATTGCTGGGTCTGCTGCTGAATATGCTGAATGAGCAACCAGTCTGCTCTTCTACCGGAATCTATCAGACTATCTGTGTTTTTTAAAAAAGTCAGATAACAAGTTTATATATGTGAGTGCATTTGCCCTTAGAAACAAAAGATCTAAAGATTTAAAAGAAAGCTTCACTGCTCAGCGAAGAGTGCCAAGATGAAAAGTTTGACTTTTAATGAGACAATGATTAGTATCAAGAGAAAACAAGCCATTTAGCACTTAGCTATTGGTTAGGTTATTGGACAACATGGAGATTTGTCTTGGATGCCAAGTCTGTTATTGAGAGCCTGTGGCTAGTGGCAGAGTTCTCCTGCATCTCCCTTTATTCAAGACAGGTGAGCTTCAGTCCATAGCAGTCTGTTTCTCTCCCTCCAAAAGAGGAGAAATGCTATAGTTTCCTTACTTTCCAGTTTTGGAAAATTTATAAGAAAATCAATTAAGGCTCCTGAGACCCCTCCCCACTTTGTCCTGGTAAAGTGAACATGGCCCAACCAGTCCAGGCATTTCAGTGTAAGCCTTCTTTCAGATCACATTTCTTGAAGTCCTGCGGAGCTATCAGGAAGCCGCATCTTGTCTCTATTTCAGGCAGAGCAATAAATTTGAGATTCTTTTGCTTCTGTGTGCACATTTTCAGCTCTGGGGAGAAATTGGAAGGAAAGAAATGCATAAGCACCCATCGTACAACTGCTCCAGGGACTGGAAGAGAGAAAGGATTCATTCTGTCAAAGCTGCAAGGCAGATCTCATCCATTGAAGCTACACTTCAAGGATGTAGAAGTAAGCTTTGATTTATGTTGCATTCCTGGATTCACAATGCAAATTGGGACTGGGTGAGTGGGGGCAGGTCCATAGGGAATCATCAGAGAAGAGGGGATATATTCTGTCAAAGCTGTAGTAGCAATATAGTTAGTGAGTTTATTCAGTCCACAAACAAATTTCAAGCGGGTTAAAGTGTTAACCATCAGAACGTACCTTTTTTTAGTGTAAAGAAATGTGCAGGTGCTCTTCCGGGGACCACAAGAGACAGCAATTGCTGATCCCAAAGGAACTTTGCTTGGGTTAGCTGGCTTGCCATAAATGACAGTCTCTCTTCAGAGAAGCACCCAAACGGGGCAACCGGGAAGAACTATATCCTTTTAGTGTCTCTTCTCCAGCAGTCTTTGCAGAGGAAGAAAATACAGGAGGAGATAGAGAAGCAGCTCATCTCCTGCCATGCCCTCTCCAGCAAATGAAAAAAAAGCAGACTTCTGGATTGCTGTGTGTTTTCTGGGCTGTATTGCTATGTTCCAGAAACATTGTCTCCTCACGTTTCACCCACATCTATGACAGGCATCCTCAGAGGTTGTGAGGTCTGTTGGAAACTAGGCAAGTGAGGTTTATATATCTGTGGAATTTCCAGAGTGGGAGAAAGAACACTTGTCTGTTTGAGGAAAGTGTGAATGTTGCAATTGGCCATCTAGATTAGCATTAAATGGCCTTGCAGCTTCAAAGCCTGGATGCTTTGGGGGAATTCTTTGTTGGGAGGTGTTTGCTGACCTTGATTGTTTTCTGTCTCAAATTCCCCTGTTTTCTGAGGGTTGTTCTTTGTTTACTGTCCAAATTTTAGAGTTTTTTTTAAATACTGGTAGCCAGATTTTGTTCATTTTTTTCATGGTTTCCTCCTTTCTGTTGAAATTGTCCACATGCTTCTGGATTATAATGGCTTCTCAGTGTAGCCTGACATGGTAGATGTTAGAGTGGTCCAGCATTTCTGTGTTCTCAAATAATATGCTGTGTAATATGCAGGTTGGTTCATCAGGTTCTCTGTTATGACTGACTTCTCTGGTTGAGTTAGTCTGCAATGCCTTTCATGTTCCTTGATACATGTTTTTGCAATGCTGCGTTTGGTGGTCCCTATGTAAACTTGTCTAAAGCTGCATGGTAAACGATAGGTTCCCACAGAGGTAAGGGGATCACTCTTGTCCTTTGCTCAATGTAGCACTTGTTGGATTTTCTTAGTGGGTCTATGGATAGTTTTTAGGTTGTGGACAATCCAGATATATAACCCCCCTAGTTTCCAACAGACCTCACAACTCTGAGGATACCTGCCATAGATGTGTGGTTTTTTTTTTTTGGTCGTGTCAGGAGCAACTTGAGAAACTGCAAGTCGCTTCTGCTGTGAGAGAATCAGCCGTCTGCAAGGACGTTGCCCAGGGGACGCCCGGATGATTTGATGTTTTTATCATCCTTGTGGGAGGCTTCTCTCATGTCCCCGCATGAGGAGCTGGAGCTGATAGAGGGAGCCATCCGCCTCTCCCCGGATTCGAACCTGCGACCTGTCGGTCTTCAGTCCTGCCGGCACAGGGGTTAACCCACTGTGCCACCGCAGATGTGGGTGAAATGTCAGTAGAGAATGCTTCTGGAACATGGTCATACAGCTCAAAAAGCTCACAGCAACCCAGTGATTCCAGCCATGAAATCCTTTGACAACACATTAAAGCAGACTTCACTTGCTCACTGAGTAAATAGAGGAAATATTTTCTAACTACTTCAAAAGCCCAATATTCTAATTTCTTCCTCCACCTCATCCCACCTTTTAAGCAACCAAAGGAAATTCTTCCTTCAAATGATAACAAGATTTGAATTTTTTGCCTCCTTGTGATGCTTTATCCCAGCTCACACCAGATACATAAAAGAAATGCAGTCCTGCCAGCTTTTCATACAAATCAAAACTTCAGACCCAAACTCCAACCAGCCTCACCCTTTCACCTCAACTCTTATTCTTCCTTCCTACTTCTTCATCCTTGCACTCAACAGCACATTAACCCTGGAAGACCTGATGCCATTTTTTAGTTATTTCTGGAGAAACGCTGCAAATTGGAAATGTTGTAAATCGGAAATGCTATGCATATTGAGACATGTCTGTATACTGCCTCAGTCCAAGCATGGTTTATGAATTTGAGAAAAAAAGGTGTTATGGTCACACCTTTTTCCTTTCTTCCTCTCTTCTCTTGCACATATTAATGCAATGTCTGTGAGTCATTTTAAAAATGTGGCTTTCTTTTCTATTGCATTTCAATCATGAAAATATGGTTTGAGTTCTAACAACTACAATCAAGCTGTGGTTTGTGGTTCTGGTTTGTAGTCTGAGCTTAAAGTAGCTTTCATATTTGGACGTAATGAGTAACTGTGATTTAACAAATTCCAGAGGTATTGCCTTAAGGCGCTGGGAGACAGCACCTGTTTGTGGTCCAATAAATTAGGTCAGTGCAAAGCTACAGAATTATTTGTGTCTCATTTTAAAGGATTTTACTTCAGGGAGCAAGGGAATGATTATATCTCTGTGCAATGCAGTGATCTGCCTCCAACTGTTGTATAGTAGTCCATTTTTACATAGAATTGTTGTTCTCGTGCCATTTGTGAAAATTTCTGAAAAAGATAGAAAGTGTCTGTGTATTCTAATTAATTGTAATCTATAGAAAAACAGCTTCTTCTCCTCTAAGCAGTACAAGGAATTTGAGCAAGTCCATGATCTATTAAGCCAGTGGTTCTCAGCTTTCCGAATGCCATGATCCCTTAATACAGTTCCTCATATTGTGGTGACCCCCCAACCATAAAATTATTTTAGTTGCTACTTCATAACTGTAATTTTGCTACTGTTATGAATTGTAATGTAAATATCTGATATGCAGGATGTATTTTCATTCACTGGACCAATCTAGGCACAAATACCTGATACACCCAAATTTGAATACTGGTGGGATGGGGGGGGGGGGTTGATTTTGTCATTTGGGAGTTGTAGTTGCTGGGATTTATAGTTCACCTACAATCAACAAGCATTCTGAACTCCACCAATGATGGAATTGAACCAAACTTGGCACACAGAACTCCCATGGCCAACAGAAAATACTGGAAGGGTTTGGTGGGCATTGACCTTGAGTTTGGGAGTTGTAGTTCACCTACAGAGATCACAGTGGACTCAATGGTGGATCTGGACCAAACTTGGCATGAATACTCAATATATGCCCAAATGTGAACACTGGTGGAGTTTGGGGAAAATAGACCTTGATCTTTGAGAGGTGTTGTTACTGGGATTTATAGTTCACCTACTGAAGAATATTCTGAACTCCATCAACGATAGAACTGGGCCAAATTTCACCCACAGAACCCCCATAATAACAGAAAATACTGTGTTTTCTTATGGTTTTTGGCGACCCCTCTGACGCCCCCTCACGACCCCCCAAGGGTCCCAACCCCCAGGTTGAGAAACACTGATTTAAGCTCCATGGTTCTCAGAAGATTTTTTAAAAAGAGATACATTGCAGCACTCTGTTCCTGTGCTGTAGTGCCAGTTCACACATGGATGTGTTTTTCTGGAAGCCTGCTCACTTAGTGACTCACCAGTGAAGGTGCAAGCTGCCCCCCAACAGTGATAAGCTTCTGTTGAAATTGGGTAATGGTAAAGCTCTGTTCAGCAGTAATTTCACACATGTAGCTAACCACTTGTAAATCTATATAAATAAAAATGTAAATGTCAGTTAGCAAATTAGCTCAAATCTCCCAAAACGCTTCACCGATTGCTTCAAAATTTGGCCACAATGTAGCATTTGAACATGTGGATGATTTTATGTATTCACTTACTTACTATTGTATACAAGGATTGAATGAAAAGTAATGTCTCCACCTACATAACTCCTCAACAGATGGCAGTACTGGTATGTGGCAGGTACTGGCTTGTTCAGTAGACTCTCCAATACAGTTCCATTTTGGCAGAAAGCCTTAGCATTGAACGGTTGTGTTGTAAAAGTGCAAAGTATGGAACCCTATGCAGACAGTCGGTCAATGCGACTTAAGCAATGTGCAGTCATTGAATTCTTGACAGCAGAAGGTGTCAAACCAAAGAAGATTCTTCAGAGAATGCAAGCTGTTTATGGTGATTGTGTTGATGTGATTACTGTGCATCATTGGGCGAGTAAGTTTAAAGTTGAGGTGGGAACATCTGACTTGCGTGACAAAGAAAGAGTTGGACGTTTTGTGACATAAACCACCGAGTTTCACAAGCAAAAGGTTGACAGATTGATTCAGGTTAATCGCTGTATCACTCAGAGAGAAATTTCAAGCATAATCAGCATTTCACAAGAACGTGTGGGTCACATTATTGCTTTGCTTGGCTATCAGAAGATCTGTGCACAATGGGTACCCAAGATGAGAGAACCGTGAGATGCTGGTTGCGGAAACATATTTTTAACCATATAAGCTGAATAGTATTTCAATGGGAAGTGTGGGCCTAAATTTGTTTGATGAGATAGTCAATGTCTAGTTCCATATTTGTCACTGCTAGTTGTAACAAGTAATGCAAGTGTGTCAAATTTTCTTTTCCTTGTTTCCTAAGGATACAAAATGACTATTACTTCTTAAAGATGGGCATGCCCTAGCTCTCACATCTGTTGCTGTTGTGTAGGCAGCTAGTAACTGGAGGAGACTAGGAGGCTCTGAGAGGGGCCTACCTCACAATGTCCCCATGGCTTTTTCCTTCTTTCCCTCCCTTTTTTCTTTCTTTACTTCCCAATGGCAAGGATCCCAGCAGCTACAAGAGAGCAGAGACTGAGAAAATCTCTTTGGGCCCACAGATTATAGCTTGGGGACCCCTGCTCTATGCTCTGCCCTCATACCTGAGTGGCCATCAACTGTCACTGTCCTTTGGGTTGATTTGGTTTCGATACTAAAACTATCCCAATTGATGATGATGACAGAAGTGGCGATTGCAGTTCCTGTCAAATTAAACAGAAATCTTCATTGGGTTGCTCTGAGTTTTCTAGGTTGTATGGCCATGTTCCAGAAGCATTCTCTCCTGATGTTTTGCCCACATCTATGAAAGGCATCCTCTGGAAACTAGGCAAGTGGGGTTTATATATCTGTGGAATGTCCAGGGTGGGAGAAAGAACTCTTATCTGTTTGAGGCAGGTGTGAATGTTGCAATTGGCCACCTAGATTAGCATTGAATGGCCTTGTAGCTTCAAAGCCTGGTTGCTTCCTGCCTGAGGGGGATTCTTTGTTGGGAGGTGTTAGCTGTCCCTGATTGTTTCCTGTCTAGAATTCCTCTGTTTCCTGAGTGTTGTTCTTTATTTACTGTCCTGATTTTAGAGTTTTTAGATACTGGTAACAAGATTTTGTTCATTTTATGGTTTCTTCCTTTCTGTTGAAATTGTTCACGTGTTTATGGATTTCAGTGGCTTCTCTGAAATCTTCATGTTGCCCTTAATCATTCCTAGCCTAACATACATTTAGAAGCAGAGCCAAATCTGATTGGTATTAGAGTTCTATCACCACTATTTGTGCATTATTTGATCACTGATGAAGAAGTGGGCAGAACATGAGTATTCCAAAGGCACAAAAGAAGTGATTGAAGGAAGAGGAAGGGAGAGGAGTGGCTGCTGAGGAAAGCAGTACGGAGGAGTTCTGAAGCAACAAATGCAGCCAGTGTTTTGTTATTCTGGGGACTCCTTTTCCCATCCGGAAAAAAACACCCAGCGCAATTAAAGTCAGAATATGAACCCAGGGAGTTCTGACAATAAAAGTTTTTGTGTGAGCTCGGGTAGGTTTACAGCAGGGGGGAAATGCTGTTCATTAAAATGCAATGCAAGGCGGTACAGAGGAGCAATTTCAGGATGCTGAGATATGATTTCTGGTGGGATAACAAAACTTGGTTCTCTCTTAGCCTTTTTCTTGAATCCTCTTTGCAACAAGCGACCAGCCAGAAGCTTCCTGAAAATCTGTGTGCAGGTGATAGCCTTCTCTCTGTGCTGTTTAAATCCCCTCTTGTCATTGTGGATTTGGAAAATGTAAACTCGTGCTTGAAATAAATCAAGTGATGTTAGGTCTGGTTAACAACAGAAACAAAAGAATATAACAAGAAACGTTTGAAGGCAAATACAGTTGAAGATGAGGGCAACTTAGCGGGCCTGGAAAGCTATATGCAGAGTACTGTAGTTTCTTCAATATCATGAGGACAGTGATTCTATTCTAGAATTTAGTCCAAAGTTTAAGGAGCTACCCAGGTGCTGAAACCTGTTTTGTGATAGGCTTCAGATAGGGCTGTGGTGGTGCAGTGGGTTAAACCACTAAGCTGAATAATTTGCTAGCTGGAAGATCATTGGTTTGAATCCATGGACAGGGTGAGCTCCTGTTGTTAGCACCAGCTTCTGCCAACCTAGCAGTTCAAAAACATGCAAATGTGAAAAGCGTAACATGATTAATACAACTAAGATAAAGTATAGAACAAAGGAATATAAAAATGCCACTAAAGTGATCTAGAAGTGATGGGGAAAAATATGTGTTTATACTGGGTCCCCCCCCCCCCACTCTTATTTCCTACTTTTCTCCTAAATCATGTTCACCTGCTTTCAGTGTATAAGAAACCAGTTATCGCAGTCATGTAAATGACTTTTTATCCTGGAGTTATGTATGGTGTTGCTGTTCGGTCAGGGTTCACTTTTTAAACTTTTTTTATTTCTATTTATTTCTTTTTTTTTGTTTTGTTTTTTTTCCTTTTTATATGCTACTATTTATACACACACACATATAACTTTTCTAATTAATGTTAATACATGTTTATTTGTCTATGTCTTGTCATTCACCAATAAAAATGAATTGAAAATAAAAACATGCAAATGTGAGATCAAAGTACTGCTTTAGTGAGAAAGTAATGGTGCGCCATGCAGTCAAGCTGGCCACATGACCTAGGAGGTGTCTACGGACAACGTCGGGTCTTCGGCTTAGAAATGGAGTTGAGCACCACCCCCCAGTCAGACTCGACTAGACTTAATATCAAGGGGAAACCTTTACCTTTACCTTACTTTAGAAAGTCCTTTACATTTCAAGTAAAATTAGACTTCCCCCCTCGTCCCCTTACAATGAATCTGTTAGCTGCCACTGTTGTAATGACAGCTACAGCTTTGAATGTCAAGTGACACTACTGTAGCCACTAATTATTTTGGTTGAGGGATCCTGGGAATTGTAGTCCACAACAGTAATAATTCCACACTTTGCTGCTGGCCTAGTTCTCTCCCATATTAGTTGAGAGATTCTCAGTTTCATAGTCCAGAAAGTAACCTTACTCAGCTCTGTGTTTAGCATTATTCTTTCTAGTAGTGGTGGCAGTAATAGCAGTGCCAGCTACAGTAAAAGAAGTAGTCATTCTTATGTGTTGGAGTTATGCCCTGCTTTTCCATCACAGATCTGAAGACAGCAAACAGCTTTCCAAGTCTTCCAGTCTTTGCAACAACTTTCTAGGATTATCTTTCTAGGACAGAAACTAGTCCAAAGTCATCAACAGAGCTTTGTGGTTGTGAACTGAGGTCTCTTCATCACAGTTTGACACTGTACCCACTATACTGCACTACCTCTCAGTGTTCAAAATGACTCCATATCCATAACATGCCAGATGGGCACCTGGATATGCATGAAGGAACTTGAAAAGAATTGCAGATATGTTGAGACATCCAGGGCAGCAGCGGGCATTTATTTTTTCCTCCCAAGTTATGATACTGTTCATGTTTCAGACCTTTTTTAAAAAATCAACATATACCCTGCAGACAAATAGATTCTCAAATCTCCTCTGGCAGCCCGTTTCTGCACGGGTGGATATAAAGCCTTTATAAAATCAAAAGACTTGTCGTATCTGAAGTATTCCTTCTCATCAGTTGCTCCTTAGCATCCCTGACTTCAAAACTGTCAAAAGGTAGAAGTATCTTCTAGGATTACACCACAGATTGGAAATGCTATTTTTGGACATTGTAATTCCCCAAACTCCCTTTTCTGCATGTCCAATAGTCATGCTGGTCCAGTGATTCTGATAGCTGTATAAAACCATTCCAATCTCTGACTGAGGCCCCTTTCACACAGCTGAAAAAAATCCCATATTTTTTGCTTTGAACTAGAATATATGGCAGTGCAGACTCAGATAACTCAGTTCAAAGCAGATATTTTGGGATTATCTGCCTTGATATTCTAGGTTATATAGCTGTGTGGAAGGGCCCTTAAACATCCTGTGATTTTAGCAATCCTCTTTCCTCACACCAGCTTCATTCCACTTGTGTATAAGACAAAATAGGGAGTTGTATAGAAAAGGCAGCAGAAGAATGTTATATCCTTAAGTGTTTGGGGCCCTTGAAAAGTGCAGGCACTTCTGGCCACTTTGCG
Source organism: Anolis sagrei ordinatus (assembly GCF_025583915.1). Lineage (NCBI taxonomy): Eukaryota > Metazoa > Chordata > Lepidosauria > Squamata > Anolidae > Anolis > Anolis sagrei. Next base: position 37,592,731 of record NW_026847660.1, read on the forward strand.
CCTTTTTCCCTGAAAAATGGGGAGAGAGGTCAGGCAGGGAATCCTACTGCTTTCCAGCAGCAACTAGAAATAGTGGAGATTCTGAGTAGTCCTCTTCTCACGGCTGGGTTAGAGGGAAGGTTTACTGAAAGGGGGCCCCACAAACCTCCTCACCAGCCTTATTTCATCTGTGTGGGAGAGCTTTCCTCTCCTGTTTTAGAATGGATTATCTGCTTATCTCAGATTATCGGGCAGTGTAGACTCATATAATCTATGCAGTGTAGACTCATATAATCCAGTTCTTTTTAAGAACAGACAAGCATCTCGAGCTCTGAGAATTACCTGGGAAGGAATCCCACTGGAGCATTGCAGTGCACCCAAATACCTGGGACTTACTCTGGACTGTGCTCTGACCTACAAGAATCACTGCCTGAATATCAAGTAAAAAGTGGATGCTAGAAACAACATCATACAAAAGCTGACTGGCACAACCTGGGGATCACAACCAGTTATAGTGAAGACATCTGCCCTTGTGCTTTGCTACTCTGCTGCTGAGTATGCATGCCCAGTGTGGAACACATCTCAGCACACTAAAACAGTGGATGTGGCTCTTAATGAGACATGTCGCATTATCATGGGGTGTCTGCACCCTATACCACTGGAGAAATTACACTGTTTAGCCGGTATTGCACCAACTGACATCCACTGGGAAGTAGCAACCAATAGTGAAAGGACCAAGACAATGACATATCCGGCCCATCCCCTGTTCGGATATCAGCCAGCATGCCAACAACTTAAATCAATTAATAGTTTTCTAAGATCTACAGAGACACTCACTGGAATACCTCAGCAAGCAAGAGTCCAAAAGTGGCAAGCTAAAATGCAGAACCTCAATCAATGACTGATACCAAATGAGAGACTCCCTCCTGGACACACAGAAGACAGGGTGACTTGGAAGGCACTGAACAGTCTGTTCTCTGGCACCACGAGATGCAGAGCCAACCTTAAGAAATGGGGCTAAAAAGTGGAATCCATGACATGCTAGTGTGGAGAAGAGCAAACCACAGACCATCTGTTACAGTGCAACCTGAGCCCTGCGACATGCACAATGAATGAACTTATAGAAACACCAGAGGAACTCCAAGTGGCCAGCTACTGCTCAAAGGACAATTTATAGAATGCCAAATTTGCAAAATTTGTGGGTTTCTTTGTTTTGTTTTGTTTTAAATTTAATACAACTGTTTGGTTCGCTCCTGATATGATAAATAAAAATAAATATCCAGTTCAAAGCAGATAATGTGGGATCAGATCTGGGGATATAGGGCAGGACCTCACAACCTCTGAGGATGCTTGCCATAGATGCAGGCAAAATGAGAGGATGCTTCTAGAACATGGACATATAGCCCGAAAAAACCTACAACAACCCAGTAATTCCGGCCATGAAAGCCTTAGACAATACATCTAATTGATCTTCTTCTGGCCTCATTCTCCCTTTGCCATTCCAGAAATGAAGAGATTAATGATATATCTACCACCTCTCCTCCTTCTTCTTCTTCCTCACCACTTCACCCCAAATCCCCAAGTACTGTTTATTCCTCCACCTGTCCTCCTTCTCCTTCAGAATCAGAAGAGCAGTCCACAACAGAAGGGGCCTTTGGGCCCTTCCACACAGCCATATAACCCAGAATACCAAGGCAGAAAATCACACAATATCTGCTTTGAACTGGGTTATTTGAGTTCACACTGACATATATCCCCCAGTTCAAAGCAGAAAATGTAGAATTTTATTTAGCTGTGTGGAAGGGGCCAGAGCTGCGGAGGCACTCTGTGTTCTGGATTTTTGTCTGAAGACGCTGTCCAAGGTTCTGAAACCTACCTATGTGGATATGATCCAGCACTTAAGATATCTAATTTAAATTTCAAACCAAGATGACGGAAATTGACCTTCCAGTAGTTAATATTCTCCTCTTATATTTTATCTTCTCCAACCTTAAGCCCTATAGATTTTTTTTATCCCAGTCAGGATCTTGCTTGGGGGAGAGAATGTGTATGAAGATAAGCCAAAAAGGGGAAAAGATTGTGTGTACCCACGCAAACCATTTGCTATACAAATCAGACCCTTATCTCTTTCATCTTTCAGGGATGCTTGCGGAGTTCATGTGGTCCACATTTCAAAGTGAAAGAATCTGATTTGCATCTTCCAGTCCGATGTAAAGATATGAATGTCATCCTTCAGGTTTTGCAGAATTTTGTAGTATGATTCCGATGTTCCTCATTCCGATAGCAACAAAATTTGTCAGTAGCACACGTAGTTTCTATTTTAGGAAAATATTTGAGTCTAATCTTGGACCTGGATGTCCTTCTCTCTTCGTGGTGTTACTGACCTTCTCACTATTTAATTTCCTCCAGAACAACCAAAGTTACTTTGCAGGACTGTACCTCCCAAGATACCTCAACTGTCCTGACCAGCTCTTCTCCGGTTCACCAAATTGGCAAGATTCTGAGACCCCATTTAAAAATCAATGTTCATATTTTAGCTATTCATTGAAATCAATTTAAATTTTCATTTTTTATTCTAGTATTTTTTGCAGCTGCAAACTTTGAAGCACCAGCCTCTTTGATGCTTTTTTATGAAAAGGCCATTTCTTTGTGCATTAGCAAAAGACACATGAGAGCAAGAGATTTTTTGAAAAATCCCTAATGCTAAATTAGAAAGGACTAACTAATAATTAATTTAAGATGAATGAGTACCACTGGGTTAAAGATCTTTTCAAATAGTTATCAGGCAAATTACACTGAAAAAGAAAAGGCATAACTGAGGGTAATTATATGGAGAACACACATTTAAATCCAGAAGTGCCATCCCATTTTGGCAATATACCAGCAGTATGTTGATACAGATCTTTTCCCAAGCAGTGGGCGAAAGACTCTGGGGAAACTGGTGTTGGCAGCTCAACAGAGGAACTCACAATTTCACTGGATTTTCTGCCTTGCACCAGTATATAGAAATCCTGCATTTCTTCTCTTGTGTGTCATGAGAATGAGGGCTGGTGCTTTTGGACAAATATAGCAGATCTAGCTCTATTGAAGAGGCCAAGCAACTTGCAGCCCGGAAAAATGTACTATACGATTAAATTCTCATCAACTCTTTTCCTCTGGCCTTATTGTCTACCATTTCCTTTCCATGCTTGCTTGTTTAGTTTTATTACAGGAGGCAGTGCAAGAAGTGTGCAGATGACAGTTCAATTGGAGGAGGAGGCAAGAAAAGCCATAGCAGCTTCTTCTCTTTTTGCTCTGAGCAAAGAGAAGGAAAGCTCAGGTCTCTGAATGGCAACCTGACAACGTTTGAGGTCATAGCATCTAAAATGGCGCCTTCAATTCTATATCTTTACAACCAGTAATAATGCTCTGTGATAAGTCATGGAGCACTATATTTTTTCAAGAGGAAAGTGAAACAAAATCTACTCCATGTCAATTGGTAAAAATTTCATAGACAGTTCAATGTGGATTTTATACAGCTGTGTGGAAGGTGTCCCTATCTCTCTTTTCCATACAATTCCAAGTAAGTGCTTTCTGTCATCAACATGTGTCTGCTTATTTATGTATTGTATCAGAAGCAAACCATGGGTACAGATGCAGAGGTGGCCCTAGGTAATTTTCAATAGTAAGCAAACAGTATTTTGCCTCCGCGCCCCCCCCCCCCAACCAATCACTGATATATATTTTTTGTTCATCGTGAGAGTTCTGTGTGCCATATTTGTTCAGTTCCATCATTGGTGGAGTTCAGAATGCTCTTTGATTGTAGGTGAACTATACACCCCAGTAACTACAACTCGCATATGTCAAGGTCTATTTTCCCCCAAGAGCACCTCAAGAGCGCCCCTGGGCAAAATCAACTATACTGCAAATGCTTACTTTGCATAATGGGTTGAGCCGCCCCTGTACAGGTGTAATGTATTTTAAAAAATACAAAGTTCCAAAAACTTGGCATTATATTAAATGTCCTTTGACCAGTTGCTGGCCACTTGGAGTGCCTCTGGTGTTGCTATAAGAAGGTCCTCCATTGTGCATGTGGCAGAGCTCAGACTGCATTGTAATACGTGGTCTGAGGTTTGCTCTTCTCCACACTCGCATGTTGTGGATTCCACTTTGTGGGCCCAATTCTTAATGTTGGCTCTGCATCTCGTGGTGCCAGAGCGCAGTCTGTTCAACACCTTCCAAGTTGCCCGGTCTGCTTTCAGTAATGGGATGAATGAACATGAACAAATTGAAGCTTAAGTGAACAAGACAAAGGTGCTCTTGGTCAATCGGAAGGCTGATCAAGGAGTAGAGATTCACCCTGTACTGGATGGCAATACACTTCCCCTGAAATCTCAGCCCACTTCCACTCAGCTGTATAAAATCCCACATTATCTGCATTGAACTGGATTATATGGCAGTGTGGACTCAGATAACTTAGTTCAAATTAGATATTGTGGGATTTTCTGCCTTGATACTTTGGGTTGTATAGGTATGTGAAAGACCTTTCAGGTTCACATCTTGAGTGTGCTCAGCTGGATCTACACAGTGATATAACCCAGGTTATCAAAGCAGATTATCCACATTATCTGCTTTGAACTGGATTATGAGAGTCTACACTGCCATATAATCCAGTTCAAAGCAGATCATCTGGATTTGATATGAGAGTTCTACATGAGGCCTTCCTGGACTCAGATTTGGTGCTTAGATGCCTCAGTTTCGACTGAAGCCAAGAATGCATTTCTATAGTTAAAACTACTGCATCAGTTGTGCCCACTCCTTGAGAATTACTGTATTTGTAAGCCATCTTGAATCTCATTTTGGAACAGAGGCAGGAAATAAATGTCATCTAACTAGAGCAGGACTTCATTTTGCAGGATAACTGAACCAATTTGAGATACTCCCTAGCCTTGATTAAATAAGTTGCTATTTTTCCTCAAAAAGATTTTACTGTTATTTTGGGCATTCTTGTTATGAACCTAATTTTCTCCTCTTGTCACAATATTGTTCTGTTGGCTTTCTTCCAGTACTACGATGCTATGACAATGAGTTCACCTTTTCAATAATCCTGGCTTGTCAAATCGAATTTATTAATGTTCAACACACTGCATAAACCCAGTAATTGACCTGGGAACATCAGCCACACTGGTAAATCTAAGGCATTTGGAGTCCCTTGAAATGTATTCACTTATTTACAAGTATTCATAAACCTCTTGCATCTAAAGACTTCAAAGAAGTTTACAAGAGCCATAAAGAATGCAATAAACACCAATACATAAAATCAACATATAATACAGTATCTATATTATTCATAACAGTAATAAGACTGATAGGCTGAACGACACTAAAGAGGCATGCAAAATAGGTATGTCTCCCAGATGTACCAAAAAGAAAGAAAAAAAAGAATTATTAGATCATGTCTAATCAGAAGGAAAAGCATGCCAGAATCTCCTCTGAAAAGATTTTGAAGTATAGTTAGTAATAGCTATCGTGGTGCAAAAGGTTTTTGTAGCTGTATGAATTAGCCCCAGTTCCATCTTCCAAATTCAGCATTGGTTTCATTTCCATTTTGATGCCATCTGATTATATATTCGCTATTTAAGGTCCATTTAAGATATTAACCTTTCCAGGGAGACGTTTCCCGAAATGGTTGAGTTTGCCTGCTTAAAATGCACCCCCTGCTGTGGACTGTCTCCCAAGTTAATGAATCAAAGGCCAAAATGCAGTCCGCTATCTAACAAATGGCCCTGCTTGCTCCTTATCCCCCTCAATACCAACACATCCCCTGCTTTTCCCATTTGCTCTGCAGAGACAGCAATGTTTTTATGATTATATTTAAATATAAAAGTATCCACAGCGTGAAATATAGGACAGATCGCAAGAGAGTGAAAAAGAACCACATAAAGACATATCCAAAACTGGGAAAGCTGAGTGGTAAAATGCAAACTTTGTGGGAAGAACATTCAGTCAATCCCGAACATTCCCAGTTTGATGGCCAAGTAATAGGTGATAAAGAAAACCTTTACTGGAAAAGTACTGCCAGTCAGTATAAACGGTATTATTGTACAGTAGTCTCGCTTATCCAACCTTCACTCATCCAACATTCTGTATTATCCAACGCAGCCTGTCTCCCACCCAGATCCACAGCTGTTTCAATATATTGTGATGTTTTGGTGTATTTAAATTCATGAATACAGTAATTACTACATAGTTACCATGTATTAAACTGCCTTTTCTCTCAATTTGTTGTAAAATATGATGTTTTGGTGCTTGATTTGTAAAATCATAACATAATTTGATGTTTAATATTTAATCCCTCATTATCCAACATTTTCACTTATCCAACGTTCTGCCAGCCCGTTTATGTTGGATAAGCGAGACTCTACTGTATTTACTTGAATCTAATACTCACCTTTTTGACTAAATGACTGTGCCAAAATCTCCTTCTATGAACCGGTGCGAGCTCTAAGATCTTCCGGGGAGGCCCTCCTCTTGGTCCCACTACCGTCTCAAGCATGATTGGTGGGGACGAGAGAGAGGGCCTTCTCAGTGGTGGCCCCCCACCTCTGGAACGCCCTTCCAAGGGAAATAAGACAGGCCCCATCCCTCCCCTCCTTTCGTAAGAGCTTGGAGACCTGGTGGTTTCAACAAGCCTTTGAAAATTACCAGTTCTAACTCAGCCTAACACATTGTTGAATATGGGCTTATTCTTCCTACCAATTACCCAGATCATTTCCTCTAATCGGCCCTGGAATGAACAGCCACAGACCAGTACCTAATATTATTGTTGCTTGCCATAGCATTGCACTTAATTTATTTATTTATTACTGCGCTTGTATACCGCCGTTTCTCAGCCTACATTGGCGACTCAACGCGGTTTACAACAGTACAATAATCAACAATATTCAATTTAAAAAGCATAAAAACACATACACAATACACAGTATTGGGCCACCAATACAAACCAATCCATCTCTTAACTAAAATCATAATCCAATTTCATCGTCTGTGGTTACCAGTCCTTGATCATCAACTTCATTGCATTGGATTAGCCGAATGCTTGTTCAAACATCCATGTCTTCAGTCTTTTTCGAAATACCATCAGCGAGGAGGCTGATCTTATCTCTATGGGGAGGGCATTCCAAAGCCGAGGGGCCACCACAGAAAAGGCCCTGTCTCTCGTTCCCGCCAGCCGCACCTGTGAAGCAGGTGGGATAGAGAGCAGGGCCTCCCCAGAAGATCTTAGGGTCCTGGTGGGCTGATAGGCCGAGATACGTTCGGATAGATAAGTTGGGCCAGAACCGTTTAGGGCTTTAAAGGCCAACGCCAGCACTTTGAATTGGGCCCGGTAGCAAATCGGCAGCCAGTGGAGCTGGTACAGCAGAGGAGTTGTATGCTCCCTGCGCCCCGCTCCTGTTAGTACCATGGCTGCCGCCCGTTGGACTAATTGGAGCTTCCGAGCCGTCTTCAAAGGCAACCCCACGTAGAGAGCGTTGCAGTAGTCAAGACGGGATGTAACCAGAGCGTGGACTACCGTGGCCAAGTCAGACTTCCCAAGGTACGGTCGCAGTTGGCACACAAGTTTTAACTGTGCGAATGCTCCCCTGGTCACCGCCGAAACCTGGGGTTCCAGGCTCAGCGATGAGTCCAGGATCACACCCAAACTGCGAACCTGCGTCTTCAGGGGGAGTGCGACCCCGTCTAACACAGGCTGTAACCCTATACCCTGTTCGGCCTTGCAACTGACCAGGACTTAATTCCCGGGCCCCCTAGAATTTTTGGGCTTGCACAAATCCTGGCCCAGCCTTTTTAAATTTTTAAATTGCCTTGAACAGGCAGGATTCTTTTAATAGGTGTGTTATGGCAACAATTTTTATGTTTGTATTTTGTTTTGTTAATCTTATGGTTATGTTGTTTTTTTAACTTTGTATATTTTGTGATGTTACCTGGGAACCACTCTGAGTCCCCTCGTGAAGATGGAGCGGTATATAAATAAAGATTTATTTATTTATTTTTATTATTATATATTTATAAAATTGGGTGTGCAAATGCACATTAGAGTTGCATCATACAGTAATGTTAGTGCAAAGCAAAAGAGGAAGGTGTTGCAGGAGCTGCATCTGGAATTCCTTTTTGAGGGATGTAATATCTAATTAAATGACCAGGACTCGGTGCTATGCAATCCTGGGGTTTGTAGTTTGGTGAGGTACCAGCATTCATTGGCAGACAGAGCTCAAAACCATGTTAAACTACAGCCCTCAGGATTCCATAGCATTGATTAAGCAGTCCACCAGTAATTTTCCTGTCCCTACTTTAAGTCCAGCACTTTACATCGGCCCTCTTATTGTCTATCTCAACACTTTTGATGACATTATTTCCAGCCCTGCTTACTGGATTATTGCACTTTCCTTGCACTCCCTTCAGAATGTATTGTACTCAGTGAGCTTGTACCTCAGCTATGTTCTTTATCTCAGCCATATTGCTTGATGTTTGTTTACAATTGTGACTGTTTTTAAATTTCCATATTTGATGTTTTTAATCTGTTGTGTTTTTTGTAATTTTTGGGCTTGTCTCTTGTAAGTTGCCCCGAGTCACCTTGGGGAGATGGTTGGCGGGGTATAAAAATAAAGTTATATTGTTGTTGTTGTTGTTGTTGTTGTTGGACCAAGGCAATTAAAAGTTGATTCATTCTATAGCATAGATGTACCCCAAGATTTTATTTTCCATCACTGGAAGCCTTGGTGTTGTAACACAATTGTTTATAATGAAGGAATTCTAAACAGGCAGCAAGAGTAATGTGAACCTTTTTTTGGCCATATTACAAAGACTGCACTTTTCACCATTACACATTGTTTATCGGTAGCAAATACTTTTTTTTTTGGTTTCAGGGTTTCAAAAATTGTGGTGCACATTACATTTGATGGTGCATTAGACTCGAGTAAATACGGATAATTATATAGACCAGTGAACTCACTTCATACAAGCAGGCCTGTGGCCAGGATTTTGATTCGGGGGGGGGCTGAGTTTGATTTGGGGGAGTTTGATTTTGAGGGGGGGGGGTTGAGGATCTACCCTAGCAAACCTTTTGTATCATTATCCCAATACCCCCATGCATATGGGATATATTGAGCATGGTGATCAGATCATGATATGAATAAACATAACAGTTTAAATAATGTACCAGTAAGGCCTTCTCGTGGACCACCCTGAGAATTTCGGGGGGGGGGGTGAAGCCCCTCAAGCCCCCCCCCCCCCCCCCCGGCTACATGCCTGCATACAAGGCAGTTTCTTGGACTTCTGACTGGAGAATTCTGAGAGTTGTCATGCCAATAAAGTCACTTTTTGAGGCTCTGAGAGGCCTTAAAAGGGCCTCTTTTTCCTCCTATGCAGTTTGTACAGTGAAAGTGATACTAGTGTGTCTTGGTACCTATAATGGATTTCTATATGAACAGCATTGGCTCTGTATGAGATTTTTAATAGGCCATATCTCAAGGTTGCTTTGCCAGGACTAGAATAGGGAAACCGCTGATCTACCACAGTATTCTTTGTGGTGAACGAGTCACAGTTGCATAAATGTAGAAGGGAATAGTGGACATTCCTTCCACCGCCATTCTGTATCTTGTGGATACTTCCTAATCAACCAGTCTTCCCACAGGGCAGGTCTGCCCATATGTCTCTCTCTTAACCTTTCGCTTGCATCTGCCTCCACTTGGGCTCTCTGCACTCCCAGCCTCCTGTTTTTGTCCCTCTTGGATGGGTTTGACTCACTGTTGAAAGACCTTTTCATGGATCATTCATTCTCAGTGAAACAGAAAAAGACACAGAGCATTCGCATCTGGTAAAAACTGAAATATCCATTGGATGTAATTCTCTATATTTGCAGAGAATGGTATAGTGCATATTTTATTTGTTTTGTTTTGTTTTGTTTTTTACTGGAAAGCAACTGGGGAAAATTAGCTGAATAGAAATGCCAAGAGACGTATGTGAGAATTAGATCTCCCAGGAGACTTTGCCCTTCCATCAATGCAGATCATAGGCAGTGCATCTTGGAACTCAACCCCATACTGCCCAAGTCTCAAGTCCTCTATGAGGAGTAGTTACTAACTTCTCCTAACTAACTTCTCCTAACTAACTATGAGGAGAAGTTAGTTAGCATTAGAATAGTCTGAGGGTTTCCATTCCCCCTATGTCTCCTGTATCTTTTTCTTCTCTCTTCTCTCTTTCTGCTCTCATTCTGATTAGTTGTGTAAAATGGATACTTTTCTACTGCAACCTTTTTAAAAATCTGACTGAGTATGTGCTGTGTGCTTTGAGATCTCTCTCTGCATGTGTGTCAGGAGAGATGTAGTGATTGGTGGTTTTCTCCTCTCTTGAAACTTTAGAAGAGATGAGTGTTAGAGTAGCTCAGACCCAGTTCTTTACTATAAAGAAATATAGTTAGGTCTTTAACATTGTAAATAAACCTTTTGTGATTTTTTTAAAGATTGGACTCTGCATGTTTGCCTCCTAAGCTTTGAATTCTTTATAGCCGCATCACACGGCACTTCACTCTAGCAGTGAGCTGAATGCTCAACTTTTGTATCCTGTTTGTTTTTAGATGCTCTAGTCTACTGTATATTTTGGATAGTTTTCTCTAACAGTGCCATCCTTGTTGGCCATGCTGGCTGAAGGATTCTGGGGGTTAAGTTTTCCAAGCTCTGGTTATAAGTCAACTCTCACAAACACACTATTGTCATCTGGTATAATTCTAGGTATAGTAGAATGAATGAATGAATGAATGGTTTATTTACTAGCCATAGGCCATGACATCAGTAATACACTAACTTTATAAACACTTTCCAATATAAACCTTAAAATGTAACAAGAATTAAAACTAAAACAAGTTCTTTAAAATTATGAAAGCAGAAACATGACAATAACTGTTCCTGCTTTGTGTCATTCCAAACCGTTTCCGTTTCTGACCCCCAGTATGGATTTTGCTACTTTGGCTCTGATCTTTTGGGCTGCGATTGTAAATGTGGCAACCTTTAGTGTTATATTTTTAGAATGATCTGCTAGCAAGTCGCAGATCACTGCAGATTGTTGCCATGATGCCCTTTCTTCCAAGAGTGATCCTAGGAATAGTAATATCCTAAAGCAGTGGTTCTCAACCTGTAGGTCCCCAGATATTTTGGCCTTCAACTCCCAGAAGCCCTAACAGCTGTTAAACTGGCTGGGATTTCTGGGAGTTGTAGACCAAAACACCTGGGGACCCACAGGTTGAGAACCACTGTCCTAAAGTGACCTATTACTCCTGTTGGAAAATCCACAAGGCTCAATTAATTGCTCATATAAGCTACATGGTGCCTACTTGCAGCAAGATCCACTAAAATCTCAGGAAAATGTCTTTCACATCACTCCCTGCATGGTACTTTTAAATGGAGAGGCCAGGGTTGGACACAGCATTCAACTGGGCTATTGTCCCGCTCAGCGTCTCTGTTCCATTTAATACTTGCTCTATTATGGTGAGTTGTTGTTGTGTACCTTCAAGTCATTTCCAACTTATGGTGAGCTTAAGATGAACCTATCATGATTTTTTTTCTGGGGTTGATAATGTATGATTCACCCAAGATTACCCAGTGGATTTCCATGGGCAAACAGGGAATTTAACTCCAGTTATAGTCCAACACTCAAGCTACTTGCATGGTAAAAAATGTCAACAACTTGCCAAAGATCAACTAATTAGTTTTGAATTGTGTGGGGATTTTCACGATATCGTGACCTATATTGTGACCTGAATCATCATTTAACCTGATTTCCTATATTACATTAACTGAATTGATTCTGATCCTGTTAATTTGCTCTGTTTTCATGACATTTCCTATGCTATTATATGCTGCTATCCACCTTATTGAACCACCTTACCCTTTAACCAACTCACATAGTGGTCCTCTTCCCCCCCACCAAAATTAGTCTGCAGTTACTGTTGATGCTTGCTATTATTCTTACGCTGTTTTACGCTGTCTTAATTGTTATTGCTTTGTTTTTAATTGTATTTTACCTTGGGCTTGGCCCCATGTAAGCCGCCCCAAGTCCCTTCGGGGAGATGGAGACGGGGTAGAAAAATAAACTTCTTCTTCTTCTTCTTCTTCTTCTTCTTCTTCTTCTTCTTCTTCTTCTTCTTCTTCTTCTTCTTCTTCTTCTTCTTCTTCTTCTTCTTTTTCTTCTTCTTCTTCTTCTTCTTCTTCTTCTTCTTCTTCTTCTTCTTCTTCTTCTTCTTCTTCTTCTTCTTCTTCTTCTTCATATCTCCCCTGGTCAAGTATAACACTCTTCCACTCTTCCCCAACTTGGCACTCTCCAGATGTGTTAGAATGCAAACTCCCATCATTTCCAGTCAGTAATCACAATGATTGTTGTAATCCATTGGAAAAGGTTCAGGTTCCACTATTTAGTATCCCACAATTGATGGCCTCTTCGTCCATTCCAAGGACCTTATTTCAAGCAGGATAGAGTAAAGCGGGTCTTAAAAATATCACATTTTCTCAGGATCTTATGAATGTCTTGCTAAGGCTGATATTATATTATTATCTTGTAATAGTTCATGATTTAGTATTCTATAATTACTTTGAAATTACACTGACAGCCTGCCTGTTTGCCTTCTGCCCTGAGTTATTCCTATATATTATATTGGCACTGTCATTAGTCTTGTGCCAGCTAAAAGTACGGACGTTACCCAATTGTTCCAGAGGAAGCTGATACATTGTCTGCCTAGATTTTGGAAACATCTACTCTCTATACATAATTTCTTGCTAATTGCAGCCTCTTCCAGATGCTGCTGGCATTTACATGTCTTCTGCCAAATGGAACAGAATGTAAATTCAACTTTTAATACATATCAAGCTGTTGAATGCATACACCAAATGTGCATGAAGAGGCCCTGATCCATATGCATTCTATTTCACCGGTGAGTTTAAGCAAGCTTAAATCAGTCAAGATATGCCAACACTTTAACATTGTGTGTACATCGACCGTTCTTTTTCATTTTTTTAAAGATTCATTTCTTTCCTGTCTGCTCGGAAATCATTATTTTCTAACTCTGTCCAGGCCAGTTTGCCATCTCTGAGCTTCCTAAGCAGAGCTATTGGCAATTAGGATCGGGTAGAGATAAGAAAAATTGACTTTGCTAGAAATCAAATCCATTACAAGTTAATCAAGATAGCATTGCTAAATTTAGCTAAGAAATAGTTTGTGTCTAGCAAATAGACTGTGCTAAACCTTAGCTGGCTTCCGTGTGAATTAACCTTAGTTGCTATGGGGTTAAGACGTAAGATTCTGTAAATGGACCTTGCTAAACTATTATCCTTTCCAAGTGAATTAAAATACGTTTGCTGAATCCCAGCAGTTCTGCAGCTAAAGTGTAAGGTCCTGTATGCTGATCTTGCTCATTGTTGGTATCTTATCACAATATTCTATCAGGAATCTCCTTTAAGGCCTTCCCATATGGGACAAAGCATCAAATGGTATACTCACACAAACATATATAGAGATTGTGTCCAAAGTTAGGAAATCTATTTTGGTAATTGAGACAGAAAATGCCACAATCACCTCTCCTTGCTTCTAGCACTCTATTACAATAATAACCAATTTAGTACTTATTTGCTGTCCTTTCATGACACCGCAAATCTGCCATGATATGAAAGCTGTCTCACTCTGCCTAATCCAACTATGCCTATTCCAGATAGGCAGAGAAGCCATAAGACACTGAGTAAATTCTAATTGGGATCAAGTCTAGTGTATCACTAGGCCGCCACTGGGTAATTCCATGTAGGAAGCCAAAGTTGGGCTGGGAGAAAGCGCCAAGGCAAAGTAGGCATTGTTGTGGTGATGGTGTGCCTTCATGTTGTAGGCAACTCTAAGGCAAGTGTATCATATAATTCCTTAGCAAGATTTGCCTTCTTATGAGACTAAATTAGCAGAAAGATCCTACTGATCAAAAGGTCAGCGGTTCGAGCCAGGGTTAGGGATGAGTACCTGCTGTTAGCCCCAGCTCACCTGCCCACCTAGCAGGATCGAAAGCAGAAAAGTGAGTAGATAAAATAGGTATCACTTTTTAGCGGAGCGCGTTTAAAGGACATAAATTGGGAGGAATTCTTTGACATTGAAGATGGAGTGACAGCACCCCCCCCCCCCCGGTGGCCAGAGTCTAGCACAGCCTCCAAAGATGCCGGAAATAAGATGTGAAAAAACCTTGATCTCTTCTGTGTTGTCTGTCCTTGTTAATTGTATAATTTGGCATTGATAACTGTATAATTTGGCATAATTTCGCTGTAAAGCCACTTTCGGGTGAGAAGGGCAGGGTATAAATACTGTAAATAAATAAATAATAAATAGGATACTTTTTCATGTCAGGAGTGACTTGAGAAACTGCAGAGAATTAGCTTGAGAGAATTAGCCATCTGCAAGGACTTTGCACAGGGAATGCCCAGATGTTTTGATGTTTTACTATCCTTGTGGGAGGCTTCTCTCGTGCCCTCACATGGGGAGCTGGAGCTGACAGAGGGAGCTCATCCATATTCTCCCTGGATTCAAACCTACGATCTATCGGTCTTCAGTCCTGGAACTTGCCCCAGCTCCTGCATATATTTCTATGGCTGAGAGGGAATTTGAAGGCTAGTCTCTCAATGGCTTAGTCCAATCCCCAAATCACTATACTATGCTGGCTCTCAAAGCATAACACTTGGGACATAGCCAAGCTCCTAAATATACCTGCTATAATACTCTAGATGTAGCCAAGCTCCTAATTGCTAACTTCCTCCTGAGGGTTCACTTATTCTCAAGCTGAAAAGTGGGAAGATTTTACAGGGGAAGAAATTTAGCCAGAAGCTGTATGTATGGTGTTAGTCCCCATGTATCACTTCTGCATTCTCAGCTGGGGACATACAATAGACCAGGATACTCTGGGCATCGTATTGTCAAAGGCTTTCATGGCCAGAATCAGAGGTAGTAAGGATGCTTGCCATAGATGCAGGTGAAACGTCAGGAGAGAATGCCTCTAGAACATGGCCATATAGCCTGAAAAAAAACTACAACTCACTCTGGGCATCGTTGAGATGGCAGTGCCAGGAGCCCCCGGTGGCACAGTGGGTTAAACCCTTGTGCCAGCAAGACTGAAGACCTACAGGTCTCAGGTTCAAATTTGGGAAGAGCGCAGATAAGCTCCCTCTATCAGCTCTAGCTCCCCATGCGGGGACATGAGAGAAGCCTCCCACAAGGATGGTAAAACATCCAAACATCCGGACGTCTCCTGGACAACGTCCTTGCAGACAGCCAATTCTCTCACACCAGAAGCGACTTGCAGTTTCTCAAGTCTTTCCTGACATGAGAAAAAGGTGGCAGAGCAAAAAGGTTTTTGTTTGAAGCAGGCCTGCCTGGACTTTTCATTAGATGGATCGAGGCAGCTGCCATTGTTGTGATATGTAATTTGTTACTACTGGGTTATTTATTATTACTGTGTAATTTATTATACACACACACACACACACATATATACACAAATATATACGCACGCATATATACACACACACAAAACACATATACACAGACTGGGCCACAACAATGTGTGGCAGGGGACAACTAGTGTAATATAATATAATATATTGTATATACATAAAATATTGTTAATATTATAATGTAATGCAATATAATACTAATAATACTATTACATGTAACATTACTAGTAATATTACAGTAGAATGGTATAGTGCAATATAGTAATAGATAATACTAATATTGTGCTATGATAATAACATAATATATTACTTGTAAGCCGCTCTGAGTCCCCTTCGGAGTGAGAAGGGTGGCATATAAATGTTGTAAATGAATAAATAAATATTACATTTTACTGTTGAAGAGGGATTTGGGGGATTTTCTGCTTCCTATCCCCAAAAATATGTTGCTTGCCTTACTATACAACATGGGGTTTAGCTACACAATTAATACAGTCTTATACAACTTTACCTACTGTGACTCAGTGAGATGGATCATGGGAACTGAAATTTTACGAAGTCTTTGGCCTTTTTTTGCCAAAGAGTGATGCTGCCTCCCCAATCCCAGGAATCCATGAAACTGAGCCATGGCATCTAAAATGGTATCAAAGTGCATTAATTCTACAGTATAGATGTATTCTTTGTGTATGTTATATGAAAGTTATACCTGCTTTAATGTGTCAAACTGCGAAAGGTCTTGATAAGCCAACCCTGCTGGAAGAGTTCGTGTTTTCTAGCCCCAATGGTTCTCTCTCCTCAGTCAACATGGCCATGTCAGTTGAGGGATTCTGGGGTTTAAAGTAATGTTTCCATGCTTTAATATGTGTGTATATGTATGTATGTATGTGTGTATGTATATATATATATATATATATATATATATATATATATATACACACACACACACACTCTTTCAACTCTCTTAGGCAACTAAAGACTGGGACACAACTTCAAACGTCTCAGGATTCGATATCAAGAGAGAATTTAGGCCTGCTACCCCTTTTGAAATATTGTTGAATCTATTTGCATTCCTCAGCAAAATTATAATACAATGCATGCCTCGCTCCCAAAAGGCTTAACTTTAGAGGATTTGCTTTTCTCCATTTCGAGTGTTTAACTAAGAAGCTTCCTGCCAGTGTGTGTTCCTTTATGGATGTGTTTGGTGCTTTCCTCCTGTGTCTGGGGGCTCTAAGCAAACACACAGCGAATGTCTGCAAACAAAAATATTATCTTGCTTGCGGGGAGAAAGGGGAAAGAACACTGAACAATGTCTGTGCACTGAGAAGCATTATGCAAGCCAAATGAATCCCACCCAAGACACACTCCTGATCGTTGCTAAAATTTTGTCCAGTAAATGATGCAGTGTCCTTAGAATGGAAATTAGACTGATTTCCTCACATTTGCTCCTTTGAACTTGTGTTCTAAGGTCTCGGGATTCCCACTTTCAAAGTCTCAGATCTCCCACTTTCAAAGGAGCCGGAAGGGTATGTCTAAGAGTAGCCAAAAACAGAGTATAGGTATGCAATAGAATTATAAGGTTGGATGCAGAACAGGAAATGTCAGGATGGCAAGGGGGTGTCAGACGGGTCGCCAAAGACTATCAGGAAACACAATATTTTCTTTTGGTCATGGGGGTTCCATGTGGGACGTTTAGCCCCATTCTATCGTTGGTGGGTTCAGAATGCTCCTTGATTGTAGGTGAACTATAAATCCCAGCAACTGCAACTCCCAAATGTCAAGGTGTATTTTCCCCAAACACCACCAGTGTTCACATTTGGGCATATTGAGTATCTGTGCCAAGTTTGGTCCAGATCCATCATTGTTTGAGTCCACAGTGCTCTCTGGGTGTAGGTGAACTACAACTCCAAAGCTCAAGGTCAATGCCCACCAAACCTTCCATTATATTCTGTTGGTTGTGGGAGTTCTAAACAATGCTTCATCTGATTGTGTTTTCCATGCTTGGAATTTTTAAGCCTTTCCAAGCACTCAGAAACTGGTTTCTCTTTCCTTAAGCAGCCCTTATCTTTATCTGTTGAAGCCTGGCAGAATGCCGAAGGCATTGCTTGGCCTGTCTGTTTTGACTAATTTCCGCCCGCATATCTATATGCTCATTAGTTTCTGCAGGTGCCGAGTTGTTTTCAAGCCTCAAATCCTGGGGACTTTCTGGGAGCAATTCAGGGAGTAAATCATCATCCCTATACCTTGTAGGAACATTCTCATGGGAAACTACACTTTGAACAGGTGTCTCTCTGTCATTCTCAGCATCAATATCACTGACCAAACCATTGCCATCTTGAACCTCATTTACATCATTCCCCACATCCAAAGCACCCTGATCTTGAAACACAATCACAGGCTGAACTCCAACAACTGAAAACAAAATGGAGTGTTGTGTCTGAAGTGTTGTGTCTGGTGTGTTGTGTCATGCTCAGTACCAATCACATGTTTTAGCCCCTCCCATACCAAAAGGCCAATCAAACTGGCATATATATATATATATATATATATATATATATATATATATATATATATATATGGGTTAGCAACAAACAATAAACAGTGAAGGCTCGGAAGGTTGCTATTTCCAACCCTTTCTACCATGGTGCGACTTCTGGCCTTTTTGAATACCGTGGCAGAGAAATGGAGGTGGTGGCCAGGGGCAGCTGGTCCCCTAAGGTGGCATTGGTGTTTCCCACTCTCAACTTATTCGTGAGGTTGACTTATATATGAGTATATGCAGTAGAACACAACATTTAGTAAATTGTAAACAGTCTCTATTTTTTAAACAATAAAATTGGTGAATCTAGCCAATCTCTCCTACCAACAGAATTGTTTGATATATCAATTTCACCACCCGCAAGAGCTTTAATATGCCATTCTTTTATAGAGATTACTGTTTCTAATGTTTGGCAAAAACAATTCTTACAGGAGTCAGCTGATTCAAAATAATTAGTCTATGGAGAAATATGCATCTCTTTGTGCATGTTATTAACCAAGACATTAAAGGGGTTCAAACTGAAGCACAATTCACTTACAGAATCACAACTGTAATGTAACATAAAGCACCCAAACAACTTGAGCTTTAATGAGCACTGGTTTCTATGAATGAAAAGGAATGAAAAAGAAGGCTAAAGCAGAGCAAATGCCTAGAGGATTGATGCATGTATACCTGAGAAATTTGGAAAATCCAAGGTGTTAGAGGAAACATGAAGCAGAATTGGTGGGAAAATCATCAGAATTAACATATGAAATGTATGGCAATCACAGCAAAGAATATATTGCTGGTAAGTGGCTCACTATTGTGTTGCCTCCCTAGCTGTGTGCATTTTTTGCTTTATTATTGAGAAAAATGTTTGTAGTGAAGCTTAGCAATGGATTTTCCAGCTTTTATTGAGAAGCAGGGAAAATGCAAAGCTCCATTTGATAGTGAACGCATAAGACCCCGGCATATGGATCATCATGTGCAACAGAGACTTTGTCAGCTCCGCAATGTATGCAGATACAGATATGCATACAGATCATCTGCATACACACTAATCAAACAGTGAGTTAGCGCTGTCAGCTTTGACAACACCAGCGTTGACAACACCAGTCAATTCTGAGGAGGCAGGAGTGGGAAGGGAGGCCTAAATTAAACCATCTTCAATCATGTTAGCAATGCTGACAAAGCTAAGTGTACTGACTGTTAGGTGATGATAATGATGGAGATCATCACACCTTCAGCGTACACCAGTGCTTTATAGAGTAAAGCACTCGTGAGAGAGAAATCCTTGCCCCAGAGAAACTACAAGGTAAATTTAGACATGGCAACAACAAAGTGGAAGGAAGAAAATGAAGCAGGAGTGGCTGTACACCAGCAAGGGTTCCTATTTGTATAGTGTTCCTGGTGTAGGATCTTTTTGTGCCCAATGGGTGGCATCCATCTAGATAACCCAGTGTAAAAAAACAGACTTCTGCATGCATTTTTTTCCTGGGAATTACAATTGGCATAAAATGTGGTTTTCTGTGTCTTGGAGCAAGTATGTTGTGATTATATAACACCAATCCTTCTATCAGGGATAGAAAAACTTCTTGCACTCCAGATACTGCTGGAGTACCACTTGGATCATCCTTGATCCAAAAGTGTGCTGCTTGTACTTGATGAGAGTTGAGATTCTGAAACCCAAGAGGCCCTGCAGATGATGTTTAGGTTTGTTTGTTTATTTATTTAGCTTATTTAAACCCTATTCAGCTTGAATGCAACTTGTATGCAACCTATTCAACTTGTATGCAGAACACGGGGCTTGATGAATCCAAGGCTGGAGTTAAAATTGCTGGAAGAAACCTTAACAATCTTAGATATGCAGATGACACCACTTTGATGGCCGAAAGCGAGGAGGAGCTGAGGAGCCTTCTATAGCCAAGGTGAAAGAAAAAAGTACAAAAGCTAGATTGCAGTTAAACATAAAAAAACTAAGATTATGGCAGTAAGACTGATTTATAACTGTCAAATAGAGGGAGAAAACGTGGGGGCAGTGACAGACTTAGTATTTCTAGGTGCGAAGATTACTGCAGATGCAGACTTCAGCCAGGAAATCAGATGACGTTTACTTCTTGGGAGGAGAGCAATGACCAATCTCGATAAAATAGTAAAGGGTAGAGACATCACACTGGCAACGAAGATCCGCATAGTCAAAGCAATGGTGTTCCCCGTAGTAACCTACGGATGTGAGAGCTGGACCATAAGGAAGGCTGAATGAAGGAAGATGGATGCTTTTGAACTGTGATGCTGGAGGAAAATTCTGAGAGTGCCTTGGACCCGAGAAGGTCCAACCAGTCCATACTTCAGGAAATAAATCCCGACTGCTCCTTGGAGGGAAGGATATTAGAGGCAAAGATGAAGTACTTTGGCCACATCATGAGAAGACGAGAAAGCTTGGAGAAGAGAATGATGCTGGGGAAAATGGAAGGAAAAAGAAAGAGGGGCCGACCAAGAGCAAGATGGATGGATGGTATCCTTGAAGTGACTGGCTTGACTCTGAAGGAGCTGGGGGTGGTGATGGCTGACAGGGAGCTCTGGCGTGAGCTGGTCCATGAGGTCACAAAGAGTCAGAGGTGACAATGAGTAAACAACAACAACAATTTAAACCCCACCTTTCTCTACCCTGAGGGGGATCATGGCAGCTTACAAATGGCACCTACACAGTGCCTCAAAACATACAATATTCAATTTAAAATGGTTTAGATTAAAATTACAACATAATAAACATGATTAAAATACATTCAAGATTAAAAACATGCCCTCTATAGATCAAAGTCTAAGGCCATTCTGTGATCAATTGCACATAATTCCACATTAAGATTACTACACTGTCCTACATATATCATTGTACAGTGCAGGGAAGAAGGAGAATAAATGAAAGTTACCTGCTTGCAAATAGAAAAGCTGGCTGTATCTTGAATAGACCAAGGCTGTGTCAACACGGCTCAAGTAAAGTGGAAAATTCAAGGCATTAGAGAAAACATGAAGCAGAATTTGTGGGAAAATCAACAGAATTAATATATGAAATGTATGACAATCACAGCAAAGCATATATTGCTGGTAAGTGTCCCTGGATGCAACTTTGGATGGAAGTTCCACCTTTTGCTACTGCTAGGGAACCTGCAATGCTAGATCCATAATGTTAGAAGTGTGACCACTCTTGACATTGCCAACCGGCACAGAATTAAAGGTCAAGCCCTTTGTTTGGAGCTCAAAATATTTCCTCACCCCTTTGCAGATAACACAAGATTCTGCAGATAACTTCAGGAGTGTGACATATACATGTATTTGTCAATACAATCCCTGTTTGTTAGCTTGGTCAACAAATAGTCCAGTTTTTCCAGTGAGATCAGCTTCAGCATCTTTCCCTGCTATGGCAGTATCCATCTTGTGAAATTCCTCTTCTATGTAAGTCCATAGATATTCTTTTTTGCAGATTTGTCTTTGTATATGCAAAGATACGGGAAGTTGTTTACATCCTGTTTGGGTAAGCGTCTTTGAAATGTCTTTTTCTTCATCTACTCTACACAGTTTTACAACTGCTCTGCTGTTTTTTGTTAAAAATTAACATAAGCAAAATAATGAAATCCCAGTATTTAGCATTTTTGCAATATAAATATCTGCATGGCCTTAAAAGGAGTACAATAATAGCACTGCGGAAGCATTTACATACCTACAGCTATATGTATATTTCTGTGTTTATGTGTATAGGTATATATAGTAACAATTTATGAACTGAATTTATTTTTTCCTAGTATAAAATACAAATAAAGAAAATATATTCCTCTGCCCTCTGATACTGTTTCAGGTCTCATCACCACCAGTGTCAATGTCTAGCTTTCCAAGATATTAGCAGAAGTAAAACACAACTGAAGCCCCCAGTGGCGCAGTGGGTTAAACCTCTGAGCTACTGAGCTTGTTGACCAAAAGGTTGCACATTTGAATCCGGAGAGTGGCATGAGCTTCTGCTGTCAGCCCCAGCTTAGCAGTTAGAAAACATGCAAATGTGAGTAGATCAAGTGGTACTGCTCCACCGGGAAGGTAACGGCGCTCCATGCAATCATGCCGGCCACATGACCTTGGAGGTGTCTATGGACAACACCAGCTCTTCAGCTTAGAAATGGAGATGAACACCAACCCCCAGAGTCGGACTCGACTGGATTTAATGTCTGGGAACAACCTTTACCTTTACCTTAAAACACAACTAGAGTGAGCAATTAAAGTGGAGGGAAATGGATCAGTGAAGAATTCATTTGAATCAATATATGCATCTACCTTTCAATTTACAGTACAATTTTACATCTATTTTCT
Organism: Anolis sagrei ordinatus; assembly: GCF_025583915.1. NCBI lineage: Eukaryota > Metazoa > Chordata > Lepidosauria > Squamata > Anolidae > Anolis > Anolis sagrei. The sequence goes on from NW_026847660.1 coordinate 37,615,084, forward strand.
GAGAAGCAACCCCCCCACCCTGTGTTTCAGGAAGCTTCCTCACAGGAAAATATATTGTGGGATTATAGCTTTATAGTTCCTATTTCATTTACAATCATTTCATTTTATGCCTATAGTAATCAATAAGGATTATTTCCAGATATAGTTAGATAGGATTATAGATTTAGGCTGCAATCTACAGTCCATCTCTGCAAGTCACTAACAGGTAGTGTGTTTCTGTGAAATCTCCACTTCAATGACAGAAAGGAACTCTGTTGGCAGGATAGTTTTTACAGCCGTGGAAGAGTTTTGGAAGCCCTGGCAAAGCTGGCTGAAAAATCAACTGGTATAGATGGAAAACCAGTTTTCTTTTCCTACTATAATGACTAAAAAAATTAGGAGCTACATCAAAAACTAGCTGTACCCGACCACATGTCGCTGTGGCCCAGACTGGTTAAATGGAAAAGAAGGCAAACAGTAAGAGCTGGTCTCTAAAATATGTGATTTCACAATGCTTGTGGGTATACAATATTTTGTTGTTTGATATTTTTACCTGTCACAGGTGTAAAATCTATATAATAGTAGGTATGTGAACACATAAAATCATGCACCTAAGAGGGTTGGATTGGACTGCCCTTGGGGGTCTCTTCCAGATTTATGATATCTATCATGTGTGTTTGTATGTGTATATGTGTGCACACGCGCGTGTGATATGGGTGCCCGGCCATCCGTCTGGAGGGCTTTGCTGGTGTCTTCTTGCATGGTAAAAGAGGGAACCCCTTGGGGGACCTCTTCCAGATTTATTATATTTATCATGTTTGTTTGTATGTATGTATATGTATATATGTGTGTGTGTGTGTATTTACATCATATATATATATATAGTTTTTCATATCTATGTCTGCCTGGCCAAGGCCCCTCCTCAGCCTTCTCCATAGAATCCCTTCCAGAAGGCCTTCAACGTTCCTGTCCTCCTCCTCCTTTCCTTGCCTAGCCATCTGTCTGAGGGCTTTGATGGTGTCTTCTTGCATGGCAGAAGAGAGTTGGACTTGATGGCCCCTTGAGGTCTCTTCCAGAGCTGTGATATCTGTTCTGTGTGTGTATGCGAGTCTCTCCTATCTATGGCTGGCTGATCATCTGCCTGGAGGGCTTTCTTGGTGTCTTTTTGCCTGGCCTGCCTCCCCTCGCCCTCCCTAGGTCCCCCTCTCTCCACTGCCTTGCAGAATGCCTCCTCGGCCTTCTCAATAGAGTCCCTTCCTGCCCTCCTCCTCCTTTCCTTCCCATCGGCTTTGAAATTTGGCCCCTCTGGCCAATAAGCGAGTGCAGAGGTAGGGAGAGAGGGTGGTTCTGAGCATGGAATATGTCAGGTTTAGAAGCTTAGCAATTCCTTGGCCATGCAGCAGATGGCGGTGTTTTTGAAGTGAAACATGTTTTTACCTGTCACAGGTGTGTAATCTGTATAGTAGTTGGATTTTGACAACCTTTAAACCTTCATCTGTTCGATTGCTATGTTGGGGCCAAATTTCAAAGCAATCGGTTAAGTATTTTGAGAGTTATGAGGTAACTCACAAACGGATATTTACATTTTCATTTATATAGATGTTTAAGCAATAAAAAGGTGCAAATCCCTCTCATTGCCCCCATACACTCCTAAGAGCGCCCCTTTCTGAAGGTTCTTAAGGCAAAGGTGTTCCCCATCGCTTTGTATGGAGCTGAAATATGGGGTGAGCAAGACCCTTTACTGGTAGAGAGATTCCAACTGCGCCACCTGAAAATTGGCTTAGGTGTGGAGAGATCATCCCTGTCAGCTGCAGTGAGAGCAGAGACGGGAGTACCCCCAATCTCCACCACAATTCTGAAGAGGCAGATCAATTGGTGGTACAAAATAAGACAAATGCAACCACACAAACTCCCAGCCCTGTGCCTTCTAGAACAAGAAAACCACAAAGAGTGGTCATCCTGGCTTAGCAGATTTGGCCACACAGTTAGTAGATTAGGTTTTGCCCCCCACGAGTTAACAAATTTTGGGGCAAATGTATGCTCAATTGTATACCAAAGAGCTCTCGACATTGCTGCACAAAATGATCTAATGAACATAGCGCAAGCTAGAGCCACTCCATACCTGGCCAAATTTAAATGTAATGTGGGCATGGAACCTTACCTCTCTTTTATACTTCCACTCTATATTAGAAAATGTTTTACCCGGGCTAGATTTGAGCAGCTCGACATTAAGTCCAAGTTGGGACGACATCAGAATATCCCCTACACGATGAGAACCTGTGGGTGCCGTGAGGTAGATGCAGAAGTGGAGGACTCAGAACATTTTTTCTTAAAATGTCCCTACTACAACAGGATCCGGTCTTACTACCTAGAGCCTCTGCTGGAGAACCATACTTATTCAGAGAATAAGGAGAAATTGCACATCCTTCTTCGGGGTTCAGATAAAAACTCTATTTTAAAATTGACCCTTTTTACCCAAAAAGCGCTGGCCATCCGTGAGAAGATGGAAGCAGAGAGAGGTGACCTTGCTGCCATCAACAAAACTCAAACTTAAAAACTTAATATGGTCATGCCACTAGTTTTACCTACCCATGCCCCCACCCAAACCCTACTTTAAGGAATTAATCAATTTTTAATCTTTTAACCTCTTTATCTTGTAGTTGCTCAATTATTTAGGAGTGGGTCGACAGGCCAGTAGGCCATGATGCCTTGTATTCATATATGGTTTTACTGTATGTATATGTCTTGTATGTTTTGCATGTTTTGATATGGTCAAAATTGACTAATCAATAAAGAATTGTTGTTGTCACTCCCAAGAAGGGTAAAATAGTATGGCAGGCCAAAAGTAATATGCCAATTTCTCTCCTATTTGTGTCAATTCTGGGGGAGAAGAAATATTAAAGTCTAAAGGGGAAATAGCTTTTAGACAATCAGTTACAAGCCAGTCATTTTGCAGCAGGCTTTGGGAAGAGAGAGGCCTGCTGTGAAGATGGAGTTTGAATGTCATACAGAAAAAGAGCAGAAGTCAGTGGAGCAAATGGACGAGAGGCAATACATAGAATACAAGGAGAGGTAAACTGTTATCACAGTGAATTTTGGACCAAAGCAGGAAGACTGAGTGTCAAACTAGACATGAAGGGAAATGTGTATTCTGTGCAATTTCGATTCATAATAAGGTCAGTGGCCCACCATAAAATAAAGAAGGGTAAATGCAAATATAGGTGAGGAAAATCACCACGCTTCCATGATCAGAAGTCTTTTATCACTTAAGGCAGCATCTCTGCAGAGAAAGCAAAAAAAGGGAGGGAGGAAGATAAGTGAGACTAGAAAAGATAGGTTTAAAGTCGTAGTTGAGGGAATAGAGAGGAAGAAAAGCCATTATATAATAAAAAGTAAAGGAAAAGGTTTTCCCCTGACATTAAGTCTAGTTGTGTCCGACTCGGGGTGGGGGGTGTTGGTGCTTATCTCCATTTTTAAGCTGAAGAGCCAGTGTTGCCTACAGATGCCTCCTAGATTATGTGGCTGGCATGACTCCATGGTGCACCATTACATTCCCACTAGGGCAGTTCCTATTGATCTACTCACATTTGCATGTTTTCGAAGTGCTAGGTCAGCAGAAGCTGGGGCTAACAGTGGGAGCTCACCCTGATCCCTGGATTCGAACCACCGATCTTTCGGTCTGCAAGTTCAGCAGTTTAACCCATTGCAACACCATTATAAGATAACAGAGTAAATATTAATTCATTTATTTACAAAATGCATTGCGCTATCTTCATTATTTCTTCAAACTACAAGAAAGGAGATTCCATCTGAACATGAGGAAGAACTTCCTGACTGTGAGAGCCGTTCAGCAGTGGAACTCTCTGCCCTGGAGTGTGGTGGAAGCTCCTTCTTTGGAAGCTTTTAAACAGAGGCTGGATGGCCATCTGTCAGGGGTGCTTTGAATGCAATATTCCTGCTTCTTGGCAGGGGGTTGGACTAGCTGACCCATGAGGTCTCTTCCAACTCCTTGATTCTATGATTCATTATTTTAAAACTCCGAGTTTATAACCCCAATACCAATAAAATGTAATGGGATCACAGTCAGTGAACAGTAAAACAGAGGAGTGCACATATACAATTAAATAAGAACTTTCAAATATGTGCAAGCGTTCGGGATTATTGCAAAGCTTTGAGGCTGACCAGCAGCATAGAGGGTGATGTTGTGATGGAAAATAATAAAGAGGATGGCGACTAGCTGCTTTATTGTATGTAACCTTTGTGTAGGTTCCTAATCCCCCCCCCCTCACCTGTTTTGGGGGAAAGTAGCTCATAAATACAATAGCGAAATAAAATAAAATCACTCTTGCTAAATCCATGATGATAATCTTTAATTCAGGCCCACACTGGGAGCTGTTTTAAAGAGACAATTATGTTAACAGAGGGAAGGGATTAACACTAAACAAAACAGCAGCTGTGCCATCTCACTGCTAGCGGAACAGCAACTTGCACGCCTAGATCAATCTTTTATGCTACACAGTAGTTCAGACAGCAGCCCAAAGAGTGTTTACACGATCAAGAATTAAACACTTTATTAATGGTTACTGTAGTGGATGGGAGATGTTTCTTCAACATGAGAAAACACTGAAATATCCCTACATAATAATAAATATAATTTGGGGCAAAGCAAAATGTTGGGCCTTATTTTGTTTTATTGGCTCTTGCAATATTCATAGAATCATAGAATTATAGAATCATAGAGTTGGAAGAGACCTTGTGCACCATCCAGTTCAACCTCCTGCCAAGAAGCAGGAAAATCGCATTCAAAGCACCCTCAACAGATGGCCAGCCAGTCTCTGTTTAAAAGTTTCCAAAGAAGAAGCCTCCACCACAACCTGGGGCAGAGAGTTCAACTGCTGAACAGCTCTCAAAATTAGGAAGTTCTTCCTAATGTTCAGGTGGAATCTCCTTTCCTGTCGTTTGAAGCCATTGTTCCACATCCTTGTCTCCAGGGCAGCAGAAAACAAGCTTGCTCCCTCCTCCCTATGACTTCCCCTCACATATTTATACATGGCCCTCATCACGTCTCCTCTCAGCCTTCTCTTCTGCAGGCTAAGCATGCCCAGCTCTTTAAGCCGCTCCTCATAGGCATGTTCTCCAGACCCTTGATCATTTTAGCCGCCCTCCTCTGGACACATTCCAGCTTGTCAACAATTGCAGTGCCAAGAAGTGGACACAATGTGATTCCAGGTGTGGTTTGACCAAAGCAGAATAGAGGGGTACCATGACTTTCCTGGATCTAGACACTATACTATTTATGCAGGCCAAGATCCCATTGGCTTTTAAAGCCACCCCATCACATTGTTGGCTCATGTTTAACGAGGACTCCAAAATCTTTTTCATATGTACTGCTGTCAAGCCAGGAGTCTCACATTCTGTATCTTCGCATTTCATATTTTTCTGCCTGAGTGGAGTATTGACAAATTCCACTCCAAAAGACAGTTAATGCTTTGAAATATCTTTTTCCTATCCATGCCGGGTGTGAGTAACAAAGGGCAATAGTGCTGGAGTGCAAGTTTAAGCAAAATTTGAACCAAATATGGATGGAGTACTGGATCCATGAGAAAGCATCAAAACATTCTGTTTTTGCACTAGAGTTGTGATAATCTCCCATCTACAATGGCCATGGCACATGCTAGTTGGGGAATTCTGGCAGCAATACACTCAATCATAACTTTTCCCTGTTCAAGGAGGGCTCAAACCAGAAAACAAACCTCAGAAACTAAATAAAGTCTAGCATAAAGTGTCCATAGAAAGTATGAGTGTCTCAATATTGACTTGGTGGAGTGAGATGTGGTGAGTAATCCCATCTTTCAGTCTGATGGTACCATCCCTCCCTGCCCCCAAATGCAAAGCCATCCTTGATGGGTTGTTGTAGGTTTTTTGGGCTATATGGCCATGTTCCAGAAGCATTCTCTCCTGACATTTCACCTGCATCTGTGTCAGACATCCTCAGAGGTTGTGATGTCAAAATCTCTGAGGATGCCTGCCATAGATACAGGCGAAACCTCAGGAGAGAATGCTTCTGGAACATGGCCCTATAGCCCAAAAAACCTACAACAACCTAGTGATTCCGGCCATGAAAGCCTTCGACAATACCATCCTAGATGGCCACTACCCTGGCTCTTTTTGACTGAAGACAGCAGAGAATACCTATTCAATTATCATATAAAAAACTGGATGCCACATCTGCATTGCCAGCAGCCACAGTTGTGGTATAAATAATTAAAGGTAGAGGTTTCCCTTGACATCAAGTATAGTTATGACCGACTCTGCAGGCTGTGCTCATCTCCTTTTCTAAGCCAAAGGGCCGGCATTGTCCGTAGACACCTCCAAGGTGTCTGCATCGAGTGTCGTTACCTTCCTGCCAAGGCGATACCGATTGATCTCACMTTTGCATGTTTTCAAACTGCTARGTTGGCAGAAGCCGGGCCTAACAGCAGGAGCTCACCCCGCTCCTCAGATTTGAACTGCCAACAGGGTGCCTTATTTATTTATTATTTATTTGAAATATTTGTACACTGCCCTTCTCAACCCCCCTGGGTGGGGGGGGGGGGGCTGAGGGCAGATTCCAGTCGGCAACTATTCAATGCCTTCATGTGCACATAATAAAATACATAATAAAGCAATAATTGCATACATACTTAAATATAACAGCCTTATGGCCTTATCTAACCAAATTCTGTGGTCGGAGACTCCATCAAGCTTGTCCATAGTCCATTACCATAGCAATKGACTATTCAAGGAGCCCCCGGTGGTGCAGTGGGTTAAACCCCTGTGCCGGCAGGACTGAAGACCGACAGGTCGCAGGTTCGAATCCTGGGAGAGGCTGATGAGCTTCCTCTATCAGCTCCAGCTCCTCATGTGGGGACATTAGAGAAGCCACCCACAAAGATGATAAAAACATCAAAATCATCCAGGCGTTCCCTGGGCAATGTCCTTGCAGACAGCCAATTTTCTCACACCAGGAGTCACTCCTGATATGACAAAAACAAAAAACAAAACAAAAACCATAGCAATTGTCATCATTGTCATTGTCCTTGTCAACATAATTACCCAAAGGCCTGGTCCCACATCCACGCTTTCAACTTCCTTCTGAAAGAGAGGAGAGATGAAAATGACCTAATTTCCCCGGGGAGTGAATTTCACAGGCAGGGAGCCACCACCGAGAAGGCCCTGTCCCTCATCCCTGCCAAATGTGTCTGTGACAGAGGCGAGAATGAGAGCAGGGCCTCCCCAGACCATCTTAAATTTCGAGGTGGAACGTAGAAGGAGATACGTTCAGACAGGTACGCTTAGTTAGTAGTTAGATATAAAAATCCTTAGTCACAGTTGGCAATCACATTATGATTTCTTTCAAGGAGTAAGATGTGCTGATATTGTAATACTTCTAACCTGTCCGAAAAATCCCACCCAAAATGGACAAATGCAAGTTTCCAAAGGCAAATGCATTTCTTCTTCACAGCATGGTACATGTTGTTGTCCCCAACTGTATTGCTTTGTTTTTAAGCCTTCAAAAAAGCTTCAGAGTTATGGCAGCCACATACCTTTGCTGCGGCAGCTCCAGGCAAGAGTGATTTGAGGCTTCAAAAGAGATGGAATTGCTTGATTGTAGTTAATCAGACTTTGAAGAAGCCTCTCAGTGTGAGCCATTTGTGTTAAAATGTGGATGGAGGCAGAGAACATGGAGATGGACAGGCAGGTGGCTAGGGATGCTAATTGACTGAGAGACTGACAAGGAGGGGCACCGGGCAGAAAGATGGTCTCAGAGCCAGAGCTGAGTCCCAGCCAGCTTGACCACTGGTCATGTTGCCTTGGTAATCTGGGAGCACTAATTCAAAAATAAATAGAAAACAAAACTCTTTCTCGAGGTGAGAAAATTGAACAGTAATGTTTTGAACAAGACTAGAAAGTGAAATTGAGGCCAGAGTCTTCAGGCATCCCTAGAAATGATACATCCAGGCAATGTTAGAAGTAACATGTGTGGCAGGGCTAGGGACATGCAGAGATTTATTTAATTCTGGTGGCAAATTGCAGTGCAAAGTAGGAAAAATCAAGATTCTTTTGCTTTCTATTTTTTATTCTATTTTAAAATCTATATAAATAAAGTTTGTCATTTGGGAGTTGTAGTTGCTGGGATTTATATTTCATCTACAATCAAAGAGCATGCTGAACTCCACCAATGATGGAATTGAACCAAACATGGCACACAGGATTTCCATGACCAACAGAAAATACTGAGAACAACAATGTACAGTGTTATGGCTACACTCAGAAAGTTAACCTACAATCAAAAAGCATTTTGAACTCCACCAGTGATGGAATTGAACCAAACTTGGCACACAGAACTCCCATGACCAACAGAAAATACTGGAAGGTTTGGTGGGCATTGACCTTGAGTTTGGGAGTTGTAGTTCACCTACATCCAGAGAGCACTGTGGACTCAAACAATGACAGATCTGGACCAAACTTGGCATGAATATTCCATATGCCCAAATATGAACACAGATGGAGTTTAAGGGAAATAGACCTTGACATTTGGGAGTTGTAGTTGCTGGGATTTATAGTTCATCTACAATCAAAGAGCATTCTAAATCCCACCAATGACAGAATTGGGGAAAACTTCCCACACAGAACCCCTATGACCAACAGAAAATACTTAAGGCCATCCAGTCCAACTCCCTTCACCAGGGCAAGAAAACGTAATCAAAGCCCTCCTGCCATAGATATAGATAGATAGATATGATTCACACACAGGGAGATATAGTATCATAGATCTGAAAGGGACACCTAAAGAAGGACAATTATATGTTGTATGTGAGTCGCCCCCGGGCTGAGAACGACGGTATATAAATATAAGTAAATAAATAAATAAATAAATTGTATGTTCCAGAGTAGGCAAACCAGATAATTTCCATATCAACACTGACAAAGAAACAGCAAAAATATTTTTTACCCACAAGCATAAAGACATTATATATATTAGATATCAACACTTTCTCATTACTTTATTTTCCAGATCACCAGACTGGGCCACAGCAACGTGTGACAGGGGACAGATAATAATAATAATAATAATAATAATAATAATAATAATAAAGTATGGATTGTCAGTGTTGCAATCCCAGGTGACAGCAGGATTGAAGAGAAACAACTGGAAAAGCTGACACGATATGAGGATTTAAAGATCGAACTGCAATGACTGTGGCACAAGCCAGTCAAGGTGGTCCCAGTGGTGATTCTATAGTTCTATTTCTTTCAAAATGAATCGAAATACATACTCTGCACTGGCCAATCTAGAGGGTATAAGCTATTTCCAGCATGGCACAGACTGTTGTACCTGCCTGCCGCATGGGTGCTAAAGATAAGGAAGCTCTTAGAGAGAGAAAAGGTGGCAAACTATAATTTACCACTAGCAGGCCTCTTGAGACAGACTTTGAAGAATTAAGCACTCACATCCCTCATCCTAAAAAGATAATTTTGTCAATTATTGCTTCCACACATCAGGGCTGACATTCTCCATCAGAAGTGTAGCTGCAATATTACAGCCACCCTCTGTCTCTTAACCCAACCTCTGAAATAGTACATCTTTAAGGCTAGTAGGCCATTCTGAGTGATGGAGTTTTGTGCTGGTAAGTGGGACACTGCACTGTGATGTGACAGCTTCTTTGTACCAGGAAGTGACAGTGCAAATAACAGCCGTGACAGGACAATCCCTGCTTGTGCTCTTCACACCATTGTGTACTGGTTATCACATCTTGCAGTGCCCCACTCATCAGGATGACAGAACTCCATCATTTGAGACGGCTGACTGGTTTTTAAGGTGAATTTCAGGGGCATTTGTAGTTCTTGCAATAGTGACCTGAGTGCATATGTCAATACAATGCAGTTGTAATGTCGTAAGTCCAGCTTACAATACTTTAACACCAGCCTGAGTTTTTAAAAGCTTTGATTCCTTCCATCTGGCACATAAAGAAATATGTCGTTTTCCTGTGCTTTCGTGACACTTCTGATGTATGTCATGCCTATCAGGGTTTTCCTGGCAAGAATCATTCAGAGGCCATGCCATTGCCTTCCTCTTAGGCCAGCATTTCTAAACCTGGGTGTTAGTCATGAGGGGGTTTCAGAGGGGTCGCCAAAGACCATCAGAAAACATATTTCTAATGTTATTAGGATCCCATTTGGCAGAGAAACATGCAGAATAATCACAGGATGTCTTAAACCTACACCTGTTGATAAACTCTACAAGCTAGCTGGCATTGCCCCCCCCCCCCCCCGATGTGCAATGGGAAGTTGCTGCTAAATGTGAGAGAAATAAGGTTGAACACTGTGAAAGCCACCCACTACATGGCTACCAGCCTCCTCCCAGTAGACTCAAATCAAGGAAAAGCTTTATGAGAACTACCACTCCTCTTGGTGTCCCCCCAGCAACAGCAAGGGTATCCCTCTGGGCAAGCTAAACCAGGAAACCCCAACTGGATGGCCCCCCATGAGGGTCTTCCTCCAGGAGCAAACCAAGAATGGGCAACTGGGACGTCCCTGAACAGACTCAGAAGCAGAGTGGGCAGATCAAAAGACAACCTGGCAAAATGGCACTACCTAAAAGAATCCCACACCTTATGTGACTGTGGAACAGAACAGGCAACTCCGCATCTGTATACTTGTCCACTATGCCCTGCCTCATGTACAGACGAAGAATTGTTGGAGGCTACAGACAATGCCATTGCTGTTGCAGGTTTTTGATCAAAAGATATTTAGCCACCTACACTCCTTTTATTTTTATCAGTTTTATACTAATGTATCCAATGCTTTTGATATGAAATAAATAAAATTGGCAGAGAAGGCTAAAGATCTCTCCGCATGTCCTTTTCCTTTTTGGAAACAGACAGCAAATCCTCCAACCAAGAGCCTTCCTCTCCTGTGATTGGCCGGCCTCTCAGCCAAGGGGAGGGCTATTTCTGAGACTCCAAGCAAGAAGGGGAGAGCAGGTGTGCTTGGCACATGGCAGAATGATGCGCAGGTGAGGGAGAGCATGCGAGACTGAAGGGAGGTTCGTGAGTTCCTTCAACAAATGGATTTTCTGTGTGGGAAGTTTTGGCCCAATTCTATCGTTGGTGGGGTTCAGAATGCTCTTTGATTGTAGGTGAACTATAAATCCCAGCAACTACAACTCCCCAATCTCAATTTCCCCCAAACTCTACCAGTGTTCACATTTGGGCATATTGAGTACTCGTGCCAAGTTTGGTCCAAATCTATCATTGTTTGAGTTCACAGTTCTCTTTGATTGTAGGCGAACTACAACTCCAAAACTCAAGGTCAATGCCTGCCAACACTTTCCAGTATTTTCTGTTGGTCATGGGAGTTCTGTGTGCCAAGTTTGGCCCAATTCTATTGTTGGTTGGGTTCAGTAAGCTCTTTGATTGTAGGTTAACTATAAATCCCAGCAACTACAACTCCCAAGTGACAAAATTAGCCCATTCCTCCCCAAACCCCCAGTGTTCAAATTTGGGTGGATCAGGTATTTATGCCAAATTTGGTCTAGTGAATGTAATTACATCTTGCATATCAGATATTTATATTATGATTCATAACAGTAGCAAAATTACAGTTATGAAGTAGGAATGATAATAATTTTATGGTTGGGGGTCACCACAACATGGGGATTAAGGAGTCAAGGCATTAGGAAAATTGAGAAACACTGTTTTAGGCTGAGAGGGTATAATTTTTTTCCTTTTTAAAGTATTTTTTATTTACTTACATTGACAACTTATAGTGTAAACAGAACACAAAACAGTGAACATTTTACAAACACCTTACTTCACCACCAAGGAAAGTATCCTTTACTTTGCCATATATTTATGTCATAACTCAAGCTAAGGTCATCAGTGAGTTTTCATAGCAAAGCATTGGTCTCCTGGAGTTCTCGTATGACACTCAAACCACTAAACTCAGCCATATCTGAGACACTAATGCAAGATAGTTTTCCCACTTATTAAAAGATGAAATATGAAATAGTTGGGGAATGAGATGTGGCTTAAACCGTGATCCTTGGTGCAAAGAGAGGGGTGCTAGAAGTATCATTGAGCATCCGTCTTCTCTCCCATGAAATGTTGGGAGGGGATGCAAATATATCGTAGTGTTGTCATAGTAACTGGGCTTCTAAAAAGAAGAAGAAGAGTGTGTTGCCCCCAATGCTGAAGATACATTTTGAAAGTAACAATGGCTCATATTCTTAAGAAGCCATTCTCTTTGAAACCTGATTAAAATCGCAGAAGAGAGAAAAAGACAGACTCTGGCCTCTTTTTGCCCAGATGTAAATCTGAGAGTAATAGAGAATAAAGTCCGTGGATTTGGGGGCAGTTACATCACAATGGAAGATTGAAGAATTCAGCCCTAAGTGTTCACTTAGAGAAAAAAGGAGGAAATCAATGTCATCTTAAATTATATAAAGGCAAGGAAAGTACTGCAGCTGATCTGTGAAGCTTTGCACCGTTCCTTTTTCTTTCCAAACGCTTCTCAATTATTCCTCCCTTTCAGCAGCTTTCATCCTTCCTGTTTTTTGCCCTACATAAATGCTCAAATCAGGGTGACCTTGTGCCATGCTTTATAGAGGGCAGTCCTTTGTTGAAGGATGTCCTCTGAAGGGCTGTCCAGTGTGTCTGTTTTAAAGATAACTAACTATCCATGAGAAGGGAGATCAAGGAGCAGCCTTGAAGGTGCCCATCAGTACTGGGATCTTGGGCTGCTAATGGGGAAGACATACAGGTCACTTGACCTCATCACAGTCTTCTGCATTAGGGCTGGAAGGAATATTATTTTACAAGTTGGTACAGGGAGGGAGTCAGCAGTCAACAAATCTTATTTGGAGGAATGGTAGACAAGTGAGAATTTTGTTCAGTTTTCTCCCCCAGTATTTAAATATCCCAAAGAGTTGTGGAGGAATTATTTTGTATAGAAAAGCACATATGGGGTGGGTTTCATAAAAAGTCCTGTTTTCTGCTCAGAAAACAAGGATTTTGTGTAAAATGTCAATGTGTTTTTCTGGGCAAGACAATTCCTCCACAGTGCTTTGAGATGTTAGGATATAGGCAGATAATACTGTAGTACAGCATTTCTCATCCTGGGTGTCAGAGGGGTCCCCAAGACCACCAGAAAACAGTATTTTCTGTTGGTCATGGGGGTTCTCTGTGAGAAGTTTGGCCCAATTCTATCATTGGTGGGGTTCAGAAGGCTATTTGATTGTAGGTGAACTATAAATCCCAGTGATTACAACTCCCAAATTTCAAGGTCTATTTCCCCCAAATTCCACCAGTGTTCACATTTAGGCATATTGAGTATCTGTGCCAAGTTTGGTCCAGATCCATCATTGTTTGTGTCCACAATGCTCTCTGGATGTAGGTGAACTACAACTCCAAGACTCAAGGTCAATGCCCACCAAACCCTTCCAGTATTTTCTGTTGGTCATGGGAGTTCTGTGTGCCAGGTTTGGTTCGATTCCATCATTGGTGGAGTTCAAAATGCTTTTTGATTGTAGGTTAATTTTCTGAGAGTAGCCATAACACTGTACATTGTTGCTCCCCTCAACTTTTTTGCCCTTAAAGTACAACACCCCTCCCCTCAAATGTATGATGGCCTGTTTTGGATGACCTTGGTTCTTTATGAACTTCTCCCTCACAAATAATTTTGCTCTGCTCCACTTCTATCTCACCCCGAGTTTTAATATTTTATCTTGTACATGCGGCCCGCTCATCTTCATTGTGATTGTGAATGATTTCATACTGTATTTTTATATTGCTTACTGTATGTATTTTATTGTGCTGTTGTTGGTGTTTTGGTTTTATTTTTTTATGTATATGTTTTTGGGCTTGGCCTCATGTAAACCGCCCCGAGTCCTCATTGGGGAGATGGAGGAGGGTATAAATAAAGATTATTATTATTATTATTATTATTATTATTATTATTATTATTATTATTAATTATAAATCCCAGCAACTACAACTCCCAAATCTCACCCCCCATCCCCACCCCAAATTGGGCATATTGTGTATTTGTGCCAAATTCGGTCCAAAGAATGAAAATATATCCTGTGTATCAGATATTTACATTATATTGTCGAAGGCTTTCATTGCTGGAATCACTAGGTTCTTGTGGGGTTTTTCGGGCTATAGGGCCATGTTCTAGAGGCATTTCTCCTGACGTTTCACCTGCATCTATGGCAAGCATCCTCAGAGGTAGTGAGGTAGTTATATTTACATTATAATTCATAACAGTAGCAAAATTACAGTTGTGAAGAAGCAACAAAGATAATTTAATGGTTGGGGTTCACCACAACATGAGGAACTGTATTAAGGGGTCGGAGCATTAGGAAGGTTGAGAAACAGTGCTGTAGTAGAATATTCCCTTTCTCCCACAGAAGAAAACAGCAGTAATTATTTGCCCTCAAATGCAATCATGAAATAATTCAGGATTTGCATTCCTATTTCTGATTATGAATAGTACTGTATTTCTCTTTAAATGAAAGCATTAATTTCTAAATGTGAAATTTGTACAGTTGGCCTTCTGTATCCAAGGAGTCTGCATTGATTGATTCAATCAATCATCCATGGCTTGAAAATGTTTTTAAATCTCCAAAAACAAAACATTTTTTCCATTTTATGTGACAGATGCCATATTGCTATGCTATTGTATCTAATGGAACTTGAGCATTCTTGGATTTTCCTGGAACCCCATCTCAGTCGATCCCAAGGACCCACACTACGTTGGCATCAGGAGTGCAAATATCTGTGAGTCTTGTTCTCATAAATAAGCACAGGAACCGTCAATTTATTTCTTCTCACATTCTCAGTCAGTGCACATTTGCAAGTTCAAGTTTCATATGAATTGCATAGATGATTTTTGTATAGACTTTGGTTCTGCCTTATTGCACAGGGTTTAAAAAAATAGAAGCACTGGAATGATTGTTCTCATTTTTTTTCTGATCAAGATACTCACTTATCCTTGTTTTCACCATATGTGCTTTGCTCTTTCAAGGCAAAAGAGACCTCTTCTGATCACTTGTTACAACGCTGAAGAGAAAATCTTTCCTTGCTTCTCAAGAAATCTCATGCAGATGATTAATTTCTTACACTCCAGTTCTTGATATTATACAAATGCATACATTCCCTTACATATGCAGTTGTGTTTTTAAACTAACCATAGAATCATAGAGTTGGAAGAAACCACATGGGCCATCCAGTCCAACCCCCTGCCATGCAGGAAAAGCACAATCAAAGCACCCCAGACAGATGACCATCCAGCCTCTGTTTAAAAGCCTTCAAAGAAGAAGTTTCCACCATACTCCGAGGCAGGGAGTCCACAGTTCAACAGCTCTAGTGTTCAGTAAGTCTTTCCTAATGTTCAGTTGGAATCTCCTTTCCAAAAATTTGAAGCTATTGCTCCAAGTCGTAGTCTTCGGGGCAGCAAAAAACAAGCCTGCCCCTCTTCAATATACAAACCCACACGATCTCTTGGTTCATCTGGAGAGGCCCTGCTCTCGATCCCGCCAGCATTGCAGGCGAAATTGGTGGGGATGAGAGAGAAGGTTGGTGGTGGCCCCTCGACTCTGGAACTCACTCCCTAAGGACATCAGACAGGCCCCAACTCTGGCAGTTTTCAGGAGGAGCTTGAAGACATGGTTGCTCCAGTGTGCCTTCCCGGATTAATGATCCCATAGCACTTTGTCCCTCTAAAGCACTTTACATTTTTTAGGTCTGCCCATATGTCTCTCCACAAATGCCACTATCACCTGTTCATCCACGTTCAGCACTATTTCCAATTTTAATTTTACATTTGGCCTTCCCATAGTTTTAATTGTATGTTGTCTTATTGATAATGTTATATGTTTATATTTTATTTTAATTGCTTGTATTGTTGTGATTATTGCTTGTATTTTGTGTTTGGGCTCGGCCTCATGTAAGCCGCACCGAGTCCCTTGGGGAGATGGTAGCGGGGTACAAATAAAGTGTTGTTATTATTATTATTATTATTATTATTATTATTATTATTATTGTTATTATTATTATTCAATGTGACATTATTCAACTATTATTCAAATAGTTGCGAAAGCAACATTCCATAGGTGAAACCTTTTCACTTGCAGTTACGTTTTTTTGGATAATGCACCACTACTTTTTGGGGGGTTGATGCAAATAAACAAAAGCGTTACCACAGTTTCTGAACCAAGATATACTCTACAGTTTAATAAGGTGTCACTCGGGCTTCTGTAACAAGTAACAGTTCAAAAGATCAAACAGGGCAACAATATATACAGCAGTCTCTCTGAACTCACTAGGAGAACAGAGGGAATAAACAGTCCTTTTAAACAGTCTTTAAAATATGCTTTCTGCCTTAGAAATGATCAGGCTTCAGAGAGTTGGCAACCATTTCCTTCTTGATGCTTTTCAGTCAGCGCTCACTTCACTGTCCAAGATGAAAGTTGCAGTTAAAACCGTTTGTCTCAGCAGCAAGCCCGAGACAGCAACCAATCAGAACTCCAGCTCCTGGCATGCTCATACAATCAGCTGCTGACACATGTCTTTCCAGTGAACCCACCACATCATGGCGTCTCTTTGCAAATCTTCACATACTTGTTAGTGTCTTCAGACTGCCACTTTATTCACTGGGACTGGGGAACAGGTATTGTACATTTCTCATTACACAATGTATGAGTAATCAAGGACATTGGGAGACACCCAGTTGGTCACACCATCTTGATATTTGGCAGAGTGGTGGTAGGGTAATGCAACCAACAAGTAATTTTGAGAGTTTAGATTTCCACTGCACAAGAAAAGTGTGTGATTTTGGCTACAGCTCTATAAGAATAATGATTTTCAAATCATTCTCCACACCCCTAATTAGTATGTACAAATTTTATAGAAATGTTGGCCAAGAGTGTGTATTATTATGTATATAGGATAGCTTAGCTTAAATGCTTCTGTGTCACTCTCTTCAGGTTCAGGTATTTCCATTTGCAGAAGGTCATCAGTGTCATGGAGCTCATCTGGAAACTGTGAGATCTTTGAGATATCACTGCAATTATGACAGGCTCTTCAAAGTTTTCCGTGGTTCTCAGCATAGCCTCTATTCTTGGGGCGGCAGCAAGAAGACTTTTCCACATTACATGACAGTTGATCCAAGTTCCTTAATGGAAATATCTTTCTAATGCCTCCAATCCTTTGAGGAAACCCCAGTGTTGTTGTCTATTATTTCAGGACATGTTCTCACAGGTGCTTCTCACTTCTGTAGAGCACTAACTACTCTACCTGCTGGATCACTCTGTTGCCCAGCTCCAACTGTAAAACTACGGTTAGGTGGATCTGTAATTGGTTAAGCAAAGAAACCCAGAGGGTGCTCCCCAATGCTTCCTCTTCATCCTGGAAAGAAGTTATGAGCGGAGTCCCACAGGGTTCTATCCTAGGTCCGGTTCTGTTCAACATCTTTATTAATGACTTAGATGAAAGGTTAGAAGGCATGATCATCAAGTTTGCAGATGACACCAAATTGGGAGGGATAGCCAATACTCCAGAAGACAGGAGCAGAATTCAAAACGATCTTAACAGTTTAGAGAGATGGGCCAAAACTAACAAAATGAAGTTCAACAGTGACAAATGCAAGACACTCCACCTAGGCAGAAAAATGAAATGCAAAGCTACATGATGGGGGACGCGTGGCTCGAGAGCAGCACGTGTGAAAAAGATCTTGGAGTCTTCGTGGACAACAAGTTAAACATGAGCCAACAATGTCATGCGGCGGCAAAAAAAAGCCAATGGGATTTTGACCTGCATCAATAGGAGTATAGTGGAAGTCATTCTACCCCTCTATTCTGCCTTGGTTAGATCACATGTGGAATATTGTCTCCAATTCTGGGCATGACAATTGAAGGGAGATGTTGACAAGGTGGAATGTGTCTAGAGGAGGGTGACTAACAATGATCAAGGGTCTGGAGAACAAGTCCTATGAGGAGTGCCTTAAAGAACTGGGCATATTTAGCCTGAAGAAGAGAAGGCTGAGAGGAGACTAAGTGTGTGAGAAAAAGTCATAAGGAAGAGGGAGAAAGCTTGTTTGCTTCAAGCTTGTTGGCTTCAAACTACAAGAAAGGAGATTCCATCTGAACATTAGGAAGAACTTCCTGACCATGAGAGCTCTTCATCAATGGAACTCTTTGCCCTGGAATGTGGTGGAGGCTTCTTCTTTGGAGGCTTTTAAACAGAGGCTGGATGACCATCTGTTGGGGGTGCTTTGAATGCGATTTTCCTGCTTTTTGGCAGGGGGTTGGACTGGATGGCCCACGAGGTCTCTTCCAACTCTATGATTCTATGGCACCTTGATCTCTGTGCTCACTCTTTGGTAACTGTGTATGACAGAAGAAGATGGCTTCAGTGGGGATGCTGAGCCCTTTTTTCTTTCTGAGATGTCTGTTTGTGATTACTTATGTTTTCATTTTGTATCCCTGGAGAAGCCGTTCCAAGGAAGTAGAGTTCCCAGAACACAACGTAATGAGATCGTTGCTGTAAAGAAGCAGAAGAAAACTGATGAGAGAAACAGAGCAAGTGAGCTGAGCTCTCTTTTATCATATTTCCCAGCATAACATTAAAAAAGAGAGAACTTACATGGATCATGCTAGCTGCAGTTGCGGAGGTGTCGGCTGCATTCCTATCATGCCGGGTTCTTTTAGAATGGAACATCAAACATATAGAAAATGAAGGCAAAAGTACTTATACTTTCTCAACTGCTGTTTCTGTATGAAGAACTATCTTAGCCAGAATTTTGCCCTCGTTCTTCTGCTAGGTCTTTTATAAGGGGCTTTCCTCGTCCTGTTCCTGCTTGTTGGAATCTTATTGAACAGGGGATTGAAGCTAGGACCTTTAAACATTCAAAGTATCTGCTGTAACACGGTTATTGAAAAGTTGCTTTAAATGATACTCATTATACAGGGTTGGGAGCTAGCATCATTACCATTTGTTGAGTTAATTGAAAAAGGAATGTCATACTGTCCAGTACCTTCAAAAGCAATGGCCAAGCCCATCACACCAAGTTTGCATAGTGTAAATCTACATTTAAGTGTTTCAGGGTAGTTTCACAGCATCACCCTTCTGCAAGATACCAACATGGTGCTTCGAATATGTATCTGTTAGTGTGTCTTTCTGTTGTCTCGCTTTCTTCAAACTCAGTGAAGAAAAGAAAACATTGACTGCACTGACAAATAATCACACACCACTCACATATATTCAACTGCATGACCAGAATTCTATTGGTTAGTTCTCTTGGATTCATTCAATAAATTATTGAAAGGTGTGTCAACATATAGATGAATCCACGAGCTTAACTGGCTCTACTTTAGCTGGAACTAACAATGGGATTAGTACTGCGTGAAAAGGTTACACTTGTGGAATTGAATATGTCGATTGTGCAACAGCTAGAAAATACTACCGTACATGTAAGGGAATATACATGCGCTTCTGTCATCAAATTCTGATCATTTGTATTATAAGTATTATAAGTAACATGGTTAGATGAAGCACATTACATCCAAACTCTGCTCTGTTATGGAGCTGTAGACCCTCCATATAACTATAACCAAGCCTAGCCCTGGACATTTTACAAGTGACCAGCAAGCCATTCATGTTTTGTTGTCATGCCTTAATTTTTTCCCCAATCTTCAGTTTTCCCACCTCCATGGTTTCTCCATTTGCATGTTTTTCCCCATCCCACCCCCACTTTCCAGATAAATGGATGAATAATATTCTGGTAGCTGATGACTTCCATGGCAGTCAGGATTTGTTTCCGATTTTTATCTGAGCTTTCAAAGAACTGGCCAAAATGCTGAGTCCTATCCTGAAAATATTTCCAGCACCTTGGATAGTTCCTTTAAAGCTAGTTCTGTGTGTCTTGACACTTCTAGCACAGAAGCCACTAACAGCCAGGAGAATGGGGTGCATACACCTATCTTTATAGTGTGTGTGTTTATTTTGCTATGTTACTCACAGAGAGCTTTCTACATGCATATGTTTTTTTTAGCTAGTTTGCTATTGCGATCTCGCTTGGTCTGATCTCTGACGTCATGACCTTAAGCTCTACGTGCACATGTTGAGGTGCAGTACAAGTTCCTCATTTGTGGCACACTGTATCAGCCCCAGATTTGTTGGAAATAGTAACCTTCCAAGCCACCACTAACTGTTTTTAAATGTGTATAATTGTTAACTTAGAGCCCCCAGTGGCGCAATGGGTTAAAGCGCTGAGCTGCCGAGCTTGTTGACCAAAAGGTCACAGATTTGATTCCGGGGAGCGGCATGAGCTTCCACTGTCAGATCCAGCTTCTGCCAATCTAGCAGTTTGAAAACATGCCGATGTGAATAGATCAATAGGTACCACTCCAGTGGGAAGGTAACGGCGCTCCATGCAGTCATGCCGGCCACATGATCTTGGAGGTGTCTACAGATAATGCTGGCTCTTTGGCTTAGAAATCAAAATGAGCACCAACCCCCAGAGTTGGACACAACTGGACTTAATGTCAGGGGAAAACCTTTACCTTTACCTTAATTGTTAACCTATATTATATGTGTTGATTTATTGGCCTCTGAGCGTCTGCTCAAAGACACAAAAGCAAATAATGAAGCATGCTACCTCAGTCAGCTCCAAAGCCCAGAGCAGCACTTATCTTTTTATTGCAATTACTACAAACTACAAACTATTTACAGGAGCAGAATACAACACATCTGTTTGCTAGCTGTACATCACTGGAAGCTCAACCACATGGCTATCTGATCCTTCTGGGATGTAAACATATTACCGGAGCATTCAAAAGTTATGCTTGAGGAATCAAGCACAGCTCTATGCATTTAACTTTTACACTTCGTTGCTATACCACACACAGTTTAAACTACAAACAATATTTCATTTCATTTAAATCAATATTCTAGCAATATGTACATTTTGATTTGCCAGTTTGACTGTATCTCTTTGTTGTGGGAGGGGTTGCAAACACAGGACTCCATTTTGACATCAGTAGAGGTGGATGCATGTTGCTGTTTGGACTTTAGTAGAGAAGTATGACTTATAGACTTCAATGAGTACAGCTATACTTAAAGACTATGGACAAATGATTAAGTGCCATACCCTGTGTACTCAACACAGAGAAGAAACTACATCTTATCTAACTGAACTCTAATAAGAAATTTTCCTGCATGGTGAATTAATACAAGTTGTTTATGAATAAACAAGATATGTTATTTTTCAAAGAAAACTTCGTCATTATCTCTGAGTACATATTTTAACTAAGAGGTTTCAAGGGAATGTATACCTTTCGGGCAATTACAACTGCAAATTTCACTTCAAAGAAACAACCATCCTCTGCCAACCAAATACATTTTTGTAGTGGCATGTCTTTCTCCTTGGCAGTTTAAACACATCGTTCTTCAGTTTAACAGCTGAGTTACCTGTGTGCCATTACATTAATGCTTGTGAATATCACTTCTAACAAGGACATGCTTTTCTTGACTAGTGGTTTTCAAAAAGTGGTATTTATGTTCATGGAGATTCACATTTTCCAAACAGATGTGACCTTTTGAATAAGATTATAGTGCACCTATTTCCAGTATATTATGGAATTTCCAATAAGATTAAAATACAACAGTGTCCAAAATCCACAAAAAGTGATACCTTAAAAATACACAAAATACATCGTGCAAACTTTCAAAGCTCCACTGATTTTTTTCATCAAGCAAAGGTGTTTTTAAAAAGGAGAAGAAAAATGACAATATTAGAGTCATAGAATCATAGAATCAAAGAATTGGAAGAGACCTCATGGGCCATCCAGTCCAACCCCCTGCCAAGAAGCAGGAATATTGCATTTAAATCACCCCTGACAGATGGCCATCCAGCCTCTGTTTAAAAGCTTCCAAAGAAGGAGCCTCCACCACACTTCGGGGCAGAGAGTTCCACTGCTGAATGGCTCTCACAGTCAGGAAGTTCTTCCTCATGTTCAGATGGAATCTCCTTTCTTGTAGTATGAAGCCATTGTTCCGCATCCTAGTCTCCAGAGAAGCAGAAATCAAGCTTGCTTCCTCCTCCCTGTGACTTCCTCTCACATATTTATACATGGCTATCATATCTCCTCTCAGCCTTCTCTACTTCAGGCTAAACATGCCCTGCTCCTTAAGCCGCTCCTCATAGGGCTTGTTCTCCAGACCCTTGATCATTTGAGTTACCCTCCTCTGGACACATTCCAGCTTGTCAATATATCTCTTGAATTGAGGTGCCCAGAATTGGACGCAATATTCCAGGTGTGGTCTAACCAAAGCGGAATAGAGGGGTAGCATTACTTCCCTAGATCTAGACCAGTGATGGGCAACCTTTTGAGCTTGGTGTGTCAAAATTTGCCAAAAACCTGAGCATATCTTGGGTGGAGTGTCACTTTGAGAAATTTTTTTGCAATATTTATAGTTTAAATAAGAAAAATGTATAATCAATGCTGAGTTATGGAGTGAACAATGCTCAAACGTGCAGATGTTAAATTTGTAGAGCCTTTTACAAATTTAAGGATGGAATTAGATTGGCTCATAAGGTGTATTTCTCTGTATGTGGCCTCATGTGTCTGCGTGTCATCAAAAATAGCCATGCGTGTCAGTGCTGACACACGTGTCATAGGTTCACCATCACAGATCTAGACACTATGCTCCTATTGATGCAGGCCAAAATCCCATTGGCTTTTTTTGCCGCCACATCACAGTCAACTTTATACATTTTGTTTTGTAGTCAATTAAGACTATAACTGTGTGGTGGTTGTCGATGCAGGCAGATGTCACTCCCTTCTTTGACTATGTGGACACTGAGAGACAGAGTTGTAAAATCCATTGAGGTTGGATTTTTTTGTATTTTGCTGTATTGCTGACACAGGACCCCCCAGCTATCGTCTCTCGGATTATGTTTTGCCTTCTGAACAGGTGCTCTGGTCTTTATTTCTTTAAAAAGAGCAACATGATCTCTCTGCAGCAAGAAAAGATTTGAAGGAAGAGTTTCTCTCAGATTTAGATTACATTCCTGATGTGCCCGCTTCAAATGCTGATTGCTGGATTGCCCAAGGGTTAACAAAAGGAAACCGTGGAGTTTTGCAATCATCTTCTGAAACATCATGTCTTCTTAGGGCAAAAATCTTTCAGAGCGTTCTAGGTTTGAAGTGGGTCTGAACAATGATCTTTAGATACTCCGGCGTAAAATATTATGACTGCTTTAGACTGCGTGCCAAGTTCAAGGGCTACCACACCGCAGGGTGTGATAAATCTCCTTTCACCCATGGGAGGTTTCTCCGGCAAAAGTGCTTCATGAAGGCAGATACTGTTGGGAGCGAGTGGCAGGCACTCATGTGTTATGCAATGTGTTGATATTCCTGTCTTTTGCGGCATCTTGGGGAGTGTGGAAAGGTTCTATTTATCACCTTATTTAACAAAAACTCGCATGTGTCATTCTGTGGTAAATAATCCTGTGCTGGATGTTAGCTGGAAAATTCATTCCTCAGGGAGACAGAGAGATAGAATGTGGCTGTCTATTTTAATAATATTCTTGTTGATTTGATTTGTATAGAGTTGGCGTACAGGAGTAAGAAGGGTTGTAAAATAAGGAACCCACACCCTATTTTACAGATTGGAGAATTAGCCAATTACACCCTTTGTCAACTATATCAGCATATTTGAAGACTGATGCAGACATGTATGCATTATTGTGTAACTGTCCATGCTCCAGAATAGCATTGTATATCTCAGAAACAGTACTATTATTAAAACCATTTTAGGATTGGAACCATCATCTGGGGCTAAAACCCTGAGTGTGCACCTACACTGTATATTTATGTAGTTTGAGTTGCACAAAATGTGTTTTAGCCAAGTCCCATGCAAAAGACACACAAACAAGAGGAAAAGGGAACAGAAAAACTTTACTTTTATCAGCAGAGACATAAACTTGCAATGTTGCATACCAAATCAACAGTGCAACAAACTTACATAGTCCTTGTAAGTAACACAGCAGAAGACTTCTTCATCTTCATTCAAATGAGAGAGCAAAACATAAACCTTAAGTAAATAGCTATTTCACCATAGCAAAGAGCATCGCTGTTAGAGCACAGCAACATTACAGCATATTGCTTCTCCAAACAGTATTCTAAAATCTATCCAGTCATACCCCACTGGGTGTGCCTCAAACATGCTGGCTGACCTACATTACCAGCTGTACATAATAATTAACATAAGGTTTTTCTTTAACACACACTTGATCCTGCTACGACTTACTATAACAGTTTGACTCCACTTTAACTGCCATGACGTAGGGCCCTTCCAGACAGGTCCTATATCCCAGGATCTTATCCCGTTTTTTTGTTTTTGTTTTTGCTTTAAACTGGATTATATGAGTCCCCATTGCCAGATAATCTGGGATAAATAGAAAACCTGGGATCAGATCCTGGAATATAGGGCATGTCTAGAAGGGCCCTTAATGCTATAGAATCCTGGGCTTTTATATTATTAAGCCATGGTTTGTAGCCTTCTCTGTCAAAGCATGCTAGTGCCTCACCAAATTGCAAATCCAAGGATTTCATAGCATTGAGCTAAAGTGGTGTCAAACTGCATTGATTCCAGTGTATAGTCAGCCTTAGTTTTTCACTTTGCATGTGCTCAAAAGCATCTGAAAGGAGGTTCTGGGGTCACATCCCCAAAAGTAAGCCCTGTAAATGGGTGCTTTGTATGTCTTGAGAGCCTTTCCACTACCTGCAAGTATTTCTTTTCATTACTCCATGTAGAACTTGCACAGAATTTTTAGTTTCTTGTCTCTACTTGAGGCAGCTTTGAATGGTTAGAGATGAAAGATGAAATTTACATGGGAAAAAGAACTCACAGTTTTGCAAGCATTTTTAAATTAAGCTTGGTTTTCTCCTATAGCAGTGTCTACAGAGCCATAAAAAGCTTCAGAACTTGATTAAACAAGCATAGCCGTCTTCCAACAACACACACAGACTCTGAGATATACCATAATAAAGA
Organism: Anolis sagrei ordinatus; assembly: GCF_025583915.1. Taxonomy (NCBI): domain Eukaryota; kingdom Metazoa; phylum Chordata; class Lepidosauria; order Squamata; family Anolidae; genus Anolis; species Anolis sagrei. The sequence continues at coordinate 37,640,163 of NW_026847660.1, forward strand.
GATGAGCTAGAACAGCAAAATCATAAGCCGAACAGCAGACAGTAACAAACAGCTCACAATCCTTTATTTGTTAATTTGACAATGCAGAGAAATGTCTCTGCTGGAAACCCTCTCTCAGCACATGGCAGGCTGCAGAACAGACACATGAGCTCATTTTGAATCAAGTCAAGAGGATTGTGTCTCGTTCTGGATACCACATTCACAACATTTTAACCTCTCTTCTTCCAGAAAGCTCTGTGTGGGTTAAAACAATGAGGGGAACAGGAAAACATAGAGTGCATATGTCATAAGCTATACAAAAAAAGTAAGATGAGCCCTTTTCCTGGGCTGAGTCACTATGAGGCACCAAGGGGCACTTATAGGCAATTTGACTACTCATGTTGGAGTCACGTGCGTCTCCTTTGAAGGTTGCCAAAATCTGTTTTTGTCGTGTCTGGCCAGAGACCTGCTGAGAAATTTCTGGGAAAAACATTTATTAAAGGCCGAGGCTACTTTGGCACTAGGACTGTCATTAGCAGCCTGTACTTGGAGCAGGTAATGAGGTGTCCTTCTGTGCTTGGACTGTGAGCCAGCCCTCGGCACTCCATCCTCCATGCTTCCTTCTGTCCTTTTAACGGTCACACAAATTGGGAAACTTGAGACAGATGATTATTGCAACAAAGGCTGCTCTTTTCTTCACAGGGAAAAAGAATGCAATCCTATAGTTCCGCTGGACAGCTAATGCTTGCATAATGCCAGTATAATGTAGTCATTCATAAGCTTATGCACGTAAGAGCAAACGATGCTAAATGAAAGATTGAGCAACAAAAAGAAGCAGAATGTAAGGAACAGCTATTATCTTTTTATCAGCTAAGCTGGACACTTCTGCCTACATAGAGACCATCAGAATCAATGGCCCTCTATTAAAATCCAGAACCATCTGGCTGATACCATATAAGAAACTTCCTCCTGGGCACACAAAAGACTGGGTGACTTGGAAGGCACTGAACAAACTGCGTCCTGGCACCAGGAGATGCAGAGCCAACCTTAAGAAATAGGGCTACAAAGTAAAGTCCACGACTTGCAAGTGTGGAGAAGAGCAAACTACAGACCACCTACTACAATGCAGTCTGAGATCTGCCACATGCACAATGGAGGGCCTCCTTACACCAGAGGCACTCTAAGTGGCCAGCTTCTGGTCAAAGGAAATCTAGCATAATGCCAAGTTTTTAATACATTATAACTGTATTCTCAATTTGCTTCTGACACAATAAATAAATAACTGCCCTCTAAAGAAGAGGAACAGTTCCTTTTGAGGAAGTATCATTGGTAAGAAGTAGTGTCATTGGGGTTCCCTGATCCTTCCCAGCAGTGGCAGGTTCAACACAAAGCTGGTGGCTTCCACAGCTTGGCCCAGAAGATTGAAGCTCCATTCTTATAGTTGATTCCTGATCTGCTCCTTTGGTTTTTGAAGTTAGCCATCTGAAATTCCTAAGATGACCATGTCCTCCTCCCTATTACATCATTTTGTGATGGTTCTCATAAACAATTGAAATTTGAATCTCCAGATCTCAAAGCCTGACCCATCTTTTCCAGTTCTCAGGATGGGGAAGCGAGAGTGCTTCCTTGAAAACTATGTATATTCCTCATTCTTAGGCAATTAAAAAAATGGATGGCATATTCAGGGGAACTATTGTCGATGCTTACTGTATCATCCTTAATGGCATTGCCGCAAGACAACCTTTGTGACATCATCCAGGTCATACCACAAAGGATTCTCCATAAATCATGTTTCGGTGCTGAAATCCCATGGCCTTGGATAGTCTCAATCTGACAATCCAAGCCGAAATAGTAGTAGTAGTAGTAGTAGTTCTGCCCCCATGCTATCTAACTGCTTGGAAGGTGAGCTGGTTGTGCAGGGAACTGATGGGGGACACTTAGACAAACAGTCAACAAAGATTTGATAACTGATAAAGGCTTCAACCCCTTTCTCCTCCTGGGTATAACTGGCACAGTCCTCAAAAGAGAGTTAAAGTCCTTGAGAGGGGCTCTGAAGTACTTCTCTGTTGTTTCTTCTCTTGTTGGTATCTGTCTGTCTTTGGAGTAATGCTTGACTTGAACTAACTTTTACTTCAACTTGAAATGTTTCTGACTTGGCTCCAACATAACTCCATCTGGACTCTCTCTGTGACGTTCTACTTTGTGAACCTTCCTAGATGCTATCTAGACTGACCCCCCACAAAACAGTACATGAAATGCTAATCCCCTCTAACTAAAAAGGGCTTAAATAGGGGTAAATGGTAAGAGTCTTTATGGAGGCATAATAATAATAATAATAATAATAATAGTTTCCCACTTTGCCTTTTGGCTCTCTGAGGTTACAAATAATAAGAGTTTTAAGTGAAAAGATGCTGGTATCTTTGGTTCTATCCTTTTGCCTTTGACACCACCCTTACTGGAGTGCTTAAACTTATCTGAAATGGATGTGGCCTTTGAGCGCCCCCCCCCCCCAAGATCTGCCAATTCAGTAAAGCAAAAACAAAAAATAAAAATCCAGAAACATGACATATAGTTTAAGGAAGCCTGCATCACCAGTGTATGCTTTAAATATTGGCAGTTCCACAATCTATTGGAAATAAGTGCACCATAACCTTATTGAAAATGTAAAAATGATGTCACATCCATTTGGCAAATGTGAATCTCCATGAACATGTGGATACACCTTTTGAAAATCACTAGTCAAGAAAAGCATGTCCTTGTTAGAAGTCAATTCTTTGAACAAATGATATTCATAAGCATTCATGTAATGGCACACAGGTAACTCAGCTGTTAAACTGAAGAACCATATCTTAAAACTGCCAAGGATAAAGACATGCCACTACAAAAAAGGATGGTTGTGTCATTGAAGTAGAATTTACAGTTGTAATTGCCGAAAAGATATATACTCCTCTGAAACCTCTTAGTTAAAATATGCACTCAAAGATAAAACAAAGTAATCTTCTTAAAAAATAATAAGTTTACTAACAAACTTCTTGTATATATTCAGCATACTACTCCATAGTCCAATGTCTTTAAGCATATAGCTGTACTCACTGAAGTCCATAAGTCATACTTCTATATCGAAGTCCAAACAGCAACACACATGCATCCACCTCCACTGAGGTCTGATGCAAACACATCCACCTCTAATGAGGTGTTCACTGAATACAAAATTGAGTCCTGAGTCTGCACGTGCTCAGTACAATCACGTCTATAACTCCTCCAACACCAAAGAGGCACAGTCAAACTGGCAAATCAACATAAACATAGAATACAGGTTAACAAATATATACATTAACAAATAAACAGTGAAAGGCTTTGGAGCTTGCTATTTCCAACATTAAAGGCCCCTAGAAGACTTGTTTTCGAATAGTGAGCAATCCGTTTCTATCATGAGTGAACAAGACTAGAACCATATAATGTGAAAAAATGGTGCACAGGTTTATTTGATTTTCTTGTCACTGCCCATCTCTTTGTGTGTGTGTGTGTGTTGTGACTTTTAATATTCAAAGCCAGCTTAATAACAGTTACTGCCTTGTATCTATTGCTTTGTAAGCAGCTCTGGAATCCTTTCAACTATAAGAAGGAAGGTATAAATGTTGTGAGGCAGAAAAAAAAGAATGCCTTTGGATTTTCAATCTAAATTCTGTTTTAGGAAACATTAGGGAGTGCCAGAGGGGTATAGAGGGGGAAAGCCAATATTTAATCATGTTGATATCTGATACCATATAAGCCCCTAAACATTTGCAAAATAAACTTGATTCTTTGCTGGAGATGCAGGGAGACATAGCAGTGGCCCAGAATTAAAGACTATGCCAACAAGGGACTGCATGTTATTTAAAATCCTATCAAGGTATGCAATATGAATGGAGCTTTTCAAATGAACTGCTAAAGACTGGGACATTGAAACATATATATATTTAAATAGAATTCATTCTCTATGGATACATTTAAAGATATCATTATGGGGAGGACAGAGACAGCTTTACTGTTACATAAACAGGCAGATGCCTTTTTTTCAGTTGTGAACTCTTTAGAAACAAAACTGATTGTGCCTGTTTTCAGCACAGTGGAGCTGGAGTGGAGAGACAGAAACTCCAAATGTGGAGGACATCTATTGTGTGCCAAATCCCAAACCCATCTATTTTTCCCATTTTCATCCTTAGACTAGTTTTGCAACTCTTTTAAAAAATGCGACTGCTTTTTTAAAAGAAAAAGCCAAGGATGAATATAAAGTATAACAAGCAGAATTTTGAAGTAATTGGATAATTGACATTCATTATTTTCCCCCATAACTATAATATAAATATGATACACTGCAATTGCAATATGATGAGAGATGGCTGAACTCCTTCTGTATTACAACCGTAACTTTTTAATTACTTTCATAGTTATGAGTTATATAACTTTGGCAATTTTTAAATCCCCCTCCCCCAAATTTTGTAGTATTCTGGTCCATATCCATCCAACCCTGGAGCTTTCCCATTCTTCAGTTTCGATGCTACCTTCTTGATTTCTTCTTCTTTTACTGGAGCTTCAAACAATTTCCTAACCTCCTCCCTTAATCTTATGTTCCGGTTTCCTTCTACATATTCATTTATTTTATCAATTGAGATTTCTCCTGCTTGGTATAACTCTGAGTAAAATTCCTTTCATTAATGTGGTGTTACCACCCTAAATGGTAGAGGAATGATGTCCCATAGCTGTACTGCTTGCTTTCCTCACACTCTATTTAGGCATTTATCATTTAAGTGATGACAAAGTAGATGGGAACAGAGTAGCCTTTGTACCATTGGTTAACTGTCGAAGGCTTTCATGGCTGGAGTCACTGGGTTGTTGTAGGTTTTTTCGGGCTATATGGCCATGGTCTAGAGGCATTCTCTCCTGATGTTTCACCTGCATCTATGGCAAGCATCCTCAGAGGTAGTGAGGACCTCACTACCTCTGAGGATGCTTGCCATAGATGCAGGCAAAACGTCAGGAGAGAATGCCTCTAGACCATGGCCATATAGCCCAAAAAAACCTACAACAACCCATTGACTAACTGTTTGTAGCATTCGGGTGATGGACAGGGGTCCATAGGGACCTTGGGGATCATGCTGGAGTTGTGGCAGATAGTGTGCCAGCCAACATTTCTGTCCTGTTTAAGACTGGCCAGTTCCCAGGTGAGCAAACTATGTTTCACAGTACCTGGTAGGGAAAAACCAGGCCAGTCCCAGAACTAATGTAGAAGCATGGTCTAGGGCAGGGGTACTCAAATTTTTAAACAGAGGGCCAGGTCACAGTCCCTCAAACTGTTGGAGGGCCAGATTATAATTTTTTTTAAAAAAAAACATGAATGAATGCACACTGCACCTATCTTATTTGTAGTGCAAAAAACACTTTAAAACAATACTATAATTAAAATGAAGAACAATTTTAACTAATATAAATTTGTTAGTATTTCAATGGGAAGTGTGGGCCTGCTTTTGGCTGATGAGATAGGATTGTTGTTGTTGTTGTTGTTGTTGTTGTTGTGTGCTTTCAAGTCATTTCAGAATTAGGTTGACCCTGAGCGAGGGCCGGGTAACTGACCCTGGAGGGCCATATCTGGCCCGTGGGCCTTAATTTGATGACCCCTGGTCTAGGGCATCCAAAGTTGAAAGGGGAGAAGTGGTCCTGAGCAGAATCCAGTGCTGAAAAGGAAATTGCCAGAAAAATTAGTCTGAAGGTACATGCCAAAGGTCAGAGATCCACAAAGCTAGAGATGTCAGACAGGGTTGCATGGAAGCTCTGGTCTGCAGCAATGGAATTGTCTACTGCTCAATGTTGTCTACAGCTCAGTTGTCCTCATAGCTCAGGGTCTTGTATTTAAAGTAAATAAGGCTGTTGGCTGACTCTTTGCTCCAACCAGTTTATGATGCTCAATGGAATAAAGTGCCACTGCTCCCCTCCTCACTTTCTGTAGCTACTGCCTGGGATAGACCAGGCTCTGCCTCTACCACAACCATAACAGGCACCATTTCAGGCTTCCCATCTTGGTATACCTCTTCTCCTTCTTTGTCTGGAGAGATCTCTTCTAGGTAGGACACAGAAGTTACATAATTGCCACTCCACTGACAGATAGACAAGTAGATATGTATTTATTATTGTGCCTATGAGACAGGAATGACTAACTTGTAACCTTACAGATACTGAGATCCTCAAATGTTGCTGAAGGTTGCCATATTTCTTAGTGTTATTCTTGGGAAGGGGGGCATTTTGAACCTCTAAATGATGTTTTTGTTGTCCCAGATTGTTTTCTCACAGTTTCCAGGCTTAAGAGGTTTTCTCGCAATTTCCAACACTCTCAAGGGGATTTCTTAACTCCCAGATGTATCAAAACAAAAAAAGCTTCTGCTCTCCTTTTTTTCTTTATTTTTAAAGAGTTAAAGTACAGAATGAATGCAGCTTGACACGACTTTAATTGCCATGATTCAAGCTGTAGAATCCCAGGATTTGTAGATTTGTAGCACTCTTTGGCTAAAGACTTTGTAAAACAGCAATTCCACTGATCCCATCACATTGAGTAGGAGCCCCTATGGCACAATGTGTTAAACCATTGTGACGGCAGGACTGAAGACTGACAGGTCAGAGGTTTGAATCTGGGGAGAGTGCGAATGAGCTCACTCTGTCAGCTCCAGCTCTCCATGCAGGGACATGAGGAAAGCCTCCCACAAGGATGGTAAAAACATCAAACATCCGGGCGTCCCCTGGGCAAGGTCCTTGCAGACGGCCTATTCTCTCACACCAGAAGCGACTTGCAGTTTCTCAAGTTGCTCCTGACATAAAAAAAACCCACACACACACATTGAGTTATGACAGTTAAATGGTGTCAAAAGTGCATTCATTCTGCAGTGTAGATGCACTCTGATAGTACTTTGTTGCTGTTGTTTATTTGTTCAGTCACTTTCGACTCTTTGTGACCTCATGGACCAGCCCACGCCAGAGCTCCCTGTCAGCCGTCACCACCCGCAGCTCCTTCAGAGTCAAGCCAGTCACTTCAAGGAGACCATCCACCCATCTTGCCCTTGCTTGGCCCCTCTTTCTTCTTCCTTCCATTTTCCCCAGCATCTTATAGTACTACAGTGCATTAATAAAGTTACCCTTTTGTACAAGAGCACTACAATTCTTTTAAGACTTTTTTAATTCAGAGAGAAGAAAATTTGCCCTTCAAATCATGGGAACACCAAACAAACCACATGCACAATGTTTGGAAAAGCCCTAGTATAGACTGAAGAAATCATTATAAACAGTGAATGGACACAGGCATTCCCACAACTACCCCCCACCCAGAAAAAATCTATGGAGGTATATTACTAGAACAGACACTTCTTTAGACTAACCTAGAAAATCAGTCCCAGACATCAACATAGTAGTCAGAGGTAAGGAATGATGTGAATTGGAGCATAACAACACTTTTTAGGGCCACGTGCACTCCCTCCCCATATCTGCTTCAAGAAAAACTATAACATGTTATGAAATCTCACAAATGTTCCTTCCCTACAAACTTTTGTAATTGGCCTGCTAAGAAGACAAGAAATTCTCAGCAGGCTACTTTTAATTGGAGAGCGATCTTTCTAGCAAATGCAGTGGCATTTCCCCATCTGAAAACAACAGTGAGGTGGTGGAGAGAATTGAATCAGCATTTGATTCAGTTGTTTGTCAGTCAGTCAGTCATGTAACTGAAATAGCTGAGGAGAAACTAGGCTTATCCTGTGGGTGAAGAACCCACTCTGACATCTCTTTTTATAGTAAGGCTTTCCTCACCCTAAATTTATCTACATCAACAAAAGATCTTCTCGATTGCTCATCACTAGGGTAGGCTGACTTCACTTTTGTTTGGCTTTCACAGAGAGAGCGAGAGAGAAAGAACCTCCACCGCCCACTGATGTTAAGAGATGGTGATGATAATAATCACAATCATAAATTTTATTTGTTACCTACTTCTCTTCAAAGCTGTGGGGTACTGCATAGTTGAAATAGATGGATAAAACAAAGAGTCATCAATATTAAAAACATAGAACAAAGATTAAAACACTGATATGAATAAAATGTAAAAATTAAAAATCTTAGAATAAAATTGACTAGATAAATAGACACTCAAGTTCTCAAAGTTATACATGCCTCCCATATTCAAATCTGAATGTACTCAATGGGAAAATCAAATTATGTAGTGGTAGATCAGTCCAGAAGGGAAAGAAGACTGAGCAAGTCATGGGTTTGTTTGGGTCAGAAGGCAAGAAAAGGTTAAAGAGGGTAGAAGCTATGTTTCTGGGCGGGTGAAGTTGACCCCTAGACCTACTCTTCTCCTAGAAGGATCCTAGTTGGAGAATCTTTGGAGTCAACAATCCAGATTTTAAAAAAACAAAACATAAAACCCCCCTCTCATTAGAGTCTGGAACCAAGTATGTTGTCCACAATGACATTAAGACTCATGGTTCTGTGAGATGTCATAGTATCATTCTGTTCTGTTCTGCTCAGACCTCACCCATTACAGTTTCAGATGAACATAGATAAACTGGAATGTGATGATAGAGACCCTGGATAATAGGGTTTCAATCAGAGAAAAGGCCGAAGGATCTGGATACCTTCACTCTATTGTAATAAGAGGTAATACCATAGCTAGTGATGTAAATACTGCAAACGTTCTTGTCAGAGATGAGAAACTCTGATTTAACACATTGAGACAGTCCAACAAGAAAATAGTCAACCACTATGTATCTTTTACTAATTTCTGTTCAAAATACTGTTGTTTGTTTGTTTGATTGTTTGTTTTTTAAATAGGACAGGGCCCTTAATCACTTCTAGCTTAAGGATGTAGAACAAACTAAGGCGCATTGTCATCCAGCACATGCTCAGTCCTATCCATAATTCCCCAAAACTTGTTCACTCTTCTGTCTGGTACTAGCTCTTTGCTGTAATGGTACACCAGCACATAGCACATGTGTAGAACAAGATGTATGCATACATACACTATGCCCATTGAAGTGTGTGGCTTGGGCTGGAAATTTCTTTACCTGCTCACCCAGTCATAGCTCCGTTCAAGCTCTACTATTTGTGACACATAAGGAGATGGTAACACAGTAGGCCTGTTTGATCAAGAAAAAATTTGTTTCTAAAATCGATTTGTAATTGGGGTGTTTTTTTGTTTCGATATTTAAAATAATTACAAAACTTTCCAAAAAAAAGTTTCGGTATTTACGAAATTTCGTAAATATTAACAAAACATTTTGTAAAGATGGGGCCTTTTTTTTTCAATATTTTTAAAATATTTTTTAAATTTAATTATTAAATAATTTAGTAGAATAGGGAGGAGAAATTAAGGGAAGGCAGGCACTCACTCTGGCGGGCCCTCTCGCTCGCCGCTCGCCCTCTCGCTCGCCGCTCGCCCTCTCGCTCGCCCTCTCGCTCGCCGCTCGCCCTCTCGCTCGCCGCTCGCCCTCTCGCTCGCCCTCTCGCTCGCCGCTCGCCCTCTCGCTCGCCGCTCGCCCTCTCGCTCGCCGCTCGCCCTCGCTCGCCTCTCACTCGCCCTCTCGCTCGCCGCTCGCCCTCTCCCTCGCCGCTCGCCCTCTCGCTCCTCGCCCTCTCGCTCGCCGCCTCACCTCTCTCTCGCCCTCTCGCTCGCCCTCCCGCCCGCCGCTCGCCCGCTCGCCGCTCGCTCGCCTCTCGCTCGCCGCTCGCCCTCTCACTTGCCCTCTTGCTCGCCCTCGCCCTCTCGCTCGCCCTCTCGCTCGCCCTCTCGCTCGCTTGCTCAGCCGGCGCGGAGAGAGGAGAGCTCCCAGCAAGCCAGGCGGCCATCTTACGTATTTCCGAAATGGACGGAAATACAAAATTTTTTGGCGCCTGCCGTTTCGATATTTAAAAACCCTTCCGGGTTTGAAAATATGTTTTGTTATCGTTTCGTATATGCAAAAATTAATGAATGTTTAACGAATTAACGAATTAACGAACGAAACCGCACAGGCCTATAACACAGTAATGCAGTTACTGTAGGTCAGCAACATGCAAGAATCCTAAGAGCTAAGAGACCCAGAGATAACGAGACTCATTACACCAGGAGTGTAATGGATAGGCCTCACTGGTGAAACTGACTCTGCTGTAGGGGCTGTAGCTGCTCTTGACCATTGTTCTTGATTCTATGATTCTATGATTCCCCATATTGATTCCCCATATGTGGGGAACTTGACTTTATAAGAATGAGCCAGTTACCTTTGGGTGCATATTCCAGACAGACAGAAGTCATAGCCTTTCAGTTGATTCTCATTCAAGTCCCCTAGCCTTCTTTTGGATTATAGAGTTGTTTATGCCAATTATAGAGTTGTGTGGTGCAATTAAACCCTACTTCTCCTAACTCTACAACTAGCCTGCTGCCCTCAGCGGAGGTGGAAGTTTCTTTCTCACTGCCAATATTGTACTAAAATTCAGCTGCCAGTCTAGTACATTTCTGTACGTGAAATGGAAGGCAGACATCATCTTTCCATTTGCTTTAGGCAGCAACATCCTTTGGGCTGGGGTGACCTTCCATGTCTTCAGGAGGAAACTGCCTCCCTCTGTCTAGCTGTGGGGATAAACTAAAGAAGAACTCAGTTCAAAGTAAGCTGGACTGAATATTTTTTTAGTTCTGTGGCCCACGAGATTACCTGACTCTGCCTGGCTTGCTTCTCACTCTCCACAGTGGTTGTGCCAGTAAAATCCAAACTAGTTAGATAGATATACACATACCTGGACACACAATGCTATCATTCCAACAACACTTGGAAGGGTGGAATTGTCTTCTCTCGCTTCCACCCCCTTCGTAAGTGCGACTTGTGGGGACGAGGGAGAGGGCCTTCTCTGTGGTGGTACCTCAGCTCTGGAACTCACTCCCCGGAGAAATTAGGCAAGCCCCCACCGTAGTGGTTTTCAGGAAGAGCCTGAAAACTTGGCTGTTCCAGTGTGGCTTCAATAAATGAAAGAACAATAATCCCTGAACTGACCAATCCCTGCATAAATGCCTTCGGAAGCACTTTATTTCACCTGTTAGTGCAATTAAACCCTACTTTGTCTCCTGGATCCCCTGTCGAGATACATTACATTGCTTTCTCACCCAGTGTTTTTAAACTTTTAATCTTTGCAACCGGCCCTGCCCACTGTGATCAACTTTCTATGTTCAAATATTGTGATTTTATATTGTCTGATATGTTTATTTATATTGTTTCTTGTATTTTATTTTATTTTATTTTTTATTGTTGTATTCTTATAGTTGTACATTTGCATTGTTGTATTACTGGGCTTGGCTTCATGTAAGCCACCTCAAGGCCCCTTGGGGAGATGATGGTGGGGTATAATTAAAGTTGTTGTTATTATTATTATTATTATTATTATTATTGTCTGTTGAGAAACTAGATAGATAGATTTCTCCGCTACCTCTCCTCTTCTGTTTTTTAGTTCATGTCCAGGTATTTAAAACATACAGGTAGTAAGAAAAAGGTGTCTGTTTGTGTAGTTGTAGGTACAGAGGGATAGAAAATAGAAGCAAAACATTAATTCTCTGTAGTATGGATAATGCTATTTTAATGCTCTGGGTTCTGCTTTAAGAATAACATATGAAACACGAGAATTTTCTTCCAGTCCTTTCGACAACACAAACATACAAGAAAGCAAGGGGACATGGTGGGAAACCTAGACTCCACACTTTAAAAAAGAGTGAAAACGGTTTTCTAATGAAGCCAGGGATTTGGGAGAGGTGAAACAGCCCCGTCAGACCTCAATAGTGTATGTGGTTGCCATCCAATTACCTTCCTGACCAAAACAACATTACTAGATGGTTCTCTGAATAGCAACATTAGAAAGAAAGCGACAACAGAGCCTTCAATCCCATTTCAGACACTTGATACTTTGTACTTTCTCCTGAATGAAGTTACCCCATAATACTGAATCCGAAGGCTGCAGTCAGTAAGGCTCAATTGTATTTTTTTAAAGTAATACAAAAGACCTTTTTCTTTCTGGAATTTTATGGGTTATAGTTGTTCTTTTCAATTTTATAACTGTAGAATTTTATCATGTGTTTTATGTTGTGCTGGATTTTATTTTTTTGGCTGGGAGGGTGGCTTTATTTTGTGATTGTATTGTACTCTGCTGTGGAGGCTCCTATGGGTGGAAAGGTGAAATAATGAGAATGACAACAGCACTGACAACAAATTTAAAAAGTATTCAGCTGCTAAATTTACAGATTTAATGTCCAAAAAATATATATCAAAATTCTTCTCCAGCTATATTCTGAAAGATAAACCATAGTTTTGCATAGTTTGTTTTGCTTCCCAAAATCCAGTTTTGCAACCAATATGGAATATGTACATTGGGAATGCTGAAAGGAGAGCATTGAGGCTGAAGCTGAAAATGGCCTTTGGAGATACAACAGGAAAAAAAGGAACAATTGTAGACCCAAAAGTGGACATTAATGACCACTTTCTCACCTACCTTGCAGGATCTTTTTCTTTACAAGAGGGTAGATGTGGAGGCCAAATGTAGCTAATAATACAGGCTTTGATCTTCTAAGGTTCATTGGAGGTTTATGTAATGTTTTGATTTTTGTCATTCTTTCAGTCTTTTATGAAAGCCACCTTGTGAGCATTTATATATACATTTTTCCAATGCAGAATATGAAATGAATGAATATTTGCTCCACTGTACTTTCATCCCATCCCCTAGTTCATTATTTACAACTTGCACTATGTTATTCCCCTGTTCCTGGTTAAGGTTGGCCATGCTTTATGACAGTTCTCACTATAGGTTATTGGGTGCTGTTTTGAGTTTAAATCATTGTTTTATATGCTAGTGGTTTTCTCTTTTATTGTATTGTGTATTTATTTTATGCGTTGTTCTAGGCACATTGTATGTAAGTCATCCCAAGCCCCTTCGAGGAGATGGAGGCGGGGTACAAAAATAAAGGTGTTGTTGTTATCCAGAAAATAAGTTTACAAGATTTTTTTAAATACACAGAATGAATATGTTTTAATAAAACTTATATGGATTGTAGAATAGGTATTACATTATTTTTCCACATTATCACCATTCAGTTCAATATATTTTGTCATCTGTGAGACAAGTTTTTGATGCCTGTGTCATAGAAGTTTTCTTCCGCCTTTTTCAGCCACTTTGTCACTTCGATTTTCACCTCCTCATCATCAGAAAAGTGTTTTCCACCAAGGTGTTCCATCAATTTAGTGAACAGATGATAGTCAGTGGCTGCAAGATTGGATCTGTGAGAGGGGTGACTTAAAACATCCCAACCAAATGACGTCAACAACACTTGTGTTGCATGAACGGTGTGTGGATGTGCATTGTCATGAAAGAGACAGACTTCCGTCATCAGCATCCCACGACATTTGTTTTGGATGGCTCTGCAAAGTTTCTTCATGGTCTCACAATATATTCCGTACCCATTTTGTCACATGCTGTCTTGACATTATGTCCTCTCCATAAACTGAAACAATTCCGCGATGAATTGCAGCGGCGTTCATGCCCTTAGCATTTAGGTAGTGTATTACAGTGTGAACTTCACACTTGGAGGGAAACGGAATGAAGATGCTAATCTCTAACCTTCACCGCTGACAACTGGCACTGTTTGTTTGCTTCCGCTGGCCTCCTGCTACATGGCAGTGATACCAACTTGAAACGGAATGAAGATGCTAATCTGTAACCTTCACCGCTGACAACTGGCACTGTTTGTTTGCTTCCGCTGGCCTCCTGCTACATGGCAGTGATACCAACTTCCCCCACAAAAATTCCCCGTGAGAGCTATGTGCCTTGTAACCTTACTTCCTGGATAACCCTCGTATGTGTGTGTGTGTGTGTGTGTGTGTGTGTGTATATATATATATATTATTAGGCCTGGGCGGTTTCGTTCGTTAATTTTGTAATTCGTTAAATATTCGTTATTTTTAGCAATTACAAAACGATTACAAAACATATTTTCAAACCCGGAAGTGTTTTTAAATATCGAAACGGCATCCTCCATCTTTTTTACAGGCTTCCGCCCGTTTCGGAAATGACGTTTTAGGGATGGAGGATGCTGGGTGCGCCGGGAGCCAATCCTGCGCTCCCAAGCACCGTGGCTGATTGTGATTGGGCGGGCTGCCCTTTAAAAGCGGCTCCGCGTGGCCGCATTGCTCATTGCTGGGGAAGGCGAGGAGACGGGAGGTTCGGGAGGGAGGCTTGGCTTGCATTCATTCATTGCTTGCATTCATTCATTCCCTGGGCTGGGAGCAGCGGGGAGGCTTTGCCGTTCGCTCCACAACAGGGCAAGCATTTTTAAATATTTCTGAAAAATATCTTTCTTTTATTCTTAAAAAAATTCAAAAAATATTCTAAAAAAAGAAAAGACCCTTGTGTGCCTGTGTGTGTGAGTTTGTCCCTGTCCTGTGGCTGTGTTCGCTCCACAACAGGGCAAGCATTGTTAATTTTCCATTTTTAAATATTTCTGAAAAATATCTTTCTTTTATTCTTAAAAAAATTCAAAAAATATTCTAAAAAAAGAAAAGACCCTTGTGTGCCTGTGTGTGTGAGTTTGTCCCTGTCCTGTGGCTGTGTTCGCTCCACAACAGAGCAAGCATTGTTAATTTTCCATTTTTAAATATTTCTGAAAAATATCTTTCTTTTATTCTTCAAAAAATTCAAAAAATATTCTAAAAAAAGAAAAGACCCTTGTGTGCCTGTGTGTGTGAGTTTGTCCCTGTCCTGTGGCTGTGTTCGCTCCACAACAGGGCAAGCATTGTTAATTTTCCATTTTTAAATATTTCTGATAAATATTTCTTTTTTAACGAATCGATTCGTTGCCACCTTAACGAATCGACCCCCGTCTTCATAACGAAGTTTCAGAGGTGATTTGCGCATGCGCGGGGGGTCCGCCATCTTAACGAATCGATTCGTTAATATTAACGAAATTTCGTAAATACTGAACTTTTTTAAAGGAAAGTTTTGTAATTATTTTAAATATCGAAACGCAAAAACCCCCCAAATACAAATCGATTTTAGAAACAAATTTTTGCGTTGTTACCCAGGCCTAATATATATATATATATATATATATATATATATATATATATATATATATATATATATGAGAGAAAATACAGAAAAGAACATAGAGTTGGAAAAGACCACATGAGCCATCTAGCCCAACTCTCTTCCATGTAGAAAAATTCAATCAAAGCACTCCTGACAGATGCCAATTCAACCTCTGCTTAAAAACCTTTATCACTATGAAAACAATATTTGATATGTATTCGGAAATGGTGATGGATTGTAATATCATTCTACTTGTGTTGGCAATAAAAAGATATATTAAAAATAAAAAAAATAAAAAACCTTCATCACAGGGGTAGCGTATTCCATTGTCAAATACAATCATTCCAAATATGGACAGTTTGCAGAAAAGTCCCATCTTGTCCAGCATTCAGTTCACACAGTAGCCTATCAGATATCTTTGGGAAGCCCTCAAACAGGACATGAATGCAGTGCATCCCCACTCTGCCACTTGCATTTCCACAGCAAATGACTGGCTCGTAAATGCCTGTCACTCTCATTTCCAACAGTTATCAATGTAAATAGTATATTCATGTATGTAGTAGATGAGGATTCTTCTTTATTTGTCTCAATGAAAACCTGTATAGATCATCAGTGGGCAGGCCTGTAGCCAGGATTTCGTTTCGGGGGGGGGGGGGGGGTGAATATTTTTCAGGGGGGGGGGGCTGATTTTTTTTCAGGGGTTTTTTTGGGGGGGGGAGGGGGGGGGGGGGGCTGAGTTTTGGGGAGCTGAGTCTTAGTGAAAGAGGGTCTACCCTAGCAAACCTTTTGTATCATTACCCCAATACCCCCATGCATATGGGATATATTGAGTATGGTGATCAGATCATGATATGAATAAACATAACAGTTTAAATAATGCACCAGTAAGGCCTTTTCGCGAGCCACCATGAGAATTTTGGGGGGGGGGGGGCTGAAGCCCCCTGAGGCCACCCCCCCCCCCCGGCTACATGCCTGTCAGTGGGGAAAATCACACAAAGAGCATACTAGATCCTGCATGAACAAGTATTTCACCCAAAACATGAACCTTTCCACACTGTGATGCAGATAGCACCGCATTATCTGCATTGTTTTGCCGCGGGCGGGGGCACAGAATACTGTACACTGAGCCAAACAACATCAGAGTGTGGTTAAGACAGCAATTGTTATTAAATAAACTAGCAGCAATTTGGTTTTGGCTGAATTTTCTGGACAGGGCAAGACTAAATTTCCTTCCTTCCTCTTGCTGGTGCAATTGAGTGCCAATTACTGTTGGATTTTGAACTCAGTTTGCAGCCACTAAAGTAAGCAGAGGACAAAGAGGGAAAAAATGGGGAATGAAAAGCAGCAGGAAAAAATTGGGACAATGGAGGATTAACCGTGATTGCCCTTGCTAGTTGGAGAATATGGCACAATTTAAAATCAGAAGAATGATGAAGTTATTTTCCTGGAGTTTTAGGCTCTGTGCAGGCGTCCATTTAGATGACAGCCCCAACACAGGGGGAAAAAATCCTCACTTTCACACAGGCTTTGAGGGTGCACAACTTTGCTTGGTGGGGTTTCTCACAATGCTGGGAAAGCTGAAATTACCAAGGTCAACTATTATCTAAAAGCATATTTGTTTTACATCCTTAGCTACTAGTATTCCGAGATATACAACCTCTGATATAGGAAGTAGTATTCAGCCATCATAACTAGTGATCATTGATAGCCTAAGCGCTTTTAAAGAAGAGCTTCTTGTGATAGTGAATTCCATAGTTTGACTATGTGCTGTGTGGAGAAATTCTTTCTTTTATCTGTTCTGAATTTTCCACATTTCAGCTTCAGAGGAACACCCCATTTTTAGAGGGAAAAGGGGGGGGGGATATTTTCTACATCAGGCATAATGATATAAATCTCTGTTATGTTTCCCCTTTTCTCACCCTTTTAGCTAAGCTAGAAATTCCCAAACATTGTAATCTTCATTTCTTCAACCACCATCATTTGGGCAGTTCTTTCCTACCTCTACAGTTTCCCTTTGTGAGGTATGATAACTGCTCTCATACATGGCATTTCATAGATGAATAGACCAGAAAACTGTATAGAGGCATCATGATACTGGCAGCTTTATTCATTCATTTCCTAATGATCCCCAATATGTAATATTTTCAGAGGAGTCATACGCTAGATTCTTTGTTATCCAGCTGTCTACCAGCACCCCAAGACCTCTTTCTTGGTCAATCATTGCCAGCTATGACTCCATCAATGTATATGTGAAGTTGAGATTTGTGTCCCATTATGGCACCCTTCCTTACACTAAACCATATTTGTGTCTATGTCACCATCTCTCAATTAGGAGCTATCCTTCTGGAGTCTTTTCTTTTCTTTACTTTCACTACTGCTTTCATAATTTGGTGGTTTTGTTATCCCAAACTCAGACCCCCCCCCCCCCCCAAAAGCTAGAGTCCTGAGATCAGGGCTCAGATAGATGCTTTGCTCATTCCTGGAAACAGGAAATATCTAATGGGCAGCCCTATTCGACTTCCCTTCTTCCTATCACCACATAATAGGCATGAGTTACCAGAAAGCACGGAAACATCCTTCTCAGCTAAACTCTGAGTTCAATAATAAGATTGGAATGTAAATCATCAATCAGAGGGCATGCCAATCATACCCACATACCATAGATCCCACCCAGAACTGATCCAAGCTCATCACTATAGCCCGGTTACTCATTGCTGTACCAAGGGAATCCCATTATCCCAGGACCACTCCTCTCAATTGAGATCACTAGCCCATGTCTCCAGCAACATCAATTTCCCCGCCTGGAAAGCCCTTGTTGACAGAGAAGGGGGCAAACTCCAACACAGAGACAGATTCAAGACAGATTCACTAGCCCATGTCTCCAGCAACATCCATTTCCCCTCCTGGAAAGCCCTTGTCGACAGAGAAGGGGGCGAACTCCAACACAGAGACAGATTCAAGATTTCGTCCAATGAAAACTTTATTAAGTTTCTCACCATACACATTCCACCAATCACGGGCTGTAAAACATGACAGCAATGAAGGTACCAGTTAAGGCAGTAGAGCGTAATTTGTACTTCTCAAAGCATAATTAGTACCAATCACAGTAATATCTATTATTGTCAATTATCTATACAATGTCAATATATATAAGCAAAGAGCATGTCAAATCTGGGATTTTGCCCTAGGATCCTTCCTTGGCCAACTAAAGCAATAAAGTAATCTCTGACTCTGCCCTCCTCTCGGAGGTGGCATAACAGACCTTCGATATTTTAGACAACAGTTTCACCAAACTTGCTTCCCCTCCTTGCTTACCTCTAACTTCAGATCTTTTATGAAAAAGCTTAAAAGCAGTCCTTTTACAGATTCTTAGGGAACTGCATTGTTGACATCCTTCCTTCATTGTGAGAACTGCTGGTGCTGTCTTTGGCCATTGAAAAGTCTGTTAACAGTTTCACTCTCATCACACACGCACACAAAATTAGGCTTTAGTTCTATAATATCTATGGGCTAAATACTCTAAGGCTTCAGAATCTGTCTGTTTTTAGAAGTTAAGCAAGATCCGTTTTGGTAGTATGGAAGTCTACAAACAAATACTAGATGTTGCAAGCTATATTTCAGTGGAAGAATCTAGAGAAATCAACCCTGGGTATTCCCTGCTTAAGAAAAGTCTATGAAATTCATGTGGACATCATAAGTCAACAGGAATTGGAAGTCACATATCTTCATACTCACCTGTAGCACCTGTCTAGGGGGAAGCCACACTTGAAAAAGAAAAATGCAGATATGCTGTTAGCCAGATCTAATAGACTGCCATTTCCTACACATCCCAAGCCAAGTTCCTTGAATCTCTGTAGCTTCAGGAAGCTTCCTCTGCCTTATCCTGCAGGGCAAGCACTCTCCAAGCCACAGTCTCAACACCCTCAATCCCCCCTTCATGTCTTGTGCTTGGGTAGTGTCCAGTTAGCCTGTTAGGAATGGAAGTGGCACCTGCCGATTCTGATTCTTTCACTGCAATCTTTTCTCCAGGGACAAGCCCTGTGTATAGGCTATGAAACTGCTGAAATAACAGCTTTTGCACACATTTTCCCAGGCCTCAGGCAAAATCACAATCTTTTCAGCAACCTACTTAAGAGCTTCTGCTTTGCAGAGTGAAAAGCCAGCCTGGCCCTCTTTGCTCAGATTCATGAGAGAAGAAAGAAAGATGAGCCATTGGATCACGGATACGTGATCATAAAATCATGATTCAGACAGCCTTCCCCATCCCCCACCAACCTAGTGTGTTATATTTGGATGTACCAAAGAGATCCCCAAACATTTCCTTGTGGGCTCATTTGTGTCATTCCTGACAGTTTGGATGAGCACTATGGTGACACTCAGTTACCTGTTTCCTTTACCATGTTTAAGCAGGCATTGAATAGAATAATGAAGCCCTGTCCACAATATTATGTGCATAACATAGGGCAACCTAGAGGTGTTCACATAAATGACACAAATGTACATACACTGACCTCATCTCCTGTCATCACCAGTTACATGACCATTGGTCACTGGCCACGTGACTTGGGGATTATGGAAGTATTTGCCCAAGACCTTTGGAAGTCATCAAGTTAGAGAGCGCTGTTTTCTTCAAATTTTATTTTATGTGAGAAAAAAAAAACCCTGCATGGTCTGCCTTGCATGAATAACTTATGTGCATAGAGTCTACCCTCCTTCTCTGCAGAATACTGTCATCCACACAGTACACCCCTGCTCTATCCATTGAGGTGTGATACAAGCATGCCTTAGTTAAGAAAACATCTAACAATGAAGCTCCTTTTTTAAGTTCTCCTTTCCTCTTTGTTCTCTGGGTAGCTACACATTTTTTTAGCTGCAACGAGTCAGTGATACTAGGAGGATATTGGAGGAAGACTGGAGAAGCATAAACCATTAGTGTCAGGTGGCTGCATAGGTTGTGTATTTCATCTGAACTTCAATCCATTTCTGCTGGCTGAATTTCAGAAGACCCCTGGATCCATTTTCTTTCACGTCCCAAAAAGGGGTGGGTAGCCGAATAGGCATTTTCAATCCACAGCTGAAAAATGTAGCTAGATTTGACCCATTGGTGGCAATGGTGGTGGGTTTCCTTGGCTCCCCTTCCTGTCATTTTAGGGATATCATGATGAAAATGACCACACTTGGAGAACACTTCTACCACTGTTAGCACACCAAGTTTTTTTTAATGTTTGGGTCATCTCCTGATTTTTAGGATTTTCTTTTCTTTTTAAAACACAGAGAGAAATATAAAGAGAGAATTTGTTTGCAAAGGACTGAAATTAGAGTAGGTAACTAGGTAGTAGCTTTCTGAGAATTGGGTTTTTCTGTTTGTTTGCTGGGATTAATAATAATAATAATAATAATAATAATAATAATAATAATAATAATAATTGTTAATCTTTTTAAAATATCTTTTGAAGGAGAGGAAGAGAAAAATAAACTAAAGGGTGAGCCACCCAAATATTTTTAAAGAAAAGCACACCAAGAGCAGAGGGATGCTCTTTCTTTCTCCAAAGTCCCCAAATGCACGCGCACACCCCACCCATCCTGCATTTTTCCAACTCTCAGTCCCACTAAATAAAAAAGTATCAAGGAAATAAAGGAAAATCAAAAAAATTCAATGCTAGAGAGATGTCAAGCCAACCCAAAAAATAAAACTGAGAGCGAGCGGCAAGGCAATCGGACTGAAACTCCTCTCTAGAGCCAGGACGCAACTGAGAGCAATGGAGGCGCTTGCCCCATTAAATAGACACAGCTTGCATAAGACATCACAGCATTCTTCTATTCCGATTGGCCCAACAGTCAGGGTTCACAGGAAACCCCATGCAAGCATGCGGCAACCTCTTTGTGCACCATGTGATGCCAAATAGGAGAGAAAGACCTGTAACCGGCTGCAGCATGGCCCGTTTTGGCCAAAAAAACATGACAGCTGATATGGCTTACTGTTATGGCCAGCTGAACAAGCCAAACAAACCAGATTGGCCACAGGCAACAGACCAAACCAAATCCATACACAAGCCTACATAGCAGTAAACAATATAAAAAAGCTTGAGGTGAAAAAATAGGATTCTGATCAAACCGATCCTACTGTAGCTGTATGTACCTCCTTACAATAGACAAGGTAGGGTGGGGTATAAATACAGTAAATAAAATAAATAAATAAATAAATAAATAAATTTTAGCTGTCTCCAGAGTCCCTTACTGAGCATGCACGGACATCAAAACATAAAGAAAAGGATACAGCAGATAAGACTATCTTACCAGATGCCATGATCATGTTTTTAAAAAATCACAAATCTATATATTGGGTTAGCAAAATGGGAGGGTGGTAAAACAAAAAGTCATTCTTGGATGTATTTTGGCAGAAGATTTGAGGTAATCTCTAGAAGGTTGAAAATATTTCTGTTTACTTATGTAGAAATTACTTGCAGTGTATGTACACTGTAGAATTAAGGCAGTCTGACACCACTTTCACTGCCACAATCCAATGCCAGGGAATCCTGGGATTTGTAGTTTGATGAGGCACCAGCACTCTTTGGCAGTAGAATACTAAAGACCGTGTAAAATTACTTCTCCCATGTTTACTCCATAGCATTCAGGCAGGCAGTTCAAGTGGCGTCAAACTGTGCTACTACTTCAGAGTTAATGTACCCCTGGATGTTTCATTTCACATGTGGATTTGGTAGGATTTAATCAAAAGTTTGCTGAGTATGTCGAACCTTTCTTCTTTTGGTTTTTGTGGTGTAGAAAGCTATCCCGATTCTTTCCATGTCATTTTTGCCTCCAGCACTGAATTTTCCGTCAGACCCAGGAAATCCACTATTTGGTTAATTGAGTTATAGCTGTATTATTTTGATAACTGGTTCCCTGACTGAAAGAAATAGGACTTCCCTGTCCTAGCGAAGCTGGGATGGGGAAGGAAATTTGCCACCTCACCTGAAGAAGAGGCTTTGAAAGTAGATCCAGATGGATCTACTTTCCAGAGGGGGCGGAGCGACCTATCTGCATCTGCCCGCTCTGCTTTTATTCTTGATCAAGACTTCGACCCACCCTCCCGCCACTAACAGTATAATTTCAGGTTGCCATCTGGGGCCAGGTAGGATTTTTTTACCCTCTGTATTCTAGGGTTTTTTTTTTCCCCGCCTACCCTATACTGTTAAAAGGCAGATTGGGAGTGTAGGTGTTAAATAGGCTTTGGCGGAATTAGAGAAGAAAATACATTTCGGTGTGCACCAAGGCAACCTTTGTTTGGGTTGTAAATGGAAACTCTCACTTGTGGTTCTTACAACCAGGTGTGGGCATACACAAATGACCTAGAAAATGAGAGATTCTGACCTCAAATCCTTGGGGCAGAATGTTTGTTACGTTGCTACAAGGTCATCCAGGATTACTTCACCCGGAGACCTGGTGTTTCGCCCAATTCCAGCCGAGGGGTAGGACAGGAAGAAACACTACCTCGGCTTTATTCCTCACCAAATTCTTAGGTGACTTGAGATCTAGTCAAAATTCAAATTTCCAGATTTAATTAGGTAACATTCAATAAAGTTGCCCTAGTTTACTCCATATCGTTGTCTGTGTCTCTTATTTTGGAGGTTGGCTGGCAAATAACCCTTTAAAGTGGTTGTTGATTTCCATATAGCAGTCCCATATAATTGGCCTAGTTGGCCCAAAAAACTTGGAAGGCTCCTGGTACGTGTTCCCCCAAGTTACAGCCCTGGGTTGTTGTAGGTTTTTCAGGCTATATGGCCATGTTCTAGAAGCATTCTCTCCTGACGTTTCACCTGCATCTATGGCAGGCATCCTCAGAGGTTGTGAGGTCTGTTAGAAACTAGGAAAATTGGGTTTATATATCTGTGGAATGTCCAGGGTCAGGGTGGGAGAAAGAACTCTTGTCTGTTTGAAGCAAGTGTGAAAGTTTCAATTGGCCCCCTTGATTAGCATTTAATGGCCTATCAGTTTCAAGGTGTGGCTTCTTACTGCCTAGGGGGATCCTTTTTTGAGAGATGATTAGCTGTCCCTGATTGTTTCCCCTCTGGAGTTCCCCTGTGTTTCAGTGTTGTTTTACTGTTACAATTTTAGAGTTACAGCTCTATTTGAAAAATTACCATACAAAGCAAGAGGAGAGGAAGGAGAAATGAAAAGAGGATTTGTTCAAGGTCATAATGAAACCATTTATTAGCAATATGTGCCAGAGTAATACCAAATTTAAACCACCCTCAGATCAAATGACATTTGGGTTAAATGCCTAGGGAAAGATATGACTATTATTAAGGAAATTAGACAATAGAACAGAGGATAAATTTATCAGGAAGAGGACTAATGAGGGAAGCAATCTGTAAAACTTTGTGACTTGGGGAGGGAGTATGAATGGGATAAAGCACAATTTACGGGTAAGAACAAAGATAGTTTATTCCATGTATAGTCGAAAACCAGCAAAAGATGTTAAATGGGAATTGGTAAAGATGGGAGTGAATTACTACATTTTAGAAGAATCCTAGTAGTAGAAGATTTCTCCAACATTGGAAAAGTTCCCATATGTGATATTGTGGGCAAGAATTCCAGACCATACTTTAGGACAATGTCTGAAAATGATGTATACAAAGTATTAGAAGTTAGCTTATGAGTTGGATTGATTTTATGTTATTTTATGTTTTGCTTTGATTGTCTATTTGTTTTTGGGCATTGAATGTTTGCCATTTTGTTATTTTTTGTAAACCGCCCTGAGTCTCTTCAGGGAGAGAGAGCGGGTTATAAATAAAGTATAATAATAATAATAATAATAATAATAATAATAATAATAATAATAATTACAATTTTCAACTATATTGTGATGTTGCATATAATGTATAACTGCATATAACCTGGAAATTAAATTTAAAAAGAAAAAAAAGAAGAAAATAATATTCAAAATAGATATCAGTCTTGGGTGTGAAAGTGTGGTGGGGCAGTAGTACCAAATGTCTTCCCTGAGGTTTCACTTTTTCCCACTTTCAGGTTCACATTTTGATTCCTGTTTCTGTCTCACAAAGCTGGTTCCAAGTCTTGGAAATTCTGGCCACATGCCCTAGACTGGGTCCACACTGAATCTGGCCCAACTTACCTGTCTGAACGTATCTCCCCTTACGAACCACTGAGGACTTTAAGATCATCTGGGGAGGGTCTGCTCTTGGTCCCGCCTTCATCACAAGCACGTTTGGCGGGGACGAGAGACAGGGCCTTCTCAGTGGTGGCCCCTCGGCTATGGAATGCCCTCCCTAGGGAAATCAGATCTGCTCCCTCCTTCTTGACGTTTCGGAGGCAAATTAACATGTGGCTATTCGAGCAAACGTTTACAAATACAGAGTAGCTAATATAGGAAATTGCATGACCTGACAATGGAATTGGACAATGCTTGAGAATAATGAGACGCTGATGATGTTGCTTTTATTGTTTTTGTAATGTTCTTATACTGTTTAATGTTTTATCTATTATGTTTTATGTATACTGATTTGTTGGAAACCGCTTTGAGTCGCCAATTGGCTGAGAAAGGCAGTATACAAATACAGTAAGTAAATAAATAAATAAATAAATCCAGATTATCTGCTTTGAACTAGATTATATTAGTCTTCACCAGGCATGGGCAAACTTGGGTCCTCCAGGTGTTTTGGACTTCAACTCCCATAATTCAACTCCCATAAGCCGGTAGGCTGTTAGGAATTATGGGAGTTGAAGTCCAAAACACCTGGAGGACCCAAGTTTGCCCATGCCTGGTCTACACTGTCATATAATCCAGTTCAAAGTGTCAGCTATATATCATTTCTGAAGTGTCAATAAGTGATTATAAGAATTGGGATCATTTCAGCAGCAATACAACCACCTGGTTAGTATTGAGTAATTTATAGCTAGGGTGGAGTACCTGAAGAGTAATAAAGAATCACGAGTTTCTTTGAGAGTTAAGAGCATTAGAGTGAGGAGGAGTTGTGTGAGTTGGAGGTGTTGAGCTGCTGGAAATTGAGATACAAAGAGACTGAAGGATCAATGAAGATCAGAGAGAAAAGCTAAATATTGTGGTGAAGGTATGAACTCACTGGGAGTGTAAAGTGTTGAAAGAAAGGCTGGAAGAGAGTCAAGAACTCTGCTAGACTTTTGTAAATACAACTGTATAAAGTTTTCTACAAAGATACAAGTTGTGACTGTCTGCTCCTTAACTGGAGGGGGAGTGCTTCTGCTGAAGAAGGGGACTAGCATGTTGCTGAACAAAGAGCCCCAACAATTTGCTGCGACAATTGATTATGGGCCCAGTGTACCCAGATAATCTGGATAGAGAAACTGGATTATATGGCAGGATAGATGAGGCACTAGTGAGGCTTTCCCAGGCGTGGAGTTCCTATTGAAGGGAAGCCACTGGGCATTTCAGTCACCTCACAGCACTCCATAGACATATTACCACTTACTCAGGCCCCTTCTATGCTTCCCTATACTCCAGATTACCAAAGCAGATAATATAGATTATTTGATTTGAACTGGATTATATGAGTGTACATCGCCATATAATCCAGGTCAAAATAGATAATCTGGATTCTAAATGACAGTGTAGGTTGGAGCATGCAAAAATCAGTTGGTGAGTGTGTTAATTGAAAAATGCAAAACACAAAGCTGATTGGTTGAGCCACATCCAAGAGGCTAGCTGAGCCTGGGAGTTTTGACAACAGTTACATATTTAGGTTTTCTGTGCGGGGAGCTTACCAAGTCAGTTTTGTATTATTATTATTATTATTATTATTATTATTATTATTATTATTATTATTATTTTGCTTCTGAGCTTTTAGAAGAAGATCTTTCACATGGATACCTAAGAACCATTTGAATCTCTCTCAAAGGACATTGTGTGAGTCAATGCAACTTTTCACATGACTGTACATATGCTGCTCTGCATAAAAAAAGAGTAAACACCTTATTCTTTACTGATAATCTGTGGGGCATATCTTTTCTCTAGCAAGACAGTTACCTCACAGCACTCCATAGACATATTATCACTTACTCAGGCCCCTTCTACGCTTCCCTATACTCCAGATTACCAAAGCAGATAATATAGATTATTTTATTTGGATTATATGCGTGTACATTGCCATATAATCCAGTTCAAAGTAGATAATCTGCATTTTAAATAGCAGTGTAGGTTTGAGCATGTAATAATCCGTTGGTGAGTGTGTTAATTAAAAAATGCAAAACACGAAGCTGATTGGTTGGGCCACATCCAAGAGGCTAGCTGAGCCTGGGAGTTTTGACAACAGTTATATATTTAGGTTTTCTGTGCAGGGAGCTTACCAAATCAGTTTTGTATTATTATTATTATTATTATTATTATTATTATTTACACAAAAGCACAGTATGTCACAGCAAACGAGATCTATATGCTGGATTTCGTATCACAAAATCACAAGTCAAACACTTCCCAAGCATCTAGGACTGTGTGATGTATTTTCGAATGATGCATGCAGATCCAAGTAAGGTGACCTTACAGATCATGATTTTGCCAATGTTTATTGTTTCCAAATGCCAGCTGAGATCTTTTGGCATGGCACCCAGTGCGCCAATGAACACTGGGACCACCTGTACTGGTTTATGCCAGAGCCTTTGCAGTTCGATTTTGAGGTCTTGATTATTATTATTATTATGCTTCTGAGCTGTTAGAAGAAGATCTTTCACGTGGATACCTAAGAACCATTTGAATCTCTCTCAAAGGACATTGTATGTGAAAAAGACATAGACATGACATCTTTTCCCGAAGGACTAAAACACTGTAGATAACTCAAAATAGGTTTTATTGTTCACAATAAGCTGGAAGTTTCAAAGGGGTAAAGGAAATATACATTATAGTCTCTGGTTGTCTTGGGTCCAAGGAGATTTCGCAGCTGAGAAGCTTTTCCTGTTCCCTCTTTTCTCAATGGCTGTGAAGGTCGGAACAAACACAACCCCAGTCCAATGGCCTATGTTGAAGGCACAGAGTCTTCCTTTTGATGCCAAAGGACTGGTTTGAAGGTGCTTGGGTCTCCTCAACGTTGTCCAGGGCGATCTGGACATGAAGTATGAGTCCCAAGGGTAAAAACCTTAGAATTGATGATGAGAGGTAACTTAATTAAGGGCTTTAAAGCCAAGTCTCTTTTTCACATCTGATAGAAAGTTTGATGGTAGAATGGAAAAGGAAAAGCTCTGCCCTCCTCCAGGAAGAGGTAGAGCCAAGCAATTGAGCTGAGGAAGCAATATAACTGGTGCAAACAACATTGATTGACAGCTATAAATAACCAATCAATCCAACTATACATTTACAAACTAGGCAAGTTTGGGCATGTTATACAGTTTAAACCTTTGCACTTTAAAGTTCTACACATAGGTGGCGCCACTCGCACCGTCACACATTGTGTGAGTCAATGCAACTTTTCACATGACTGTATATATTCTGCTCTAAATTAAAAAAGAGTAAACACCTTATTCTTTAGTGATAATCTGCATGGCATATCTTTTCTCTAGCAAGACAGTGTGTGGATTGGTAAAGATGTGAACTATGTGTGATTTTAATTCAGCCACAGTGTAGAAGGGGCCTCAGTGACAGCACAGTGAAAATCCAAATGGTGGGCATAGCCAAGGGACCAGTCAGAAATGCAGGACAAAAAAAAGCACAGCTATTGAATGATGGCAGAATACTTGGGCAACTGTCCAAGACTTCTTGGTGTTTCTGCTGGATTTGTTACACATTGTCCTTAAGATGTTATTGCATTCTTTGGCTCTTTCTTCCAGCAATATCTAATGACCTAACATTAGTTATTCTTCCAGAGTTGGACTTGAACCTGCAGGCAGAGGCTTTCCTGGGGATGCCATTCAAAACTGAGAAATGGATTGTGGAACAACGAAATATCGCACATGTCCTAGACATGCAGCCAAAAATGCTGGAATCAATAAAATGAATCAGAATAAATGATAGGTTACATTTTCAGCTTTGCTTTAGGCCAAAACAAACATATGCATATTAATTGTTATACAAGGGCAACACACTGTTACATAAAGATGCAGGTGCATTCATTATTTGTAGTAAGCTCTCCTCTAATTATTTTAAATCCTTTGAGCCTCAACATCATCTTTTCAAAAACCTCAAAGTGACAGTTTGCCAATGGGAAGTGATGACCTCACTATTACACTGTCACCTGCACCATTTGGGGAATGACTTTTTTTAATGCTTTGATCATTTTTTAAATTACCTGTCTCTTATGCCCTACATTACTGGGATGCCAGAAAAATAATTAGGAAAATCCAAACCTCATTCAAAGCAACACTTATGGGGTTTTCTGCCTTCTGTTCCGCAAATAAAAGAACATATTTGACCTCTGAATAAAATGTAACAATGAAGCCTGCAAATACATGCAGATTAAACCTGAAGAAATTGAATTTAAACCTCAAGGGCATTTTAATTTCCACTTCAATGTTCTCAGCTCTTAAATGCAGATCTAGACGCTCCTCTATGTGTTTTGGGATTGTAACGCCCATAATCCTTCACTATTAGCTGTGCTGTCTAGGACTAATGATTATTGTAAGTAAAAACATCCGGAGGGCTATTGTTGTTTACTCCTTATTTGAACAATCATGTGTTCCTTCATTTATCTGGAACTGCGATCCACAAACCATACCGTGTTCCAAAGGTTGATTTAGCTTTTGGACTGGGCTTTAGCACAGCTGGTAAATCACCAGCAATGGTATGAACTACCGACTGAAAGGTTGCGAGTTCAAAGCCCCGGGTCAGCGTGAGCACTGACTGTCAGCCCAGCTCACTGTTTACCTAAGCAGTTCAAAACCTTTTTTTTAAAACAAACGCATCTCCTCTGATGAACCATCTAGAACCTTAAGATCATCTGGGGAGTCCCTGCTCTCATTACTGCCTTCATCACAAGTATGTTTGGCGGAAACGAGAGACAGGGCCTTCTCGGTGGTGGCCCCTCGGCTGTGGAACACCCTTCCTATAGATATTAGATTGGCCACCTCCCTTTTAACATTCCGGAAAAAAAGTCAAGACTTGGCTTTTTGAACAAGCGTTTGTAAATGCAGAATACCTAACACAGGAAAATGGAATGAGTTTGGATGTTTTTAACAAAGAGACACTATGAATTTATATTTTATTGATTTGTTTAGTTTTTATTATATGTTATATTTTTTTAATTGTATTTAAGACATTGTAAGCATTGGATTTTGCCCTGTTTACCGCCTTGAGTCAGCTGCGGGCTAAGAAAGGCGGTATACAAATACAGTAAATAAAGAATAAAGAATAAAAACAGCTTGGGCTGTAAGTAGAGATATTAGGTACCGCTAAACAAACGGGGGAGGTATATTACGACACCATAAAGAAAGATATCTGAAAATGCCTGGGGACCAAAAGGAAGGAGGAAGTTCCCATGACTTTTTGTCATAAAGGATGGAATGACAGCACCCCCAGTGGCTGGATTCAAGCACAATCTCCAAGGTGCCAAAAAGCTGGAAGTTGACACAACATTCCTCCTTTCTGTTCTGTCTTTTTCTGTCCTGTCTGTCCAAACCAGCATTAAATGTTTGCTGTGTGTGTGTACTGTGATCCTCCCTGAGTCCCCTTGGGGAGATATGGCAGAATATAATTAAAATGTTAATAATAATAATAATAATAATTTTTAAAAAATCTGGCACCAAGATGAGAACACTCTTTTTAATGCTTAAGGAATACTATTTCCTTTTAGGCTATTAAGATCGTGAATCTTGAGCAATTTTTAAAATATTTTATTATTGCAACATGTAATATTTTAATAAAGTTTTTAATATATAAATATATTAAAATCCCTTACAAAGTTAAAATGATAATGCAATCCACCCTGAAACAATTTCTGGAACCATTCCACTACCCTCGGCTTGAAGTGCATTAATCAGCTATAGATAGTTAACTGGCACAGCAAAAGCCTTCCTAAATATAGCCACTGCCAAGTGACAAAACCAAACAAGGCAAAGTTCCTAACCGTTTGAAACACACAAATCCTTTACAAACACACTACATTGTGGTGTTTGTAATATTAAGGCTGTTCTTATTCCTGCACCAAAATGTTGAACTTGACACAGTGACGGTTTAGTTATTTATTTATCGTGTCAGGGGCAACCAGACGGTTGTATTACATTTCTAACAGAACAAAAACAAACAAACCAACACAAAACAAAATTTGCAAGCTTGGTAGTTGATTAAATGTCCTTTGACCAGTATCAGGCCACTTGGAGTGCCTCTGGTGTTGCCTCAAGAAGGTCCTCCACTGTACATGTGGCAGGGCTCAGGTTGCATTGCAGCAGGTGGTCAGTGGTTTGCTCTTCTCCACACTCGCATGTCGTAGATTCCACTTTGTAGCCTCATTTCTTAAGATTGGCTCTGCATCTCGTGGTGCCAGAGTGCAGTCTGTTCAGTGCCTTCCAAGTCGCCCAGTCTTCTGTGTGCCCAGGGGGGAGTCTCTCATTTGGTATCAGCCATTCGTTGAGGTTCTGGGTTTGAGACTGCCACTTTTGAACTCTCACTTGCTGAGGTGTTCTAGCGAGTGTCTCTGTAGATCTTCGAAAACTATTTCTAGATTTAAGTCGTTGACGTGCTGGCTGATACCCAAACAAGGGATGAGCTGGAGATGTCACTGCCTTGGTCCTTTCACTATTGGCTGCTACTCCCTGGCGGATGTCAGGTGGTGCAATGCTGGCTAAACAGTGTAATTTCTCCAGTGGTGTAGGGCGCAGACACCCCGTGATAATGCGGCATGTCTCATTAAGAGCCACATCTACTGTTTTAGCGTGGTGAGTTGTGTTCCACACAGGGCATGCATACTCAGCAGCAGAGTAGCATAGTGCAAGGGCAGATGTCTTCACTGTGTCTGGTTGTGATCCCCAGGTTGTGCCAGTCAGCTTTCGTATGATATTGTTTCTAGCACCCACTTTTTGCTTGATATTCAGGCAGCGCTTCTTGTAGGTCAGAGCACGGTCCAGGGTGACTCCCAGGTATTTGGGTACGCTGCAATAGTCCAGTGGGATTCCTTCCCAGGTAATCCTCAGAGCTCGGGATGCTTGTCTGTTCTTAAGGTGAAAGGCACACGTCTGTGTTTTAGATGGATTAGGGATCAGCTGGTTTTCCCTGTAATAGGCAGTAAGGGCACCTAGAGCTTCGGAGAGCTTCTGTTCTACCATCTCAAAGCTCCCTGCTTGAGCGGTAATGGCACGATCATCAGCATAGATGAAACTCTCTGTCCCTTCTGGCAGTGGCTGGTCATTTGTGTAGATGTTGAACATGGACGGGGCATGTTCAACATCTACACGCTCCCTTGAGGAAGGCCGTTCTTCTGTTTCCGCCATCTACTTCTCTGGCCCTGGAACTCAACAAAAAGCTCCTATTTTGTAGCAGGTTTCCTATGAGGCAGGTGAGGTGGTAATCTTTTGTGAGACAGTTTAGTTAAATATGAGATGGCTTAGTTAAAAATGTATTTTAGAGTGCCCTCTACGTCTTCTAAACAAAGACACAGAAGTGCTGGGGCCACGGCTTTTGATATAAAGTCCAGACTTTAAAAATATTTCCAGCTATTAGATGCGTCAGAGCCACAGAGAGAAAAAATTCAGGTGAAAACTGTGTAGCAGTCGGAGGTCTGGGAAGGTACTTACTGCAGTAAATTCTAGATAGTGATGTGAAAGCTTTGGCACATGATTACTACACAATCAAATGATGCTCAATACTGTCTCATTGATCAAAAAGACCCGTGGGAGGAGGATTTACAAAGCAGATGGTTAACTGAACTAGAAGACTGCATATAGCAGCGTTCATTGTAGTGGCGGGGAAAAAAGCAGTACATTTGCATAATAGTTTTTTACACAGGAAGGAAAATAGAGTGGGGTTTATTTGGAGAAAGGTGTCTTCGGCCGGTTCGTGCATACATTTAAATCACTTGATGGATGATAGCTGAATGTGTGAAATTGAACTGGCTTCACTGAAAATCATTGCATGTTGTGTGTAATATGGGGCAGCATGAATATTGTATCTGAGCTAGTTGGTATGCTATTCAGTATCACACATACATGTCTCTGCTTGCTGAGGCGGCTATCCAGTAATAAACATGTGTATGCCTGCTTTGCCTAGAAATTGTCCGTTCTTCTGTAAACGCATTGTGAAGGCATGGATACAGTTTCATTCTTATGTACCACTTCAGAATTCAAGCAACTTGGGCATGTCAAACAGCCTTTCTTATACGTTAGGAGGAAGATATTGATCACCTATTTTAAAGAAGGGATTGATGGATCTGAGAAAGAAAACAAAAGCTTAGGTAGTTACCTTTAAGACAAAGAAATAACACACTGAAATCTTTAATGATGGAAGAGTGAACGGACTGCACTTTGGGACCCATGCTGTTTGTATTGAAAGTAGATTTAAGGGAGTATTGCATAACTCTGGATCTTTGTTAAAGTAAAGGTATTTATTTATTTATTATTTATTTATTTAAAACTTTTATATCCCAATCTTCTCTACCTCCATAGAGGGACTCAGACTGGTTAACAGCAAGAATTC
>NW_026847660.1:37677854-37787782 GCF_025583915.1 Anolis sagrei ordinatus
CAGTTTGGCTTACATTCAAGCACTTTCAGAATCCCTAGCTTTCTGCTTACGTTAAGTTCAGAAAATATCCAAAGCATAAGGAATTACTGTAAGAGTCAACAAATCATTTTGCTAAATGACGTAAGGTCCATCTCAATCAGAGCTTGGGAAAAAAATCTTTTTCTGGTCTACAACTCCCAAAATACTCCAGTGTGTCATGCTGGCTGTGATATTCTAGAAGTTACAGTTCAAAAGAAGTTAACTTTTCCAAGCTGTGAACTAGTCTCACGCTTGGAATGTAAGGGCAGATGCACAGATGCTTCAGAGAAATTCACAAGTACATAGGATAAAGATGACTTCATCTTGACAGTGTATATCTGCAGGGGAAAAAAACTACACAACATATAACATCTGATTAATTAGGATCAGTATGTGTTCTTCATATTTAAGACTAACTCTGTGTATATTAACACAGAAGAAAGCTGTATTCATCCTAGTGCTGGGTTGTTGTAGGTTTTTTCGGGCTATATGGCCATGTTCTAGAGGCATTCTCTCCTGACATTTCACCTGCATCTATGGCAAGCATCCTCAGAGGTAGTGAGGTAGTCAGACCTCACTACCTCTGAGGATGCTTGCCATAGATGCAGGCGAAACATCAGGAGAGAATGCCTCTAGAACATGGCCATATAGCCCAAAATAATCTACAACAACCCAGTGATTCTGGCCATGAAAGCCTTTGACAATACATCCTAGTGCTGCTTAGCTGTGACTGCACAGGACCAATGTTTAAAATTAAGCTTCAAGAAATGATCTCCAGCCCACTAAAATGTGTCTAGCTTTTATGTATATGGGTCAACTGGGAGGAGGAAAGGTAGGGACAATGTTACTGGGTCCCAGGGCCCTTCCACACAGTCATATAACCCAGAATATCAAGGCAGAAAATCCCACAATATCTGCTTTAAGCTGGGTTTTCTGAGCCTACATTGCCATATAGTCAGGTTCAAAGCAGATAATGTGGGATTTTATTTAGCTGTGTGGATGGGGCCCCAATGAAATGGAACAGACTTACGTCACAGACATTTACCTTTGGTGGTAGTACAATAGACTCTTACTTAACTGGCACCCATTGTGATACCTGATAAAAAATAATTTCTGATTACTTGGGAATTATTATTAAAAATAGAATGTAATTAATACCATACCATACCATAAACTCTGTATTGACTTGATATTGAAATATGGCAATTAAAAGTAAATTAAGATACAGGAAATTTAACATTTCCTCTAAAACAGTGTTTCTCAACCTGGGGGTTGGGACCCGGGGGGGGGGGGGTTAATGAGGGGTTTTTAGAGGAATCACCAAAGATCATCAGAAAACATATATTTCTGATGGTCTTAGGAATCCCTTTGGCAGAGAAGGCTGAAGATTTCTCCACCTGCCCTCCTCTTCCTTTTAGGAAACAGACAGTGAATCCTCCCACCAAAAACCTTCCTCTGCTGTGACTGGCCAGCCTCTCAGCCAAGGCAGGGCTGTTTCTTAGAGTCCAAGTGGGGAGGGGAGAGCAGGCGTGCTCAGCACATGGCAGCATGGTGCACATATGCGTGTGAAGGAGGGTGTGTGAGGTTGGAAGGAGGCTCATGCCAGCAAGTCCCTTCAAGGCATGGGGGTTCTGTGTTAGAAGTTTGGCCCGATTCTATTGTTGGTGGGGTTCAGAAGGCTCTTTTATTGTAGATGAACTATAAATCCCATCAACTGCAACTCTCAAATGCCAAGGTCTATTTTCCCCAAACTCCACCAGTGTTCATGTGGCGCCGTGAGTGGCGCCACCTATGTATAGAACTGTTATTTGCAAGATTTAAACTGTTGTATTATGCTTAATCCTGCCCCTTTTACCATGTTTATGTACAGTTGTATGGATTGGTTGCTTGTAGCTGTCAATCAGTACTGTTTGGCTCCACCTCTTCCTGCAAGAGGGGAGAACTTCCTTTTCTTTTCATTCTGCCTTCAGAGTTCCTACCACATGGACGTGAACTTGACTCTAAAGGACCCTGATTTAAGTTACCTCTTAGCACCAGTTCTGAGGTTTTTTACCCCTGGGACTCATGCTTTATGTCCAGATCGTCCTGGACAATTATTGAGGAGACCCAGGCGCCTTCAAGCCGGTTCTTTTGGCACCAAAGGAAGATTCTGAATCTTCAAAACATAGGCCATCTGAACTGGGGTTGTGGTTTGCTCCGGCATTCACAGCCATTGAGGAAAGAGGAAACTTGGTGAGGCTTCTCAGCTTCAAACCCCTTGGACCCAGGACTGATTGAGGCTGTAATGTATGTTTTCCTTCACCCCTCTAAAGTTTTCCAGCTCATTGCTTTGAAGAAATGACTTTGTGATAAATAAAACTTATTTTGAGCTATTTACAGCGTTTTGGGTTTTTGGGAGTTCCAGTTTCCTATAGGAGGGCAAGAAGCAATCCCCTGGGGGAAAGATGCCACGTCCATTCCTCCTTTATTGAGCCCCCAGGCGCGACGGCACAGTTCACATTTGGGCATATTGATTATTCATGCCAAGTTTGGTCCAGATCTATCATTGTTTAAGTCCACAGTGCTCTCTCTGAATGTAAGTGAACAACAACTTCAAAACTCAAGGTTAGCGCCCATTAATCCTTTCCAGTATTTTCTGTTGGTCATGGGTGTTCTGTGTGCCAAGTTTGGTTCAATTCCATTGTTGGTGGAGTTCAGAATGCTCTTTGATTGTAGGTTAACTATAAATCCCAGCAACTACAACTCCCAAGTGACAACACCCCCCTCCCCCCACCCAGTTTGGGCATATTGGGTATTTGTGCCAAATCTGGTCCACTGAATGAAAATACATCCTGCATATCAGATATTTACATGAAGTAGCAATGAAAATACTTTTATGGTTGGGGGTCACAACAAGATCAGGAACTGTATTAAGGGGTCACGGCATTAGGAAGGTTGAGAACCACTGCTCCAAAATGATATCTTTTTATTTAAAGTGGTTGCTGCTGATTTAATAATTATTTCTTCAATTTTTTTGCTTTGCTTAAGATTTCCAGTTGCTCAAGAGTGTGTGGCCTTATTTTTATCAGTTGTCTCTTCTTGGTCCTCAGAAAGGGAGGAAGTAGAGTGGGCCCAAACTTTCTGTTGAAGGCCCTGTCTATAAGCCAGAAATTTTCAGCTATTGTGCAATTTACACAGTCAATAAATCAATCGATGCACCAATCTTTAGCTTCTCATTACACAGGAAGCAATCTTGCAGATTTGTTACCCTTCAGATCACTAGAACACTTTCTTTATTAACCCCCATTGTCCTTGATCATTGTGTGGACTATAACACTCATCACCCATAATCCAAAATATCCAGAGCTGGAGTGAAATGCAATCACATCCAAAATCCACAAAAAAAGCTTCAATTTTTATTGGGTCAACCAAGAATGTATAAGACACTAGATGAAAGCTTTCAAAGACCAAGGTGCTTGTTTATAAAGCTATTGTCCTCCCAACCCTGCTATACGCCTGTGAAACGTGGTCTACCGACGTCACACTCAACTCCTGGAAAGATTCCATCAGTGTTGCCTCTGAAAAATCCTGCAGATCTCTTGGGAAGACAGACAGACAAATGTCAGCATGCTGGAAGAAGCAAAGACCACCAACACTGAAGTGATGCTCCTATGCCATCAGCTCCACTGGACTGGCCATGCTGTCTGAATGCCCGATCACCATCTCCCAAAGCAAATAAAAAGCAAAGGGGACGTGTGAAAAAGAGTTTGGAGTTCTTGTGGACAAGTTAAACATGAGCCAACAATGTGGTGCAGTGGCAAAAAAAGCCAACAGGATTTTGGTTTGCATCAGTAGGAGTATAGTGTCTAGATTCAGGGAAGTCAGGCTACTCCTCTATCTCTACCTTGGTTAGACAACTCCTGGAATACTGTGTCCAATTCAGGGCACCACAATTGAAGGGAGATGTTGACAAGCTGGAATGTGTCCAGAGAAGGGTGACTAAAATGATCAAGGGTATGGAGAACAAGCCCTATGAGGAGCAGCTTAAAGAACTGGGTATGTTTAGTTTGCAGAAGAGAAGGCTGAGAGGAGACATGATAGCCATGTATAAATACGTGAGTTGAAGTCATAGGGAGGAGGGACCAAGCTTGTTTTTGCTGCCCTGGAGACTAGGACTCGGAACAATGGCTTCAAACTACAAGAAAGGAGATTCCATCTGAATATTAGGAAGAACTTCCTGACTGTGAGAGCTGTTCAGCAGTGGAACTCTCTGTCCTGGAGTGTGGTGGAGGCTCCTTCTTTGGAGGCTTTCAAACAGAGGCTGGATGACCATCTGTCGGGGGTGCTTTGAATGCGATTTTCCTGCTTCTTAGCAGGGGGTTGGACTGAATGGCCCACGAGGTCTCTTCCAACTCTATGATTCTAGGTAAATCTTGAATGGGACTGCCTTTCACCTGGAAACCAATGTCCTCACTGCGGGAGAACATGCGGATCAAGAATAGGGCTCCAGAGCCCTTGGAGGACCATCTTCCTCAGGCTTCAAGGGATTGCCAAAGTAAGCAAGCCTTCCAAGCTCCATTAGCTTCTTCATCAGGCAAAGAAGCCATTATAAATCTTATAGAAGAGGGGGAAATGAGGATGGTAGAGTGAAACGGTAAGAAAGGAAGTATCCAGGCTTTTCCTGGATGTTTATTTTCTTCACAACTCCTTTTTCAGTGCAAATCAAACACTTGAAAGTCTTATTATCACCTCACTCACTTGTCAGTGCAAGGAAGGTCCCTCTGGTACCCCGACATGTGGCGAATGGGATCACCGCCTCTGCTTTGAAAGAGAAGGTCCCAGAGCGGAGCTTTTCTGCATTCTCCTTTCCAATGGGAATCATAATAAAGGGCGGAAAATGTCTTTAGTAAAATGTTCTTTCTTCACAGGAGAAATAACTCAGAGGGCATGCTTTGCATGCAAAAAGACCCTGGCGAAAAGAATCAAAGACCCAAGAGATCAGCTACCCGTTAGTACAGAGCCAAGTTATTACACCCTGCTGGGCTACATGGACAAGTCATCTGGCCTGATATAAGGCACTTTAACAAAGAAGCAGGAAAAAATAGGTCTGTGAGCATTTGGGGGATCCTGAAATGATCTGTGAGCATAGAGGGGGCTTTGTTTAATCCACCACCTGCAGAAGGGAAACTCTCAAAATAAGCATTGTTTTTTTTTAAAGCCATAAAGCAGCCGAGACGTGCATTGAGGTGCAATAAATGGGCAGGTATATTGGAAATCCAGTCAGGCTCCATTCTTTTTTGGAGCACAGATGGCTCCTCATCAGGAGGATTTTACACATTCAGAGTGTTTAATCTTCGAAACTAGGGAGCCAAAAAGCAGGGCGGATGGTGTGTGCACACATATATACAGATTGTACATGTACACTGCAGAATTAATGTGGCTTGAAACCACTTGAACTGCCATGGCTCAATCCTGTGGAACAATCAGAGTTGTAGTATGACAAGGATTTAGCCTTCTCTGCCAAATAATAATAATAATAATAATAATAATAATAATAATAATAATAATACATTATTATTATTATTATTATTATTATTATTATTATTATTATTATTATTATTATTAATCACACAGTCCTAGATTGTGTGATGTATCAGCAAATAATGTGTGCAGATCCCAATAAGGTGGCCTTCTGCAGCTGGTAGATTGTAATTTTGTCAGCGCCGATTGAGTTCAAGCGCAAGTCAAAGTCAAGCCATACTTTGTTTTTTTAACACGATTGTGAGGTCAGTATTGTGCTCCAAAACTCTGTCAATCTGAATTCAGAAGTCCCAGAGGAGTTTGACGTGTTCATTCTCTGTAACTTTTCCCAGCTTGAGATCCCACTAGTTCTTTGTCACAGGCAGATGGTATTCGTGGCACAGGTTCCAATGAATCATCTGAGCACTGGTGTTATGCCTCTGCTTGTAGTCTGTCTGCGCGATCTTCTTGCAGCAGCTGAGGATGTGATCTATTGTTTCAGCTGCTTCCTTGCAGAGTCTACACTTGGGATCTGTTGTCGACTTTTCAATTCTGGGTTTGATGGCATTTGTTCTAATGGCTTATTCTTGGGCTGCCAGAATCAGGCCTTCCGTCTCCTTTTTCAAAGTTCCATTTGTGAGCCACATTTATGATATTATTATTATTATTATTATTATTATTATTATTATTGGTCATTTAGTCTAACAACTGAAACCATGGCCTGGCATAATTATATCTGGTTGTATACCACAAGAGAAGTTTGGACTCCACAGCAATGGTTCTCAACCTGTGGGTCCCCAGATGTTTTGGTCTTCAACTCCTAGAAATTCTAACAGCTGGCTGGATTTCTGGGAGTTGTAGACCAAAACACCTGGGGACCCACAGGTTGAGAACCACTGGAACAGGGCGATAAGAAGACTGTGTATGTCAATACACATTCCTCCTTCTTTGGAGGCTTTTATCCAGAGGCTCAATGGCCATCTGTCGGGGGTGCTTTGAATGCGATTTTTCTGCTTCTTGGCAGGGCCAAAACCCCTGGGGACCCACAGGCTGAGAACCACTGTGACAGGACGATAAGAAGACTGTGTATGTCAATACACCTCCTTCTTTGGAGGCTTTTAAACAGAGACTGGGTGGCCATCTGTTGGGGGTGCTTTGAATGTGATTTCCTGCTTCTTGGCAGGGCCAAAACACCTGGGGACCCACAGGCTGAGAACCACTGGGATAGGGCGATAAGAATGTGTATGTCAATACACATTCCTCCTTCTTTGGAGGCTTTTGAACAGAGGCTGGGTGGCCATCTGTTGGGTTTGCTTTGAATGCAATTTTTCTGCTTCTTGGCAGGACCAAAACACCTGGGGACCCACAGGCTGAGAACCACTGGGATAGGGTGATAAGACTATGTCTATACACATTCCTCCTTCTTTGGAGACTTTTAAACAGAGGCTGGGTGGCCATCTGYCAGGGGTGCTTTGAATGCAATTTTCTGCTTCTTGGCAGGGTCAAAACACCTGGGGACCCACAGGTTGAGAACCACTGGGATAGGGTGATAAGAAGACTGTGTATGTCAATACACATTCCTCCTTCTTTGGAGGCTTTTGAACAGAGATGGCCATCTGTCGGGGGTGCTTTGAATGCGATTTTTCTGCTTCTTGGCAGGACCAAAACGCCTGGAGAACCACTGGGACGGGGCGATAAGGAGACTGTGTATGTCAATACACATTCCTCCTTCTTGGGAGGCTTTTAAACAGAGGCTGGGTGGCCATCTGTCGGGGGTGCTTTGAATGCGATTTTTCTGCTTCTTGGCAGGGCCAAAGCAGCAGGGGACCCACAGGTTGAGAACCACTGCGCTAAAGGGTTTTGGCTCTTCTCTGATAGGTGATGCTCTTCAAAAAGTGTTTTCCCAGAAGGTTATAAATGCTGTTTTCCAAAAGCGCTTTCGTGGAAGGGCGTGTAGGTGTGTATCCGCGGGAAAGAAAAAAAAAGCCAACTTTGGGGGCAAGACTTTGAGGGTTTTGATTCTCCTCACCCCCCCCCCCTTCCTCCCAACGGCTGTGCAGCTCCGAGGACATGCAGCAACCGCTCCGAAAGCCAGTGTTCACATTGGCAGAGCTCCGAAAAAAAGAAACTTTGGGGGCGGGTGGGGGAAAGACCTGACAAGGAGGCGCGTTGTTGGCATTGGCAGAGCCTCCCCCTCCCTCGCTTTCCGCGGCTGGGCCTGCCTCCCTCCCTCCTTCTCCCTCTCCCTCCCCTCCTTTTCCGAAGGGGGAGGAGCCCCGGCGCATTTCTGGCTGGCGCCTCAAAGCGGGCCGAGCTCTCGAGGCGGCAAGAGCATCTCCGTCCAAGATCCTCCATCTGCGGAGCCCTCCTTCCTGGCTTTCTGAAGGAGGATCCCTCCTCCTTCCCCGCTCTGCCCTCCCGGATCTGCGGAGATGAGGGACCGGCGGAGGCGGCCAAGAGAGGCAGCGAAGGGGAGCGAAGGCGGGCAAGGGGAGCCCGCGATGCCGGCTTGAAGGCAGGGAGCGTCGCCCGCCCGCCCCGCGGCTCTGGATGCTGCTGCGGCGGCTGCTCCGCGCTTGGGAGCGCGCATGGCGGCGGCAGCTTCTGGGCAGCAGCAGCATCAGCGGCGGCCCTCGAGGCGGCGGGGCTCGAAGGGGCGGCCTCCTCCCGCTCCTCCGCCTCCTCCTCCGCCGCCGCGTCCTCGCCTGCCGGGCCTGCGGGCGGTGCGGTGGCGGAGGGCGGCCCCGTTGCGCCGGGCGCTGTGGCTGCTGGCCGTGGGCGCCTCGCTGGGCTTGCTCCTGGCCTGGTCGTCCAACCGGCTCCTCCACTGGCTGGCCTTCCCTTCGCACACCACGGTGCGCACCGAGTGGAGCCGCCGCCTGGCCTTCCCGGCCGTCACGCTCTGCAACAACAACCCGCTCCGTTTCCCGCGCCTCTCCAAGGGCGACCTCTACTACGCGGGCCACTGGCTCGGCCTCCTCTGGCCCAACCGGACGGCGCGGCCGCTCCTGGACGAGCTGCTCCGGGCCGAGCCCGAGCGGCGGCGCTGGTTCGCCAAGCTGGCCGACTTCCGCCTCTTCCTGCCGCCCCGGCACTTCGGGGGCATCAGCCGCGAGTTCGTGGACCGCCTCGGACACCGCCTCGATGACATGCTGCTCTCCTGCAAGTTCCGCGGAGAGCCGTGCGGGCCCCACAACTTCTCCGCCGTGAGTTGGGAGGGGAAAAGGGAAGGGAGGCGGGCCGGGCACACGCAGCCTCCTCCTCAGGAAGAGCAGGCGCCTAGGAAGTGGATCTCCCCCCCCCTCCTCCTCCTCAACATCATCATCCTCATCATCATCAAAAGTAGATGCTCAACAGGTGTAACTCGGAGCTCCCCCCTCCTCACCATCCTCCTCATCATCACTGAAAGCAGGCACCCAATAGGTGTAGCCCCTCTCCTCCTTCTCATCACCATCCTCATCATGAAGAGCAGGCACCCAACAAGTGTAGTTGCCCTCTTCCTCATCATCATCAAAAGCAGATGCCCAACAGGTGTAGCTCGTAGGTCCCCCTCCTCATCATCACCATCCTCATCATCATCATTGAAAGCAAGCACCCAATAGGTGTAGCCCCTCTCCTCCTCTTCATCACCATCGTCATCATGAAGAGCAGGCACCCAACAAGTGTAGTTGCCCTCCTCCTCCTTAGCACCATCCTCCTCCTCCTCCTCCTCCTTCTCATYATCATCAAAAGCAGATGCCCAACAGGTGTAGCTTATAGGTCCCCCTCCTCCTCATCACATCCTCATCATCATCATCATCATCGAAAGCAGGCACCCAATAGGTGTAGCCCCTCTCCTCCTTCTCATCACCATCCTCATCATGAAGAGCAGGCACCCAACAAGTGTAGTTGCCCTCCTCCTCATCATCAAAAGCAGATGCCCAACAGGTGTAGCTCATAGGTCCCCCTCCTCATCATCACCATCCTTATCATTGAAAGCAGACACCCAATAGGTGTAGCCCCTCTCCTCATCACCATCCTCATAATGAAGAGCAGCCATCCAAGAAGTGTAGCTCTCCTCCTCCTYAGCATCATCATCCTCTTCATCATCAAAAGTAGATGCTCAACAGATGTAACTGGGAACTCCCCCCTCCTCACCATCCTCATAAATTCATCACTGAAAGCAGACACCCAATAGGTGTAGCCCTTCTCCTCCTCATCACCATCCTCATCATGAAGAGCAAGCGCCCAACAAGTGTAGCTGCCCTCCTCCTCCTTAGCACCATCCTCCTCATCATCAAAAGCAGATGCCCAACAAGTGTAGCTCTTAGGTTCCCCTCCTCATTATCACCATCCTCATCACCATCATTGAAAGCTCACACCCAATAAGTGTAGCCCCTCTCCTTATCATGAAGAGCAGGCGCCCAAGAAGTGTAGCTCCCCTCCTCCTCCTCAGCATCCTCCTCATCATCATCATCACAAGTAGATGCCCAACAGGTGTAGCTCGGAACTCCCCCCCTCCTACTCCTCACCATCCTCACCATCGTCAATGAAAGCAAGCACCAAAAACGTGTAGCCCCACTCCTCCTCACCATTACCATCCTCATCATGAAGACCAGATGCCCAGCAAGTGTAGATCCCTTCCTCCTCCTCACCATTCCCATCATCATCAAAAGCAATTGCCCAACAGGTGTAGCTCATAGATCCCCTCCTCCTCATCACCATCCTCATCATCATCAATGAAAGCAGACACCCAATAGGTGTAGCCCCCCTCCTCATCACCATCACCATCCTCATGATCATCATCGAAAGCAGATGCCCAACTACCGTAGCCCTTCTCCTCCCCACTCCATCATCATCATCATCATCATCAGAAGTAAACCCCCAAGAGGTATATATCCCCCTTCTCCTCTTCATCATCACCATCCTCATCACCATCATTAAAAGCAGACACCCAACTTGTGTAGCCCTTCTCCTCTTCCTCCTCCTCACCATATCATCATCAAAAGTCCAACAGGTGGTTCCCTCCTCCTTCGCCTCCTCTTCCTCATCATCAAAAGCAGATGCCCAACAGGTGTAGCTCCCCTGCTCCTCCTCATCGCCATCCTCATAGTCCTCATTAAAAGCAGACACCCAATAGGCGTAGCCCCTCTCATTACAACCATCATCATCATCATCATCATCATCATCATCATCATCATCAAAAGCAGATGCCCAACAGGTGTAGACCTCTGTGCTCCTCCTCTCTCCCCTCATCCTCATATTCATTAAAAGCAGGCACTCAACAGGTGTAATTCCCTTCTCCTCCTCACCACCCTCCTCCTTCCTCAAAAGCAGATGCACAACTGGTGTAGCTCCCTCCCACCCCCAATGACATCCTCATCATCCAAAGCAGATTCCCCAACAGATGTACCTCCCCAGCGGTCTAGAGCATAGCTCCTCCAACTTTGCCGACTTCACCTTTTTTGGCCGGAGACATTTTTTATGTCACCTCACTCCCCCGAGATATCAAATAGGTTTAGTAATTGAAGATTTACTGATAACAAATTAGCATTTGCAAGGCTTGCTGAACAGGCTGGTTTCCTTTTTTGTGAAGCACAGGGAGCCCCCAAGTTATAAAGAAGATAGGATCTGTTGAGGTTTTTTTTTCTTAAGTTGAATTTGTTTGTAAGTTGGAACAGGTACATTTTAAGTGTACCTCCAGCCATATATAGAGTTTGTGTGTGTGTGTGTGTGTGTGTGTTATGGATACCTTCTCCCCATGATAACCCTTTCAGAAGTGGATTTCCCTTCCGAGGGGTAGATTTCTCTCACTTCCTGTTGTCTCACCCCGTTCTTAACTAGGAGTCTTGTGTAAGCTGGATGTTTGTAGCTCAGGGACTGCCTGTACAGCTGAAGATAGGTTCCTGTAAAAGTCTGAAACAGCCATAGAATTTCTTTTAGTAGCTAAGGGCCATTTGGGTCCAGGATCTAATCTGTTCACAGCCGTGTGCTACAGTGGACTCTGCAGAAGGTGCTTCGGCTATACAAAATCTGCTTGTTTAGCAAACCTTGCTGCTTTATTATTAGTAAATGCTTGATTTGTATGCCAGTTTTGTGTATCTATGTACCCAGGGTCAGATACAAATTTCCTCAGGCCAAAAGGAGTTCCAAGTGGAAAAGTTTAAGAAGTCCTGTTGTATAGCACCTCCATCATAACACTAAGGAAATCCTTTTGG
The DNA here is from genome assembly GCF_025583915.1 of Anolis sagrei ordinatus. Classification (NCBI taxonomy): domain Eukaryota; kingdom Metazoa; phylum Chordata; class Lepidosauria; order Squamata; family Anolidae; genus Anolis; species Anolis sagrei. The sequence continues at coordinate 37,689,569 of NW_026847660.1, forward strand.
GCATCCCAAGATCACTGCCTTTGGCCCAATCCTAGGTTGAGAGATTATTTAAAATAATAAAAAAAACAGCAATGTGACAGGTAGAGCACTGACAGTTGTAGCTCTCCAATGTTGTAGAAATGCTGCCAAATAAGGAGGCACTCCACTTGTTGCTTTTCCCGGCTTGTGTAGAGCTCCATCACAAAGCTAGGAAGAGAAATGTTCTGGGGAAATAATACTGGGCATCCCAGAATGGTACCTGTCCTTGGCCCTATCTCCACTGACCATCTAATGAAGTTCAAAGATAGCTTCAAACTGTAGTGGCCAGACAACAAACACTCACAAAGATGATCAAAAGAAAGCCTCAGTGCTCTGTGGTTTGTTTACTGGCCACCTTGAGCTTTTAACTGATACCAAGAATTCCTATCTGCACTACTGAAACCAATTTATTTATTTACTAGCCGTACCCTGCCATGCATTGCTGTGACCCAGTCTGGTAATCTTGAAAATAAAGTAATGAGAAATTGTTGGTTTCTAATATATGCAATGTCTTGATGCTTGTGGATAAACAGTACTTCTTGTTTCTTTGTCACTGTTGATGGGGAGATTGTGTGGTTTGCCTACTCTGGAACATGCAACATATTATTGTCCTTCTTTAGGGGTCCCTTTCAAATCTATGATACTGTGCTGTTTTGTAAGCTATCCTGAGTCCATTTTGGGAGATGATGGTAGGATATTCATAAAATTGTTATCATAATCATAAATATTATTCTTATTTGAAACACAACAAGATGTGTCTACAGCAAACAAGAACACTACGCTGGTTGTTGTATGGGATCACACATCTGACACTTCCCGAGTGTCTAGGACTGTGTGATGTATTGGCGAATAATGCGTGCAGATCCCAGTAGGGTGGCCTTTTGCAGCTGACAGATGGTAATTTTGTCAGCGCTGATTGTGTTTAAGTGCAGGCCAAGGTCTTTAGGTACTGCACCCAGTGTGCCGATCACCACTGGGACCACCTTTATTGGCTTGTGCCAGAGTCTTTGCAGTACAATCTTTAAATCCTCATACTGTATCAACTTTTCCAGTTCTTTCTCTTCAATCCTGCTGTCACCTGGGATTGCAACATCCATACTTGGTTTTTTAACATGATCATGATATTATTGTGTCTTTGTTTGTAGTCCGTCTGTGCAATTTTCTTGCAACAGCTGAGGACATGATCCATGATTTCATCAACTTCCTTGCACAGTCTGCATTTTGGGTCATCCACTGATATTTCAATCCTGGCCTTAATTGCATTGGTTCTGATGGCTTGCTCCTGGGCTGCAAGAATCAGGCCTTCTGTCTCCTTCTTCAGGGTTCCATTCATGAGGTCTTCTCCTTGTCAACTTTTTCTTCAATCTTCTCAAGGAACTGCCCATGTAAGGCTTTGTTGTGCCAGCTCCCAGCTCTGGTTTAGAGTGCAGTTTTCTTGTACTGACTCTTTGTCTGCTGTGCTTTGAGAAGTTTCCAGTTATTGACTTCAATTAAAGCAGGTTCTTGGCTTTCTATGACATATTCTGCCAGGGCATGTTTGTTTATTATTATTATTATTATTATTATTATTATTATTATTATTACAGATTAGTTCTGTCTAGCTAAAGTTGGAAATGAGGAAACTCTGGATGTGTTTATACCCATTTGTGTGGGTAAAACTCTTGTGTTTTTACTTATCTGTGTGTGTAAGAAGACAGATAGAGGTGGTTAAAAATGTTTTGCTGTATCTGTTGTGTTATCCCAAAACAGCAGTATGACAAGCAGGTATTTATCAGTTGGAAGTTCTCACTGTTTGCTGCAAGCTGGTACCCTGAGAAGCACCGTCTGTTGAATTTCTTCCTGTCATGAGTTTCAGTCTTGAAAGCCCATCTCCCTGTGAATGAAGCAGAACATTACTGCAATAGGCAGGGAAGAACCCATAACAGTGCTTCTTTTGCAATGAAGGAGGACTTTTCAGCTCTTAGAGAGCTTCTCTTGTGACAGTGAAGGTGTGTGTGTGTGTGTGGGGGGGGGGTGCCCTAATCTTTCCTGGCTTTTTCTGGAAGGGAGAGAGACGGTGGGGGTGGCTGTGTTTGCTGCATTCACAGAGTATGGGAGTTCACCAGCCCTGGTTAGATCTGAGTAGATAGGTAGATTATTTGGGAAATAAGGTTCATCTGAGAAGTGAATGGATTTGTCTTTCCTCTTTGTTTTAAGGATCAAGAGAAACACCTTTTTCTTTATTTTCTCTGGAGCTGGGGAGCACCTAAAATGGATTTACTTACATTCTGTAAAGAATGGGTGAGATTGATCCCTTTTCCTCTCAAGAGGGGCAGCGGTTAGCAATAAAACAAAACTGTTGCTCTTCAGACAAATGGCTGAATGTATATTGTTGATTTGGGATGTGGAATGGAAGAGAGCTGGAGGGGAGATAGAGAAAGAGACCAAGCCTCTCAGGACCGAGTGGCATCTGGTTTCCCTAACAAGATGTTGGAGAGGGGAGGGGGAATCGAAAACAATTTCAGAAGAGAATCTGTGCTTTGATGTGAATGGACAGATGAGTTCATTTCTGAGTTCTGGTCACAAGACTTTGGGGTTGAAGATGGCACATAACAACAATGGACATTTAACACTTTCTTGATGTCTTTTCTGGGTTGTAGGGACACGTATGCTTGGAGGGTCATATTTCAGAAAGTATTCTGTGGGCTTGCTGCCAACTGTGGATGTGTCACTTAATATGGCTTGCTCACCTCCACATTTGAAACACACAAACACACTCACAACTGGTTACTTAGTGCAGAGCAAGTGTATTTTCCATAACTCAAACAGTGGAGGGCATGTTAGTGCCAGATATAATTCCAGTTATGATGCCCAGCACTCGCAGAATTGTTCAAGCATATCATTTCATGTAACCATAAGTATCTGTAATTTCCAGAAATGGAGACATAAACAAGGGACTTCAGTTGCTTGGTGCCTCGAATCCTTATTGATCTATTTTACTAGGTGGTTGTTTTATTATCACCATATAGTGCAGATGGGAAGAAGAGAAACTGAGAGGTTGTTGGCTTACCTAAAAGTATCTATTGAATTCATGACAGAGCCAGAATCTTTATTCACTAAGCTACACAGGCTTCTGTTCTAATTATAATGACTCAAAAGGAGGTATAACTACCATTCTGATTGTCTTGGGACCTCATCACATGGACCTCATCGCATAGGATGCTGCTGAGACACAGCTAGGACAGAGCCTGACAGAGCCCATCACATGGCACAAGGCTATTTCCAGCGGGGCTCTGTCCTGGCTCCTTGTACACTGCGTCTTGGTAGTGTGCTAAGTGGCAGCCCTGGGAACACAGTGACTACCGGTGTTCTCATTAAGTACAGTGTGGGATTGTAGTATGCAGGAATAAAACATCCGGTGCTCCTGTTAATGAGTAACTTAATAGTCTAAGACCCTTTTCATTTTTTTTTTAATTTAGAAAAGGCATTTAAAAATTAATATAAAATAATGCAACAAAACAGAAACATTAACAATAGCTGCTAGGCTTGTGCGTGGATTCAGAGTGGTCGGTTCCCTTCAGCCAATCTGGCTTGTTTGGCTTGGCTGGATGACCATAACAGTAAAGGCTCAGCCATTACGTTTTTTGTCTGTAATGGGACCACATGGTAGCCGATCACAGCTCCTCCTCCCCTGTTTGGCACAATCTGTGGAGAGGCTGTCATGTACTTTTCACATGGGATTTCTCTATGAGCCCTGCCTGTTGGGGCCCGTTCTTCAAACCCAGATACTTCAAACCCAGATTCCCTTGAAAGGAAGATAGGAAAGGGTCCCAGGAGGGGTGCTTCCTTAACTCCGTTCGTCAAACCCAGATTCCCTTGAAAGGAAGATAAGAAAGGGTCCTTAACTCTGTTTGTCAAACCAAGACTCCCTTGAAAGGAAGATAAGAAAGGGTCCCAGGAGGGTTGCTTCCTTAACCCTGTTCATCAAACCCAGACTCCCTTGAAAGAAAGATAGAAAAGGATCCCAGGAGGGTTGCTTCCTTAACCCTGTTTCTCAGACCCAGACTCCCTTCAAAGAAAGATAAGAAAGGGTCCCCAGAGGGGTGCTTCCTTAACCCCATTCCTTAGACCCAGACTCCCTTGAAAGAAAGATAGAAAAGGGTCCCAGGAGGGGTGTTTCCTTAATCCCATTCCTCAGGCCCAGACTCCCTTGAAAGGAAGATAAGAAAGGGTCCCAGGAGAGGTGCTTCCCTAACCTGAGTTAAGGAACCCTGAGTCTGGGTCTGTTTGTCAAACCCAGACTCCCTTGAAAGGGTTCCAGGAGGGGTGCTTCCTTAACCCCATTCCTCAGACCCAGACTCCCTAGAAAGGAAGATAGGAAAGGATCCCAGGAAGGATGTTTCCTTAGCTCCGTTGCTCAGAAGGAAAGGAAAGGATCCCAAGAACAGAAAGGGGAGCCAATGGGCTGGATCTTCCTGGGTCTTTTGACTGCCTAGCCAAAAACAGATTTTTTCATTAGCTGATTTTTGGAAGGCTCCTGAAAAACAGATCTGGGTACCCAACAAAATTCAGATACCAAAACTGGATCACCCTCCAGCTGAATTGCACAAGCCTAATAGCTATGTGTCACTTGAATTATACTTTTATGATTCTGAAATGCAAAATTAACTTTTTCACTTTCCAACTTCATTTGAAAGCAAAGCTAAGAAGTGTGTGATATTCTTGAAGCCTGAAGGCTCTTTGTAGAGGAATACATAATGTGAGTAATGTAGAGATCAGGCTAGGAGACCCTGTAATCTTGCAAATGATGGTGGACTCCATCTCCAGTGAACTGTAGTTAGTGCAGCCAGGGATCAATGATGGTGGGAAAAGTATCTGGAGAACCACAGATTTCCCACCTGTTGGGACAGAGAGAAAGGGGTTCCTCCTCTAGAATCTGCTTCTACAGTATGTCATGTTGGTTGGCTGAGCGAATACAAATCAATTTCTAGAAACAGCCTGGAGTAAGACAGCTTCAAAATTGGGGAACAATATGAAGCACTCACAGTTAGTAAGCCAAACTGTGGAAGTCGTTCAGTGGGCTGAGTGTGAGATCAGGGTGTAGTTAAATATATTATAGCAGGAATTGGAAAGAGTTGGAGTCCCTAGACCATGGCAAAGAGGCTTTTAAAACTACAAAGAGAGAAATGTGAAATCAAAAGCAGCTCTAGAGAGCTGTTTCATACACTATGCAGCCACAAACCTGGATTTGCCAAGCCAATAAGACTCATCACAGAGAATTGTAGCCAACTGCAGTCAAACATGCATCTGCATGTGCTAGTAGATTTGCTTCATTTATTAAAATCATTCTATATTTTTAGATCAATGCCTCAAAGATCTTGGGAGTCCACATAAAAAATAAGAAGTGAGTCTGAAATCAAATAGTGTGTGTTAACTGCTAATGGGTCCAGAAAATGACCCGCCAAGAATCTGTCTGTTGGGAATAGAACTTCCTCATGTGAGGTTTAGTATGATTGGATATTTACTAGTAATGGAAATACTCTGTGCTGTTGTTTTAGAATTTGAATCCCCTTATCCTCACTTCCTCTTTGGTCAACATTGCTGGAAGGCGGCAGCTAAAAGGCCTGGAAGTCTGACATGTTTTTTTCACAGTACACATGGCAAGGTTGGTTATTCTGGTGTTCTTAAGCTAATGCCCCCGGTGGCGCAGTGGGTTAAAGCACTGAGCTGCTGAGCTTGTTGATCGAAAGGTCGCAGGTTCGATTCCGGGGAGCGGCGTGAGCTTCTGCTGTCAGCCCTAGCTTCTGCCAACCTAGCAGTTCGAAAACATGCAAATGTGAGTAGATCAATAGGTACCGCTCCGGCGGGAAGGTAATGGCGCTCCATGCAGTCATGCCGGCCACATGACCTTAGAGGTGTCTACGGACAACGCTGGCTCTTCGGCTTAGAAATGGAGATGAGCACCACACCCCAGAGTCAGACATGACTGGACTTAATGTCAGGGGACTACCTTTACCTTTACCTAAGCTAATGTATATGCTAGATGGTAGCCCTTTTTTGTCTCCCAGCCACTCTGCTGCTTTTCTGCTCCATTTTCAAGTTCTTTGAAAAGTCAAACTTCTCTCTAGCTCAGCATTTGGTCCCAGAGCTCAGAAAAGTCCTGGGATTTATAACCCCAAAAGGTAGCTTTCCTCAAAAATTTGAAGGGTTCTTTTGGCCTGCTGTGTTACTACTAGAGCAGTGGTTCTCAACCTGTGAGTCCCCAGGTGTTATCGCTTAAAACTCCCAGAAATCCCAGCCTGACCAGCTGTTAAGATTTCTGGGAGTTGAAGGCAGGTTGAGAACTACTGTACTAGAGATTGGAAACAAGAAAAATAAGCAAAGATGGTTTAATTGAGCTAACCCACAGTAAATATATGCAAACTTGAAAGTTTTCATAGAGCCCTACCTCATTAGCTTTCTTCAGTGTTCTTATAGGAGCCCCTTGTGCCAGCAGGACTGTTGACTTGAAGGTTGGGTTGCTGACCTGAAGATTGCAGGTTCGAAACTGGAGAGAGTGTGGATGAGCTCTCTCTGTCAGCTCCAGTTCTCCAGGTGGGGACATGAGAGAAGCCTCCTACAAGGATGGTAAAAACATCAAACAGCCATACGTCCCCTGGGCAACGTCCTTTCAGACGGCCAATTCTCTCACATCAGAAGTGACTTCCAGTTTCTCAAGTCGTACCTGACACAAAAAATAACTGTTCTTATCAGAAATCTCTAAATGTGATTCTACCTTCTTTGATGTGTCCCATCACAATGTTCTAATCATTCCTCAGGAGTAGTATCATATTAATCTTGGAGTCCTCGTGGACAACAAGTTAAACATGAGACAACAATGTGATGCGACAGCAAAAAAAAGCCAATGGGATTTTGGCCTGCATCAACAGGAATATAGTATCTAGATCAGTGGTTCTCAACCTGTGGGTCCCCAGATGTTTTGGCCTTCAACTCCCAGAAATCCTATCAGCTAGTAAACTGGCTGGGATTTCTAGGAGTTGTAGGCCAAAACACCTGGGGACCCATAGGTTGAGAACCACTGGTCTAGATCCAGGGAAGTCATGCTACCTCTCTATTCTGCCTTGGTTAAACCACACCTGGAATATTGTTTTCAATTCTGGGCACCACAATTGAAGAGCGATATTGACAAGCTGGAATGTGTCCAGAGGAGGGCGACTAAAATGATCAAGGGTCTGGAAGAACAAGCCCTATGAGGAATGGCTTAAAGAGCTGGGCATGTTTAGCCTGAAGAAGAGAAGGCTGAGAGGAGACATGATGAGGGCCATGTATAAATATGTGAGAGAAACTCATAGGGAGGAGAGAGCAAACTTGTTTTCTGCTGCCCGGGAGACTAGGACGCACAACAATGGCTTCAAATTACAAGAAAGGAGATTCCACCTGAACATTAGGAAGAACTTCCTGACTGTGAGAGCTGTTCAGCAGTGGAACTCTCTGCCCCAGAGTGTGATAGAGGCTCCTTCTTTGGAAGCTTTTAAACAGAGGCTGGATAGCTATCTGTCAGGGTTGCTTTGAATGCAATTTTCCTGCTTCTTGGCAGGGGGTTGGACTGGATGGCCCATGAGGTCTCTTCCAACTCTATGATTCTATGATTCTATAAAAATGCCCTCTTCCTCATAATGTGTACATGGAATGGGTTTCTTGGGATTGTTCCTCAGCCGTAGAAAAGGCCTCTAACTTCCAGAATCTCAAGACCAGCAGGAAAGTACTTTTATTCAAACACTTTGCTTGTTGGCAACCGTGAGCTGCTAGCAATTTAGATCAGGTTTATTTATTTTAAACCTCTAGATTTATATCCCTTCATTGGATTACACTTTAGGGTGCCACTCAAGGCATTAAAAAGCACTGTAATAAAAAAACGCAAACCAAAGAAGAAAGCAACAGATGAAATGTACATGTCGATGCCTTGATGACTTGTTTGCATGAGTGGGACTTCAGTTCACTTCAGAGGATCCTATTTCATTGCTTTTTTTTCTTTTCAGATTGAGTTCACACTTTTAGCTGCCTAGTCATCAGATCTATAGAAATTCAAGGCCCTTCCATACAGCCATATAACCCAAAATATCAAGGCAGATAATCCAAAATATCTGCTATGAACCCGGTTATCTTGAGTCCACACTGCCAAATAATCCAGTTCAGTGTGAATTGTATACAGCTGTGTGGAAGGGGGCTCTGTGATATATATGTAGATATGATACAAGATTTGTTAATGGCTTCGTCCATTTTTTTCTGCAGAGTGTCTAGCAAAGAGCAATATAAAAATACATTATAAGGAAGATGAAGTGAGATTAGTCATGGACGGCATCTAATCAGTACTCTTGGTTGCATCTTGAATTAGAATGCTTTGGCTGCTGCTGTTCTGTTGTTGCAAAATAAAAGTTTCTTATGGATTGTGGGTTGTTGTTGTTCATTCGTTCAGTCGTCTCCGACTCTTCGTGACCTCATGGACCAGCCCACACCAGAGCTCCCTGTCGGCCGTCACCACCCCCAGCTCCCTCAAGGTCAGTCCAGTCACTTCAAGGATGCCATCCATCCATCTTGCCCTTGGTCGGCCCCTCTTCCTTTTGCCTTCCACTTTCCACTTTGTGGGTTAGGTGGGCTAAAATGCAGATTCCTCAGTAGTTTTGCCAGAAGTTGGTAATAGTGTGGGGAAGAAGGGGATAGGGATGCTTGATTTCAGCAGGTAGCCTGACGAAAGAAGAAAATTGTGTTAAGATTAAGGCAGAACCAAGTTAACCTTGAGTATGAGAAATGCTGAGGCTCCAGGTCACTTGGAAAGTCCTCTCCTCTGAAATGGAGTCAAATCTTCCTTGATTCCTGGTTATTTATTTATTTATTTATTTCCGGTATTTCTATCCCATTCCTTTTCAACCCCCGAAGGGGAACTCAGGACGGCTTACATTTGGCAGCAATTCGATGCCACTACATATAGCAGAGCAATATAATAACAATTAAAACAATAAATAAAAATTCATTAAAACAGTAAAAAAAGTATTAATAGCCGTATCACCATTCCAGTCAATTCCATATCCAGTTCCATGTCCAAAGTGCTATCTATGTCTGTTGTCCAAAAGCCTGGTCCCAGAACCACGACTTCAATTTCTTCCTAAATGACAGGAGGGACAGAGCTGATCTTAACTCAGTGAGAAGTGAGTTCCATAGGCAGGGGGCCACAGCCGAGTAGGCCCTGTTTCTCGTCCCCACCAGACATATTTGTAACGCTGGTGGGAGTGACAATGAGAGCAGGGCCTCCCCGGATGATCTTAAACTGCGAGGTGGGACGTAGAGGACATAGACGTTCAGACAAGTAAGCTGGGCCAGAACCATATAGGGCTTTCTAGGTCAAAACCAGCACTTTGAATTGAGCTCGGAAGTGGACTGAGTTGTGATGCTTCTGTTGCAAGTGAAATTGACTCTGTGTGCTGTCCCCTCTTCTTCATTCCTGTGTCTATTGTGTGGATAAGTTCCTCCCAGCCCTGAACACAAGGGCAAGACTTTGCCTGGGGAAAGAACACCTGGGCACCAAGGTAAGCCTTGAAGCTATTGGTACTTGCTAAAGTTCTAGGTCATACACAATCTCACCAGCTCACATGCCCTCCATCCTTGGGACACACTGCAATCACAGTAGCTAAATCTACATACCGACAGGTTTTATTGGAGAAAGGATTTGGAGCAAGAGAGGCTGCTGCGCTCGCAAGGTCAGGCAATAATGAAGCAATTTCTTCGCACCTGCTTGTTAATTTCTCCCCATCCCTTTCCAAGGGGGAGCCATAATTCTCAGCTCAGTGGTAACCATTACGCCTCAGGGCTATGATGATGTTGCAGTAACCCTGAAGAAACCAGGCTGAGGGCATGCTCGGCTTCTACATTTCAATCCTCTGCAACTGGTGATAAGCTCAAGAAACTCAGCCCTGTTTGTTTCTACCTGCAAAATGTCTCCCGGTGCTCAAGAGGGTGAGATGCAGTAAGATCGGTACTGCTTCTTTGGGAAACAAAACTATCATTTTGCTCCATGTGAAAAAAATCTTGGCGGACATATTCTTAAGAACTGTTTGCCCTATGGGTGTTGTTTTTTGGAACCTGCTTGGGACAGGGTCGGATCTGAATGGTGAACGTTGGGCTTCAAATGGAGTACTCCATGTTCATTATTGGTTTTTTTCCAAAGCACTATTCACTGCTGAGGGAGCCTCCAGTAGTGCAGCAAGTTAAACCACTGATCTGCTGAACTTGCTGACTGAAAGGTCGGCCGTTCAAATCTGGGGAGTAGGTTGAGCTCCCACTGTTAGCGCCAGCTTCTACCAACCTAACAGTTCAAAATCATGCAAATGTGAGTAGATCAATAGGTCCTGCTTTAGCAGGAAGGTAACAGCTTTCCATGCAGTCATGCCAACCACATGACCTTGGAGGTATCTAAAGACAACGCCAGCTCTGTTACAGTAAGTCATAGCCAGATCAAGTGTGTGTTAAAGAAAAACCTTATGATGTTAATTATTATGTGCAGCTGGAAATGTAGGTCAGCTAGCATGTTTGGGTCACACCCGTGGGGTATAACTGTATGGATTTTAGAATACAGTTTGGAGAAGCAATACGCTACTCTGAGGAAGAGAAGCAATATGCTGTAATGTTGCTATGCTCTAAAAAAGATGCTCTTTGCTATGGTGGAATAGCTATTTACTCAAGGTTTATGTTTTGCTCTCTTATTTGAATAAAGATGAAGAAACCTTATTCTGTGTTACTACAAGGACTATAAGTTTATTACACTGTTTGATTTTGGATGCAGCACTGCAAGTTTATGCCTCTGCTGATAAGAGTAAAGTTTTTTTTGTTCCTTTTTTCCTCTTCCCTGTGTGACTTTTGCATGGGACTTGACTAAAACATGCTCTGTGCAACAGGCTTTTTATCTTAGAAATGGAGACCACCCCCAGAGTCGGACACAACTAGATTTAATGTCAAGGGGAAAGTTTTACCTTCACCTTTATTCACTGTTGTTTTTCTTTGAAGCCTCTATGGTTTATGCCTTGCTTTAAAATACTGAGGCCAAGATGAGATTCAGCCCTTCATCAGCTGTTATTGTGCCATAGTGGTAAAAAGTGCAGCTTGATCATTGGTAATGTCTGCATCCCCATTGAAAATAGACTGTCATTCAATGAGTGACCTAGGGAATGACTGCAGCAGGTGGGTTTCCATTCTTCATCTATGAAGGGGTGTGTGTTAGTAGACTACCTTGCAGATAAATTATTGCAGAGAGCAGGAGTAATAAGATACCAGCTGGAGGAATGGCTAGAAAAAGTTCATGAAATAAGAGAGATGGACATCCTGACTTTTGCACTAAAAGATTCGCATGGACGCCCGCTAAAGAGAACTGACTGGAAGCCTTTTGATGAATTCATGGAAAAGAAGTAATTTCTGGAAAGAAGTGAGAAGAAATGGAAAAAGATAGGAAAAACAGGATCAGAAGGGAGAGACTACAGGAAGAATTTCATCTCAAGAAACCTTAAGAAACTTAAGAAAACTAAGACGCGGAGAAGAAGACTTGGAAGTCAAAACACCTCCCCAATCGGACCCCTTCCCACACCTACCCCCCCCCCAAATCCCAGTCCTACCCCCCATTTCCTAAACGCGTACCTGCATGTCCCCGATTCTTAGTGTCCCCCCATAGGGCCTTCCTCATCCCCCAACTGCCCCCACTCCCTTACCCTCTCCCTTTCCTTCTCTTCCCTCCCTTCTTCCTTAACCCTTGTCATTTATGGTTTTAAAATCTATATTTTTCTCTACTACTTTTACCTTTTGTATACATTGAAATATACCTAATAAAGATTATGTAAAAAAAAAAGATACCAGCTGGAAATGCCATACAGGCAGAATATAACAGTAGTCTGAAAGGAACTGTTTTGCCTGCCATTCTCTTCTAATCTGAATTCAATGGTTGTATGGTGGTGTTTGAAGTCATATATGTCGTGTGGCTTCATTTCTTGAGAGAATGCCTCTCAGTATAGACATCTGATGGATAATTCAGATTTGCAGGAGTTGTCCTTCTCCATGTTCCTCAAATACAAAACAAGAGTACATAGGAGAGAAATTTCTTGGGTGTGGAACACCCTTGTGGAATACCCATCCTTTGGTGATCTGACTGACACTGAAGTTGATTTTTTTCTGGTTCCAAAGCTAAACATGGCTGTTTATGAAAGCCTTCAGGGATCAATATATTTCAAGTATACATGTTGTTGTTTGTTGTTTATTCGTTCAGTCGCTTTTGACTCTTCGTGACCTCAGGGACAGGACCACGCCAGAGCTCCGTGTTGACCATCACCACCCCCAGTTCCTTCAAAGTCAAGCCAGTCACTTCAAGGATAACATCCATCCACCTTGCCCTTGGTCGGCCCCTCTTCCTTTTTCCTTTCATTTCCCCCAGCAACACTGTCTTCTCCAAGCTTCCCAGTCTTCTCATTATGTGGCCAAAGTACTTCAACTTTGCCTCTAATATCCTTCCCTCCAATGAGCAATTGGACTTATTTCCTGAAGTATGGACAGGTTTGATCTTCTTGAGCTCCAAGGCACTCAGAATTTCTCGCCAACACCATAGTTCAAAAGTGTCTATCTTCCTTCGCTCAGCCTTCCTTATAGTCCATCTCTCGCATCCATAGGCTACAACGGATAATACCATTGCTTTAACCATGCAGATCTTTGTTGCCAGTGTGATGTCTCTACTCTTCACTTTTTTTATCAAGCTTGATCATTGCTCTCCTCCCAAGAAGTAAATGTGTTCTAATTTCTAATCTTAGCTCCTAGAAATACAAAGTCTGTCACTGTCTCCATGTTTTCTCCCTCTATTAAGTATACATGCACATGTTTTAATTTGTTGTGGTTTTAAAAAATTGTTTGAACTGCTGCCATTAAAGTGTTTTTAACCATTACTAAATTTAATAATTTAAATTTCTAATTATTTATGCTTTTAATCTGGAAATGTTTGACGTGTTTAATTTGTATGCCTCCTTGAAATCCTTCGATAAAAGGCTTTTTATCAAGCATATGGTAAAAAAGAATGTCAGATATATTAAGCTTCCAGGTCTTTGTTTACACAAGGGAAGCCAGAGTCTATGGACTTTCAGATGTTGTTAGACCACAACTCCTATAATTTCCGAACATTGACTACACTAGCTTAGACTCATGGGAGCTAAAATACAACACCACAGAAAGGCTACTAGCTTCTCATCAAAACACAGACAATTTTGTGCAATCTTTTTATGTTATAGTTGCATGAATTGACACCTGCAGTCCAAGGCCAAACTGTGACTCAGTAATGAGCTGGGGTGGTACAGTAAACCCATCCATGAACAAGCTTGAGTAGATGAGCCAACACTCCGAAGTCAGAGAGAAAGGGCAAATTTTCAAGATCAAGGACAAAAAGTTAGAAACATTAGGATTCCCAGGCTTCAGAGTTCTGCCATATTCTAGTCAATCCACAGAAGGGGACAGACTGGAAAAGACATGATAGGGTAATTAATAATAATAATAATAATTTTAAAAAAAAACGTTATTTATACCCCACCACCATCTCCCCAAGGAACTTGGAGCAGCTTACATGAGGCCAAGCCCAACAACACATCAATAAAACAGAAAAGCAATAAACAAAAACAATGCAATTAATATAGATCACATATAAACAATAACACACAAGGATTTAAAAGCCTATGGCCGGGCCAAATGTAATAGTTTAAAATTAAGAATAAACGCTGGGCATAAACAAAGGTAGGATATATCTGGTAGGAGGGTTTTGAAAGAAATGAAGGGAGTGCAATCCAACGAATAGTTAAAGTGCTTCTGTAGACATTTTGCTGGGAATTATTTCCTTATTCTGGGAAGGCACACTGGAACAGCCATGTTTTCAGGCTCCTCCTAAAGACTACCAATGTGGGGGCATGCCTGATATCCTTGGGAAGTGAGTTCCAGAGTCGGGGGGGCCACCACCGAGAAGGCCCTCTCCCTCGTCCTTACCAATCATGCCTGCAAGGAGGACGGGAGCAAGAGCAGGGCCTCTCCAGATGATCAAAGAGATAGTGTGGGTTTGTACACAGAAATGCGGTCACGCAGGTAGGCGGGTTCCAAACCATTCAGGGCTTTGTAGGTAAGGACCTGCACCTTGAATTGGGACCGGAAAATGAACGGCAGCCAGTGGAGCTCCTTAAACAGGGGGGTTGACTGCTCCCTGTAAGTCGCACCAGTTAGTAACCTGGCTGCCGTCCATTGTACCAATTGGAATTTCCGGTAGACTGGGAGCCACCACATTGTTTTGTGTGTTTGTGGTCTCTGCTCGTCCAGTAAAATTAATGGATCTGATTTTTTTAAAACTTTGCAATGTGCATACAGGTGAAATAAAAGGGACCCTTTCCACTTTGCCTTATTAGTGCTCCTGTTATTTGAGCCACATCCACCTTATCTTGGCTCTGATTTGGCAAAGGATCCGAGTGGGAGAGAAATGTTTGTATGTGTTTACGAAGGGCAGCAAGGTGAGACAAAGTGGTTCAGCCTCCAACCTTTGTTCATACATTTCCATATCAAAGTTAGACATCTTGTGTACCATTGTTTTCGGCAGGGATGAGGCAGCTGCATACCTGTTTTTTGTTTTTTTAAGTTGATCCTGTCATAGCTGATTTTGTCCTTAAAGTGCAGGTTAACCCTGGAGCTCAATGTCTTTCATAACATTTTAAAGAGAAATGTGCCAAGGCCAATATAGTCCAGTATTCTGTCTCGCAGATCTTTAGGAAGACACAGGACACTAGCATGACAACACCCTCCTCTTTGTTTTTCCCAGCAGCTAGCATTCAGTAGCATACTGCATCTGATACAGTAGGGAATATATAACCCCCGTGTTTTGTAACTGTGGGTAGTCTTATCCTCCACAAATATATCCAATCCCCTATTAAAACAGTTTCATGAAACTCATCTTTGGAAAGGCTGTGATCATAAGATTAGGATTTGAAGGAGAATCTTCGTGCTTCTTTCTCCCCATGCTATTTGTCTACTAAAAGGCTCCCCCAGAAGCTTTCCCTTTTGCAGGCTGCTGGGGAGCAGCCGCTTCAGCGTTTGTTTGTTTTTTGATAGGAAGAGAACAGGGGAAAAGAAACTACTATCCTTGTTCTTCTACTCCCGAGGCCAGCCTACTGAGACTGATTTTCATTTGAGAGAGAGAAGGGGGGGGGGGGCAAAAGGGAAAGGGAAAGATAAACAGACCTTTTGATATCTTTTCTTTATTGGTCCCTCAAGGTTTAGCTAGTGTTGGTGTAGTTGCTTATGAAAGATGGGTTTGGTCTACTTCATCAGGTGTGTCTTGGATTTATCACATTGAAACAGATCCTCCCTATATGACCTTGAGTTATGTGCTCTTGCAAGGAGTAGCAGCTCATTGTATCCATGTAGTGGTAGATCACTCTGGGGTTTAATCTATAGTCTAAAGAAGCTATCAAGAGACTGATTCAATCCCCAGAAAAGATCAGCACCTTAGACAGCGTCTTTAAATTACTTGCTTGCTCATGTATTAAATCTTCACTTCCTCTCAATATGGGACTGAGAAGAAGAGGAAGAACTTTATTTTTCTACCCCGCCTCCATCTCCCCAAGGGGATTCAGGGTGGCTTACATGGGGCCAAGCCCAAGGCAACATACAATTAAAAACAGAACAATAACATATTAAAATAGCATAAAAACAGCATAAACAATAATAAACAAGCATCATAAGCAACAACAGACTGACTCATTCGGCGGGCGGCAATATGCAAAATGAGTTAACGGATAGGCTGATCAATAAAGTGGATAGAGAACGTATAGTAGCATAGGAATAGAGCAATTAAACAGGATCATTTCAGCTTAACCTAAAAATGTAGTAATCAAATATAGGAATTTGAATTCAGGTCATGGTTAGAGACCATCTGTCAGAGGAGTGGTCAGTCGAATGCACAACGAAACATCCACATCTTTAGTTCCTTACAGAATGTAGATAGGGTGGGTGCCAGCCTAATCTCACTGGGGAGGGAGTTCCAGATATGAGGGGCCACCACCGAGAATGCCCTTTCTCTCGTCCCCACCAACCGCACCTGAGACGGGGGTTGGAGCAAGAGAAGAGCATCACCGGAAGATCTTAAGGACCATGTGGGCTCATAGGGGAGGATGTGGTGGTGAAGATAGGCAGGTCCTGAACTCTTTAGAGCTTTATAGGTAATAACCTGAACCTTGAATTGGGACCTTGAATTGGTACCAGTGGATATGTTTGAACAGGGGGGTTGACTGAGGGCAGCTCACAACACAGATTAAAACAAAATACAACAAAAATATAGCCATAATGCTGAAACAAAGGTTTAAAAGAAAAATCCATTGAATTATCTAGAAACAAAACGCATTTTAAACACTTTGCAATATTTTATCAGTAACAGTGAAAATAGAAGTACAGTGTCCACATCTTCAGCAACCAGTTCATAGTCTAAATACTATCTCAATACAAAGGACTGAGCTGTCAGGAGGAGAGCTTTTGAGAACAGTTAGTCCATAGCTATATATGCCCAGCTCCATGGCTATTAGAAGTACTCTGTTTTGCACTTAATCTACTGCCCCGGCCCTGTATAACTTGGCCAGGTCCATCTTAGAAATCCGGCTTTCGATTTATTTTGAATGTGGTCTGATAGGAGCTCCAATGCACGCTGTTTTATTTTGCCATGTTTAATGTGTTTTTATTTTGGTTGTTATATTTTATGATGATACTATTTTAATGTGTTTTATTTTTTGGATTGCTTTGATTTTATGTTTTTATGGACATTTGTCCCACATGTAATCTGTCCCAAGTCCCTTTGGGGAGATGGTGGTTGTTATTATAAAAGCAGTGGGTTAAAGCACTGAGCTGCTGAACTTGCTGATCAAAAAGTCACAGGTTTGAATCCGGGGAGCAACATGAGCTCCCACTGTCAGCCCCAGCTTCTGCCAACCTAGCAGTTCAAAAACATGTGAGTAGATCAATGGGTACCACTCCAGCGGGAAAGTAATGGCGTTCTATGCAGTTATGCTGGCCACATGATTTTGGAGGTGTCTATGGACAACGGTGGTTCTTTGGCTTAGAAATGGAGATGAGCACCAACCCCCAGAGTTGGACATGACTGGACTTAGTGTTAGGAGAAAACCTTTACCTTTTAACAGAAGAGCCATCAAGTATCTCTGATTATAAAACTGGGATGCTGACAGTCTCATGAGTGCCAGCTTCCTTGTTTCTTCAAAACATGTATTGACTTTTTGTGCTCATCGTGAAAAGATAAAAGTGTGAATTGGCTGAGCACCTGGGATTTTCAGCTTTCTGTGTCTAGTAAGTAGTGGGAAAAGTAAGATGTACCTCACTTTTCAGCGATTGGTGAGAACTCCAACATGACTGCTGGCCTTATGTGTGACTGGAATCTTTGATCGAATCAGAACAGATTCCACAGTGCCTGGGCATCCTGAACAACCTGCAGTATTCATATCAAGAGCCTGTGCAGTTTTTCTTCCATCTTCTTATTCACTTCAGGGGTAGATAAAATGTGGTGCCTTTACAGATGGTATTGAATTACAAACTCCACTGAGAGGTGGCATTTCTTGCAAGATGACTGTAACTTTTCTCTCTGAACAGATACATTTTCTCTTCCCCTCCTCCTTTTTCTGGATCATCATAAAGGGGTCTGACAAGTTTGTATTACACATGTTTAAATGTGGATACTGCTTCATTCTTTAAAATTGGAGCTCCCACTCTTTTGCTGCATGTGAAGGGTCAGCTTTTTTGCTCCTCTACGATGGGAGCCCATATGCTACATGTATCCAGAATAGCAGTGTTATTCGGTTTGTGATTATGTATTTCTTTGAGCTGAGTATAAAACCACGCTTTTACCAATTTGCTTGGATTCAAGTTCCTAAGGACTAGAAATCTGCAGTCAAGAGATTTTGGCTGATTATTTCAATCGTTTGAAATGAAGGCTTTCTCGGCTCTCTAGGCATCCCAGATCTTGGATAAGATACATTTGCATCTTCAACTCCTCTGGTCCCAGACCCCTTCCACACAGCCCTATATCCCAGAATATCAAGGTAGAAAATCCCACATTATATGATTGTGGATTCAGATAACCCAGTTCAAAGTGGACATTGTGGGATTTTTCTGCCTTGATATTCTGGGATATAGGGCTGTGTGGAAAGGCCTCAAGAGTGATTACAAAGGAGTTGTTGGATATAGACTTTCATACTTAATTCAAATATACAGTCAATTGCAGACCAATACTATTATAGATAATGCTGGCTGGCAGACCCTGGAAATTGTCCAAAAATAATTTTCTCATTGTCTGATCATCACATATCTCCCCATTTGCTTTATGTTCTTGGTTACTTGCCAATCTCATCCAAGATTATTTACCTTTTACCTGTTCTTCAAGTATGTTTCCTTTTCTAGGGATTTCTTAGTTCCGGTCCTTTTCTTTCCAAGGCTTAGGCTTCCTAGTTTTTTTCTGATTGGTCTGATCTGAGCAGTATATTCAATGTCAGCTGCATGTCTCAGTTGAGGGCAGGAAGATGGAATATAAGTGAAGAGTGGGGGGGGGGCAGAAGACAGTTCCATCTTGTCTCCTCCTATGTCATTAGTTGGGAGCCCCCCCCCCCCAGCACCAACTTCTGCTCTGGGCCAGAGTGAAGAGAGAGGGGGGCAGAAGACTGTTCCATCTTGTCTCCTGTACTTTACTAAAATCATAGAATTGGAAGAGATCTCATGGGCCGTCCAGTCCAACCCCCTGCCAAGAAGCAGGAAATTCATTCAAAGCACCCCCTGACAGATGGCCATCCAGCCTCTGTTTAAAAGCCTCCAAAGAAGGAGCCTCCACCACACTCTGGGGCAGAGAGTTCCACTGCTGAACAGCTCTCTCAGGAAGTTCTTCCTAATGTTCAGATGGAATCTCCTTTCTTGTAGTTTGAAGCCATTGTTCCACGTCCTAGTCTCCAGGGCAGCAGAAAACAAGCTTGCTCCCTCCTCCTATGACTTCCTCTCACATATTTATACATGGCTATTATATAAAAATAATATAATAATATTATTCATTATTATACATGGCTATCTATATAAATAAAAATGTAATGTTTGTTTGTGGAATTAAAATAACTCAAAAACCACTGGACAAATTGACACAAAATTTGGACACTACACCCCTAACAGACCAACGAGTGACCATCACTCATAAACCCCTCCCAAAATATAGCAGAAAGGACTTAAAACCCACAAAAAGCTAAATGATGATACAGTGCATGTGTGAAAACGACAGCCTCCAGCATTCCCTAGACCAGGCCTTTTAGGGGAGGAGGATGCTCCAAATGCACTGCTTCCAAGCTACAAGTTTTCTTCTCCTTGGATTTATTTGAGAGCATCCCAATCCGTACATATTTCTATTTCCTATTCCTGGACTGCAACTCCCAGCAATCCTCCAGATAGATAAGCTATATAGATTAGGTAGAGATAGATAGTAGGTAGATAGATCAGTCAGAAGACTGCTGGGAGTTGCAGTCCAAGAATAGGTAAAGAAGGAAGAAAGGAGAGAAAGAAAAAAGGGAGGAGAAGGAAGGAAAGAGGTAGAAAAGGAAGGAAAGAGAGAAGGAAAGAAAGAAAGAAGGAGAGAAAGAGGGAGGGAAGGTTGGCCACAGCAAAGCTTGGTGGGCACAGCTAGTCATATAATAATATAATATAATATATTGTATATACATATAATATTTATATTATAATGTAATACAATATAATACTACTACTACTAATACAATATTAATGTTATATATTTCATATTACATGTAATATTACTAATAATATTACAATATAATGCTATAGTACAATATAGTAAACACAATCACATTGTGATTGTGTTTATTGTCATTTTATATCGTTATGTATTCACATGTTTTATGTAATTATGATGTTGTTGTTTATTGTCTGCGTTTTCAGTTTTATTTTGCTGTAATTTGTTGCTTGGGCTTGGCCTCATGTAAGCCGCTCCAAGTCCCCATTGGGGAGATGGTGGTGGGGTATAAATAAAGTTTATTATTATTATTATTATTATTATTACTATACTGATATTGTACTATGCTAATAATATAATATATTGGGTTGTTGTAGGTTTTTTCGGGCTGTATGGCCATTGTCTAGAGGCATTCTCTCCTGACGTTTCACCTGCATCTATGGCAAGCATCCTCAGAGGTAGTGAGGTAGTGACCTCACTACCTCTGAGGATGCTTGCCATAGATGCAGGCGAAATGCCAGGAGAGAATGCCTCTAGCCCATGGCCATACAGCCTGAAAAAACCTACAACAACCCAGTGATTCCGGACATGAAAGCCTTCGATAATATAATATATTGTATGTATATATATCTTGTAAGCTGCTCTGAGTCCCCTTCGGGTGAGAAGGGCGGCATATAAATGTCGTAAATAAAAAAATGAAGGTCACCAATGTTACCTTCACCAATATTTTGTCTGAAAAATTCCATTGTAACACTAAGGCAGTTTAGCCAGTCGTTGCCGGAGACTTTGCTGTTCCTATCATCAAAATAAATATCATCATCACAACATAGATTATCATTTAATCAAAAATGTTTTTTCAGCATTAATGCTTCGCTAGCTGTGTTCCCTTGGAAGAGAGATGGAAAAACATGCATAGTACCGCTTATAATAGCCCCTTAAATAAAATGAAGTTGTTTCTTTCAGGCCTCCTTCTGATGACTTACATCACGACCCCTTCATCATCTTAGTTGTTATTGCTTTTATTAGCCTCGGAGTGCAGAACTTTAAACCTCGTGCTATTGATTTTCATCCCTTCACCGTTCACTCCGAGCCTCATCCACAAGGTCGTTTAGTTCTTCTTGTTTTGAAAAAAAAACGCCAGTAAAACCCCCAGTCCTTTGCTTTTATTGACAATGTCTCCTAGCCCTATCATCGGCAAAACTGCATTAATGCTTGTCTCTACAATCCCTCCCCTCCCTTGAACACTCTTAGCCAAGGACTCTAATGACACAAGGAAAGAAGATTTCTCCTAAGGATGTCCCAGGAAGAATTCCATCAGCGACCTCTTTCCAACTCAGTAGTTCTTGCTTTTCAATAACCTTTCAGAATTGTCTTGGAGGCAGAGGTCAGGTTTTCCTCTTTCACAGAGAGATGTGGTAATTCCAGAACATATTGAAAAAGCATCTGTGTTTTCAGTAAAAACAGTGAAAGTTGTGCAAGGCGGATGGGAGAAAAGATAGAAAAGATAGAAACATCAACAGTGGTAGTAAAGTTTCAAAACTGAAGTTTGGAAAAAGCTTTGAACATTATTTCTTTCTTCTCATGTTTTCCAACAAGGGCTGTCTGTCAAAGCATCACGTATCAAATAAAAAGTGTCACAATCTCATCCATAAGGCTTCAAACTAAAAAATGAGATGCATAAAGGAAGAGGCATGAAAAGAAAAAGAGATGGGTGCATAATATACACCAGTATTGAGAAATTCTTCTTGAGAAGTAGAGGCAACCAGGGCTAGCCTCTCATTTGAGCATATTAGTACCGGAATAGGTAGCCTTCTACTAATGCAGTGGTCCCCAGATGTTTTGGCCTTCAACTCCCAGAAATCCTAACAGCTGGTAAACTGGCTTTGATTTCTGGGAGTTGCAGGCCAAAACACCCGGGGACCTACAGGTTGAGACCACTGTAAAAGTGTTACATGTAGTCACTTGATTATGCTATATGATTGTTTACTCTCTGCAGAGGTTGTGGACAGCAATTTCCAGAATCTCCCCACCAGCATGACCAACCTAAGTGGAAGGATTCATAGAATCAGAGAATCATAGAGTTAGAAGAGACCTCATGGGCCATCCAGTCCAACCCTCTTGCCAAAAAGCAGGAAAATTGCATTCAAGGCACTCCCGACAGATGGCCATCCAGCCTCTGTTTAAAAGCTTCCAAAGAAGGAGCCTCCACCACACTCCGGGGCAGAGAGTTTCACTTCTGAACAGCTCTTACAGTCAGGAAGTTCTTCCTAATGTTCAGGTGTAATCTCCTTTCTTGTAGTTTGAAGCCATTGTTCCACGTCCTAGTTTCCAGGGCTTGCTCCCTCCTCGCTATGACTTCCTCTCACATATTTATACATGGCTATCGTGTCTCATCTCAGCCTTCTCTTCTCCAGGCTAAACATACCCAGCTCTTTGAGTCGCTCCTCATAGGGCTTGTTCTCCAGACCCTTGATCATTTCAGTCGCTCTCTTCCTTCCAGCTTGTCAATATCTCTCTTCAATTGTGGTGCCCAGAATTGGGCACAATATTCCAGGTGTGTTCTAACCAAGGCAGATTCAGGGTGTTAGACTGCCAAAATGTAATTTATTGCCTTCCGATATTGAATCTGCTTCCTGCATGTTCATCAAGAATCTCCAGGTGATCTGAAGAGAATATGTGGTTCTCTAGAAAGTTAGGAATTACAATTTTCAGCTTCTGTCTAAGTTGGCAGGGGCTGATGCCAACTAATATCCAGCAACATTTGGAGAAGCAGAAGTTCTTCTGCTTTCAATACAGGGATTAAACTTTCTAGTTCTGTTTGAACAGCTTCCCACTCTTAAGATTTGGGTATTCTCAGGACAAATTAGATATCAACAGAGAACCATGTCATTGGTTTTCCTTTGGATACTTGGAAAAGCTGTGTCTGGAGAGCAAATTGCTTTTCTGGATTCTGACAGCCCTTCCAGTATCTCATAGTCAGCATGGCCATAGACCATGCCTCGTGTGGTCTTCCTCTCCCACGTGTCCATCTTTATCTCTTCCTTGGCAAATTTCTGTCCCTTCTTGAAAAAAATCTGAACTTTCTCTGGAGTCAATGACTGCTCAAATAAGAACACTTTTTTTGTATTCTACCCTATCTCCCCAAGAGGACTCAGGGCAGATCACAGTACACATACACTGCAAATAGTCAATGCCATTTTAGATAGACAGAACAAAGACAGACAGAACAGAAAGGAAGTATGTTGTGTCAACATCCACCTTTCTGGCTCTTTGGAGGTTGTGCTCGAATCCAGCCACATGAGGGTGCTGTTGCTCCATCCTCTATGATGAAGACTCATCAAGACTTCCTCTTCCTTTTGATCACCAGGCATTTTCAGATCTTTTTCTTTATGGTGCTGTTTTAGCGGTATCTAATTTCTCTACTTACAAGCTGTTTTTGGACTGCTTAGGTAAACAGTAAGCTGGGCTGACAGTTGGGAATTCACACTGACCTGGGGCTTCGAACTGGCAACATTTTGGTTGGTAGATGTTATCCTTTCTGGTGATTTACCAGCTGTGCTAGAGCCTGGCCAATGACTTCTTAAAAGTCAGTGGTTTTTCTGTATAATCATTCTGATGTTTTAGGGCAGTGGTTCCCAACCTTTGGGCACCCAGGTGTTTTGGACTTCAGCTCCCACAGTTCCTAACAGCTGGTAAGCTGGCTGGGATTTCTGGGAGTTGAAGTCCAAAACACCTGGAGACCCAAAGGTTGGGAACGACTGTTTTAGGAAAAGGTTGTCAATGTCAGTACTCGTATTGCCTGTATTCAGCATTAGCACAAGAAGACAGAATGATGCAATGTTAAAATATTTACTTTACCTGAGCAATATATATGGCTTTTAGACTTGAGCCTTTCATGCTGTGGTTGGTGGGTTACTCTGTTTTAGAATTTTATTATATCTTTCTTTCTTTCTTTCTTTCTTTCTTTCTTTCTTTCTTTCTTTCTTTATTTCTTTATATCAATCATCTGTGCTGTGTCATAATTTGGGCAAATTCTGAATTCTCTCTTGTTGCTTTTAGTTTCTCTCTGGCTATATATATATATATATATATATATATATATATATATATATGGCTGTTTTCTTTTCTAAGTGCATTTGTTCATTTCCTTTGTTCAAACAAAAATTCTTATTAAAGGTGCACTCTGCACTTAAAAGCTGAACTTCTGATTCACTGCTCTCGATTAGAGAATGCTGTGCAAGAAAAGCAGTCGTATTGCCTGTGGCAACAGAGTCCAGAAAATTACTGCTCTGAATGGGCTTGATGTGGCACAGAAAAGAAGTGCAAATTCTGTGGGGGCGGGCAGGCAGGAATCCTTTGCTATGTTTTCTTATTACACATTTGTGAAGCAAAGCATGGAGAGAGGCGTGATTAATGGGGCAGCTTCCGAGGCTCGAGAGTCAATAAGCACTAAAGTGTTGTTGTTGTTTTGCTTTTATGCCATCTTCATCCACTTTCCAAGAAAGGAGCTTGTTCAACAATAATTGTGTGGAATCCTCCTTGTATTAATTTGCTGTAAGGAGAAATATTGTGGCCAGTGGTTCTTTTCTTCCACCAGTGCTGCTTGGAAAGACAAAAAGCTGACGGTATTGCGACCTTTCCTCAATGTGGTGTTCTCTACATATTTTCGACTACAGCTTCAAAAATTCCCGAGCATTGACCATGCTAACTGAGGCTGATAGGAGTCAAATTTAAAAACCTCTGGAGGGCAATAGGTTGGAAGAAATGCCATGACAAGCATCAGGGATTACTAGCTTCTGTATCTTTGGGTTGGTGTGGATAGCCTCTTACCCTATAAGCTGAAAATTGGATACCAAGGTACTATAGGATACCACTATAATGCCTATCTAGTTTACCTATGCAGTCTTATCCTCTGGATGAGGAGTCTTCCATAAGACAAAATGGATACTGATGTTTCTACATGTTTGCTTGTCTTGCACAATCATATATTTGGGAGTGGGTGGAAGGCTTGAACTGAAAATCTCAATTATAGAGACTATATCCAGAGATCAGAACAGAGAAACTGTGACATGGGTTCCATATACTGTACCATATATGGTTCCAGCCCAGTTTACCTGTCCGAACATATCTCCCTCTATGAGTCGCCTTGGAGTTTACATTCGTCTGGGAAGGTCCTGCTCTCGATCCCCCCACCCCTGCAAGCACAACTGGTGGGGACGAGAGACAGGGCCTTCTCGGTGGTGGCACCCCCCCCCCGGCCTATGGAACGCACTACCTAGTGAAATTGGGGCAACTCCCTTTCTCCTATACTTTAGAAAAAAGCTTAAATCTTGGCTCTGGGACCAAGCTTTCAGGCAGCTGATCGAGCAGCAACTGCAATAACTTATGAGAACTGTCAATGAATACCCTTTGGACTTGAATTCTGGGCTACGATTTGGATTGGGGACTTAAGCTTGGTTGTGTTTTAATATTTTAATGGTTTATATTTTAATATATTTTATAATCTTATTGCTCTACTTAATGCTAATTGTTTGTATTGTGATTGTTTTTTGATTGCCAGTTGTAAGCCACCCTAAGTCCTCCCTCGGGGGTTGAGGAGGACAGAATATAAATGTTTGAAATAAATAAATAAATTTATCTCCCAAACCCCAAGAGACGCTCCAGACTCCTGACATCTCCATTAAAAACATTCAGCTGAATTTCCACCTTTAAAAAATGTCCCCAAGCACCCACCCTCCCACAAGAAAGTAGTAGTTTTGATCTCTTTGCTCCCACTACCTACATTCAATTGGTTTTTTTAAAAGCAGCCATGGAAGGTAGACATTGAAATCAAATTATGCAGCCTAGGAGGAGGGCTCACTACACCCCCTTCACAGTTGCCCACACTTACCCCAGGGCAATTATGGGATATGGTCCAGTGGAGCCTCAGGCCCTTTTTGAACGTAGAAACAAATAGATGGGCAATATCACCCATGACCTGATGATAATATGTAACATCTAGATTGGTCAGACCTGGTATTAATAGGGTTGAGAAGAAAAATCAAATATTACAAATTCACTATAAATAAATACTAAGATTCTCATCACTCAAATATTTATTTATTTATTTATTTATTTACTGCATTTTTGCCCCGCTCTATCTCAACCCCGAAGGGGACTCAGAGCGGCTTCCAAACTGGCAATATTCAATGCCACATTAAACATAAAAACATACAAACACAGAATACAATATACATTAACATCATAAAAAGTAAAAAAATGCATATAAATACATTGCATATGAACATCCAAATAGCACCCTCTGCCTCTTATGTGTCAAACCTGACTTCACACTCTATACAGTTGACCTCAGTGTTAGAGAAAGTCTGGATTTGGATACATTTCTAAAAAAATACTCTTTCTCTTCTCTAAGATGGCCATCAGGAGAAGATTGGAAGGTTATTTAGATTCTGGTTTCTGTAAAGGGAAGCTTGTGTTCCTTAGACCAACAATGATTCATATTGACAATTGTTGGTTTGAAACAAAGCAACTTAAAACTGTTAAACTGACATAATAATAATAATAATAATAATAATAATAATAATAATAATAGAAACAACTGGAAAAGCTGACACGATATGAGGATTTAAAGATCAAACTGCAAAGACTCTGGTACAAGCCAGTCAAGTTGGTCACAGGGGTCATCAGCACACTGGGTGCAGTGCCTAAAGACCTTGGCCTGCACTTAAACACAATCGGCACTGACAAAATTACCATCTGCCAGCTGCAGAAGGCCACCCTACTGGGATCTGCACGCGTTATTCGCCGACACATCACACAGTCCTAGACATGGGAAGTGTCCAATGTGTGATCCAATACAACAGCCAGCAGAGTGTCTGCTGTGGACACATCTTGTTGTGTTTCAAATGTTTATTTATTTATTTGTAGACCACCCTATCTCCCCAAATGAACATATACCGGTAAACAAATTACATCAAAACAAAATACATCGGCAATATACAAACAATTTATCTATAAACTTAATACCAAATAAATTAACTAAAAATACAACTTAAATAGACCCATTGACTTGTTAATAAATTACAGTTAACTTAGAATCATAGAATCATAGAATCAAAGAGTTGGAAGAGACCTCATGGGCCATCCAGTCCAACCTCCTGCGAAGAAGCAGAAAAATTGCATTCAAAGCACCCCCTTCAGATGGCCACCCAGCCTCTGTTTAAAAGCCTCCAAAGAAGGAGTTTCCACCACACTCCGGGGCAGAGAGTTCCACTGCTGAATGGCTCTCACAGTCAAGAAGTTTTTCCTAATGTTAAGATGGAATGTTTTCTTGTAGTTTGAAGCCATTGTTCCATGTCCTAGTCTCCAGGGAAGCAGAAAACAAGCTTGCTCCCTCCTCCCTGTGACTTCCTCTCACATATTTATACATGGCTATCATATCCCCTCTCAGCCTTCTCTTCTTCAGGCTAAACATGCCCAGCTCCTTAAGCCGCTCCTCATAGGGCTTGTTCTCCAGACCCTTGATCATTTTAGTCGCCCTCCTCTGGACACATTCCAGCTTGTCAATATCTCTCTTGAATTGTGGTGCCCAGAATTGGACACAATATTCCAGGTGTGGTCTAACCAAAGCGGAATAGAGGGGTAGCATTACCTCCCTAGCTACAATTTATTTATTTATTATTTAAGCTACAGTTTATTTACTTACATTTCACATCATATGATAACTGTGGTTTACAGAAATTGAAAGCAAATACAGTCACCCCAGAAGAGTGAATATGCTTATGGAAGGTGTCTAGGTTCACTAAACTGTGATTTAAGGTGTCACCTGAATTCATCCATTATTTCAGCATAGCACATAACAATCTTAGCAGGTAGGCAGGTGTTATTTTCCTCATTTTTCAGACAAAGAGGATCAGGGATGAGAAAATAGAGCCTTACCTAAAATTACCTATAAGTTTATAGCTGAGCTGAAATTATGATTGTAACCCTTGTTTGGGGTGTGTGTGAGAGAGAAGTTGACTAAAGGCTTGGGAAGACTTTTGTAAGTTTAAAGTTCTACATTCTAAATGTAGAATTAATACTTTAAAAGATAGGAGGCAGGTATTCCTTTACCACATCTTGGATTATTCATCCTGAAAGAAAAAGATTTCATTTCCTATATATGTATGCATGTGTATACACAGATAGCCATTATTCATTGGTATCTTTTAAGTGCATATTTGTGTAGGCTTGTTGTGTTCCCAAAATAGACTGAAAGTAATGATTTGCAGCCTGAGAACATAATGGGCGTGATTACACCACTTAGGTCAATTTGCAGATGCAGTTAGCCTTAATTATTATTTTTGAGTCGATGTGAAATTCTTTTGCTTGTATATCTGGACACATTTGGAAATTCTGGAACTGTTGAGGGAATGAATGGCAACCTCATCCATTTTCTCTTGCATGTTAATAGTTTGAGTTGCCCCCTTACAATAGATGCACTTTCAATTTCTTATGAAATCTAAGTGTATTAGTCTCTTGCCAATCAGGAAATGTATTGCTAACCTTCACTTGCCTGGGTTTATTTTAATTGTCAACACCTTACCATTGATTCTTCCTCAATCTTGTAAAGTGGGTCATTGCAAGTCATGATAGCCTTTCTCCAAATCTGGGGTCTTGTTCAAATCTGGGGTCTTGTTCATATTTTGACCAAGTACATGATTTTTTTTTTCTTTGGCTGGGACTGCTTTCCAGTATATCTTCAAGACACCAGGACAGGGAAGAGTAGTGTTGGAGAAGTCCACTTTTGAGTACCAGATTTTGGGGAAGACAGCAAAGCAAACCTGTGCCTATCATGGTTGTGAGATTACTATGGGCACATGACTGGCTAACATTGGGACCAGAGATCTGGGCTTGTTGAATCAACAGCCTGAAATTATTCTTATGTTTTCATGACACAGTTATGGGAAGCTGAGGCTGTGAATGTGAAAGCAATTTGCACAAGGTTATGCAATGATGTTAGGTTCATGAGAGGTTTCCATGCTTTAGTCCTCATGGGGCACACTAATGAAACAAAATAATGCAGTGACAAAGAATTTGCACTTGAGCATATGATATTTTTTTTTTGCCAACAGTTTCTGATGATTGTTTAAAATTCCCACATCGCCACAGGCATCTTGTTGCCCGTAGCAGTCCCATGTTCAGAATTAGGCTCTTTTGGCTACTATCAAACGAGACAGGTTTCAGGCTTGAAGTTGTCAAGAGGGCCACCAATGATGGCTGTTCCTCAGAGGTCAGAATTTTATTTTTTATCTTCAAATTACGGCTGCCAGAACGTTAAAGTCAAAATGGCTATTAGCCTAGTCGAGGGGTTCCAGGAATTGTATCTATTGTTACAAGCTCTTGTATTGCAGATGATGTTTACAAAAATATTATTAGCTGCCTTGAGTTCCATTTTAAGAGGAGAGATGGGATAGTGATGAATAAAACGATGATGATGAGGATCTTGTTGATGTCAATCATCTTGGGACTTCTAACATTGATTCAGAATGCCGAGTGCATATAGGGGGTCATTGTACAGTGTTCCCTCACTACTTCATGGTTCACTTAAGTTGATTTGTTTTTTTCATGGATATATATATATATATATATATATATATCTCCATGAAATGTGTGTGTGTGTGTGTGTGTGTGTGTGTGTGTGTGTGTGTGTGTAGTGAGGGAAAACAATACACCCCAGTGGCGACCATGAGGAGGGTGAGGGAGCGGCCCTTCCTTTTCCCCTCACTCTCTTTACTTCCCTCTTCCT
Source organism: Anolis sagrei ordinatus (assembly GCF_025583915.1). Taxonomy (NCBI): domain Eukaryota; kingdom Metazoa; phylum Chordata; class Lepidosauria; order Squamata; family Anolidae; genus Anolis; species Anolis sagrei. The sequence goes on from NW_026847660.1 coordinate 37,719,181, forward strand.
CTTCGTGGTCGCCACCAGGGCTTCTTGCTGCCACTTGGCAGCAAGAGGCCCCAGCGGCAACCAGGAGGAGGGAGGTTACAAAGGGTGAGGGGACAGCTCTTCTTCCCCCTCATTCTCTTTACCTCCCTCTTGTTGTGCAGAAGTGGATTTCAGCCAAGTCGCATGCAAAGGACACACAGGGAGAGGAAAAAGGAACAGAAAAAACTTTACTCTTATCAGCAGAGGCATAAACTTGCAGTGTTGCTTACAAAATCAAACAGTGCAACAAACTTACATAGTCCTTGTAAGTAACACAGAATAAGGCTTCTTCATCATCATTCAAATGAGAGCAAAACATAAACCTTTAGTAAATATCTGTTCCAGCATAGCAAAGAGCATCTCTGTTAGAGCATAGCAGCATTACAGCATATTGCTTCTACTCCTTGAGTAGTGTATTGCTTCTCCAAACTGTATTCTAAAATCCATACAGTTATACCCCATAGGATGTGACCCAAACATGCTGACTGACCTACATTACCAGCTGCACATAATAATTAACATCATAAGGTTTTTCTTTAACACTCACTTGATCCTGCTATGACTTACTGTAACACCTCTTTCTCCTTGTGGTCGCTGCCAGGGCTTCTTGCTGCCACTTGGCAGCAAGAGTCCCCAATTGCGACCAGGAGGAGAGAGGTAAAGAGAGCGAGGGGGTGGCTCTTCCTTTCCCCTTGCCCTCTTTACCTCCCTCTTCCTCCTCATGGTTGCCGCCGGGGCCTCTTGCCACTGCTTGGGCCCCGCGACACCTCCGCCAAGAGAAGGCAAGAGGCCAAAGGCAGTGATGAGGAGGAGGAAGATGAAGGTAAAGAGGGTGAGGAGGGAAGGGGAGGGGGCATCCCTATTTTGCGGTTTTTCACTTATTGCAGGTGATAAGTGAGGGAAGATTGTATACTAAATCTGATCCTTTTTTTAGTCTATTATGGTATACCTGGCAAAGCATCATTGCACAGATAAAAATGTTTTTTAAAATGTAGCCAACCTACTAATACTTAGGATTGAATTTTTACCATTTTGTATGCAAACAGCTTATGTGAGAGCTGTGTGTAAGAATCAAAACAAAGGCTCAGATTACTGAAGTGCAACAAGAACCATTTTGCTGTTCAGACAAGGGCATGGCATATTCATACTAGGCTTGATCTATGCAGATATTTCATGCTGTTTGCCAATCAGAGAGGACTAATTGTCCACTCTCCCATTTCCTTTCTGTGTATGAAGTGGACTTTGAGCTTTCAGCTGTTGTATAAATAATTAGGAAAGGTTTTTTTCCCAACCAATTTCCCGACGGAGTTCTTGGACTGTGATTCTCATCAGCCTTACTGATGGAAATGAAGAAAATGATAACCTAACACCTCTGGAAAATGTTATATTTTGAGAGGCCGTGCTAGCTTTTGAGCTTTTAAAATTGTCATTGCATTCAACAATTGATTGGGATACATGTGTGTGTGGTGTGAGGAACGGCAGGATAGGGCTGGCCCTAATATTGGACTGAGTGACTCAGGTGCCTTAGGTGGGAGATGCAGGACACTGAGCAAACAGGTTTAAATTACAGGAAAAGAGATTCCACCTAAACATTAGGGAGCCCAGAAAACTCACAACAACCCATTTGGGACGGCTTCCTGATGATGATAATAATAATACATACATACATCACACAGTCTTAGATGCTTGGGAAGTGTTCGACTTGTGATTTTGTGATACGAAATCCAGCATATAGATCTCGTTTGCTGTGACATACTGTGATTTTGTGTCAGTAAAATAATAATAATAATAATAATAATAATAATAATAATAATAATTTATTTATACCCTGCCACCATCTCCCCAAAGGGACTAGGTGCGGCTTACATGAGGCCAAGCCCAGTAATACAGTAAAGCAGTATACAACAAAACACAGCAGTAAAATATATTTTAAAAAATACAAGAACCAGTATAAATAACACAACAGCAATATAAAATGACAACATTTAAAACACAAAAATTAATCACAGTGAGCAGGGACAGTTTCAATAAATTAAAGAATTAAAAACACTGGGTGAGAGAGCAATGTAATGTATCTGAACAGGGTATCAGAAGGACAAATAGGGTTGATTTCACTAGAAGGTAAAAATAAAGTGCTTCTGAGGGCATGTTTGCAAGGTTTGGTCAAGTCAGGGGATTATTATTCATTCATTCATTAAAGGCACACTAGAACAGTCAAGTTTTCAGGCTCTTCCTGAAGATTGCCTGAAGAAGCCTAATATCTCTGGGGAGCGAGTTACAGAGCTGAGGGGCCATCACAGAGAAGGCCCTCTCCCTCATCTCCACCAGTCGCACTTGCGATGCGGGCGGGAGTGAGAGAAGGGCCTCTCCAGAAGATCGAAGAGATTGCGTAGGTTTGTAGATGGAAATGCAGTCACAAATGTAGGCGGGCCCCAAACCGTTCAGGGCTTTGTAGGTAAGAACCTGCACCTTGAATTGGGACCGGAAAATAATGGTAAGACATGTTTGACAGTGCAATAAGTTGCCTTAGAGTGTGATATAAATTCTTTTTTCAAAGAGTGGCTGGAAGGCCAATTGACCATATGTCAGGAGTGTTTTGATTATGTATTCCTTCATGGCAAGAGTTTGGATGGTGATTCTGTGTTGGGCAGCAGTAGCAAGGATTCACCCAAGCTATTCTGCCTTATCCCCCTCCTCATCCTCACACCTTGATGGAGAGATTTTTGAATGGCACACACTATCCTCATCAAACAATCTACATATATAATGTGTGGCAGAGGATGATAGTATATTTCCAGTGTACAGTGGTTAAAATGAATGGAGGAAGGAAGCTGCCATTTGGTCATTACAGCTCAGGCCGCAAAATCTCTTTCTTGATGGTGTGCCTATGTGTGTATTACCCATTAGCAATGTTTCCCAACTGCTAGTCTACCTGGTGTTTGGGTTTCAGCTCTCCAAATCCCTTAACATTGGCCAAGAGAGCTGAGATTTCTGGAAGTTGAAGTCCAAAGCACCTGGAAAGTTTAATATTTGTATATTTTAAATTGTATTGTAGTGCTTTTAATGTTAGCCACATTGAGTCTCCTTATGGAGAGAAAAAGTGGGATATAAATAAACATAATAAATATAATAAACATAATAATAATAATAATAATAATAATAATAATAATAATTGGGAATCATAGATATGGAAATAGTATGGATAGTGGATGTATGTGGGATGGGAGGAAACAGTTCAGAATTCATTAATTACCTGCAAAGAGATGGCAATGAAGGTGAGGATAGGATAATTTCAGGTGGGTTGCTGTGAGTTTTCCAGGCTGTATGACCATGTTCCAGAAGCATTCTGTCCTGACGTTTCGCTCACATCTATAGCAAACATTCTCAGAGGTTGTGAGGTCTGTTGGAAACTAAGCAAGTGAGATTTATACTGTATATCTGTGGAGCATCCAAGGTGGGAGAAAGAAGTCTTGTCTGTTTGAGTCAAGTGTGAATGTTGCAATTGGCCCTGTTGATTAGCATTTAATGGCTTTCCAGCTTCAAAGCTTGGCTGGTTGCTGCCTGGGATTAGGGATCCTTTGTTTTCAGAAGGATTTTGCAAAAAGGTTTTTGCACATTTTATGAAGTGTGGAGATATAAGTGTCTCTCATTCTCCAGCTGATCAAAGTGAGCTTGAAGCTTTATGTTTGTGTTGATATTGTTGGTGTGATTCCTGAAATTTGGGTTATAAGGAAGAATTAAATGGTCTCTCTTATTTAACATGGCTTGTACCTCCAAATTTCTGGAAGTGGCAGGGGGTCTCATGTTTGTTTGTGTATCAGAACTTTGTAGTAGCCCTGTCAATCAGTGTGTGTGTGTGTGTGTGTGTGTGTGTGTGCGCGCGTGCTACAGATCAGAGGGAGAAAACATTGTCTTAATAATCCACTCCAAAGAATACAATTTCATGCGGTGACTTCAGTTTTCCTCTTGCACTCCTATTCTTTTGTGTAGATTCTTCCACTTCTCCTAGACCGTGTAATATTTGTAATTTGCTTTTTGAATAATAGAAATTCAGCCCCTTCCCCAAATCCTCTTTAGTATCCTTGAGTTTCAAAGTTTTCCAATAATAACAGAGAACAGGCACAAATTAAAAATTAAAGCAGGTGCTAATCTCTTAGAAACACACACACATACCGAATCTCAGGCGCAAAAGATTTTCATACACTATTCAATTATGTAGAACAGCATATTATGATATAATGAGCTGCAATTCTCAAACAGGATTTTACAGCTTAGGAGGGAGGGAAGAAACAAGAAGCACAATTTTGTTGTGTTCTCTCCTCTCCGTACTACCATCACCATGACTTTGGCTTTAGCAGCTGGAGTGGGGGAGATAGAGGGGACTCATAAGGTGTTTTGCCATAAATTAATGATTTTTTTTTTAAAAAAAAAGCAATCATTGCAGTTTGCGGATCTTCAAATACACCTATATCTGCCAGCAGGCAAGGGTACGTAAATGTCACTTGTAGTTACATTAGTTTTGGTGGTACTTTTATCCCTTCAAATTTTGCAGATCTGTAGATTTTTCCGCTGCATTCCTCTTTGAATATCATGACAATCTATAATGGATAACCTAACTCCCATTGGTGCAGTGGGTTAAAACACTGAGCTGCTGAACTTGTTGACTGAAAGGTCGCAGGTTTGAATCCGGGGAGCAACATAAGCTCCCACTGTCAGCCCCAACTTCTGCCAACCCAGCAGTCTGAAAACATGCAAATATGAGTAGATCAATAGGTACTGCTCCAGTGGGAAGGTAACAGCACTCCATGCAGTCAAGCCGGCCACATGATCTTGGAGGTGACTACAGACAACGCCAGCTCTTCAGCTTAGAAATGGAGATGAGCACCAATGCCCAGAGTCGGACATGAATGGACTTAATGTCAGGGGAAAACCTTTACCTTTACCTATGAGTAAATTACTTTCTAGCATGAATAAAGCATTTATGGTTACAAAGTCAACATCACATATGACTATTGGGGCCAATAATGCCCACCCATAGCAATTATATTTATATGTTTGCAGAATGAGGTTGCCATGTTTCCACGTCATGCTGCAAGATTATATTGCAAATAATTGCACTATAACCTTATTGAAAAGGTAAAAAAGATGTCACATCGATTTGGCAAATGTGAGTCTCCATGAATATGGAGACCACCTTTTGAAAACCACTAGTCAAGAAAAGCATGACCTTAGAAATCAACCCTTTGAACAAGTTATAGTCACAAGCATTCATGTAATGGCACACAGGTAACTCAACTGTTAAACTGAAGAACCATACCTTCAAACTGCCAAGGATAAAGATATGCCACTACCAAAATATATTGGGTTAGCAGAGCAAGTTGAAATTGCAGTTGTAATTGTAATTGCAGTTGCCCAAAAGATATACACTCCCTTGAAACCTCTTAGTTAAACTATGCACTCAGAGATAAGAACAAAGTCTTTGAAAAATAATGTATCTTGTTTACAGTACTTATAAACAACTTGTATATATTCAGCATACTAGTCCATAGTCCAATGTCTTTAAGCATATAGATATAGTCTAAACTGTACTTACTTACTTACTTAGGTGACCCCTCATTGGCCGAGTAGGATAGTCTTCCAGGATCAGTATTCTGGTAGGTCCGTAGGTGACTGTGGAGCCTTATTCTTGATCTGCATCTTCTCCCACAGTGAGGGCATTGGTTTCCAGGTGGAAGGCGATCTCGGTCGGGGTTGGCTTGATGCACCTTCCTCTTGGCACGTTTCTCTCTTTCACCCTCCATTCGTGCCTCTTCAAATTCTGCAGCACTACTGGTCACAGCTGACCTCAGCTGTACTCACTGAAGTCTGAAAGGAGACAAGCTGCAATCCACCTCCATTGAGGTCTAAAAGCATACTAGATAACAAAAATGGAGTCCTGTGTCTGAAGCCCTTCTGACCCCAAAGAGGTACAGTCAAACTGGCAAACCAAAATTTGCATACGATATAGGTTAACAATTATACACATTTACAATCACTTATTAGAGGCTTGGAAGGTTGTGATTTCCAACATATTAAAACCTGGAGAGAGTTACTGTACCTTTAAAAGTTGCATAGGAAAGGGAATTTTGGGAGCTTCTTCTCCTCATGTAACCAGGTAACAAGCAACACCTGCTGCATTTCCCTTTTCTGTGCAACCATTAATGGCATGAGAGCTCTCTCCAGTTTTCACTCTGGCAACTCTATTCTCACTTTCCATTTATAGATATGCCTAAAAATGTAATATGTGAATGGGCCCTTCATTAGACAAGGTGTAGGTGGGTATGAGGGGAGGTGAAGGATTCACAAATGAATAGCATAGCAGAGGAGGAGGAATGAGAACAGGGAACCCTTTGCAGCCTGATGGCTGAAATTCCATTCCAGTGTTCTTGGAGTCCATCTTGCATGGTGTGCAAGGCCAAAAAGGTCGGAGGACAAAAATGGCAATGTATTTAGCATAAATCCTTTACTGCCAATATTTATTTTATTTATCGTGTCAGGAGCAAGCCAAACAGTTGTATTGCATTTTTTAACAAACAAACAAACAAAACACAAAGTTTGCAAGCTTGGTAGTTGATTAAATGTCCTTTGGCCAGTAGCTGGCCACTTGGAGTGCCTCTGGTGTTAACTATAATAAGGTCCTCCATTGTGCATGTAGCAGGGGTCAGGTTGCATCGCAGCAGATGGTCTGTAGTTTGCTCTTCTCCACACTCGCATGTCGTGGATTTCCACTTTGTAGCCCCATTTCTTAAGGTTGGCTCTGCATCTCGTGGTGCCAGAGTGCAGTCTGTTCAGCGCCTTCCAAGTCTCCCAGTTTTCTGTGTGCCCAGGAGGGAGTCTCTCATTTGGTATTAGCCATTGTTTGAGGTTCTGGGTTTGAGCCTGCCACTTTTGGACTCTCGCTTGCTGAGGTGTTCCAGCAAGTATGTCTGTAGATCTTAGAAAACTATTTCTTGATTTAAGTCATTGACATGCTGGCTTCTACCCAAACGGGATGAGCTGGAGATGTCACTGCCTTCGTCCTTTCACTGCCAATATTTTTAGAAATATTTAGAAAGATGTTTTAGAAAGAGCATCCGGAGAAGGCAAACGTCTACCAAAGCTGGTAAACCACCAGAAGATGGTGTCATAGAGAACAGAATGTGACTGCCTTGGGCCACAATGATCTTTCAGGAAAGCCAAAGTTCATCTATGTGGTTGAGGTCCTCCATCAGGAGGGCCACTAAAATGATCAGAGTCTGGAGAACAAGCCCTATGAGGAGCGGCTTAAAGAGCTGGACATGTTTAGGCTGAAGAAGAGAAGGCTGAGAGGAGACATGATAGGCATGTATAAATATGTGAGAGGAAGTCATAGAGAGGAGGAAGCGAACTTGTTTTCTGCTGTCCTGGGGACTAGGACATGGAACAATGGCTTCAAACTACAAGAAAGGAGATTCCATCTGAACATTGGGACGAACTTCCTGACTGTGAGAGCTGTTTGGCAGTGGAACTCTCTGCCCCAGAGAGGCTCCTTCTTTGGGAGCTTTTAAACAGAGACTGGATGGCCATCTGTCGGGGGTGCTTTGAATGCAGTTTCCCTGCTTCTTGGCATGGGTTAGACTGGATGGCCCATGAGGTCTCTTCCAACTCTATGACTCTATGATTCTATCCCTTTATTTGATGCAAGTGAGGCAAGATGTAGTAGTTTGGAACAGAATAAGTGTTTGCTATCAGGGAGCTCAGCAACTTTGGAAACAGGAATAAGAAGAACGAATAAAGGCTGTACTAGGAGAAGAATCTACTTTGAGGCTGTGGAAGGACTGCTGACTCTCCTTCCAAGGTAGGGAAACAGTTTTTAAAGGGAAGGAGAAGACAGATAATAAGACATGATGCAATTGAATACTTGCTCGCTTTGCTGTAGTAGTGTCCCTGAATCCCTTAAAGGAAGAAGACAAATGGGTCACTTCCTCTATGGCACAAATTTGAAAATCTTTCTTTTTATTCAACTGCCTTTTTTACTTGCAATGTTGAAAGTGCATATAGTAAACCTTTCATATTCACTAAGTTTAGGGCACAAAACCCTTATGAAAATTAAAAACCGTGAATAAAGAAATTGCTATTTTTTTTACTTAGGGGATTGCCATAGAATTGCATTGTAGGACTTAGAGATTTTTGGAGAAGTGTTCTCTCTAGAAATCTCTAGGTCAGCGTTTCCCAACCTGTGGTCGGGATCCCGGAGGGGATCGTGAGGGGGTGTCAGAGGGGTTGCCAAAGTCCATCAGAAAACACAGTGTTTTCCGTTGGTCATGGAGGCTCTGTGTGGGAAGTTTGGCCCAATTCTCTTGTTGGTGGGATTCAGAATACTCTTTGATTGTAGGTGAACTATCAATCCCAGCAACTACAACTCTCAAATATCAGGCCTACTTTCCCCAAACTCCACCAGTGTTCACATTTGTGACATATTGAGTATTTGTGCCAAGTTTGGTCCAGATCCATGATTGTTTGAGTCCACAGTGTTCTCTGGATGTAGGTGAACTACAACTCCAAAACTCAACGCCCACCCCCACCAAACCCTTCCAGTATTTTCTGTTGGCCATGGGAGTTCTGTGTGCCAAGTTTGGTTCAATTCCATCATTGGTGGGGTTCAGAATGACCTTTGATTGTAGGTTAACTATAAATGACAGCAACTACAACTCCCAAATGACAAAATCAACCCCCCCGCCAACCCCACCAGTATTCAAATTTGGGCGTATTGAGTATTTGTGCCAAATATGCTCCAGTAAATGAAAACACATCCTTCATATCAGATATTTCTATGACGATTAATAACAGTAGAAAAATTACAGTTATGAAGTAGCAATGTAAATAATTTATGGTTGGGGGCCACCACTATATGAGGAACTGTATTAAAGGGCCGCGGCATTATGAAGTTTGAGAAACACTGCCCTATTTCCTCCAACATGATTGGAGGTTGTTGTCCAAGGAGTCTCACTGGAGGGCCTGCATATTCCTAGAGGGAACATTTTTAATCAAATTTGTGAATAATCGGATCCTCAAGAGTCAAAATTGCAAATGTGAAGGGATATGTCATTTGTGTTTCTCTAACCAATTTGAGGCCCAGACTGAAAGAAGTCTTCAGGGACTCACTAAGGAAGCTGGCAATCCAGACTCTTTCATCGAGTAAGACAAATCACGTGTGTGCAGCAGCATAGAAGAAGAGCTGATAATCACTGCCTTGTTCCTGCATTGTGGGCTTCAGCTTGTTAACCAAATCAGAGAAAGAGAGACAGCTCCAGTGGGGAAAGGAGCAGTCTGGGCCTTGGATCTGATTTATTAAAAACTCTGCTGAATCTCTTGCTGCTGCGTGGCCAGAATTAAATACCTCCTTAACAGTGCCCTGGACCCCTGAGGGCAGGTTCACCGGCCTCATTGCTGATGGCCTTTAACACAAACGTTTGTACCAAAGCTGATCTTTGATCAGTGTGTGCTAATTGGACCTTCTTGTGAGACCCTTGGCTGAAAAAAGGGAGAGAACCGCACCAGTGTTTCAAGACAAATTGGGAAATGGGACATATCGCATATGACCATATAGCTAGCCTTCGGTCCCCCAGGAGGAGAAAGCCTTGTGAAGAAGCATAATGATAACTGTACCCAGAGATCTGCATTCATATTCTCCGTTTGCCCCTTTCACCTGAAAGATTTGGATTGCTGATTGTAACCAGAGTAATTGGCTAATCCACACTCAAACTTTCAGTAGGATGTTGGATACAGGGAGGAGGGATAATTCTCTTTCCTCTCCCATTTTTTTCCCCAACGCACAGACTTTATGCAAATCGAGAAGCAAGCAGATTATAAAAGCCGACATGTGCTCTTCTTAACTATGTGAGGAATAAATTTTCCATTTAACAGCCTAGCCCATGATTATTCAATATGGAATGGTACTGAACTTTTACTAAATTGGGCCATAAATGGAAGACAAAGATCTACCCAGAGGAAAAGTGATCTTGCCATACTTCAAGGGAACCACTGACCGCATTAAGAAGATGGTGAAGAAACACAACATGCAAACAATCTACAGACCCACTAAGAAAATCCAACAAATGCTATGTTCATCAAAGGACAAGAGTGATCCTCTCCCTTCTGCAGGAGTCTACCGTATACCATGCAGCCGTGGACAAGTCTACATAGGGACCACCAAATGCAGCAATGCACAAACACGAATCGAGGAATATGAAAGGCACTGCAGACTACTTCAACCAGAGAAGTCAGCCATAGCAGAGCACCTGATGAACCAACCTGGACACATCATATTATTTGAGAATACAGAAATGCTGGACCAATCTAACAACTACCATGTCAGGCTACACAGAGAAACCTTTGAAATCCACAAGCATGTGGACAATTTCGACAGAAAAGAAGAAACCATGAAAATAAACAAAATCTGGCTACCAGTATTAAAAAAGTTCTGAAATTATAACAGTAAATAAAGAACAAAACTCAAACACAGGGGAACTCCAGAGAAGAAACAATCAGGAACAGCTAATTACCTCTTAACAAAGAATTCCCCCAGACAGTAACAAGGCACACCTAAGAACTGTCAGGCCATTAAATGCTAATCAAAGTGGCCAATTGCAACATTAACACCTAGCTCCAACAGACAAGAGTTTTTTCTCCCACCCTGGACTTTCCACAGATATATAAACCAAATTTTCCTAATTTCCAACAGACCTCACAACCTCTGAGGATGCCTGCTATAGAAATGTCAGGAAAGAATGCTTCTAGAACATGGCCATACAGCCCGAAAAACCTACAACAACCCAGTGATTCCGGTCATGAAAGCCTTCGACAATACATAAATGGAATTGTTCGCCAGTCCCTAAAATGCATCAGAAATGAGTATATGAAGACTTTGTGAATCAAACATGGGCCCATCTCCTGCTTTCTCACAGTAGCAACACATTTCAAAGCAGTCTTCAGTTTTTAGAAAGAGACTTTCTATGTTCTGGGATGTGCTGTCTTTTGAATTCTGTGCATGGTATGGTTTGCTCTTATTTGTTTTCCTGCAAGAGAAGAGCCTCTGTTCCAAGCTCTGCAGCTTCCTGTGTTTGTCAAGTGGAAGTTTTCAGTTTTAGATACAGAACACTGGACATTAGCTCCAAAATTCATTGTGCAAGAGAGGTAGCTGTTGGGCTGTGGTGGACTGGCCAGATTTTTCTAGTTTTGCCTTCTGTCACTCTTAATTTGGGCCAAGGTACCACAGTTTTGCACGCTGCTGGGGTTGGATGTTAATTCTGATGAAGTATGCTAAAGTCTATTAATGTTGATTTCACTGAGTTTTTGATTAATCTTAACAACATTTTCTTCCACACCAGGTTGCAGGCCTCTGTTTTTCCCCATGTGTTTTTCTTAATTTGTGTTTTTATTTGTGTGATGTACTGGATTTATTCACTACCCCTTTTCTGCACATTTTTCAGTTATTAATATAATAATAATAATAATAATAATAATAATAACAACTTCTTCAGTTATATATATATATATATATATATATAGAGAGAGAGAGAGAGAGAGAGAGGAGCCTCTGGTGGTGCAGTGGGTTAAACCCTTGTGCCGGCAGGACTGAAGACCGACAGGTCACAGGTTCGAATCCGGGGAGAGTGCGGATGAGCTCCCTCTGTCAGCTCCAACTCTCCATGCGGGACATGAGAGAAGCCTCCTACAAGGATGGTAAAACATCAAAAAACATCCGGGTGTCCCCTTGGCAACGGCCTTGCAGATGGCCAATTCGCTCACACCAGAAGTGACTTGCAGTTTCTCAAGTCACTCCTGACATGAAAAAGTTATTAATATAACAACAGCAACAACAACAACTTTATTTGTAGCCCTCCTAATCTCCCCGAGGGGACTCAGGGCAGCTTTCAACATAATAAAGGCAAACATTCAATGCCTGTATAAAAAAGTAAATACATACACACACACACACATACAATAACAATGAAATACATTACACAAGTTAAAACAAGTAATTTAAATAATAGCAGTTAAATAATCTGTTTAGGTCAGATTTTAGGATTACAGAAATCCCCCCAGTCAGCATGACCCAAAAGAATTAGCTCAAATTCAGAAATATCTCTGCCATTCACCTTTCAAAGTAATCACTTTGGTTTGTGCACAATTTATTTCTTACTAATGCTCTGTAAACCTCACAAAGGCACGCATGTTGGAAGCAAATGCATATTTTTTCACAAGGAGTTCTGCTGGTTGCAAAAGCAAAAGTGCTACTTTCATCAATGGGATTTGTTTTCATCACTAATTCTAACAATGGCATCTAAGTAACAGATGTAGTCTCTCCCTTCCTGCAAAACTCTGCTTCCAATCCATGATACTTTATTACTAATAATGCAAATAAATTCATCTCAACCTCCCTCCTTTTTGTTTTGTTGGCTGTGCCTCAGACAACTCCTGAAACAGAGCCAAGGAAATATTTGAATGTGTGTCTCAGCGCTCTCCACCCCCAGTTCTGATTTTTGCAGGAATTCTTATATATTGCTGTGCATTTGAGGCTGAACAATTGAAACCGATATACACTAAACCAAATCCTTCTGTTTCTGAGCTGACTAGCAGAATAAATGCTGGTCTTGCAAAGTCTCTTGCTCAAGCTTTAAAACAGAGGAAATTGACTTTGGGGAAAGCACACTGGTGGCCACATCTTAGCAGTTGGCACAGCCACAGTTGAGGGGCATGATGCCACCTCCCTACTAATACATTTACAAACACTAACTCACTTGCTTTTCTGTACATCACATAGAAAACAAACACCATATGCTCACACACACCCATTAGAGTAAGATGACTGCAGTGGTGGAGGGACATTTTTTCAACAGAAGTATGGCAGGATTGGATGTTGGCTAGTTATTCCTTCCATAGCAGTAGCCCTTTTTCTAAGGAACCATGGGTATTATATACTGTTGCTCTCTCCTTTCCCTCTTCATTTTGCTCACAGTGGCCAAGATCCTACAATATTTCACTAGATTATTTGTGTCCAGGCAACAAAAGCCTGGTTCCGGCCACGGCAGGGAGAGGAAGTGCTGTTGTTCCAGGCCGGGCTTTAGCACAGCAGGTTAACTGCCAGCTGCAGTAAATATTGCCAACTGAAAGGTTGACAATTTGAAGTCCAGGTCAGGGTAAGCTCCTGGCCTTAGCCCAGCTTCTACATACCTAGCAGGTTCGAAAACAGCAATGTGAGTAGATAAATAGGTACTGCTTAAAGCGAGGTGGTATTTAAGGCACCCAGAAGGAAATGCCAGAAAAATGCCAGCGATTCATTCAAGGAGGAAGTTTACGAACAACGCTCTTCGGCAGGGAAAGTGGAATGACAGCAACCCCCCCCCCCCCCCCCGATGACTGGAATTGAGTGCAGCCTCTATCTATGTATAGGCGTCTGTCTAGTCAGTGTATAACGGCATTGAATGTTTGCTGCATATGCATTCTGTGATCAGCTCAGAGTCCCCTTCGGGGTAAGAAGAGCAGAATATAAATACAATAAATAAATAAATAAATAAATAAATAAATCAAATCTGTAAATGAGGTGGAACATGCAAAGCTACTGTTTTTAATAGAGAAAACTTATTTATGCATTGGTTTTAAGAAAGCATGAAAAAAGATAAAATGACCCAATCCTCAATCCTTTATTCCCTATTGAGTTAACTTTATTCACTATTGAGATAAAGGGCCCCTGGTGTCGCAGCAGGTAATACCACTGACCAGCTGAACTTGCTGACCAAAAGGTTGGCCATTCAAATCTAGGGAGCGAGGTGAACTCCCGCTGTTAGGCCCAGCTTCTGCCAACCCAGCAGTTCGAAAACATGCAAATGTGAGTAGATCAATAGATACTGCTTCCTCGGGAAGGTAACGGCGCTCCATGAAGTCATGCTGGCCACATGACCTTGGAGGTATCTATGGACAATGCCGGCTCTTCGGCTTAGAAATGGAGATGAGCACCACCCCCCAGAGTCAGACATGACTAGACTTAATATCAGGGGAAACCGTTAACTTTACCTTATAACTGAGTTAACTACTTTTGTTCTTCGAACCCAGTTTTGAGGAATTGAAGGAAGCAGAGAAAGAAGGGTAAAATTGGGAGGGGAATAACATTTTAAAAGCAGCCAAGAAAATGAAGAGCAGAGGATTAACTGGAACTGTACTGTTTAAACAGTGATAGTGTGCATGGCATTGGATGGCAGGCAAGGATGACTCCCTCCTTGTTATCTTTCTGTCAGCAAGTGGACTTTTTTTTAACTTCCCAAAGACTTGTAAGAATGGCTAGAGCATGGTATCTTTAATGTGTGGGCTGCTGCTTTTAATATTTTTGTTTATTAATGGGTTTGTTTCAAAGGTTTTTAATCCTACGAATTTTAATTGTATTTTAGCAATAACTTATTGCTTGGGGTTTATTCTTCCTTATGTTTTTGTAAAGACTTTTGATTATACTTGTTTTAATTTTTTGACTTGCCTTGGGAGAAAAGGCAGGATACAGATGAAATACTAGCAGTGGTAGTAATCAGGGAAGTAGCAACTCCCTATCACGTACTAGATAGAATAGATTTACCCAGCAACAAAATATTATTCTGAGCTATCTCTGTTGTGAGCATTATGGGGCAGCTTGATCTCGAGTAAGCATTAAGAGCCATTATCTTTACGCAAAACATATTCCTGGGATATATCTGCATTGCACAATTATAGCAGCTTGACACTACTTTAACTGTGGAGTCTGGGGATTCATAGCTGGTGAATTATATAGAATCTTTGCTTCTTTAATGCTGTAGTTAGGGCTGTGAACTGAATAACTAACATGTAAAGAATAATAATTATCTCACCGAAGAACAAGTCAATGGAAGGGAGCAATGAAAATTAAGGTACTATCAAACTGCTATAATTGTGCAGTGGGAAAACACCCCTGGTAGAGCATTGTTGTAGGTTTTTCGGGCTGTATGGCCATGTTCTAGAAGCATTCTCTACTGACATTTTGCCTCCATCTATGGCAGGCATCCTCAGAGGTTATGAGGTCTGTTGGAAGCTAGGAAAATTGGGTTTATATATCCCGGGTGGGAGAAAGAATTCTTGTCTGTTGGAGTTAGGTGTGAATGTTTCAATTGGCCACTTTAAATAGCATTTGATGGCCTGACAGTTTTTAGATGTGGCTTGTTATGCCTGGGAGAATCCTTTTTTGAGAGGTGATTATGGAGCCCCCGGTGGCGCAGTGGGTTAAAGCACTGAGCTGCTGAGCTTGTTGATCGAAAGGTCGCAGGTTCGATTCCGGGGAGTGGCGTGAGCTTCCGCTGTCAGCCCTAGCTTCTGCCAACCTAGCAGTTTGAAAACATGCAAATGTGAGTAGATCAAGAGGTACCGCTCTGGCGGGAAGGTAACGGCACTCCATGCAGTCATGCCGGCCATATGACCTTGGAGGTGTCTACAGACAATGCTGGCTCTTCGGCTTAGAAATGGAGATGAGCACCACACCCCAGAGTCAGACATGACTGGACTTAATGTCAGGGGACTACCTTTACCTACCTAGAAACAATCAGGAATATTCACACCTAGCTCCAAAAGACAAGAGTTCTTTCTTCCACCGGGATTTTCCACAGATATACTGTATAAACTCAATTTTCCTAGCTTCCAATAGACCTCACAACCTCTGAGGATGCTTGCCTCAGATGCAGGTGAAACGTCAGGAGAGAATGCTTCTAGAACATGGTCATACAGCCCAAAAAACCTACAATAACCCAGTGATTCCGGCCATGAAAGCTTTTAACAATAAATACTCCTTGTAGAGATATAAATTACCAGAATGCCTTGTTGATAAAGATACAAATCTGCAAAATGCCTGCGTTTTTGGAAGCAGTTATAAAACACTGTCTTGGCAACATGGCTTCAAGATGCCCTTCAGGCATTGCCACAACACCTCTCCCACTGAGGTTGATTAGGAGTCACAAATGAAACCTGAAAGGGGTGAAGGAAGGAAGGAAAATTAGCCCTAACATGGTATATGTGTGTCTTTCCCCACCTTCCCCTTAACAAGATAGAAGAGTTGACAGTTTGCTAATTGGAAGTCCAATTCACAGGACTGTTTGAAAAGTGAACAGCCAAGAAGAGGAAGATTCAAGAGGAAATGTGAAGCAAGGGGAAGGAGTCAATTATCAGTAGGCAGAGAGGTCAAAACTGGCTAATTTTCTCAGTTGGGAGTGACCACTGGGTCATTTTCTTTCCAAAGTCGAGCTCTAATGCCTTTAATGACCCATGGGCAGTGTAAATTCTGTTTCCCCACTAGCATATCTCATAGACTGGAAAGTTATCCAGTATAACCTCATATTTTCTCCCTTTCCAAAAATCATGTCTGTTGAGGAGAGTGAGTGAACCCATGATTCTTCCTTGTATGGATTCTTGTCCAATATGAAATGCACACTTTGAGTTGTGTTTTATTAATTAGTAAGGTACACATAGAGACCCTGCTAGGCAGATCTTGATGGCATTTCCTGTAAACCAGTGTTTCTCAACCTGGGGGTCGGGACCCCTGTGGGGGTTGCGAGGGGTGTCAGAGGGTCACCAAAGGCCATCAGAAAACAGTATTTTCTGTTGGTC
Organism: Anolis sagrei ordinatus; assembly: GCF_025583915.1. NCBI lineage: Eukaryota > Metazoa > Chordata > Lepidosauria > Squamata > Anolidae > Anolis > Anolis sagrei. The sequence continues at coordinate 37,735,852 of NW_026847660.1, forward strand.
ATGGGGAATCTGTGTGGAAAGTTTGGTCCAATTCTATCGTTGGTGGGGTTCAGAATGCTATTTCATTGTGGGTGAACTAGAAATCCCAACAACTACAACTCCCAAATGGCAAGGTCTATTTTCTCCAAACTCTACCAGTGTCCACATTTGGGCATATTGAGTATTTGTGCCAAGTTTGGTCCTGATCCATCATTGCTTGAGTCCACAGTGTTCTCTGGATGTAGGTGAACTACAACTCCAAAAACTCAAGCTCAATGTCCACCAGACCTTCCCAGTATTTTCTCTTGGTCATGGGAATTCGGTGTGCCATGTTTCATTCAATTCCATCATTGATGGAGTTCAGAAGGCTCTTTGATTTAAGGTGAACTATAAATCCCAGCAACTTCAGCATTACCAAATGACAAAACCAATCACCCCCAACTCCACCAGTATTCAAATTTTGGGCGTATTGGTTATTTGTGCCAAATTTGGTCCAGTGAATGAAAACACATCCTGCATATCAGATATTTTCATTACAATTCATAACAGTAGCAAAATTACAGTTATGAAGTACCAACAAAAATAACGTTATGGTTGGGGGGTCATCATAACATGAGGACCTGTACTAAGGGGTCGTGGCATTAGGAAGGCTGAGAACCACTACTGTAAACAATCTGTGTGGGTTTTTTAAAATCTTATCAGAAGCAAATTGAGAATATACTGCAAGTTGCTTCTGATGTGAGAGAATCGGCCGTCTACAGAGGGGACACCCGGATAGGTTACCATCCTATGGGAGGCTTCTCTCATGTCCCTTCAAGGGAAGCTGGGGCTGACAGATGGGAGCTCACCCTGTCTCATGGATTCGAATTGCCAACCTTCAGGTCAGCAGTTCAGCCGGCACGAGGGTTTAACCCATCGCGCCACTGCAGCTCCTAACAATCTGTGTTGAAATTTAATATACTAGCATGTTCCACTAGGAGCAGGTTCAGCAAATCCCATCACTGATGTTATTTGGTTTTGATTTAGAAGTTGCTTGTTGAATTGAGTATGAATACATAAAGGATGTTTTTTGTTCCCATAGACTGTTTTTGTACCTTGCTTTCCTAATGTGTTTTCATTTTGTCATTTTTATGACTCATCTGTGATCATAATAAAGTTAATTGATTAATATACGTGTGTAATGAAAAATAATTATCTACATTAGGAAAGACAGTGCCTGCGTTAGGCAACCACAAGAAACCTCTGGCCTTCAGGTCTCATTTGGCTTGTAAAGGTTTCCTACTTCAGACATTGACACTGTTCCTCTTGGACCTAATCCAGATTTGAAAATAACATCTCTTACCTAAATTTATTTATAGAATCATAAAATCATAGAGTTGGAAGAGACCTCATGGGCCATCCAGTCCAACCCCCTGCCTAGAAGCAGGAATATTGCATTCAAAGCACCCCTGACAGATGGCCATCCAGCCTCTGTTTAAAAGCTTCCAAAGAAGGAGCCTCCACCACACTCCGAGGCAGAGAGTTCCACTGCTGAACAACTCTCACAGTCAGTTCATCCTAATATTCAGATGGAATCTTTCTTAAGATGATGGAAAACATGGAGGCTCTGGCACCCTCCATGTTTTGCTTTGTTGTATTTGTTATTATTCTTTGCTAATCCCCCCCCCCCCCGAGAATTCTTGAAATTTTTGGGAATTTCTGAAGCTCTTTGGCTCTTTGTATTTTCTACAATCTGTGGACAGCTCCTGATCTGACTTTCTCTCAGCATCTGTAGCTAGTGAAAAGAAAGGCTGTGTGTATATATGTGATCTAATCTTTCTTAAGTAGATTTGAGAAAGGTGATTGATCTTATCCTTGCAAAGAAGTCATGAACTATTTGGGAAGCTGCAGGAGAGGGTCCGGTAGGGGGAATTCCTGAAGGAAGAGATGGCTGATCTAAGTACTCCTGACGGATGGCCATCCAGCCTCTGTTTAAAAAGCAGCAACTGAACTGTTTAAGGTAGTGGTTATCAGCTTATGGGTCTCCAGATGTTTTGGCCTTCAACTCCCAGAAATCCTAACACTTGGTAAACAGGCTGGGATTTCTGGAAGTTGTAGGCAAAACCACCTGGGGACCCACAGGTTGAGAACCACTGGTTTAAGGGGTGGATTTTCTACCCAGCCATAACAGTTTGTAAGATGGATGTTTCTGACTTGTAAATGGGGACAAGCACAACAAAATCCAATGGGACGTAATGTCTGAACTGCTATGCATAGGAGTTTGCTGCTTTGCTCTTGATTTGTGGTTGCATGATTGAATAATACTGATATTGAAACATGTAAGAAATATCAACTGAAAATATTCATAGAACCATCATGGTTCAATAATTAGACAATTTGGCTGAGGCATGGGTGATATAGCTTCAAGGTCTCCTTGGGCCACGAAACTCTCTTGATGACCTTCATATTGGAATAATTACTCTTTGGCTGAATTTGCACTATCATATAATTGTACTGCATTGTAGGAAATGTGGCATTTCCTTTTGTTAATTGTTTTGTTTTAAGTTGTAAACTTCTTTGAATATCTGGTCTATTATATTAATTACAATGGTAGGAAAAGTCTGATTTCCACTCGGCCACATAGCTTATTGGGCTACCTTGGCCAAGTTCTCATCTCTCAGGCAGACTAGAATTTACATCATTATGATAAGGGTAACAATGAAGAGAAGAACCATGCATATCACTGTGTTACTGGGATGTAACAAATAAGATGAGAGATTACCAGGTTAGAGGGATGAATGACATAACGAGACATATTCTCATTTCCAAGTGATGTGTGCTGAAAACATTGATGTCCAGCACTAAGGCAGCCAAAACTTGGTTCGAGTAAAAAAATGCATTCCGTGACCTGAATAAATAAAATGATTTCCCTTCATACTGTCCCTTTTTTGTCTCCTCTTAGATGTTATGACCAGACCAATGCCTTTTCTGTATAAAGCCCTGTTTATATCCATACATCAGTGTTTCTCAACTTTCCTAATGCCATGGACCCTTAAAACAGTTCCTCATGTTGTGGTGACCCCCAACCATAACATTATTTTCATTGCTACTTCATAACTGTAATTTTGCTACTGTTATGAATAGTAATGTAAATATCTGATATGCAGGATGTATTTTCATTCACTGGGCCAAATTTGGCACAAATACCTGATATACACAAATTTGAATACTAGTGGGTTAGGGCAGGGGAATTGATTTTGTCATTTGGGAGTTGTAGTTGCTGGGATTTATAGTTCACCTACAATCAAAGAGCATTCTGAATTCCACCAATGATGGAATTGAACCAAACTTGGCACACAACAGAAAATACTGGAAGGGTTTGGTGGGCATTGACCTTGAGTTTTGGAGTTGTAGTTCACCTACATCCAGAGCACTGTGGACTCAAACAATGATGGATCTGGACCAAACTTGGCACGAATACTCAATATGCCCAAATGTGAACACTAGTGGAGTTTGGGAAATAGACCTTGACATTTGGGAGTTGTAGTTGCTGGGATTTATAGTTCACCTACAATCAAAGAGCATTCTGAAAACACACACCTAGCTCCAGCAGAGAAGAGCTCTTTGCCCCACCGCAGCCATTCCACAGATATATAAACCACTGTCCTAATTCCAACAGACCTCACTACCTCTGAGGATGCTTGCCATAGATGCAGGCGAAACGTCAGGAGAAATGCCTCTAGAACATGGCTCTATAGCCCGAAAAAACCCACAAGAACCTAGTGATTCCAGCCATGAAAGCCTTCGACAATACAGAAAGTACTGTGTTTTCTGATGGTCTTTGGCAACCCTTCTGTTACCCTCTCATGACTCCCCCCCCCCCCGGGGGTCCCAACCCCCAGGCTGAGAAACGCTGCTTAACATACAATTGATGACCAGATCTAATGGAAAAGGCATCTTCTGGTTGTTGTTTTACTAACTACTAGGTCCACTTCAGTTACTCCAGCTTGCCTTACTGAAGTGTAAGAAGCTATGCTTGCTGAAACTTTTACCTCTGCGCATCCATAAAAGTCCAAGAACTTCTTACATCTTTGCATCCAGACACTGTAAGGAATGAAGGAAGAAGGGGCTCAGTTGCAGAATAATATGTTTTTATATATCCCTTTACATTATTACGAGAGAATTGCTTTTTGCACAGGCCCATCCCAAGCCTGTATTTTTCATACTATAGCAAAGTGTCTTCACAGTAAGCCAGAGCCAGGCTTTTTCATTCCTGAAGTAGACCCATTGATTCCATACTCGGAGACTAAATCTGTCTCTAGCCTATTGTCTTTATGACATTATCTGACTGCCTGTTTCAAATTGTGAAGGAGAAAGAACATTTTTCAAATTACTCTTTGTTTAAAAATGAATTATGGTTACAAAAAAAAAATACTGCAGTCAAGACTGTCACCCTTATCTCTTTTCCCTCTTGAATGGGATCTTCTCAGAGTGGAATAGCTTTCGATACTCTTTCCGAATGTGCTGCCAAGAAAAATAGGGGAGAAAAGAGAAATGATAGCATTTACAATAACCTGAATATAGCTTCTCATTATGCATGAACATTTTCTTTAACTTTATTGATGTTTATATTAGTTGTGGAAACATGAAAAGAGGATCCCATGTGCAAAACGAATTGAAGGCAAACTATACTGCTAGGGAAACCAATACAGAATTCCTCTCTCCACCTACCCACTTTCCAATTCAAAGCCATAAAATGTTAACATACTGCTTTTGACAACATGCTATATTCTGTCAAAATAAATGGTTTTTGAAAGCAATAGCTGCACTTAGTTCTGTCATGTTTTATAGAATCTATTCCAGGTAAGTGTATATAGCAGTGGTTCGTAACCTTTGGTCCTCCAGATGTTTTGGACTTCAGCTCCCACAATTTGTAACAGTTGGTAAACTGGGGTTTCTGGGAAATGAAGTCCAAAACACCTAGAGAACTAAGAGTTGAGAACCACTGGCATATAGGATTCAAGGCATTAGGCAGCATGTGGATGGGGTATGGCAGATAATAGCAAGTGATGCCATGTGGCCTATCTCAGCTTGGAGAAGTTATTTTGGTGGACTATAACTTCTAGAGTCCTTCAGTCACTGCAACCACTGGACATGCTTGACTGGTATACTGGGAGCAACAGTAAAAAAGTAATGGTTGCAACTGTGGCTTGCTCTTCAATTCTGGCAGGTAGAAAATGTGGTTGGGGATTGTTTAGTTGAAGCACTATCCATTTTGAAAAAGGTTAATCTGTCAGTCGAGTTGGCTTTTGCACTGGGATTGAAATGGAACAAATGAAAGAATGGGTCCTCTGGTTCCTCACACAGCAAAATATATTGATGGGGTTGTAGCCTTCATTTCTTGGAGGGCATCTTAGCTAAGAAATAGTGCAGTGAGATTCCACGCACACATACTACCAGCATCTTTGGTTTTGCTTCTTTGTATATGTAGTTTCTCAGTGTTTGGAGCTTTTCATAGAATCATAGAATCCTTGAATTGGAAGAGACCTCATGGACCATCCAGTCCAACCACCTGCCAAGAAGCAGGAAAATCGCACTCAAAGCATCCCCGACAGATGGCCATTCAGCCTCTGTTTAAAAGCCTCCAAAGAAGGAAGAGTGTGTATTGACATACACACTCTTGTTATCTCTCTATCCCAGTGGTTCTCAACCTGTGGGTCCCCAGCTGTTTTGGTCTACAACTTCCAGAAATCCCAGCCAGTTTACCAGCTGTTAGGATTTCTTGAAGTTGAAGGCCAAAACATCTGAAGACCCATAAGTTGAGAACCACTGTCCTATCCTATTCTTTTCCCACCTCATCAGAATGAGTAAGTGAGACAGTGCACAAACCTTCCCTCCTTCTATCCCAGTGTAGTGAAGGAGATAAATGGTCCTGGAATTGTACTTTCAAATTTAGGTTCATATGGGAGCATAGTTACCCTTTTGGATAACAGCTGCATTTTTGGACTACCACTACTTTTTGGGACTACGACCATAATACATCAACCAGCAGGTCATGCTGGTTGGACATTTCTAGAAGTTGTAATTAAAAAAAACGTAACTTTTCCTAAGTTCCTCTTCATAAAAATACATCTGCAGAAAAGTGACAATTTACAACAAACTAGCTGCCCTCTGCCATGCATTGCTGTGGCCCAGTCTGGTGACCTGGAAAATAGTGTTGGCTTCTAATATATGTAATTTCTTTATGCTTGCGGCTGAACAGTATTTCTTGTCAGTGTTGATGTAGATATTGTCTAGTTTGCCTGGAACATGCAACATATCATCGCCTTTCTTTAGAGGTCCCTTTGAAATCTATGATACTATATCTGGCATATATATGTGTGTGTGTGAATCATATCTATTTATCTATATCTATGGTTGGATGGATCTTTCTCAGGAGGGCTCTTATTATGTTTTCTTGTCCTGGTGAAGGGAGTTGGACTGGATGGCCTTAAGGCAGCATTTCTCAACCTGGTGGTCGGAACCCCTGGGGGGTGGGCACAAGGGGGTATCAGAAGGGTCATCAAAGACCACCAGAAAACACAGTATTTTCTGTTGGTCATGGAGGTTCTGGATGGAATGTTTGGCCCAATTTTCTCATTGGTGGGGTTCAGAACACTCTTTGATTATAGGTGAACTATAAATTCCAGCAAATACAACTCCCAAATGTCAAGGTCTATTTTCTCAATCTCCACCGGTGTTAACACTTGAGCATGTTGAGTATTCATGCCAAGTTTGGTCCAGCTCCATAATTGTTTGAGTCCACAATGCTCTCTGGATATAGGTCAATACCCACCAAACCCTTCCAGTATTTTCTGTTGGTCATAGGAGTTCTGTGTGCCAAGTTTGGTTCTATTCCATCGTTGGTGGAGTTCAGAGTGCTCTTTGATTGTAGGTGAACTATAAATCCCAGCAACTACAACTCCCGAATGGCAAAATCAATTTTTTGAGTGATGGTCTGATGGGCGTATTGTGTCCAAATTTGATGTCAATTCGCCCAGTGGTTTTTGAGTTCTGTTAATCCCGCAAATGAACATTACATTTTTATTTATATAGATATAGATGCTTCAACTTGGATTCTTTGTATAGTGATTTGGAAGTAAAACCCTTTGAATGCTTTTGGTGCTTACTTCAGAGTAAATATGCCATTCAAATCATAGAATTGCCATTGAAAGGGGCCCAGAGGACCAACAAATTTCTCCTAATTTGCATTTGTTCTGCTCAGTTTGATCTTTAATTGCTACCAAATGTTCAGTGTGTGGTTTTTTTAAAAATACTCATTTTGTCATCTTTTTTAATCAATGAAAAGAGTGCATACAAGTTCACTTGATCATTAAGCTTATTGTCAGGACAAAAAGGACAGAGACCACATCTCAGAAAATCTCACTCTATATTGTTCCAACTGTTTCATTTCCCTTATTCTTTTGCATCATTTTGTTAATTCTAGAGCTGCCTTCCCTTCTAATTATGAGCTATTGCAATTATACCAGCTGTTACTCACTGTAAAAACCAAATCACAATCTGTCAATCTGTATATATTTCTTAATATAGCCTAATGAAGTTGTGACTGGGTCACACTGTAAATAGTATCTTTTTATGCTGTGTTTCGTAGATTATATCTAACAAAAATTCCTCAAGCTGCAATTTTATACTGACCTGGGAGTCAGTACACTGAATTTAATGAGACTTGTTTCTCAGTGGATAAATATACAGTTGAGTTTTGGGAAACTGAATAGCGTAGAGTATGCCTTCGAGTGAATCTTGTGCATACAAAATTCTACTCAATTCAATGCCTACTACAGGGAAAACCAGCTGATCCCTAATCCATCTAAAACACAGACATGTGCCTTTCACCTTAAGAACAGACAAGCATCCCGAGCTCTAAGGATTACATGGGAAGGAATCCCACTGGAGCATTGCAGTGCACCCAAATACCTGGGAGTCACTCTGGACCGTGCTCTTACCTACAAGAAGCACTGCCTGAATATAAAGCAAAAAGTGGGTGCCAGAAACAATACCATATGAAAGCTGACTGGCACAACCTGGGGATCACAACCAGACACAGTGAAGACATCTGCCCTTGCGGTATGCTACTCTGCTGCTGAGTATGCATGCCCAGTGTGGAACACATCTCACCACGCTAAAACAGTAGATGTGGCTCTTAATGAGACATGGCGCATTATCACGGGGTATCTGTGCCCTACACCACTGGATAAATTACACTGCTTAGCCGGTATTGCACCACCTGACATCCACCGGGAAGTAGCAGCCAATAGTGAAAGGACCAAAGCAGTGACATCTCCAGATCATCCCTTGTTATCAGCCAGCACGTCAATGACTTAAATCAAGACATAGTTTTCTAACATCTACAGAGACACTCGCTGGAACACCTCAGCAAGCGAGAGTCCAAAAGTGGCAGGCTCAAACCCAGAACCTAAATCAATGGCTGATACCAAATGAGAGACTCCCCCCTGGGCGACTTGGAAGGGACTGAACAGACTGTGCTCTGGCACCACAAGATGCAGAGCCAACCTTAAGAAATGGGGCTACAAATTGGAATCCACGACATGCGAGTGTGGAGAAGATCAAACCACTGACCACCTACTGCAATGCAACCTGAGCCCTGCCACATGCACAATGGAGGACTTTCTTACAGCAAGACCAGAGGCACTCCAAGTGGCCAACTACTGGTCAACGGACATTTAATAGAATACCAAGTCTGCAAATTTCGTGGGTTTTTTTTGTTTGTTTGTTTTGTTCTGTTAGAAATGTAATACAATTGTCTGATTGCCTGACACGATAAATAAAATAAATGGGATTGTCTTCTAGATAAGTGTGTGTAGGATTATATCTGGAATAAGTTTCACTTTGTTCCCACTGAAATGATTGGGACTTGAATTATGTTAGTATTAATACTTATTTTTTGCTTTATCTTTTCAAAAGGTTTACATTGCACATTTTTTAAATGTTAAATTTGGATAATGTCCCAATTCCTGGTGCCTTGATTAAAACATTCTCATGGTTTTAAAGTTATTTTAATAAGTTTAAAACCATGAGAATGTTTTAATAAAGGCGTCAGAAGGATGGAACATTATCCAAAATTAACATTAAAATGTGTAATGTTTCCAGCCTTGCCTTGATTTTGGATACCCTTAGCTTTGTTGTTGTTTTTGTGTGCTTTCAAAGCATTTATTTATTTATTTACCATATTTGTATACAGCTTTTCTCAGCCCGGAGGCGACAATTCGATGCCACAACAATTAAAAGACAATTAAAACAGTCATTAATAAACAGTACTAAAAACATTCAACATATAACATATTAACATTAATAAACAGAGGAGAATGACTAAAATGATAAAGGGTCTAGAGAACAAGCCCTATGAGGAGCTGCTTAAGGAGCTGGGCATGTTTAGCCTGAAGAAGAGAAGGCTGAGAGGAGATATGATAGCCATGTATAAATATGTGAGAGGAAGCCAACAGGGAGGAGGGAGCAAGCTTGTTTTCTGCTTCCTGGAGACTAGGACACGAAACAATGGCTTCAAACTACAAGAGAGGAGATTCCATCTGAACATGAGGAAGAACTTCCTGACTGTGAGAGCCGTTCAGCAGTGGAACTCTATGCCCCAGAGTGTGGTGGAGGCTCCTTCTTTGGAAGCTTTTAAACAGAGGCTGGATGGCCATCTGTCAGGGGTGATTTGAATGCAATATTCCTGCTTCTTGGCAGGGGGTTGGACTGGATGGCCCATGAGGTCTCTTCCAACTCTTTGATTCTATGATTCTATGAAACAGTATTAAAAACATTTAACATATAGTATAAAAAACAGTACAAGACCAAAAAAACATTATCATAAACATCTCCTTGCTATTTTTGATTTTTGACAATTCTAAGACAATCCTACCACAGGTTTTCCAGCCCTGAGATCAAGGCTGGATCTACACTGCCCTGATCTGATATCTGACCTACATCCCAGGATCTGATCCAATATTATCTGCTTTGAACTGAATTATATGAGTCTGCACTGCCAGATATTCTGGGATAAGCAGATAATCTGGGATCAGATCCTGGGATATAGGTTTTAGGGGAAACTACCCAAAAATATAGCAGAGAATCCAAAAACAAACAGGATACTAAAAACTGAGCATTCAGCTCACAACTAGCAAAGCGTGAAGTGCTTTGTGACGTGACTGTAAAGAATTAAGAGCTTAGGAGGCGAACATGTAGAGTCCAATCTTAAAAACCACAAAAGGTTTATTTACAATAATAAGAATAACTGTATTTCTTAACAGATAAAGAACTGGGGCTGAGCTACTCTAACACCCATCTCTTTTAAAGTTTCAAGAGAGGGAAAAATAATCTAAGTACTACATCTCACACACGCAGAGAGAGATCTCAAAGCACACAACACATACATAGATGTAGCAAAGTCAAGTAAAGGCTTGCAGTAGAAAAGGATCAATTCTACCAATCAGAATGAGAGCAGAAACAGAGAGGAGATAAGAAATAGATATATTCCCAACTGTCATGCAGCAGACATGGGGGAAGGGAAACCCTTAGTCTATACTAAACTAACTGCTCCTCATTGAGGATTTGAGACTTATTTATTTATTTAAAACATTTATATTCCGCCCTTCTCACCCCGAAGGGGACTCAGGGCGGAGCACAGCATATATACGGCAAACATTCGATGCAGGGACAAGAATTCATGTGGGTATACATAAACATTAAAAACATTTATCAAAATATTAAAACACAACATTAAACACACCATCTGTTTCAAATCTAAATTGGCCTGGTAAGTTTCCTTTGTTGTTGTTCATTCGTTCAGTCGTTTCCGACTCTTTGTGACATCATGGACCAGCCCATGCCAGAACTCCCTGTCGGTCGTCACCACCCCCAGCTCCTTCAACGTCAATCCAGTCACTTGCCCTTGATCGTCCCCTCTTCCTTTTTCCTTCCATTTGCCCCAGCATAATTGTCTTCTCTAAGCTTTCCTTTCTTCTCATGATGTGGCCAGAGTACTTCATCTTGGCCTCTACTATCCTTCCCTCCAATGAGCAGTCAGGCTGGAGCCCTGGTGGCACAGTTGGGTTAAACCCATGTGCCAGCAGAACTGAAGATCGACAAGTCACAGGTTCGAATCTGGGGAGAGTGTGGATGAGCTCCCTCTTTAAGTTCCAGCTCCTCATGCGGGACATCAGAGAAGCCTCCCACAAGGATGATAAAACATCAAAACATCTGGGCGTCCCCTGGGCAACGTCCTTGCAGATGGCCAATTCTCTCACACCAGAAGCGACTTGTAGTTTCTCAAGTTGCTTATGACACAACACACACACAAAAGAAGCAGTCAGGCTTTATTTCCTGAAGTATGGACTGGTTGGATCTTCTGGAGGTCCAAGGTAAGTTTCCTATCACTGCCTTATTGCACTGTCCAGAAAGCTTGGTCCCACAGCCAAGTTTTTACCATCCTTCTGAAGGACAGGAGGGAGGGGGCCGATCTGATCTCACCAGGAAGAGAGTTCCATAGCCGGGGGGCAATCACCGAGAAGGCCCACTCTCGTCCCCACCAATCTCATCTGTGACAATGGTGGGACGGAGAGCAGGGCCTCCCCCGTGGATCTTAATCTCCACGATGGTTCATAGGGGGAGATGCGTTGGGCAGTGTGGGGTTGAATTCCAACAATAGGGAGTGTATATCCAGCTCAAGATTATCCAGTGGGTTTTTATGATCCCACAGGAAATCAAACCCTGATCTCTGGAGACATAATCCAATGCTCAAACCACTACACCATTCTAACTGCCCCACTTTAATAAAATCTTTTCCCCATCTCTTTCTCCTTGTTTTAAAAATAGACCACTGTTTTAACTCTCCTTTATAATAATCTTTTGTCAGTATGTCAAATGTAGTCATGGAATTTCTAGCACATCCAGCATTTTCATTCCTTAAATTACTTATTAACATAGCTTGAAGATATTGGAAAAATGGAACTCACAGAAATTTTTATTAAAGTTGCTGTAACAATCATATTCACTTCTAGTACTAGAGGCAATATGTATCTGAGTACCGTTTGCAGAAAGAGGAGGGTGGTGTTGAATTCATGTTGTTTCGTTGGTCGCTGTTTGAGCAGAATGCTGGACTAGATAAGCTTTTGGTTTGATCCAGCAGGGGTCCTGTTATGTGCTGAACCAAATTTGCATAATTTATTCTGAAATGTTTACTGTTTACATAATTTATATGGCTTATACTAGATGTGGGCATAAGAAAGAAACTTTTTAGGACAGAAATACTATAATCTTGCACATGATGGGTGGGGAAATTGTTCCCCCTCCAAGGTCAAAAATTGAACAAAAATCTCCCAAACACTTGCTAGAAGGCAGGGGAGGAGCAATTTCGCCAATTTTGGGGGAAAGAATCTTTTTAATAAATAGGAAGTGAGTTCCAGTTAATTTTCTTTTTCTTTTTTAAGGCCTAATACAGGTGAGGGAAGGCTAAAAACTAAGCTTGGAACCCCAGGTCTCGACGGTGGCCAGGGGAGCTTTTGTACAATTAAAACCTGTGTGCCAGCTGTGCCCATACCTTGAAAACCCAGACTTGCCCACAATGGTCCATGAAGACTGTTCAGAAGCTTGAAGTAGTCCAACAAGCAGTAGCCAGATTGCTCACTGGAACAGCATACAGGAAGCACACCACAACCCGTCTGTTACACCAGCTCCACGGGCTGCCAGTCTGCTACCGAACACAATTCAAAGTGCTGGCTTTAGCCTATAAAGCCCTAAACAGTTCTGACCCAGCTTACCTGTCTGGACGTATCTCCCTCTATGAACTACCTCGGAGGCTAAGATCTTTTGGATAGACCCTACTCTTGGTCCAACCTCCTTCACAAGCACGACTGGTCAGGACAAGAAACAGGGCCTTCTCAGTGATTGCCCCTTGGCTATGGCACTCCCTTCCAAGTGAAATTACATCAGAAACTAAAAACCTGGCTGTGGAACCAATCTTTTGGAGAGCAGCACAGTACAATAAGCAGCAACACAGTGATTGTAACACAATCGAAATGGCTCCTGAGCAGCTCCTGGATTATGACTTTCGATTTTGTGTTGTTTTGGCAGTTTATTTTAATGTATTGATTTGTTGTGACTTTTATGATTTTTTAAAACTAATTTTAATGTATGGTGTATATAGTATTTGTATGTTTGTGTTTGCTGTGGTAGTGAATTGTTGCCAAAGTGGAAGTCAATTGGAGTTCCCCTCAGGGTGAGATAGAGCAGGGTAAAAATACAGTAAGTAAGTAAGTAAGTAAGTAAGTAAGTAAGTAAAATACCCTTTTAAAAAAGAAGGTCTGCCCCCCCTTCTCTTCCTAGAAGATATCCTCTTCTATTTATAGTTGTATGACAAACACAATAGGTGCAACATTTTCTTCCAAAGTGGAAATCATATTTATGAGGAAACTAGCTGTACCTGCCATGCGTTGCTGTGGCCAACCTTCCCTCCCTCTTTCTCTCCTTCTTTCATTCTCTCCTTCCATCCCTTTTTTCTTTTCTTCTCTCCATCCTTCCTTCCTTCCTTCCTTCCTTCCTTCCTTCCTTCCTTCCTTCTCTTCCTCTTCCCTCCGCCCCCCTTTTCTTTCCCTTCCTCTTTCTCCCCTTTCTTCCTTCTCTACCTATTCTTGGACTGCAACTCCCAGCAGTCCTCCTGATCGATCTACCTACCTATCTCTATCTAATGTATCTATTTGGAGGATTGCTGGGAGTTGCAGTCCAGGAATAGGAAATTGGAAATATGAAGGGATTGGGATGATCTCAAAGAAATCCAAGGAGAAGAAAGCTTGTAGCTTGAAAGCAGTGCATTTGGATCATCCTCCTCTCGTAAAGGGCCTGGTCTAGGGGATGCTGGGAGCTGTAGCCCGGAAGAGAGTGTGGATATGCTATTGTGTGTTTTGTTTGCCAGGGGAGTCATTTTTGTGCATGGGCTATAGTGGCTTTTTGCTTTTTTGACTTTTTAAGTCCCTTCCGCTGTGTTTTTATGAGTGATGGTCACTTGTTGGCCTGATATGTGCATTGTGTCCAAATTTGGTGTCAATTCGTCCAGTGGTTTTTGAGTTATGTTAATCCCACCAACTAACATTACATTTTTATTCATACAATCATAGAATCATAGAATCAAAGAGTTGGAAGAGACCTCATGGGCCATCCAGTCCAACCCCCTGCCAAGAAGCAGGAATATTGCATTCAAATCACCCCTGACAAATGGCCATCCAGCCTCTGCTTAAAAGCTTCCAAAGAAGGAGCCTCCACCACACTCCGGGGCAGAGAGTTCCACTGCTGAACGGCTCTCACAGTCAGGAAGTTCTTTCTCATGTTCAGATGGAATCTCCTCTCTTGTAGTTTGAAGCCATTGTTCCGTCCTAGTCTCCAAGGAAGCAGAAAACAAGCTTGCTCCCTCCTCCCTGTGGCTTCCTCTCACATATTTATACATGGCTATCATATCTCCTCTCAGCCTTCTCTTCTTCAGGCTAAATGCCCAGCTCCTTAAGCCGCTCCTCATAGGGCTTGTTCTCCAGACCCTTGATCATTTTAGTCGCCCTCCTCTGGACACATTCCAGCTTGTCAATATCTCTCTTGAATTGTGGTGCCCAGAATTGGACACAATATTACAGATGTGGTCTAACCAAAGCAGAATAGAGGGGTAGCATTACTTCCTCAGATCTAGACACTATGCTCCTATTGATGCAGGCCAAAATCCCATTGGCTTTTTTTGCCGCCACATCACATTGTTGGCTCATGTTTAACTTGTTGTCCACGAGGACTCCAAGATCTTTTTCACACGTACTGCTCTCGAGCCAGGCCTCGTCCCCCATTCTGTATCTTTGCATTTCGTTTTTTCTGCCAAAGTGGAGTATCTTGCATTTGTCACTGTTGAACTTCATTTTGTTAGTTTTGGCCCATCTCTCTAATCTGTCAAGATCGTTTTGAATTCTGCTCCTGTCCTCTGGACTATTGGCTATCCCTCCCAATTTGGTGTCGTCTGCAAACTTGATGATCATGCCTTCTAGCCCTTCATCTAAGTCATTAATAAAGATGTTGAACAGGACGGGGCCCAGGACGGAACCCTGCGGCACTCCACTTGTCACTTCTTTCCAAGATGAAGAGGAAGCATTAGTGAGCACTCTCTGTGTTTGTCCACTTAACCAATTACAGATCCACCTCACCGTAGTTTTGCCTAGCCCACATTGGACTAGTTTCCTTGCCAGAAGGTCATGGGGGACCTTGTCGAAGGCCTTACTGAAATCCAGGTACGCTACATCCACGGCATTCCCCGCATCTACCCAGCTTGTAGCTCTATCGAAAAAAGAGATCAGATTAGTCTGGCATGACTTGTTTTTGATAAATCCATGTTGACTATTAGCGATGACTGCATTTGTTTCTAAGTGTTTGCAGACCGCTTCCTTAACAATCTTTTCCAGAATCTTGCCCGGTATTGACGTGAGGCTGACCGGACGGTAGTTGTTTGGGTCATCCTTTTTTCCCTTCTTGAAGATTGGGACCACATTGGCCCTCCTCCAATCTGCTGGAACTTCTCCCGTTCTCCAAGAACTCTCAAAGATGGTTGCCAATGGTTCCGAAATGACTTCCGCTAGTTCCTTCAATACTCTGGGGTGTCGTTGATCTGGCCCTGGGGACTTGAACTCATTAAGAGCGGCCAGGTATTCCTGGACGACTTCTTTCCCAATTTGGGGTTGGATGTCCTCCAATCCCTCATCCACTCCATCTTGCTGAGGTTGAAGACTCTCTTTTTGTGAGAAGACCGAGGCAAAGAAGGCATTAAGTAGTTCTGCCTTTTCCCTATCCCCTGTCAGCATTGCCCCATCTTCTCCTCGAAGAGGTCCTATCGCCTCCTTGTTTTTCCTTTTTCTACTGACATAAGAATAGAAGCCCTTTTTATTGTTTTTAATGTCCCTGGCAAGTCTGAGCTCGTTTTTTCCTTTAGCCTTGCAGATCTTTTCCCTACAGGTGTTGGCTATTTATATAGATTGTACTTTAGTTTCCAGACAGCTCACAAGACAATCCCAAGAAAGTAAGAAAAGTGGCATTTCCTGTTTAAAATGTTAAGGATACATTTGAGGATATTTTCTTTAAAAATGCAAGACGGTATAGCCCTCCAAGGTCTTTCGTGGGGGGGGGGGGGATGACAACCACCCTACCAATCCCTGACTGTTGTCCACCTCTTTTGAAGATCTTTACTGAAAAGGAAGTTTCTTTCCAATTCAAGAATCCTTATCTCCTTTCCACTGGATTTGTCTTATTCAGCAACTTCTGAAAGACTGCCAAATACTTTCATGCATAACTTTCATAACAGCTAGAAATTTTTTAACGTGTGCCATATTCTTTACTCATCCTCTTCTTCTTTCACCTCCCAATTCAGTGTGGTATTTTGAAATCCTTGCTGCAATTTTCATTTTTTCAAATTTTAGCAAGTTCCATGTGTGGAGCACTTACACACTCATCACAATCTTCGGAACTTCAGGGTTTTTCATTTTTTCCATGTTTTCCAAAGAGAACAGCAAATCATATTCTGAGCCAGAGGGGGAAAAAATGGACGCATATCCTTAGAGGCCACAGATGAATCGATCTTTTGTCGCATTTTACTCAGTTACAAGGCATGTCGCACTAACAAGTCCTGCGAGCAAGCGCTGTGCCAAAGCCGAGGCAGAGCAAATATAGAAGCCAAACTGTGTGCTTGTGCAATGTGAGAAGCAGGATTGATCACTTCGGTTGAGTTTGGAATATCTAAAAAGACCCCTGATGAGTTCTCTTTATGAATAGTTTCTGTTACTACTTCAATGGAGGATGTTCAGCAGATGGTGTAGAATGGTTATTTCCATGTTTTTGTGGGTTTGGGAATGGGAAGCGGAGGTGTTGATTGGCATAACAACACTTTGCTTAGAGATAAACCCTCTAGTTGAAATCTTAAGCATGTCATTGAAAAGGTAAGTCTCATTGAGTTCAATGGGGATGCATTTCAGATAAATAAGATCATTAGAAGCCTACTTCTTTGCAATTTTCTGCTAGGTGCACTTTGCTTGGAATGTAGATTGTATTCTCCTTGACACAGGTGCTCTGTTTTTCTTTCCTTTTTTGCTTTAACACTATAGAATGCAAATAGTGCAGTATACATCTACTAGTTGAAAGCACCTTATTTAGCAATTCTACAAAACAGGCCAAGATTACAATCCATAGAATCATAGAGTTGGAAAAGACCTCGTGGGCCATCCAGTCCAGCCCCCTGCCAAGAAGCAGGACAATCGCGTTCAAAGCACTCCCAACAGATGGCCATCCAGCCTCTGTTTAAAAGCCTCCATAGAAGGAGCCTCCACCACACTTCAGGGTAGAGCATTATTATAATTATTATTTATTTACAGTACTTCTCACCCCGCAGGGGACTCAGGGTCAATCACAATGCACATGCATATGGCAAACATTCAGTGCTATAGACACACAACATATATAGACAGACACACAGAGGCTATTTAACTTTCCAGCTTCATGAGGGTGTGCTTTTGAATTCCGGCCACTGGGGGAGCTGTCGCTTCACTGCCCACTTGTGACACTGATGGAGTACTTCCTCATTCCTTTGCATGTGGCTGGAGAATTTTATGCCGTCTTAAATTAGTTAAATTAGTCTCCCTGCATAAGTGGTATGTAATGAATCCCTTACCTTAGCTGGTTGGCTGAATCCTAAGGGAGTGGGCCCTTAGGGAGTGGGCCCTTTTAGGAAAGGGAGCTGGGTGGAAGCCATTTCAGTTAGGTTTTCCTTTAGGGGGCATGTTTAAGTCTTAGAGGGAAAACAAGAAGGCTAGGATTGGCTAGAAAGATGGGGTGGAGCCTAAGTGGTTTAGAGAAAAAAAGTGTCCTTTTAAAACAGAGGCTTGAAGTCCCAGTTAGTCAGTTAGGGCTGGGAGTTGTTAGAGAGCAGTTGGAGAGTTGGTGTTAGTTCAGAGCGAGTTTGGGTTTAGAGAAGAAGATTGGGTTAGTCTTTTGTGAGGTATTCAGAGTAGCTATTAGCAGATAGCTAGAATACTGTGGTGGAGCAGGGCCCAGTTAGTGGACTGTTCAATTCCTAAGGAAGTCTCGTTCAGGGTATTTTTGGCTAGATTCCTAAGGGGCAGTTTTGGGGAGTTACTTTCAGAGATTAATTTCCTGAAGTAATTTTCTGAGGTGGAACTTTTGAAGACCTGTAACCCAGAAGAATTTAAGATTTTACTCTAATGCAACCACAAGCTTTTAGTGCCAGTATTTTCTGAAACCATTAAGCATTTGTACCTGAATTATTTCAAGCTTATTCAATAAACATTCTTCTCCTTTTATTAACTTATACCAGCCTCAGTGTGTGTACCTTTGTGGTCAAAGTGTTTCTAAAGTTGGCTTCACAGCAGCCACTAAGAAACTATAGTGGCACAGTGTGTGTTACAGAACAAACAATATTTCCTCAGCCTGATCAATACTGGAATGGTGGCAGTGCAATTCTTTTGAAGAGGCACTTTAAGTCTCTCAGTTCTAGTGTTTCCCAGTTCCTACCTTTTAAAATACTATGTGTCTCTCCCCTTCTCTGCTCTAATCTCCCCTGATATTGGTATAATCAGTGGGATATATTTCAACAATTAAAATAAACAGAACTTTAAATATACAGCTGGTTCAACAACCATACTCCCTCTTCCTTTTGACAGCTTTATATTTTTGGTGAACACGCGTTTCATGCTTTAGGAGGTGCCTGTGCATTATACGGTACCTAAATTTCCCACTTGACAGATGCAACTGTCTTTCGGGCTGCAAAGGTCAACAGCAAGCTAGACAAATGGTTGGGAGCTTACTCCGATTCGATCTGGCTTCGAATTCATGACCTTTCGGTCAGTAGTGATTTTAATACATCTGACTCCCAAACAGTTCTGTTGCTGAACAGCTCTCGCAGTCAGAAGTTCTTCCTAATATTCAAGTGGAATCTCCTTTCCTGTAGTTTTAGATAAAGTGAAGCCGAACAAAATGTGGAATGTCTCAGGTAGCCTAACAAGGTCATCACAGCAGAGTGAGATTTGGATCAGACAACCCCTGGCTCCGCAGGTCAGTCTCCTGGCCACTGCATGAAGGGTAGGGAAATACATTCAGCCTGAGGCTGGTTTACGTGTCAGAGGAATAGTGTGTTGAGCTAAAGGCAAAAGCTGAGAAACAAAAATACTGGCATTTTGTGTGTATGTTTGAAGCTTTCTACTAGTAGTTAAGCCTTAAAAGAGATGTTTCATCCTTTAGAATGGTAAAGAAAAACGTAAAAACTGTAAAATCAGCAAATTATAGCACCATGGAGAAGAGGGATGCCAAGAAAAATGAAATGGTATCCTGGGAATGACACATTCCTTTTAAGGTAAGATCAGCCCCAGGGCCCAGTGTTTCTGACCACTGCCAACTTTTATGGAACTGAACATTTCCTCAAGATCCTCAGATTTCCCCTCTCTTTATTTTGTTTAACGTTGCACTCAGTTGTTTCAGGGGGAGGAAACCCATCTGTAAGATTTACTTTGACTTTGTGAAAGAAGGCAGTGGTTTGCTCCACTTTTTCAAAGGTTAACGAAACCCATCTGTAAGATTTACTTTGACTTTGTAAAGGAAAGCAGTGGTTACTGTATTGTATATTTGTGTATTGATATGCAATTTTCCTTAACTCTATGTTGTGGGAGGGGCTGCAGACCATGTGTCCTCACAACCTCTGAGGATGCTTGCCATAGATGCAGGTGAAACCTCAGGAGAGAATGCCTCTAGAAAATGGCCATATAGCCCGAAAAACCTACAACAACCTGGTGATTCCGGCCATGAAAGCCTTCGACAATACAGAAATACCTGCTTCCTTCTGGCAGCATCTAGCAGATAAATAAATTTGGGGAAAACTGCAGAGAAACAGAGCCTGGATCTGGCAGCCGTTTTGCCTTGGCTTCCATGTCTTTCCAGAGCTGATGTACAGAATCCCATCAATGGCCCTTTGAATATCCCCATCCCCATGCATCCACTCCAAAATGTCACTGTTCTCTCCAAAATGCCAGCTTCACTCTTGATACTCTGCGGCTATGTGGGGGGTGTTGCTGAAGGGATAAGAAGGTTACGAGCCATCGATTCTCCCTGTCAAAGCCACACAATACAGACTGCGGTGGTCCAGAAGCAGAGAGCCGAAACCTTGTGGGAAAGGTTTGCTGAGGCTTGTGTAGGTCACGTTAGTTAATAGCTATTTGCTCAGTCACTTGTGGCAAGTAGGAATTGTTTCAAGCAACCTGGCAAGGAAACCTTTTATCAGTCGGAAGTGAAGTGGCTTTCATACCCTCTTTCTAAGTTGCTGTAGTGGAAATAGATATGCATGTGAATCTTCGACAGATTTATTTATAGGTCTCATGTGCACAGTTTTAATAGGGGGAGTTAGAACAGATTTATTTATAGATCTCATTTAAAGGGAGGAAGTGGAATTGTTTCAGGTCTCTTGTCCCTGCCCAACAGAGATATATATGAAATGCTTTAGCCAGGGGTGACTGTTTTGAGTTTCAGCCCTGGATTTCACCCCTGGACTTTCATCCTCATGAGTAACTAGACTAGTGATAGGATTAGAGTGAAGGATTTCTCCCCCCAAATTCCTATGCATACTTATCCCAGAAGGGGCCTTTGTCTTTACTTGTCTTTCTTGCTACTATCTCCCCCCCCCCCTTTGAAAATGTAGCAATGAAATCTCTATGAGATACGAGCTAACTTCCTCTTTAAAGTTATTTTTATTGGCCATTTGCAAGGACGTTGGCCAGAGGACGCCCGGATGTTTTGATGTTTTATCATCCTTGTGGGAGACTTCTCTCATGTTTCCACATGAGGAGCTGGAGCTGATAGAGGGAGCTCATCCACGCTCTCCCCAGATTTGAACCTGCAACCTGTCGGTCTTCAGTCCTACCGGCACAAGGGTTTAACTCACTGCGCCACCGGGTAAATATATCAGAGTGCTAGAAGCAAACTTCATACCCAGCAGAAATTTATGTATGGTGAGCTAGGATAAGCTTCCATTCAACAGGATGGGTTTGGCCATGTGTCATCCTCCATTGTTGCTCTCTCTGCCATATCTTCCTTCTAGTGAGGACACATTTTGCCTCTCTCCAGGCAAAATGTAACTGCATGGATATTTTTGACTTTTTTCATCCTTTTTACCTTTCTTAGAAAATGAGCTTAGTAAGCTAGATAGCTCTAAGGCCTTTTCTATCAGACATGAATTTCCTTTTACTTCAATAAATATTTTGAACCTAAAGTTGGGATTCTGTAATCCTGTGCCATCCTGTTGAATGCAAGCTTATCCTAGCTCACCACATGTAAGTTTCTGTTGGGTATGACGTTTGCTTCTAGCACTCTGATATATTTACCTGGTAGCGCAGTGGGTTAAACCCTTGTTGCAGCAGGATGAAGATCGACAGGTTGCAGGTTCAAATCCGGGGAGAGCGTGGATGAGCTCCCTCTATCAGCTCCAGCTCCTCATGTGGGGACATGAGAGAAGCCTCCCACAAGGATGATAAAACATCAAAACATCCGGGTGTCCCCTGGGCAACGTCCTTGCAGACGGCCAATTCTCTCACACCAGAAGTGACTTGCAGTTTCTCAAGTCATTCCTGACATGACAAAAAATGGTGGAATCACCCCAACTGAGGGTCATTTTGAGCCTAACAGCTCAGATTCTCCATCAGACTGCAAGAAATCTGGAGACGTGGAAGAACCAGTTACTGAGAGAAGGATGGAGAGAGTTCTTTCAAATAGGCAGAGCTTGAGTTTGGAGACTGGGAGAATCTTTCGGGAAACACTATGTCCAGAGGGCAGCTCATCACTGCATGTGTCCTTTGGGATCGACAAGTGTGGCTCTTGAAACTTCCTGCAAGGTTGCCAGAGGGTCAAAAAATGATTCCCAACCCCTGTGTAGATACCCACCGCTGACCTAGTGCCTTTCCAGTGTTTCATAGTGAAGGTTTTCCTAACTATATATGCAGGGATGGCTCAACCATTGCGCAAAGTAAGCATTTGCAATATAGTTGATTTTGCCCAGGGGCGCTCTTGAGGCGCTCTTGGGGGGAAATAGACATTGACATATGCGAGTTGTAGTTACTGGGATGTATAGTTCACCTACAATCAAAGAGCATTCTGAACTCCACCAATGATGGAATTGAACCAAATATGGCACACAGAACTCCCACAATGAACAGAAAATATATATCAGTGATTGGTTGGGCGGGGTGGGGGTGGGGGGCAAAATACTGTTTGCATTGAAAATTACCTAGGGCCGCCTCTGTATATATGGAGAAGTTGGGGATTGAACCCAGGACCTCCTGTATGGGAAGCAAGTATTCTGCCACTCAGATGATTCAGATGGAGACATCTTGACAATAGCATGCATGGCATGAGAATCCTCCATTAATCTGAAGACAACACGTCAGGCGCATGGATTGACAGCCACTGTAACATGAAGCATATGCTTTGTGCCTGGATGCCAGGGGTTATACTTAAGGGCTAGATTAGCAAAGTGGTCAAAAGTCTGAACTATGACTCAGAAAAGTCCAGATTTGAACTCACTCTCAAGGAGACCTTTCTCTTGGCATTTTTGCACTGCAGAATTATAGCATGGTGACTCTGCTTTCACTGCTATGGTGTGGAATTCTGGAATGTGTGGTTTGGAGAGGTGTTACAGCTCTCTGGCTGAAATGTCCCTCACTAAACTTCAAATCTTGGGATTTAACAGGAACCATGGCAGTTAACATGGTATCATAGTGCTATAGTTCCATATGTGGAGTTAGAGAATCTAGAAGATGAAATATAGTATTTCTGACCTGTCTTACAACAAGAATGGATCATTAGGCAGCATTTCCATATGAGCTGAATGGATGTCCCCTGGATTTTTTGAGTGGAAGGTTGGTATGCCTTCCTTCTACTTTCTCCTACCAGAACCGCCCCCCCCCCCCCAAAAAAAACCAACACTTCTCTTTGCTTCTGCTGGCAAAGAAAACCCCATGCCACTGAAATTATTTAGACCAATACAAGATTTCATGTTATTCCCCAATAATTCCTTGTGTGCCATGAATATTATGGTTGAAAGGTGGGAATAACTGTCTCTTTTTAAAACGAATGGCCCGTGTAACGCCATAGGACTGCTCTAAAGTGCTGATAGAAGTGGAGAATCTGTTAGTGCTACATCTTTCCGAGAAGCTCCTGTTAAAGTTGAACAGCGTAGGAATCAATTTCAGGAGACAAATGTACAGGCAAGTTTTTTTTTTCATACAGCACTTTTTATATTTCTGTTTTTATTGGCTAAAGCCTCTTCGAAATGGTGATGGAAGAACTGTGGGTTTTCCTGTTATAAATTAAATTACTTTTTAATTGATTTTAAATTCATTTGAAATGATACACATTCTTCCTTCTTGCACACTGAATTCAGATACTTGTAAATGTTTGGCAAAAGTTTCACCCGTATTTGTTTATTTGCCCTTGCTGTTTACCATCTTCTGTATGTTTGTATGAGCTACTCTGGAAACCTTTTTTGGTTGAAGATTAGCATTCATGAATGTCTTTCTTCCTTTCTTTGCCTGGTTGTTCCCAATAGGTCCCTAGGTCAGAATTAGGAGACTTTTTTTGAACTAAGTAAAAATAATGTGTTTTTGAAGGCTTTCATGGCCAAAAACACTGAGTTGCTGTGAGTTTTCCAAACTGTATTGCCATGTTCCAGAAGCATTCTCTCCTGATGTTTCACCCACATCTATGTGGTGGTGCAGTGGGTTAAACCCCTGTGCCGGGAGGACTGAAGACCGACAGGTCGCAGGTTCGAATCCGGGGAGAGGCGGATGAGCTCCCTCTATCAGCTCCAGCTCCTCTTGCAGGGACATGAGAGAAGCCTCCCACAAGGATGATAAAACATCAAAACATCTGGGTGTCCCCTGGGCAACGTCCTTGCAGACGGCCAATTCTCTCACACCAGAAGCGACTTGCAGTTTCTCGGGTTGCTCCTGACACGACAAAAAAAAATCACATCTATGGCAGGTATCCTCAGAGGTTGAGGGGTATGTTGGAAACTAGGCAAGTTTTATATATCTCTGGAATGTCCAGGGAGGAAAAAAAACTATTATCTGCTTGAGACATGTGTAAATGTTGCAATTGGCCATCTTGAAGTGGCCTTGCAGCTTCAAAGCCTGGCTGCTTCCTGCCTGGGGATCCTTTGTTGGGAGGTGTTAGCTGTCCCTGATTGATTCTTGTCCGGAATTCCCTCTTTTTTGAGTTTTACTCTTTATTTACTGTCCTAATTTTAGAGTTTTTAAAAAACGGGTAGGTGCAGCCCTCCAGAATCCCTAAACAGCATGGCCATTGTCCATGCTTGCTGTTGGGTTGTTAGAACTGTAGTCACAAAGTAACTTGTTGAGCTATAGGTGTAGATATTTTTGCTTGATCACCAAGCTGTCCAAGGACAGTACACAATTTATCCATGTCTAGACTTTATTATTCTCTTCCCAGGGAGCTCAAAATGGCCACCATTTCTTCTGTATCAATCTTATTACAGTAACTGCCCTACAGTGTGAAGGATTTTGACTGTCATTCCCTTCTTTTGATGTATCCCCTTTTCATGTTTATATCATTGTTACAGTGTCATCTTCTCCTTTTCATGTTTGTAGCATTGTTAATTTTTAATTTGATACTGTTATTGTTTTTAACCGACTGAAAGTCACTCAGAGCATGGTGATGAAGGAACAGAATACAGTAAAACGTTTGGATAAAAGAACATATCAGATATTTACAGACTGAAACTAAACAAAAGAAGCAATCAGCAGCTCCCACCACAAATGCTATGTTGACTACGTTGCTAACAGGGATGTTCAACATGCCTTCAGACATATATTCATATAAAGCAGAGTTTCTCAACTTGTGAGTCGGGACCCCTGGTGCGGGGGGGGGGGGATCATGAGGGGGTGTCAGATGGGTTGCCAAAGATCATCAGAAAGTGTAGTGTTTCCTGTTGGTCGTGGGGGTTCTGTGTGGGAAGTTTGGCCCAATTCTGTCGTTGGTGGGGTTCAGAATGCTCTTTGTTTGTAGGTGAACTATAAATTCCAGCAACTACAACCCCCAAATTTCAAGGTCTATTTTCCCCAAACTCCATCAGTTTTCACATTTGGGCATATTGAGTATTTGTGTCAAGTTTGGTCCAGATCCATCGTTGTTTGAGTCCACAGTGCTCTCTGGATGTAGTTGAACTACAACTCCAAACTCAATGTCAGTGCCCACCAAATCCTTCCAGTATTTTCTGTTAGTCATGGTACTTCTGTGTCTCAAGTTTGGTTCAGTCCCATCATTGGTGGAGTTCAGAATGCTCTTTGATTGTAGGTTACCTATAAATCCCATTAAGTTCAACTCCCAAATGACAAAAATCACCCCCACCCCCCCCCACCTCAACAGAATTCAAATTTGGCGTATCGGGTATTTGTGCCAATTTTGGTCCAGTGAATAAAAATACATCCTGCATATCAGATATTTACATTACGATTCATAACAGTAGCAAAATTACAGTTGTGAAGTAGCAACAAAAATAATGTTATGGTTGGGGATCACCACAGCACGGGGAACTGTATTAAGGGGTTGCGCTGTTAGGAAGGTTTATTTATTATTTTATTTATCGTGTCAGGATCGAACCAAAACAGTAGTATTGCATTAAAAAACAGACAAACAAACAAACAAAATACAAAATTTGCAGGCTTGGCATTCTATTAAATGTTCTTTGACCAGTAGCTGGCCACTTGGAGTGCCTTTGGTGTTGCTGTAAGAAAGTCCTCCATTGTGCATATGGCAGAGCTCAGGTTGCATTGCAGTAGGTGGTTTGTGGTTTGCTCTTCTCCACACTCGCATGTTGTGGATTCCACTTTGTAGCCCCATTTCTTAAGGTTGGCTCTGAATCTCATGGTGCCAGAGTGCAGCCTGTTCAGTGCCTTCCAAGTCGCCCAGTTTTCTGTGTGCCCAGGAGGGAGTCTTTCATTTGGTATCAGCCATTGATGGAGATTCTGGGTTCTAGCCTGCCACTTTTGGACTCTCGCTTGCTGAGGTGTTCCAGCAAGTGTCTCTGTAGATCTTAGAAAACTATTTCTTGATTTAAGTCATTGGTATGCTGGCTGATACCCAAACAGAGGATGGGCCGGAGATGTCACTGTCTTGGTCCTCTCACTATTGGTTACTACTGCCCTGCGGACGTCAGGTGGTGCAATACTGGCTAAACAGTGTAATTTTTCCAGTGGTGTAGGGCGCAGACACCCAGTGATAATGTGGCCTATCGTTAGGAAGGTTAAGAAATACATATGTAAATAATAGCAGTGCAGATCTTTTTTTTTATCATTCGGTGCTGCAGGGTAGGACCTGGAGGAAGATTAAAATCTAGACACAACCTTGCATATTGTTCACTTGCCGGATGTTTAGGTCAACAATTGCATTAGCACTGGTTTCTGATATTCCACTTGGTATTGGTCATGTATTTTCTGCTGTATCTTAACTAACATTGGGTTGATGATTCCCAAAGTTTTGTTCAGGATGTAATTCTACAATATTTTAGAATCAGGACATATTCTAGTAGGGACATGTGCAGCCTATATGTGAAATTGGGGACCATGTCCAGCTGTTTAGGAGTGGGGAGTAGGTGAGGCCAAGTGATTTGATTATTTTATATTTTGTATCCACTTGATCACTGGTCTCTGCAGCTGTCTAATAAGCTCTGTAGCTCCTCAGGTTGATTAGATATGAGATTTATTTTTAATGTGACAGTTAATAAATTGAGATCTCCATGGTTAAAAATACTCAATCCCAGTTTAGCATAGGAAGTTAACAGTTCTATTAATAGAAACTGACTGCGACAGCTGAAGAGGAGGACAGGTCTGTCCGTCTCCAACATTTTTGTTTTTTAAATTTTGCTTCAGGGCAGATTTTCAATCTGTCTCAAGTGGCCAGGAATGCAGACAGTAAAGTGTGCAATAGCAAATTCACTTTGGGCTGAGGAAATGCTACCCACAGCAGATACCCAGGATCAAGCGACAACATGTGTGACTTCGCTCAGAATTTTACTTCATTGTTCTTACTCTCTGCAAACTATTCATTTCTGGCCCTGTTTCTGGGTTACTGAAAAAGACTAAAGGGAAGCAAAATGCCTCTGTCCTTCTGTCTCATGCCATTTTACCATTTTTATGACACTTCTAGAATTTGAAAAGTACTTTGTGTCTGCTGTACACAACAATAACTGTGAGAGAAGAAGGTTAATACTTGGTGAAGCTCTTTTCATTGGATATATAGGTCAGAAGTGTTTATGTGACTCATCCCAGTCATTGTCCTCTTGCCTTGATCTTCTCTAAGGAATATTTAACATTTTGAGTTTTTCATATGTCCACCTCTGTTGTTTTGCAGGATACAAGGAGAACCACAGCGTGATTGTAACAAGCACATTTTTGCAAATATGTGCTGGACTAGTACATGCGCCAGTAATCTCAGATTCACTTTGGTTTCATGTTTGCTTACTGCGTCTGTTTCTCAATTGCCTCCCTATATGCTTGAGGAAGTTTCCCAAAGAATAATATGCCTGTGTGTTTTCTAAAGGGAGTATAAGCGCTGCAAAGCTAAAGCAACATCAGAGAGCACATGTTGAGTTCAGAGTCTGTGGCAAAGGGGAGGGCATTCTAATGCCCTCCAGATGTTGTTGGACTCTCAAGTTTCATTATCCTCAGCCAGCATGCCAGTTGGTCTGCGATAAGCAGAGTAGAAGATTAACAAGATCAGGTTCAATGGAAGGTCTATATGGGTTACTCATCCTTGAGTGCAGCAAACCAACATTGACACTATGTAATGCGTGAATTGCCCCCAAGCTTCAGAGTTGAGCAAGGCCTTTTGGGCAAGTTCATTTGTCTTCCTTCATTTTCTTCTTCCATGGTAGATCTGTCGATGCTGGCCTCATTTATGTGTTTGTGCAGTGGCAATGCTAAATTTAAAAGGGTAGCCCTTTTAAGGACAATGGATATCTCCTTTGGCTTTTGACACATGAACCCTGTGGAGATAGCCAGGGCTGGTTCCATTTAAAAGCATAGGAACAGGGTTAGATTTTCATTCTTCTGTGCCAGTTTTTCTCAATCTGGGGGTGGGGACCTTTTGGGGGGATCACGAGGGGTTTCAGAGGGGTCACCAAAGACCATCAGAAAACATATATTTCGGAACCTCTTTGGCAAAGAAGGCTATAGATCTCTCTACCTGTCCTTCTTTTCCTTTTTGGAAACAGATGGCAAATCCTCCCACCAAAAGCCCTCCTCCGCTGTGATTGGCCAGCCTCTCAGCCAAGGGGAGGGCTGTTTATGATAGACAAAGCAGGTAGGGGAGAGCAGGCATAGTGTGCATGTGCGGGTGAGGGAGACTGTGCAAGGCTGAAGAGAGGCTCATGCCAATGAGTTTCTTCAAGGCATGGGGGTTCTGTGTGAGAAATTTGGCCCAATTCTATTGTTGGTGGGGTTCAGAATGCTCTTTTATTGTAGGTGAGCTATAAATCCTACCAACTATAACTCCCAAAATCATGGTCAATCCTCCCCAAATCCCACCAGTATTCACAGTTGGCCATATTGGGTCTCTGTGCCAACTCTAATCCAGATACATCATTGTTGTCACAGTGCTCTCTGGATGTAGGTGAACAACAACCCTAAAACTCAAGGTCAATGTCCACCAAACTCTTCCAGTATTATCTGTTGGTCGTGGGAGTTCTGTGTGTGAAGTTTGGTTCAGTTCCATCGTTGGTGGAATTCAGAATGCTCTTTGATTGTAGGTTAATTGTAAATCCCAGCAACTATAACTCCCAAATGACAAAATCAACCCCCTCCCCAACTCCACCAGTATTCAAATTTGGGCGTATTGGGTATTTGTGCCAAATTTGGTCCAGTGAATAAAAATACATCCTGCCTATCAGATATGTACATTACAATTCACAACAGTAACAAAATTACAGTTATGAAGTAGCAATGAAAATAATTGTATGGTTGGGGGTCACCACAACATGAGGATATATATTAAGGGATCGTGGCATTAGGATGGTTGAGAAACACTGTTCTGTGCTGTCTTGCATCAAGCCCTAGTTGTCTACCAGGTAGAATTTTATGGAATGGATTTTTTAAATCTTCTTGCTGGTTATGAGGAGGTGGCAGACAACAAAGTCAGTGTTTTGCCTCCTCCTTGCCTGATTAAAAAGCAGCTTCCCTGCTGTTATTATCAATGGCTGTAGATATCATGTGGGAGAAGTGTGGTGAGGCTACAGCCTTTCCTTTCCAGCCCAGTGATCCAGATCTCCTCTGTCAATCTGGTAGCTGATCTGCTAGGTCAGGGGTCCTCAAACTAAGGCCCGGGGGCCAGATATGGCCCTCCAAGGTCATTTACTTGGCCCTCGCTCAGGGTCAATCTAAGCTCGAAACGATTTGAAAGTACACAATAACAATAATCCTATCTCATCAGCCAAAAGCAGGTCCACACTTCCCATTGAAATACTAATAAGTTTCTATTTGTTAAAATTATTCTTTATTTTAATTATTGTATTGTTTTAAAGTGTTTTTTTCACTACAAATGAGATATGTGCAGGGTTGTTGTAGGTTTTTTGGGCTGTGTGTCCATGTTCTAGAAGCATTCTCTCCTGACATTTTGCCTGCATCTATGGCAGGTATCCTCAGAGGTTGTGAGGTCTGTTGGAAACTAGGAAAATGGGGTTTATATATTTATGGAATGTCCAGTGTGCATAGGAATTCATTCATGTTTTTTTTTTCAAATTATAATCCAGCCCTCCAACAGTTTGAAGGACCGTGACCTGGCCCTCTGTTTAAAAAGTTTGAGGACCTCTGTGCTAGGTAGTGGCAAAAAGTAGATGGGACTACAGGGACAGTGGTTAAAGGTTGCCCACTTCTATTTTAAATAATTATCCAAACAGGAATTCGTTTTCCAACTATACCAAGTAGACGGGGACAGTGACAAGACTTCCGTCATCCCTCTTTTATAACGTCCCGGTTTATCTCTACTTTTCCTACTTTGCTCCTTTGTCATCTTCTTACTGCAATGGCTTCAGATTGAGTTCAAAGAACAAAAAGTAGTTTTCACTTAACAGGGAGAAAGGACAGGAGATGGTGAGTTTTGTTCTTCCTTGTGGACTTAGCCAAAAGCAAATATCTATATTCTTTCCTAGCTTGTGGGTTCTGCCTCATTAATACCTTTTGCCAGTTTGTCCACACTCTGATGTTGTTTAGCCACACATCTTCCGGTTTTCATCTGAAATGTTGGAAGGTGTGCTGGAGGCTTTGAAAAGTGTATGCAAAATGTGTGTAGGGTGGTTTCTGTTCTGTTTACAGCATCGTAAAAAGCACCACTTAGTGGAAATCCTCCCTTGGAGAGCCATTCCACGCATTTGAGTACTCAGAGACATTGTGCCCAGTTTGAGAACACCCGCTGCTTTATTTCTGAAAATAACCACATCTCTGAAAATGTTTTTACATTGCCTAAAATATCTCTGTCTGCCTGTTGCTTTAATTAATGATGACCTGATAGTTTTTAAATTTCTGTCTTATCCAGGTATTTAAAGCAGGGGTAAACAAAGTGCAGCCCTCCACATCAACATTAGCCAATAGTGTGGATTGCTGGGAGCTAGAGTCCATCAAAATTTGTATAACTGCACTCCAGATTTAGAGCATATAAGATAGTATAAGCAAAAACTACTTCTTATTCTTAGTAGGAAATACATTTTTTATTCCCTGTTAACACACCACAACAAAAGTGGCCTCTGACAAAACGATGGGTCTTGATATAAAGTTAATCCTGAATCAACCAAGGACTTTTGCAGCCCTTAATTAATTGACCTTGTTTAATTAATTATTTGGTTGATATGTTCTGGATATAGCATGGCCCCCAAAATGCATCACAGTGCCTTACAATGCCAAATATATTCAAGTGCCAGCACATTGCTGTTAATGGTGTAGTCAGTGTTTCTCAACCTTCCTAATGCTGTGACCCCTTAATACAGTTCCTCATGTTATGGGGACCCCTAGCCATAAAATTATTTTTGTTGCTACTTCATAACTGTAATTTTGCTACTGTTATGAATAGTAATGTAAATACCTGAATTATAGGATGCATTTTCAGTTACCAAAGAAATTTGGCACAAATCCCTGATACACCCAAATTTGAATACTGGTGGGTTGGGTGGTGATTTTGTAATTTGGGAGTTGTAGTTGCTAGGATTTACAGTTAACCTACAATCAAAGAACATTCTGAACTCCACCAATGATGGAATTGAGCCAAACTTGGCACACAGAACTCCCATAACCAACAGAAAATACTAGAAGGGTTTAGTAGGCATTGACGTTGAGTTATAGAGTTGTAGTTCACCTATATCCAGGGAGGTCTCTGGCATTTTGGGAGGTCTCTTGACTCAAACAATGATGGATCTGGACCAAACTTGGCATGAATACTCAATATGCCCAAATGCGAACACTGGTGGAGTTCGGGGAAAATAGACCTTGACATTTGGGAGTTGTAGTTGCTGGGATTTATAGTTCATCTACAATCAAAGAGTATTCTGAACCCCACCAACAATAGAATTGGGCTAGACTTCCCGCACAGAACCCCCACGACCAACATAAAATAGTGTGTTTTCTGATGGTATTTAGAGACCCCTCTGATACCCCCTTGTGACCCCCCCCCCCCGGGGTCCTGACCCCCCAGGTTGAGAAACTCTGGTTTAGTCTCACTGTAATCCACAAAACTACAACTGCTATCTGTATTTAGCATATACTTAAGAGTGTTGGGAGGCAGATGTGATTGCTATGGTCAAGGGTGTAGGTTACAAGCGAGAGCTAAAATGAAGGCATTGCCTCTCAAATCCTCTCTCCACCAGAAAAACTTGCTTTTGGTCCACAAATTTTCTAGCATTGCAGAATGAAACACTGAAAATTGTTGACGCTTACAATTCTTTTACTTGCTGTGTTTGCATTCACTTACTGTGTTTCTTCCTTTTCTCTGGATGCCTAAACTATATTTTTAAATGCTCAGCTGAAGTTATAAGTTACGTTTGGTTCTGGATGAACATTTTTTGGCAGTGGGAAGAATTCTTATTTGGGAGGTAGTCTGTCTCCATGTCTGCTGTCCTCTCCTCTCCCACCCTTGGCTACATCTGATTTTTTTTTCCCTCAGGTTCCTAGCCGCAAATGCATTTGAGTGAATGTTACATCTCTTTTATTTGGGAATGCTGGTTTACTATAAAACAGAAATGAAAATTAATAGCTACAAATGTACTGCAAGCAGAGGAAATAGCTTCATTATGCAAAGTGCTCCACTTCATGCAAATACAATTCTCCACATCAATAGCACTATTCAGGCTTCTAAATGTTTTGCAGTTCTTAGATCAATTTGTTTTCGTGGGGTGTGCTATAGCACTAATAAGTCAAATTGTGTTCTCCAGGGTCTTAATGGTCACTACACACAGGCTCAGGAGCAATGCCTCCATTTATTGTCCCTGACAAGTTAGTAAGCTGCATTTGTCTTGTGGACTTTCAGCACCAGCCTACTAAAAGGCTTTCAGCTGGCTGGGGTGGGAATGAGATCTACCTGAAAACCTGTCAGATTAGTGTTGAGGACTGAACTGAGTTAAACATTTTTGTGCTCAAGGTAGAAAATTCAAATGATTTCCTGTAGAAAACTTCCTATAATAGGCCAGATATGATTGATAGGGCTTTCCAATCTGGTTCTCCAGTGCCTTCCCAGACCTGATCTCCTCTCCCAAGCCTCCGTTGCATCTTCCTAGGGAAAAGGTCTGCTTTCTGATCAGTATCTGAATACAACTAAGGCCACTTCTTAGAGCCTCTCATAGAACTGGTCAGATACACACTCTCACAGTACAGGTACAACTTCAAAAGGTGTGTGTCTGTGTCTGTTCATTTGCCTGCCTATGTGTATATGACATTTGTGTGTATGAATACCATGTGTGCATGGTGTATGTATACAGAAAGTAGCAGAAAAAAGTTTGGGCCCCTACTGAAATTACAACCTATGGGAAAGTTCTCTAACACTGAAAAAAACAGGGCCTGCTCAAGACATCTCCAGTAGAGCATCAGCAGAGTTAGTCATAGAATCAAAAAATCATAGAGTTGGAAGAGAACTCATGGGCCATCCAGTCCAACCCCCCTGCCAAGAAGCAGGAAAATTGCATTCAAACACCCTCGACAGATGGCCATCCAGCCTCTGTTTAAAAGCTTCCAAAGAAGGAGCTTCCACCACACTCCAGTGCAGAGAGTTCCACTGCTGAACAGCTCTCACAGTCAGGAAATTCTTCCTAATGTTCAGATGGAATTTCCTTTCTTGTAGTCTCCAG
The DNA here is from genome assembly GCF_025583915.1 of Anolis sagrei ordinatus. Classification (NCBI taxonomy): domain Eukaryota; kingdom Metazoa; phylum Chordata; class Lepidosauria; order Squamata; family Anolidae; genus Anolis; species Anolis sagrei. The sequence continues at coordinate 37,769,291 of NW_026847660.1, forward strand.
GGCAGTAGAAAACAAGTTCGCTCCTTCCTCCTTATGACTTCCTCTCACATATTTAAACATGGCTATCATGTCTCCTCTCAGCCTTCTCTTCTTTAAACTAAACATACCCAGCTCTTTAGGCCTCTCCTCATAGGGCTTGTTCTCCAGACCCTTGATAATTTTAGTCTCCCTCCTCTGGACACATTCCAGCTTGTCAACATCTCCCTTCAATTGTGGTGCCCAGAATTGGACACGATATTCTAGGTGTGGTCTAATCAAGGCGGAATAGAGGGGTAGCATGACTTCCCTGGATCTAGACACTATACTCCTATTGATGCAGACCAAAAAGTAGTCCAACAACTTTTAAACCAAAATCAAAGTATAACTAATATTTAATAGTGATTTTTCTCCACCTAACTCTCCAGTTACAGTTATTGTCAATGTTTGTTAAAGCAACTATCCTATTTTGCAAAAGTAAAATGGCTATTTCATTAGTGCCCTTCTAAAATCTGACGACCACAAGCAACTGGCCTATAGCACAAAACATGACTAAATTGGTCCATACAGCTGGGTTTTCTCTAGTTTTCCTGACAATTTTTTGGCAATTTGCTTACTGTCTCAGCAAGCAATTCTGTCCAAGCCTCTACTGACTTCTGAAATGGGGAAATGGCCAGGATGGCAAACATGATTGCTACTGAGCATCACTTCAATAGAGCAGACCCAAATCAGCCCCCTGGTTTTCTGGGAGTCTTATGGCTGTGAAATGAATAATGTCAGAAACTTAAAGTGATATTGCCCCCAAATCCATAGGAACCTTGAAATCTACACACTGTGGCAATTCAGACAAAAAAAAAAATCCGGCTTCCTAGCTAAGCTATTTAGAGTAATCAGAGGACTTTTGGCCCACAAGAGGAGAATCCAGACCATTCAACACCCAGCTGTGAACAATTAGCCTGGCATTTAGAAGATTATATTGTTCGGGTCTACTAAAAACTGTTTGTTGGCATACAGTTGATTCAGATACATCATATGTAACTTTCCCTCTGTTTGTGCTGTGGTAATTAATACCTTTAAGTTCTTAAAGTTTGATGAAGTGGCCAGGATCCTTGGAAAGATGAAATCTATTATAGATGTATGCTAGAGCAGTGGTTCTCAACCTTTGGTCTTCCAGGTGTTTTGGACTTCAACTCCCAGAAATCCCAGCCAGATTACCAGCTGTTAGGAACTGTGGGAGTTGAAGTCCAAAACACCTAGAGGTCCAAAGGTTGAGAACCACTGTCCTAGAGACTTGCCTTTTTTGGCTTATTGAAAAGGCCAATGTTGGCTACTCAAATTGATAAAAAAAATGTGGTCAAATGTTTTGTAGTAATAACATAAGAGTTCTGACATAAATCATTCTCTGGATCTCACTTGACTGAATAGCGCAACAGCTAGTTTGCAAGACTCCGTTTCCGGACAAGCCACTGGAGTGTGATGACCTGCCAACTGTAGGGATTCTCATTTAGCCAAATCCATTTCATTCTGACTTCAAGGCATGATATACAAATAGCTTTTGTTGTCCTGTTGGTTGGATTACCAATCTCAGGAAGCAAAGAGAGGGAGCATGTCCCCTTTAGTTCTGCTGGGCCTTTCAATAACTTTCAGTACCATCATGCATGGTGTCATTCTGGGCTATCTTGCAAAGTTGGGATTCCTTGTTGAAGAGGTAAGCCCAAGGAAGGGTACTTCAGGAGTCCTTTTTGATCCCATTAGTTATTGGCCTGTGGTGTTCCTCCGAGTTTGACTTTTCTCCATTCTGTTTCACATATACATGAAACTGCTAGGAGAGATTATCTGGGATTTCAGAGTTTAGTGCCATCATTATGCTGATGGCAGTCAAATCTGTTTCTCCTTCCTACTAAACTCTCAAAGATGCTATTTCTGTTGTAAGCCGGTGCCTGTCACCAGTAAACGACTAGCATTTTTCTTCTTGTCGTGACCACTTTACTAATTTGATATCTGAAATCTCCCCATTAACTCCCATTCTGATATATCAACTCTGTTTCATTTGGACATAATCAGATGCTTATATAGATTAATAGACCCTCCCCCCCAAAAGGCAACCCCAAAACAAATAGATCAAGAAAATCACAGATAAGCTATCATATAATCGAAATGTATGGTTTCATGTACATTTTGCTAGCACTTTTTGAGTTTTACTTTTGTGGTACATCTAGCTAACCTTGTGACCTGCTCTTGAAGAAGTTCAGAAGCCAAAGCCCCAAAGGCATCTGATAACAAACAATCCAAGGTGTCAAGAAGCTATAAATCACAACAAAGTTGAAGTAGAAAGGTCAGTGAACAGTCCAAGGGTCACAAATCCAAAACATACAAGAGCAGGATGTGGTTGTCAAGAGGTGAACTACATTTTGCTTTCAGTAGGTAGTCAGGGGAGAGCTTGTCTGCTTTTAACAATACTCAGATCAGTCTGCATCCACATGCTCAAAAATATTTTTTTAATAGTCTAATATCCCTAAAAGATAAAACTCTGGTTTTAGTTCCATTTTTACACCTAAGATTGACTGAATTGTGGTGTGGATCTTCTTCCAAAATTTAGAGATCTTGCAATGTGGGCATGCTACATTTTGCAGCATCTGAGGGGCTGCCTCAACTTCTTCATTTATCTTTTCACATAAGGGCTCATGGAGGTCTCTCTTTCAGCTCCTTTTCTTGCTGAACCAGAGGAAGTCTTGGTTATTCATCAGGCTGAATTGCTTAAGTCTTCTTCATATACTGAGGAAGATTAACTTTTTTTGGAGAAGGCATAACACCCTGGCATCTTCCACATTTTAAAATATAATTATGAAGTATACTTTTTAATGCAGCAGATCAGATTCCTTTATACTGCTATGAGTTTTAGCTATAACAAGCAGCTCTTGAAATCAGCATGGAAGCAGAACTAAAAGATAAACATTTGAGTTTCTCAGTCACCAAAATCACATGTTTGGGGGAATACAGTTAAGGAGCTTATTAGTTTAATAGCATATTAGCATGGATTGCTATAACTGTCTCACTCATGTGTTGGAGAGAATGTGGCTACACTGGAACCTATTTTCATCTGTGGTGGATATGCCCCATGGTAAAAGTATTTTGGCAAGAAGTCCAAGAAGAAATCAATGTCATGACATCTCAGAAGAGAGATCTGGAACCAGGACTAACATCATTAGTTTAAATTGTGATACAGGTGCCATAAGGAAGGCTGAGCGAAGGAATATAGACGCTTTTGAACTGTGGTGCTGGAGGAAAATTCGGACTGCAAGAAGATCCAACCAGTCCATCCTCCAGGAAATAAACCTCGACTGCTCAGTGGAGGGAAGGATATTAGCGGCAAAGATGAAGTACTTTGGCCACATAATGAGAAGACAGGAAAGCTTGGAGAAGACAATGATGCTGGGGAAAATGGAAGGAAAAAGGAAGAGGGGCCGACCAAGGGCAAGATGGATGGATGGTATCCTTGAAGTGACTGGCTTGACTTTGAAGGAACTGGGGGTGGCCACGGCTGACAGGAAGCTCTGGTGTGGGCTGGTCCATGAGATCACAAAAAGTTGGAAGCAACTGAATGAATAAACAACAACAGCAAACAGGTGAAAATATTTCCAAGAGGAATCTTATCTCTTCTCTATTGGTGGCAGTGAAACAGGTCATTTTGAGCAACTACAAAGAGAATTCAGAGATCTCTATCGATAACTAGTGCAATAAGTTTGACAATTAATTCTGAGAGAAACTGCATGCTAGATTAAATAGAGGAAGGAAGAAATATTACTGTTTCTTTTGAGATTGTATGATTGGCATTTATCAGCCATGAGGAACACGTTTAGAGAGTTATACCTGTAATTTGTGGACAGAATCATATGAAAGATAATATCTACATTCTGATTTTTAAAACCCATTCATTCATGTATATGCTTGTATTTCTGTAACAGATAATAATAGTTATAAATATTACACATATTTTAATTTGGTTAATGGGCTAGCTCAAAATGGACTAGATGAAAGCAAAGAAACTGAAGCTTATTCTAGAAAAGATGATGATGATTATTATTATGACATTTATACACCGCCCTTCTTACCCCAAAGGGGACTCAGAGCGGATGATGTTCCTGGTCAGTGAATAGATATAAGAAGAAATAGGGATTCAGGTTGTGCTAGATGGAGATATACACCCTTTGAGGTTCACAGCTTGGGTATACTAGATACAGCCTGGATTCAGATCTCTGCAGTTGCACAGTTAAAGCTTGCGCCTCAGCTGCTCCCATTTTTGAGAACCGTTTCTGATCTGGCAGCTATGACAAATGTCTTAATACATCCCATTTGGAGCTGCTCTGAACTTTTAAGTGGGATGCTTTTGAAGAGAGCTTGAAAACATCATCTGATCTAAAGAGCTGAAACCAGACTATTGACTATGGCTGATTATAAGGAGGCTATTCCCATTTGCTGCAGCTTCTTTGAATACCAATCTGTTTTCCTGCACAGTTTAAAGTCTTCATATGATTCGGGTCCAGGTTATCTGAAGGACCATTTTCTCCCATATGAACTTGCCTAGGATGTAAGCTCTTCAGAGGAGGCTCTTTTTTCTCTATTCTCACCATTTCACAAATGCACCTGATGGGAACATGGGAGACATCCTTCTTGAGGCTGCTCCTGGAATCTTGAACTCTTAGGAGCGATCACTTGAATTCTGTGATGTGTTCCTCTAAAAGTAACTTAAACATTACAGTTAAACTACAAAAAGGAATGAAGTTTCATTCATTAAACTGTCATAATGAAATATTGTTATCTGAACCTTTGAAGGAAGTAATTAATGACAAGAAACCTATTGGGATGTTGTAGGTTTTTCCGGGCTATATGGCCATGTTCTGGAGGCAATTTTTCTCCTGACGTTTCGCCTGCATCTATGGCAAGCATCCTCAGAGGTAATACAAGAAACTTATTGTTTGCAACTAATTGCTTCAAAACTCTTACTTTGACTGGAACATTTATATATGGGATGATTACTTGAAGCCATAGCAGTGCGGAGGTTTGAGCATAGGGCTGTGCCTGGAGATCAGGGTTTGAGTCCCCACTCAGCCATGGGACCCACTGGATGATCTTGGGCAAGTCACACTCAGCCTCAAAGGAAAGCAAAGGCAACCCCCCTCTGAATAAATATTGGCAATAAAGCCCCATAGTAGAGTCACCTTAAGGTTGCTATAAGTTGGGACTGACTTGAAGGTGCATAAAGCCACAATCACAATTATTGTTTGGTTTTGTTACCACAAAAATATATAAATTAATCTTGGAAATTTAGCATATACAATAAAAGTCTCGCTTATCCAACCTTCGCTCATCCAATGTTCTGTATTATCCAACACAGTCTGCCTCCCGCCTGCATCCACAACTGTTTCAATACATTGTGATGTTTTGGTGCTAAATTTGTAAATACAGTAATTACTACATAACATTACCATGTATTGAACTGCTTTTTCTGTTGATTTGTTGTAAAACATTATGTTTTGGTGTCTAATTTGTAAAATCATAATGTAATTAGACGTTTAATAGGCTTTTCCTTAATCCCTTCTTATTATTCAACATTTTCGCTTATCCAACATTCTGCCAGCCCACTTATGTTGGATAAGCGAGACTCTACTGTACAAAGAAAAACTAGTTCTACTCTTGAGACCCAGTGTTGTGGCCCAAAAGGTAACTTGTCCAGTAGGTTGGAGAGATGCCAGTGTGGATCATTGAATTGAGGGCAGTCTCTGTTGCCTTATCTGTTTCATCTGAGAAGGATTGTGGATTTCTCTTAAATTCTTCTGCAGAATTCAGTTCTGAAATCTGTAATTCTCACTTTTGCACTCCCATTCAACACCCTTTATGCCAAAAAAAAAATCACCAAGAAAATGTGAAATATTAAGGCTGTTATTCGAAACACACTTACTAGAGCGAGAAAATCCCACTGAGGACACCAGCAAGCGTTGGTTTGTACCATATGGTGTGTTGCCTGAAGAATGTGCATGAATTGAATTTTAACTATGACAAAAGGTGCATTTGTGCTGCTATTGAATTAATGCAGAAGAGGCTGCTGTTGTAGTGTGCAGATTTTAAAATCATGGAATCTCAGCAGTGCGTTTTAGCAAAGTTTCAGACCTTGGAACAAAAATAATATACATGGAGTCATTTTGAAAAATTTGTAACCAACTCCTTTTTCCTCATGACCTGCTAGGACAGAGTCAAAACAGATAGCATTGGTCCAGTTGTGGGAACACTTTGGCTCTGCATTTGGCTGCTTCTTGGATCTCTAGCTGAAGGCTTTTGCCATCACAAGCTTTTCAAGGCTTTTGCCATCACGAACTCAGATTCTGTTTCCTAATTGCAAGATGAGACAATGATTGATCAAATTTGAGAGGAAGAATGGCCAGAGCGAATGGCTTTTGCATGTGTTCTCAGGTTTGCATAATTTAAAGGCAAGTTTTCAGAGTATTGTGTGCCCTGTTAAAAGGAAAAGCACTATATCATGTACTCCAGTTTGAAGAGCTGCCTTGGACTACAGAAGAATCATGGAATCATAGCATTAGAAAAAACTTCAGAAGTCATCCAGTCCAACCCCCCTGCCATCCAGGAACATCCAATGAAGTGCTCCTGAGAGATGGACATCCAGCCTCTGTTTAAAAATCTCCAAAGAAGGAGATTCTGCCACACTCCCACTTGTCATATTCCACTGTCAAACAGCTCTTACAATCAAGAGGTTCTTCTTCGTGTTTAGATGGACTCATTTTCCTGCAATTTGAACCAATTACTTGGTGTCCTAATCTCTAGAACTGGGGTCCTCAAACTTTTTAAACAGAGAGCCGGGTCACAGTTCCTCAAACTGTTGGAGGGCTGGATTATAATTTGAAAAAAGCATTAATAACTTCCTATGCACACTGAACATATCTTATTTGTAGTGCAACAACACTTAAAACAATACAATAATTAAAATAAAGAACAATTTAAACAAATATTAACTTATTAGTATTTTAATGGGAAGTGTGGGCCTGCTTTTGGCTGATGAGATAAGATTGTTGTTGTGTGCTTTCAAGTAGTTTCAGACTTAGGCTGACCCTGAGCAAGGGCTGGGTAAATGAAATTCGAGGGCTGTATTTGGCCCTCGGACCTTAGTTTGAGGACTAAGAGCATCAGAAAACAAGTATTCCTCCTCAATGTGACCTTCTTTCAAATATTTAAACAGGGCTATCGTGTCTCCTTGTGGCCTTTTCTTCTCCAAACTAAACATACCAAGCACCCTAAGTAACGCCTCATGGGGCTTGGCTTCCAAACATTAGATCATTTTGATTACCCTTCTCTGGACACATCCAGTTTATCAATATCCTTTTGGAATTGTGGTGCCCAGAACTGAACACAGTATTCCAGGTGGGGTCTGAGCAAAGCAGAAAAGATTGGGAGTATGACCTTCCTCTATCTCAGTAGTTCTCAACCTATGAGTCCCCAGATATTTTGGTCTTCAACTCCCAGAAATCCTAACATCTGGTAAACTGGCTGGGATTTCTGGGATTTGTAGGCAAATCACCTGGAGACCCACAGGTTGAGAACCACTGATCTGGACCCCATACCCCTATGCAGCCTAGTTCAACTGCACTGTTGACTCACATTTAATACGGACTACCAAGACTCCTAGATCCATTTCACTTATACTGTTTGCAAGCCAGATGTCACCCAATCTGTATCTGTACATTTCATTTTTATTGCCAAAGTGTAATGCCATACATTTTTCGAAGCTCATTTCATTAGTTTTGACCCAGCAATTTTATCTGTCCATTTTATTTTAGATTCTGATCCTGTCCTCAGGGTTATTAGCTATTCCACTCAATATGGGAAAAAATAAAAGTTTCATTTGAAAATCTACATGCAAGACCTGTTGATTTACATGGCCACACGTCCCAATGTGAATATAATTTGGACTGGCTCTGCTGGCTTGCTTCCTCTGATACATTCCCATCAGTTGACTCCATTGTTTTCTCTATTTGAAGGGATAATCTTGGCAATGGGGAATTCACCTTGGTTGTAAAGGCTTCCTGTGTGATTTACAAACCTGTTTGAAACCATGCAGAGAGCCTACAAATGCAGAGGAGGTTGGGCACAGCAGATGTTCGCCCCCTGATAAATAGAGGACAGTGAAGCCAAACAGTGCAGACATGTTTGAGGCAGTAGAACCAGAAAGTACAGTTTGACTGTTGTAATTGTTTTGTGGGTTGTGAATACTTTAACTGGATCACAGTCAAAATGTAAGATTGTATTTTAACCGTAAATTTAGTTCTAACATAACATCACAATGTGAAAATGAAGTAGGATGGTGGTGGTGGTAGTAGTAGTAGAAAACAGGTTTGCTTTGGAAGGTATTTTTAGTATCAATTTGTGTAGCTTTCAGTTTCCAGGTGCCATGAGCGGTGTGTGTGTGTGTGTGTGTGTGTGTGTTTAGCACATGCAACATTCATGAGGCAGAGAGAGAACTCTAAAAAGGGGAAAGAGCCACCTAAGCTAGTAAAGAAATCTACTGTAGGCGTTGTTCCATATATAGGCATTTCCTGAGCCCAGTTTGACTTTGAGACATAATATTATAACAACAGCAATAACAATATATTTTATTTGATACCCACTTCTCGTCTTCACAGCTTGAGGTGAGGTACAGCACAGACCCCCATACTGGTGCAGCCATGGCACAGTAACAACATTATATTCTTGCTTTAATAACCTTAATAGCTTTAATAGCCCCCGGTGGCACAGTGGGTTAAATCGCTGAGCTGCCAAACTTGCTAACCAAAAGGTTGTAAGTTTGAATCTTGGGAGCGGCTTGAGCTCCCGCTGTTAGCCCCAGCTTCTGCCAACCTAGCAGTTCAAAAACATGCAAATGTGAGTAGATCAATAGATACCGCTCCAGCGGGAAGATAACAGTGCTCCATGCAGTCATGCTGGCCACATGACCTTGGAGTCTCTAGGAGTCTGTAGGTTCTCTCATTTGACTCTGTGGTCAACTTCCTCCAGTCATAATAGAAGAAATGGAGATTTCTAATTAGAACATGTCTTTGGGAATGTCTAGCTCCTCCCCATGGTGGTGCAGTGGATTAAACCACTTAGTTGCTGAACTTGATGACCAAAAGGTTACCGGTTCAAATCTGGGGAGCGGGGTTAGCCTCCACTGTTAACCCCAGCTTCTCCCAACCTTGCAGCTTGAAAACATGCAAATGTGAGTAGGTACTACTCCACTGAGAAGATAACGGGGCTCCATGCAGTCATGCTGGCCACATGACCTTGGAGGTGTCTACGGACAACGCTGGCTCTTCAGCTTAGAAATAGAGATGAGCACCAACCCCCAGAGTCGGACACGACTGGACTTAATGTCAGGGGAAAACTTTACCTTTACCTTTACTTAACCATAACCGAGTCATATGGAATTGTGGGATTTAGGTGCTTGGCATTTTCAGCCAGAGAGCTCTAGTGTTTCAAAGAATTGCCAGTCCCAGGATTCCATGGGATGTAACCATAGCACTTTACATGGAATCATATTGCTATAATTACATGGCATAAAAGGGACTCTGGTTATTTGTTTTGGTAGAGGCACAATTTTGACGTAATGCAGTCTTTTGAAAAAGCAGTCTAAAAAAAACAAACCAAAACCCCTCAAGCCCTTTTTAAACATAGATAAAAGAAAACACAGACAAACCAAAATATCTTGTATGCTAACTGGGTGAAGCCTTGGAGTAAGGCCCTACCCAGTGCAAATCTGCTCCCAATGCCTATTGGTAGAAGAGAAATGCAGAAACAGAAACCTAGGCTTGCATGAAGCCATTCAATTGTGGCAACGTGCCCTGTATGCTCTGGCTATTTAGTGATTCTGTTGTAAAACACTTGCTTTCCTCATCAGAGAGCTCTGGCAACAGAAAAATCTCCTCTGAAACAGCAAGATCTGGCAGGGTGAGCTGTGTCTCATTGCCTCCCTGCCAGTGGCAGTCCTCTGCCAAGTCACCTGCCTTCCTGAGACTTGTTTAGACAGACAAAAAGAGGACAGAACTTGCTTTAGGGATGTGGCTGATGACACCTTTCTGGTCAAGGCAACCGAGGACAGATGCTGAGGCTTTGTCCTCCTTTGGCTGCTTCTGCTCTCAGTGTTATCAGGTCTCCCGTCTCCTCATCTTCGCTGATTTGTAACTGAATCATCCTAGACCCATGGCAACAAGAGATGAATGCAGGACCTGGCAGCTATATGTGTCCAGACCTGTGACTGCTAAGCCTTATCATCCTGAAGCTTCTTGTCCTCTCTTTTTATAGATTTTGAATTTGAGTGATGGCTGAGAGTGAGATGGGAATTGGAGAAGGGAGGAAGGTTTAGAACAGCATTTCTCAGTCTTCCTAATGTTGCAACCTCTTAATACTCCTCATGTTGTGGTGACCCCCAACCATAATGTTATTTTAGTTGCTACTTCATAACTGTAATTTTGCTACTGTTATGAATCGTAATGTAAATATATGATATGGAGGATGTATTTTCATGCACTGGACCAAATCAAATTTGAATACTGGTGAGGGTGGGGTGGGGTTGATTTTGTCATTTTGGAGTTGTAGTTTCTGGGATTTATAGTTCACCTACAATCAAAGAATATTCTGAACTCCACCAACAATGGAATTGATCCAAATCTGGCACACAGAAATCCCATGACTTACCAAAAATACTGGAAGGGTTTGGTGGGCATTGACCTTGAGTTTTAGAGTTGTAGTTCACCTGCATCCAAGGGCATTGTGGACTCAAACAATGATGGATCTGGAGCAAACTTGGCACAAATACTCAATATGCCCAGGTGTGAAAACTGGTGGAGTTTGGGGTAAATAGGCCTAGACATTTGGGAGTTGTAATTGCTGGGATGTATAGTTAACCTACAATCAAAGATCACCTTGAACCCAGCCCACAATGGATCTGCACACTATCTACATGGCCAATATTGAGCACTGGTGGGGTTGGGGTTCACCAACACTAAAAAGGAAAAGAAGGACAGGTAGAGAGATCTTCAGCTTTCTCTGCCAAAGGGATTTCTAAGACCATCAGAAATATGTGTTTTCTGATGGTCTTTGGTGACCCCTCTGAAACCCCCCTCACACCCCCCCCCCCGGGGTCTCGACTCCCAGAAACACTGGTTTAGAGGGTGGAACTGGCCTTGTTTCTATGTAGTTCTAGAATAGCTTTAGATACGTCATTCTTGTATTTCTGGTTTGTATTGTTTTCAATAAGGAGATTTGCAGGGCACCAGTGAATATTTAGAAGCTAAATATAGTTGGTGGATGGTGTTTTACACTGTGTTCCACATCTATTCTAGTAAATCTCCATACTCGCTTGCTGGAGTCCCCAAGTTCTGCTTAATGTAGCTTAAAAAAATTAATATCCCTCCTATTTTACAGAATTCTTAGTGGTTTACAACCACAATATATCCAAAGCATTGCAATAAATCTGCAATTAATCAAAAATGCATGAAAAGCCACTAGGGACTAAAACAGCTGAGTCTCAGTACTGTTTGTTTATTTAGCACTGTTAAAGTGCATTGCTTTGTACAGAGTAACAACAAAGAGGGCATCCAGGTACAAGCTTGTTTCTGCCAGGCTCTTATCCTCTTCCCTCTAATTCTAACACAACCAGGGGTTCATCTCAGAGGTTTCCATTAGCCACAGGTCCCCAACAATATATTGGATTTCAATTCCTGACGTGAGCTGCAGTCCAAAGGGCCTGGAGCCCTTTCATGCTATACAATGCTCCGGTGTTCTCTAGTCTCCTGGTGACGTTTCATACCTGTCTCCCTGACTTCGGGAGACAGATGGGGGAAATTTCTCCACAGTTTTAGTTCTCTCCTGGCCATTTTAGAATGAGGACGGAAGTGAATCAAATGCCAATTCATGGAAAATATTGGCTGGCATCTTGTTGAGTAATTATGACATTGTAAACTCAACTCACAACATTATAGTTTTACATAGTCACTTTTTTAGGGAAATGCTCCCCTCAAGATCCCTTCCAAAATTAGTGGTTTCTGTGACACTTGACAGTGAAGAAAAGGACATTATTGCCAGGAGAAGTCTGGGTGCTTCTTTGCTCACCACCCCACTGCCCATCATCTTGGAAATCCCGATGTTGGTGAGATTGCCTTGCTTCTAAAGAGGTTAGGGTTGCATTGGGAGATATAGCTACCATGATGGATCTCTGTCCTTGTAGCTACATCTCCCAGTTTTGGGCATTGTGCTACTTTTGAAAATGTATATACATTGATACAAGTAAAATGAGGAAAAATGTTGCGATCAGATCGTACTATGGAACTGTCCATCATTTCTGTTTCCTTCCATAATTTCTTCTGTGTTCTTTGGCAAAGTAGTCCTGTTTTTTGTCTTCTGAACTCACATACTCTGTGCGTGTATGAGTATGCACACAGAAATTGTTGGGCTTCATCCCTGGACTGCACAAGTCTCCAGTCCTCAATGAGTACCTAGTCTTAGATATAGGATTAGAGTGAGGGATTCCTTTCCCTAAATTCCTATGCATGCTTATCCCAGAAGGGGCTTTGTCTTTATTCTTAATTGCCACTATCTCCTTCCCCTTTTGAAGACGTAGCAATTGAATCTCTGTGAGGGATCAGGTAACTTCCTCTTTAAAGGTATTTTTATTACTCTGGCTTTTGGACTCATGGTCTTTCTCCGTTGCCTTTTTTCTGCCTTTGTCTTCCTTCCAGTGAGGATGCATTTTGCTTTTCTCCAGGCAAAGTGTAGCCACATGGATACTTTTGATCTTTTATCCTTTTACCTTCCTTAGAAGATGAGCTTAGTAAGCTAGTTAGCTCCAATACCTTATCTATCTAGAATGGAGTTCCTTTTACTTCAATAAATATTTTGAACCTAAACTTGTGATTCTGAAATCCTGTGCCATCCTGTGGAATGGAAGCTAATCCTGACTCACCACATGTAAGTTTCTGCTGGTTATGAAGCCTGCTTCTAGCATTCTGCTATATTTTTAGTGGAATCGCCTCATGTGAGGGTTATTTATTGAACCTAACAGTTCCAATTCCCAACAGGAATATTAAAAGACATAATGTCGCGCATACAATTATTTTGAACATTATTTTTGTCTATGTTTATGTTCAATTTTGTGGTGTGGTGAAAAGAAATTTCAGACAAGTTCTCAATGAGAATACATGACCTGCCAAAACACATGGATTATGTGTGTTTACATCATTAATACAGACCACCATGCAGTGAACATGTCTGTGTAGAGCTTCATTGGAAGTCGATACACAAAAATCACCAAGAGTTGTGAGATGAGTGTAGTAGCAACAGGACAAAATGAAGAAAGGCAGCAGAAGTCTGAGTTGGAGATCAAAATTAAAAGTGGCCAGGCAAGGTTATTACTGAGCTAGAGTAAAACAACACTCGAGCCTGAAACTGATCAACTTGTCAGTTGTGTCTGCTCTCATCAGACAACACAAGCCAACTTTCTGGCAGTTTCAGGTGGACAAAATATATGGAATGACAGTTTATTTCTAGGAAGTGTTCTGAGAATACAAGTAGAGAGATCTCTTTCTAAAAAAAAAAAACAAAAAAGAGGGGCAAACGCTTGTACAAATTCTGTTGATAACAATTTGCTTGCATATATCTGGCTTTATCCTGCCTCCTTTATTGGAGTTTTTTTCTGACAAAATACTTGATTTGTGGACAGTGATGAATTCAAGAGACAACAGAAAGCCAGCACACAGTGATTCTAGCAATATAGATGATATTTAACCAATTGGAGTTTCTTGAATCAAAGCTTAAAGGTATCATTTGTGGCTATATCAGTAACCCCAGATGGTATCACAGAATCAAATTCAAATTGTGAATTAAAGATTGGATTTGAATCATAGAATATAAGTTAGAAGAGGCCAGATGGACCATCTTGTCCAACTCCCTGCCATGCAGAAAAAGCACAATCAGAGCACCTCTAACAGGTGGCCATCCAGCCTCTATTTAAAAACCTCCAAGAAAGGAGCATCCACTCTGAGGCAGAGAATTTCACTGTTAAACAGCTCTTACAATCAGGAAGTTCTTCCTAATGTTCAGGTGGAATCTTCTTTTCTGTGATTTGAACCCACTGCTCCAAGCCCTAGTTTCCAGGGCAGCACAAAACAACCCTGTTCCCTCTTCCTTATGACACCTTTCACATATTTATACATGGCTATCATGTCTTCTCTTAACCTTCTCTTCGGCAAGCTAAACATACCCAGGTCTTTAAGCCACTCATCATGAGGCATGGTCTCCAGACCTTTGATCATTTTAGTTGTCCTCTTCTGGACACATTTTAGTTTGCCAATATCTCTCTTGAATTGTAGTATCCAGAATTCGACACAGTATTATCCCAGGTGAGTTCTGACCAAAGCAGAATAGAGGGGCACCATGACTTCCCTTGATATAGATACTATACTCTTTTTGATGCATCCCAGAATAACATTGGCTTTTGTAGCTGCAGCATCACATTGTTAGCTCATGTTCAGCTTGTGGAGAGAAAAAACAGGATATAAATAAACAACAACAACAATAATAATTGTCCACTAAGACTTCAAGGACCTCAGTAGACCTTTCTCCTCCCTGTACCATTTTGTCAGCAGTTGGTGAACCGGCCGGCGCGCAGGGTGCCTCATGGTACCCTGCACATCCTCCCTCCTTCCCCCAACAGACTGGGACAATGGATAAGGTGTGTTGGCACCCTTTCCTCATCAGATCAGGGAAAGAGCAGCAATGTGTGTTGCTGCTCTGCCCTTTTTCTCATCAGATAGGAAAAAGTGCACAAAAAACCCCAAAATGCCTTGCCTTTCTTCATGGCCAAGGAAGCATCCTGCAACACTTCCTCAGCACTTCAAGCATTGATGAGTGTTATGTGATTGCGCTCAGCAGGCCCCATACCCAAAGTGCTGCAAAGGGGCAGTTTGCCCTAGTTTGATGAAGTGGGTAGATTTTTTTTCACACGAACTATTGTTGAGCCAGGCATCATCCATCCTGTATCTGTGCATTTAATTTTTTCTGTACCATTTTTACCAGTTATATATTATATGTGGATCCTGGAGTGCTTTGTTAGCCACCCCGAGTCACTTCGGGGAGATGGTGGCAGGATATAAATAATAATAATAATAATAATAATAATTATTATTATTATTATTATTATTATTATATATTTCACCTTGTTGAAATTCATTTTGTTAGTTTTGGCTCAGCTCTCTAATTTCTTGAGGCCATGTTGAATTCTTATCCTGTCATTTGGAGTCTTAACTGTCACTCCCAATTTGGTGTCTTCTGCAAACTTGATAAGCACACCCTTAAACCTTCATCCAAGCACCGGGCCTAGGACAGAACCCTGTGGCACCCCACTAGTCACTGCTAGTCAAGATGAACCATATGTGCGTGTGTCTTACATCCAGCAGTGAACTGCCATTTGTTTTGAAGTTAGTGCCAGAGTGTAGTCATCTCCAATTTATGGTAACCAGATCACCCTCATCAACAGCCCTGTTCCAAGTTTTGCAGACTCATGGTCATGGCTTACTTGATTGAGTCTATCAATCTGTATTGCAGTCTTCCTCTTTTCCATCTGCATTCAACTTTACCAAGCATCATTTTCTTTTCTAGGAAGTCATGCCTTCTCATGATACAGCCGAAATATGGGAATCTCAATTTGGTCATCTACGCTTCTACAGATATCTCACTATTGATTTGCTTTATGATTCATTCATTTGTCTTTTTGGTAGTCTATGATATCTGTAGGAACTGTTCTCCAGCACCACATTTCAAATGAGTTGATTTTCTTCCTATCAGTTGTCTTCAACCATGTGGTTTTTGCAACCATATATAGAGACGAACAATCCAATAGTATGAAAAATTCCAACTGGTATTCAGTGATAAGGGGGTGCTACTGAAATGCAATTTTGAGCTCATTCTATATGAACTGAAAACTATGGATTAGTTCACCTTTTTGTTTATTGCAACCAACCAGTTGCCTATGGGAAGTCCACCAGAAGGACAAGGACTGGCAACAGGGAAAGATTGGACAGGTCTTACATTTTCTGGAACTAAAGATAACAAAATCTTCAGGTCATGAATGCTAAGATGGATCTTTGCAACTATACTGACTATAAGAAGCCAGGTTGTGTCCTTGAGGATAAAAATGAGCAGTGGTTGGGAAGCAAACTAGAAAAAGTGTGTAGAATTCTCCATTCATCAATGTCAGTGACCATGAGCCAGCACCTGTATTGTCCTATGCTACAAAAACCACCAATTAAAATTATATTGTAATAATAAGGACTTACCTTTTAATCATGAATAACACATAATAAGTAATCCACTGTTAATAAATACTTTGATGCTTCTGGTTTAAATCTGGATTAATACCCCCTGTTGATTTCTGTATGGTTGCACTTACACGACAGTGTTATGCTATGCACACTTTATGCATGCCTTGTGAATTGGTTACTGCTGCGGATGTTCAAGGTCTTCTCACAGATGCTTCTTTGAACTACTGCCAAGTTGCATTGGTCATGCCATTTACATTTCTGAGAAGCTGTTTATGCTTGGTTTCTAAAGGAGGAAAACATCTTATGATCACTGGTCCAAATTAAATTAAATTAGATGATGCATTTATGGTAGCCAGTGGAGTTGGTACAAACCATCGAAAGGCATGACTCTTGAGTATTATAAGACAGATTGAAAGATGGGACCAATTAAGAAGGAGTACAAGGGGTTAATTAAAACTTTGGGTTCAAGAATTAATCATCACAAAATTTGTCTTTCATTGAGACTAATTCATAATAGGATTTATAAAACAGAAAACAATGGGATTGCAGGAACAAGCTAAATAGTTATAAAGGGCTCTTAATGGTGAAGGGGTCCTCTGGTGGTGCAGCAGGTTAAACCACTGAGGTGCTGAACTTGCTGACCGAAAGGTTGGTTATTCGAATCTGGGGAGTGGGGTGAGTTCCCACTCTCCAGCTTCTGCCAACCTAGCTTCTGCCAACCTGTTAGCCCCAGCTTCTGCCAACCTAGCAGTTCGAAAACATGCAAAGGTGAGTAATAATAATAATAACACTTTATTTATACCCCGCTACCATCTCCCCAGGGGACTCGGTGCAGCTTACATGAGGCCGAGCCCAAAATACAACAATACAAGCAATAACAATAACAATACAAGCAATTTAAAACAACAAAACAATAAAATAAGCATTATCAATAGGACAACACACTTTAAAATCTTTTTTTTTTTTTTAAATATATCTTTATTGCAAAAATTTTCATCACATATATAAAAAACATCAGAAAAGTGGTGGGTCCATCGGGGGGTTGGGAAAGATGAGGGAGGGCTGGTCAGGAGGGGGGGGTGCAGGCAGCGGCTGTGAATGGGGTTGGGTGTGAAGGAAAGGGGGGGGGGGTAATTGGGGAGGGAATATAAAAAACAACGACTTCCAGATTGAACAGGCAGGTAATCCTTTCTTATATAACAAACATATTATATTATAAAACATCAGCTCTTATCCTATGCTATTTTCCGTATTCTTAAGTAATTTTATATCTTTTCTTCTATGTAGTCCTTAAAGTTACTCCAATCGGTGTTCTTCTTTTTGTATCCGTGGGTTCTCAGTTTTTGAGATAAAAGGTCCATATTCATCACGTCATAAGATTTTATTAACCATTGTTCTGTTGTAGGGATCTCTCTAGTTTTCCAGAGTCTGGCCAGTTGGATTCTGGCCGCTGTAGAAAGGTGAAAGAAGATCTTACTTTCATTACTGTTTATTTCCAATTCATCATCTGTCAATCCTAAAAGATAACACTCTGGTTTTAGAGGAAATTTCTTTTTCAAGATTTTCTCTATTTCTCTATGGATCGTACGCCAGAAGGTTTTTATTTTTCTACATCCCCACCACATATGAAAAAAAGTGCCAACATTTCTTTTACATTTCCAGCACTTCGCCTCTATTTTCCCTTTACTGAACTTGGATAGTTGTTCCGGGGTTAAATACCATCTAAAAAACAGTTTGTACCAGTTCTCTTTGTAATCATTAGAGTACATGCATTTTAATTTCTCGGACCAGATTCTTTCCCATTCCTTAAAATTAATTGGGCGCCCAATGTCCTTCGCCCACTTCACCATGTTCTCCTTAACTTGATCTTTTTCAGTTTCCCATCTCAATAGCACTTGGTAAATTTTCCGTATATGTTTTCCCTCCGAGTTTATAATTCCTTCCCAAAAAGATGTTCCTGTTTCAAAACCTATTTTATGATCCACATTATAACTTTCTCTTATTTGATGATATTGAAACCAGGAGAGTGTATCATCGTACTTTTTTAGTTCTTCCTGGGATTTCAGGTATGGATTGTCTGGGGTGCCTTTTATTATCTCTTTATAGGTCAACCATCTGTCTCTACCAGCCCCTCTGATTTGGCTGGCTTCATTTGGCG